>LR812532.1:53723565-54218565 GCA_903798195.1 Danio kyathit | reverse complement strand
GTTGTGAATTGCATTATGGGATGTTTATCTCTAAAAATAATATAATGTGTAAGAAATAATATAGCAAAAAATAAGTCTGTAAAATAACAGAAAATGTACTGACAGTTTATTTCAAGGGTTTTGTACTGTAATATACGACACCAACCCAGACAATATATCACTTTAAATGCTTAATGTTAATAAAAGTCACTTTTTCAAACTTTTTTAAGATTAAGGGTCCTATTATACACTCGTTACAGACGTTTTTCTATTTTCTGACCAGCGCAACACTAATTTTCATGTTTTGCGCATGTTGTTCAAATGGCAAATCCATTTGCACCTCTCTTTGGACTCATGGATGTGCTGGTCTATAAAGGAGGTGTGTTAAGGCGCATTGTTGGTGCATTGCTATTTTGAGGAACTGAAATGGACCGCACCATTGACCAACTAAAAGCTACTCTAAAGTCCAGCATAGAGTGCATTAGTTATGCACTTATGCAAGTCCAAAGGCTTACACATTGTTTAATACACACAGGACGTGCAGCAATACACAAATATCTTTACACATCAAAAAAATAAAAGGCCTAAATTGTTACAAAAATTATTACTTACTACATAAATATAAAAACCTCTACCTCCATGCCTCATCTCAGGGGGCTTTTTAAAGTTTATTCATGACAATTTGCATTTGTATAATCTTATTATTATTAGCAGTATTATTTATTATATGCATATTTAAAAAATTTTTTTATAAAAAAAAGTTTAGATATGTCCCCCTGTGGGGTTTTGGAGCATTGGGCATAAGAATAGGACGTGTGTTTGGATATAACTTATATTTTTGACCTCACTTCGTTATTATTGTATGTTTATTCAAAAATTAGAACTGAATTTAGAAATAGTTTTGAAACAAACCTTTGCGCTTAGCAAATTAAATTAAATATGTAGGCTAATGGATGTCTTCAGTGGAGTGAGTTTCCACCATTTCCTTACTCCACCAAAGTAAAGGAGTAAAGTAAAGAGAAAGTAAAGAGGCAGAATGACTTGATGCTTTTGTGCCATGCACTGTAGACATTGCACCTAGATCATTGAAATAGAGCCCTAAAAGATGTTGAACGAAAGATCAAGCTTCCATAATGCAATTCAAAACATGAATAAAAATATTTAAGAAAAATAACAAATAAAAACATGAATCACAAACTACTGTTAATTTACAGATATTTTTTACAGTGCAGTTTTCTTACTACTTTTGTGTTCAACAAAAGAGAGAAACTCAAAAGTTTTTTACCCTTTGAGAGTAAATTGAGTTCATTTTTGGCTGAACTATCCCTTTAAGCAGGATACTTTAGATTTTTCTTTTTTTTTTTTTTTTTTTTTTATGAAATGCTGCACTGTATCTACAAATTTAATTTGTAAAATTGGATGAAGGCTTTCGTTTCACCTATGACATGGTTCACGACCCTACTTTTTACTGTATTGATGCAAATGTCAATTAGCACATTGGATGACCAGGCTCACGACTGTAATTTGATTAGGTTATTAAGCAAGCAGAAAATTGTGTGCGGCACAAGGCAATGAAGGTAGTTTGAATACTCTCTGCATGAAAACTGGCACATTTAAAGGGGTCACATGAGAAATATTTTATTTATTTATTTGCGTTTATTTATGTGGTTTGACATTCTTGATGTTGCATGCTCTAATGTTTTACAATGCTTTTATATTTTGGTACTGAATGTTACTGCATTTTTTGTTGTTGTTTTTTTTTCCCATTGAGCTCATAAACAAAAAAGTGTAAATACAGTCCAAATGTTGGTAATTAATCAAAATGACTAATGGGAATAAACAAAATTAAATTAAATAAAATGATTAATAAAATAAATAATATAAATAAATAAATAAATAAAAAATAAAATAAAAAAACAAACAAATAAAATAATTAAAATAAAATAATATAAAATAAAATTAATAATTACGTAAATTATATAAGTAAATAAATGAAAAATGAAATGCAATAAAATAAATAAATAAATAAACAATTACATACAATAAAAAAGATGCAATAAAATGCCATAAAATAAATAAATAAATAAAATACAGTAAAACAACATAAAATAAATAAATAATAACAAAATAAATAAATAAAAACACTAAGACAAAATAAAGAAATAAAAAAATAACAAAATAAATAAAATACAATAAAATAACATTAAATAAATAAATAAATAAAACACAATTAAATACAATAAAATAATATAAAATTAAATAAATAAAAAAAAATAAAACAAATAAATAAATGAAATACAATAAAATAACATGATAAATAAAAATAACAAATAAATAAATAAAATACAATAAAATAATATAAAATCAAATAATTAAACAAATAAATAAAATGACAAAATAAATTACAATAAAACTAAATAAATGAATTAATTAATTCTGAATAAATTAACAACATTTAATCAATGAATCAAAGTACTATAAACAATGAAAATAATTACTTAGCAGCAAATTTGCACATTAAAATAGAAATAGAAATATATAAATCTCCATATAAAAATGTGACACTGTTTAGACTAAAGAAATGAGGCTGAAAATTCATCTTTGACCTACAGGAATAAATTCCATTTTTAAATAAATTAAAATAGAGAACCATTATTTAAAATTGTAATATATCTCATTAGAACATTTTAGGTTATTATTGATCAAATAAATATTCAAAACCATTTTAAAAAGGTTTTCTAATTCCAAACATTTGCATGATGATATATTTTAATGTAGAACTAATTGAGTTAAAGCTCTTTAATTCTTTGCCTTCCGATTGATTTAGTATTGTCAATCACCGCTAAGGCATTACTTCCTTTAAGTCACTGTTTTTCTTGCAGTAATGTCTCTTGACATCTTCCCTGAAGAGTCTTCTGTTTTCTTTTTGTCGTTTCAGCTAACAAGACACTTCTAGGAGGAGGAGGAGGTGAGTCAATTCTTTTTTCCCCCTCTTTTTTTCCCTCCTAGGCTGAATGAGACGAATGTAGACGCAGCTCAAGAGGGAAAAGACATTAGAGGAGAGAAGCAATAGAGAGGTGAGAGGAATTAGAAGGTGAAAGAGAGCAAGTGAGAATCAGCAGGTGGAAACAAAGGTGAGAGAGTGAGAACGTATGTGTGCGATGGGAGCTGTTGTCAGCCCGAGGCTTTGCACTTTTTTCTGAATTCGAACAGACTATCTCTGAAAGCTCCGTGAGTGAGAACAGAGGCGCTATTTGAGGAGCAAAAGAGCGATTAGAGACCCAGCGAGATGAAGTGAGTGCTAAACTCTTAAACCACGTCTGATAGAGCTGGCCTTCTCACACACACAGACACACACGTTGGTTTTTGTGGTTTGTAAGGGCTCTCCATAGGGGTGGGCGATAATGGCAGAAATACAACGGGGAAAATAAGTATTGAACGAGTCATGTTTTATCCTGGGAATATTATTTCTAAAGGAGCTTGAATTGTTTGGGATTTTGGTAAAAACTCAAACAATACAAAAATAAAATAAAACATAATGTAACATAAACGTATGTGTGATAACAATGAAATGACACAAGGAGAAATTACTGAACTACTGAAACGTATATGAAAGACTTTTTTGGTGCTGGCATCTTAAAGACGCCTCTCATATGGAGAATGAAGTCACATGCGTTGCTCACGAGTGAGTTTTTCACAGAGTTCAACAGAGTGTAAAAATCTTGATGGTTCTGTGGGTCTCGTCTATCAAATCTGATCTTTAATTTGTATTTTCTATTAGATTTACATCAGGTGATTGGCTGGGCCATTCTGCAGCTTGATTTTCTTTCTCTGAAAGTATTTGAGAGTTTCCTTGGCTGTGTTTTGGATCATTGTCTTGCTGAAATGTCCACTCTGGTTTCATCTTCATCATCCTGCTAATGTAGATGTTGGACTGAAGCAGCTGATATTCATTTACAATGAGGAAGGGCAGAGGATTGCTGAAGAACTTGCTGTCTGGGCTTTCACTGCCTTTCTACATCTCCCTTTCTTCATGTGTTTAATACTTTTTCCCTGCATCATTTCATTTTATTACACATAACTTAATTTGTAAACTAATTAGTTGAGTTTTCTTTGCATATGTGGGTTTTTCTGGTTGTTACCAACATCTGGTGAAAATTTCAAGTCAACGACACACTATAAACACATCAAATGATAAAAAAAATACTCTTTGTATGGTTCTATGCCTAAGCCCATACTCAAAGGAAACCAGTGGCAAATTTTGAATGTCAGAAAACAGCATTAAAAATGTTTTTGAAGCATTTTGAATTACAAGGACATAAGGCATGTCCTCATAAACCACCTCAATGATAGGGTTTGGTTTAACCCGAATATCAGGCCATACCCATGTCATCATAGAAATTTCCAGCCTGATCTCACGAGAAGATGTAAGTATTTTACGTTTTGTCAGTTTAGTGGCTACTTCACGCTAATTAGTACGAGTTGAGTCGTACGAAAATGTACGATTTAAAAAGGAAGCGTGGCACCCAACCCCACCCCCAAACCCAACCGTCATTGGGTGATGAGCAAATCATACTAAATTGTGCGAATTAGATCGTACAAATTCATACAAATTAGCCATAGATTGCGTTGGAAATTTCCGTTCTTCTAAACCACCAAAAACAGCACACACACAGACATGTTGGTATTAGTGGTTAGTACGGACTCCCCATAGCCGTAATGTGTTTTAAACAATAAAAAAAAAAAACACTTTTTATATCTCAAAGGAAACCTGTGGCAAATTTTCAGACACCATTAAGTATGTTTTTTTTAAGCATTACCAACATGAATTACAAGGACATAAGACAGGTCCTCATAAACTACCTCAATGTTAGGGTTAGATTAAGTGGTGGAAAGAGTACTGAAAAATGATACTCAAGTAAAAGTACCATTACTTGCCTAAAAATGTAGTGCAAGTAGAGTAAAAGTATCTGTTGTAAATATTACTCAAAGTATGAGTAAAAAGTAGCTCATTTAAAAGTACTCAAGAGTAGTGAGAATTTATGCTGTCAAAAGCTGATGCATTTACATGTAATTTGTGGAAGTGTGTGTAAACGTAACATTCTGTAGTGTTTAGTTATTGCCCAGCAGGCACACAACGTCATAAGACATTAATATTAGGTTAGATTTAGGTTGTGATG
Organism: Danio kyathit; assembly: GCA_903798195.1. Taxonomy (NCBI): domain Eukaryota; kingdom Metazoa; phylum Chordata; class Actinopteri; order Cypriniformes; family Danionidae; genus Danio; species Danio kyathit. The sequence goes on along the minus strand of LR812532.1, from coordinate 54,213,406 downwards.
TCAGGTGACCAAAATTAATTGTCAAGCCAGCAGCTAAGGACAACGTTATTTTGATGTCCAATAATGACGTCAAATGACGTTGATATTTGGTTGATTTAAGGTTGTTAGAAAGTGACCAAAATCCAACAGTAGAGCCAACATCTTAAACCAACATCATATATGACAACAAATACTGACTTTTATTCGTCAGGTACGACAACCAAAATCCAACGTCTGATAGGGGTAACGTCCACACAACGTCAAGCTGTAACATCATTAGATGTTGATATTTGGTTGGTTTTAGGACAGTGGATATTGATGTTGGCCCGACGTTGAGTTCTGACATCAACCCGATTTTCATTTTCAAACAAAATGCAAAGTCCCCATGACGTTAGGGTTCAACGTCAATCAGACGTCATGTTGACGTCCTGTGCCTGCTGGGTGTTTAAGGACATTTCAGTCATCAGTAAACATCCGTCATCTTCTCATCAGTGACATGCTTCTAAACAGTCTCTGGGTCAATGCACGTAAAGATTTTGGACATCTTCATGGACACTTTTAATACTTCCAAACGGTTTGCTGCAATTATAGTGCACACGTCTTGAGGTAGTTCATCATGATGCGATTTACCTTCTACGGTATGTGCGATTTGATTGGACAGGAATCACAGGACTGATTTTTCTAATTACCACAGACAAGAAAAAGTAGTGACTGCAGGTTGAAGGAAAGTAGTGGAGTACAAGTACAGATATTGCAGTTAAAATGTACTCAAGGAAAAGTAAAAGTACACATTTTTAAAACGACTCAGTAAATTACAATTCCTGAGAAAAACTACTCAATTACAGTAATTTGAGTATTTGTAATTAGTTACTTTACACCACTGTCAGTCTATCTCATGTTTCTTTTTTTTGTTGAATACTTATTTCCCTGCTGTATAATATCACATTTTTTTCAAGGTAAATGACGATTTTATCACGTTTCTTTCTGATGTTGGTTTTACTAATCTGCAAGTTGTCTGAGCAGTACAGTCAAATGAATACCCATATTTTAAAACCAAGCCTTACAAGGCAACAGAATATAAAATTTAAAAGAATGGTAGACACTTAAGACAAAGTAGGTGAAGATTAAAACCCTTGTCATGGTTTTTTAATGAAATTAATAAAACAAAGATTCACATTACAAATACACATGATATACTGTAGCCTACAAATAAAACAAACAGTGGTTTATATTTCAAGTACAGTAGGTGGACCTAACAGTGTCATTTAAGAAATCTAAGGAACAAAATAAATAAATAAATGTTTTGTTTTTATAAGCATCAAATGGATAGTTGACTCAAAAATTAACATTCTGTCATAATTTACTTACTCCCCTGCTGAAAAATCCAGCTTAAACCAGCCTAAGCTGGTTGGCTGGTTTTAGCTGGTCGACCAGCCTGGTTTTAGAGGGGTTTTGGCCATTTCCAGGCTGGTTTCCAGCCATTTCCAGCCTGGTCTTAGCTGGTCAGGCTGGAAAATGACCAGCTAAAGCCAGCTAAAACCAGCTTGACCAGCCTGGTTTAAGCTGGAGATAGCTGGTTTTGGCTGGTCAAGCTGGTTTTAGCTGGTCAACTCCCAGCCTGACCAGCTAAGACCAGGCTGGAAATGTCTGGAAACCAGCCTAGAAATGGCCAAAACCCCTCTAAAACCAGGCTGGTCAACCAGCTAAAACCAGCCAACCAGCTTAGACTGGTTTAAGCTGGATTTTTCAGCAGGGTCGCAAGCTGTTTTAAACCAAAAATATGGGTAACAGTTTCTGGTCTCCACTGACTTCCATAGTATTTTGGGTGAACTATTCCTTTAATGAAAAACGATGTTGAGTGTATTAGGCTGCTGTTCCTTTAAGAACATTACGTATCTGTTTTCTCTTGTTTCCTTTCACTTTTAACACTGAAATTTATATGTAAATCTTGGGTGGTTTGACAGTTTTAGCGCGATCAGATGTTAAAGATAACCTAGTCCTCTAATTAGGGACTATTAAGGGAGCACTTTTCTACTTTTCTCAGGTGTGCGCTCTCAAAAAATCATGCAGAGGCACGTTTGCTCTTTATAGTTAACCAGCATGGCTAAATAACGTACTTTTGACAATATAAATAAGAGCTGCGAGTGTAAATCTACCTCTGAGTTAATATTTGGTGTGAGTTTATGTTGTGTTGTATAAACTCAAAGCTATATTGAGACAGGCATCAGTATTGCAATGGGTAAAATGAGTACTGTAGCACAATGCTACGATATTTATTCAAAAGGAGATTGTGAAGACATTTTATTCATCCACAATCATAAATCAAAAGGGGTAATGTATTTTTTACAGTAAAAACAGCTTTTTTTCGCCCTACTCCTAAACCTAAACCCATGTCATCATGCGAATTTTTGTCCTTGTAAACCACCAAAACCAGCACACAAACACGCACGCACGCACGCACGCACGCACGCACACACACACACACACACACACACACACAAACATCGACAAAAGAAAAACAATTCATCAGCAGATTCTGAATAAGATGGCAGAATTAAAGAGAGAGACTGTGCTTTTTCAAAAGCGTTTGCTCACTGTGATGTATTAAAAAGTACTTTGATCTGACAACAGGGTAGATCTTCTCAGAAATACAGTTCAGTCTTTTGATTCCTAGTATACGTACACATATTTATCAGATAGCAAGCTCTTTGGCAATTCAGCCACACTAATGTCTTAACTTTAAAGAGGTAAGGTCACACACACACTCAAAAAAAGAGTAATCATTTATTGACCTTGCTGTTGTTCCAATGGTGTAAACCCTTCTTTCTTCATTGTACCACAAAATGAGTTATTGTAAAAAAGGTTCCCATATATATTGGCAGTGAAGAGCGACCATAGGTAAAGGAATAGTTTGCTCCAATATAAAAGTTTTCAGTTGATTTAAAAGTCCTCAGACTGTCCAAAATTACTTTTTTTCTTCAGTTGTTTAACATTAGACATTTAACATTTAACATTAGAGTTTTTTAGCTGAAACTCTGGTCCTGTGTAGTTTATTAGGTACACCTGTCCAACTGCTCGTTAACGCAAATTTCTAATCAGCCAATCACATGGCAGCAACTCAATGCATTTAGGCATGTAGACATGGTCAAGACGATCTGCTGCAGTTCAAACCGAGCATCAGAATGGGGAAGAAAGGTGATTTAAGTGACTTTGAATGTGGCATGGTTGTTGGTGCCAGACGGGCTAAGTATTTCAGAAACTGCTGATCTACTGGGATTTTCACACATGACCATCTTTAGGGTTTACTGAGAATGGTCTGAAAAAAAGAAAATATCCAGTGAGCGGCAGTTCTGTGGGCACAAATGCCTTGTTGATGCCAGAGGTCAGAGGAGAATGGCCAGACTGGTTTGAGCTGATAACCTGTTAACTCAAAAAGCCACTCGTTACAACTGAGGTATGCAGAAGAGCATCTCTGAACGCACAAAACCTCAAACATTGAGGCGGATGGGCTACAGCAGCAGAAGACCACACCGGGTTTGAGCCCATTTGTACCAATTGAGCATCGTGTCAATGCCACAGCCTACCTGAATATTGTTGCTGACCATGTCCATCCCTTTATGCCCACAGTGTACCCATCTACTGATGGCTACTTCCAGCAGGATAACGCGTCATGTCATAAAGCACGAATCATCTCAGACTGATTTCTTGAACATGACAATGAGTTCACTGTACTCGAATGGCCTCCACTGTCACCAGGACTCAATCCAATAGAGCACCTTTGGGATGTGGTGGAACGGGAGATTCGCATCATGGATGTGCAGCTGACAAATCTGCAGCAACTGCTTGATGCTATCATGTCAATACTGACCAAAATCTCTGAGGAATATTTCCAGTACCTTGTTGAATCTATGCCACAAAGGATTAAGGCAGTTCTGAAGGCAAAAGTGGGGTCCAACCTGGTGCTAGTAAGGTGTACCTAATTAAGTGGCCGGTATCGGTGACTGTATAATGCAATTAGTTCCCAGTTTTTTGAGTCAAAAAAATAAATAAAAAGAAAACAGATTGAATAAAATTATTCAAAGATGATTCCCTGGATTTACTATTTTATTTTAAGTTAAGTGGTTGTAAACAATTTATTTGTCCTTATTTAAACAAACAAAGTAAGTTGAACATTACTAAAAACAATTTGTTTGTTTAAACTCAACCCAGTGATTTTGCAGAATAATTTTTTTCAGTGTACATGGTGAAACTATATTAATACCCATAATCCGGATGATACAGTGAGGTAATTATAAAAGCAAATGATTAAGGGAACTGAGCATTATTTACAGTATTATTACCTTTAATATACAGCCTCAGGCAAACATTAATCATGTTTTAAACTAGATCTTTTTATTGAACTGATTGATTAAAACATTCTTTCATTCATTTTCCTTCAGCTTAGTCCCTTTATTCATCAGGGGTTGCCACAGCGGAATGAACCAAAAACCTATCCAGCATATGTTTAACACAGCAGATGCCCTTCCAGATGCAACCCTGTACTGGGAAACATCCAGACACACACATTCACATACACTACAGCCAATTTAGTTTATTCAATTCACCTACTGTATAGCGCATGTCTTTAGACTGTGGGGGAAACCGGAGCACCCGGAGGAAACCCACGCCAACATGGGGAGAACATGCAAACTCCACACAGAAATGGCAACTGGCCCAGCCGGGATGCGAACCAACGACCTTTTTGCTGTGAGGCGACCACTGAGCTAACACAGTGTCGCCCTTGATTAAAACAGAAAAACTTATCTTATTAATTTTATGGCTCATGTCACCAACAAATATACGTTACACAACTGAAGCACTTTTGGACATGGGCTTTATTCACTTTAAGATTAGACATCTGCGTTTCGCATCATTATTTGTTGATTTAATAATTGCGCATACATTGCATCATTGCATGATTACTGTATATAAACAAACTGGCAAATCAGTTATTTGAACCAGAAACAAGCCAGAAGAAGCAGTTCGTGGAAATAATCTGACTCTACATGTGTCGTCCATGTGCTTGGTTTTCTGAGATACAGTACACTGTAAAAACTGATTTGTTTATGAACAGTTTCCATATTTTGTGATTCACAAGTGTTCTATGTTTAATTAGGATTGTGAATTGCATTATGGGATGTTGATCTCTGCTCTGTTGACTTTTAATATTGAAAATTTAACTGTACAGTTTAACAAAGTGACTTTTATTGACATTTTAGTAGTTTGAAATAATATCATGTGTAGGAAATAATATAAAAGTCTGTGAAATAACAGAAAATGTACTAGCAGTTTATTATTAAGGTTTTTGTAGCGTAATATACAACACCAATTCGGACAATATATGACTTTAAACTATTAAAAATGTTAATAAAAGTCACTTTTTTTTTTTTTTAATTCAAGTTTTTTTTTATTGTTTTCTTCTGGTTCATGACAAAATAATACAAGCACATATAACAAACGATCACTGGTAATTCTACTAAATGTAAAGCCAGGATGTACACAGTGGTTACTATAGACAAAAGTACAATATTATAAAAAGAACCTGGTGAGTAACTCTAAATTGTGTTAAAAAACATCTTCAGATAATACCAAAACTCTTCCCACACTGGGATAAATACAGGGACCCCTGCTTATTGTCCTTATTGTGTAATTTGTAAAGTAAACGTTCAAATGAAGCTGTTTTAGTCATTAGTTTGACCCATTCTTTTAACTCTGGAATTTTGGGAGTTTTTCAGTGTTTTAAGATGACTCTAGCCATCACTGATATCCCCACCATGATCACTGTGAAATCTCCTTTCATAATGTTTGGCATCTGTTCCATATCTCCCATAACCCATAACAAGATAACCTTGGTGAAAGTGGTAATGATATTCCAAGCCATTTACTCAGAATATTTAGGGTTTGGTGCCAAAAAGGCTGAACTAGTGAACCGCCCCAAATACAATGAATAAATGTGCCTCTTTTCTTTTTGACATTTCCAACAAACATTATTATTTGCCAAACCCATTCTATTGGGTCAAACAGGTGTGAAGTAAATCCTGTTAATATTTTTATACTCAGTAGTTGTCCTCTAATGGGTGGTGCAGTGGGTAGCGCTGTTGCCTCTCAGCAAGATGATCACTGATTCAAGCCTCAGCTGGGTCAGTTGTCATTTCTGTGTGGAGTTTGCATGTTCTCCCCGTGTTTGCGTGGGTTTCCTCAGGATGCTCCGGTTTCCCCCACAAGTCCAAAGACATGCAATAAAGGTCTATTGGGTAAGCTAAATTGTCCGTAGTGTGTATGTGTGTGACTGAGTGTGTATGGTTGTTTCCCAGTGATGGGTTGCAGCTGGAAGGGTAGCTTCTCTTACGTATTTACAGTATTTGACAAAATACTTTTCCATTCCTCATCCCCTATCGCATTCTGGATATCCTTTTCCCAAATAGTCTTGACTGAATTAAAATTTTTGGGTGAAAATTATCCCCTTAGTGGACTCAAAAAAGCAAAACCTCACTATTAGGTTTTTTTTATTGCAATACTGACAGTGTTAAACATCCAGCATATGCGATGGGCTGTAGTTTATAAGTAGTTTTCTCCTGAGAACCAGTGACTATGTCTGCAATTATCTCAGTTGCACTTTTACTCATTAGTTACGGGCCTGTAATGTTTGTGCTCTCGGGAGACTCTGAATAACGAGACTGTAACATGTAAAAACTGTTTTTCCAATAGGCTGTGCGCAGTGTGAAGCCACCTCTAACCTGAAATAGCAGCAGTAGAAATCTCATATCTGCACACTGTTTCCACCAGATGAGCTGCTAAATCGTCTTGACAGTGCAGCCAGAAATGAAAATTCTCTCATCATTTACTCACCTTCATATCACTCCAAACTTGTATGCATTGCTTTCTTCAGTAGAAAAACAACCCAATGAGAATCTGTGTAGTTTGGATTTGAGTGTTTTTCAGTGTCTCTTCTTTTGCACTTCACTGCATAAAGGCAGTCATACATTGAGCAAATGATAACAGGATTTTTCCATTTAAAGCCAGTATTAAAAAATAAAACCAGTGTTGGTATAATTGAAATAATATCTTTATTTTTTGACAAAAGTTTAAATTAGGTTCATTTTATATTGTGCACTTTATTTATTTATTTTAGTTTTATTTTAGTTCATTTGTGTATTTATTTATATTTATTTTTGTTTTATTTATTTTAGTTCACTTTATTTATTCATTTGTTTATTTTTGTTTTGCTCAATTTAGTTCATTTATATATTTATAATTTCTTTTTCATTTTTTTGTTCATTTCTTTTACTCATTTATTTATTTATATATTTATTTTTGTTTTATTTAGTTTAGTTCATTTATTTATGTTTATTTTTATTTATTTATTTATATATTTATTTTTGTTATTTATTTTATTTATTTATTTATATTTATTCATCTTATTTATTTATTTATTTTTCTTATGTCAGTTCATTTATTTATTTATTCATTTATTTATATATTAATTTTTGTTTTATTTTTTTGTTATTTTATTTATTTACTCTTTAAATTTATATTTATTTTTGTTTTATTTAGTTTAGTTCATTTATTTATTTTTGTTTTATTTATTTTAGTTTACTTATTTATTTCTTTTTTATTTATTTATATTTTTGCTTTATTGATTTACTCATTTATTTATATATTTATTTTTATTTTATTTAGTTTAGTTCATTTATTTATTTATATTTATTTATTTATATTTTTGATTTATTTATTTTAGTTTATTTATTTATTGATATTTATTCATTTATTTATTTATTTATTTATTTTTGTTTTATTTATTTTAGTTCATTTATCTATTTATTCATTTATTTATTTATATATTTATTTTTGTTTTATTTATTTTAGTTCATTTATTTATATTTAGTTTATTTATTTTTGTTTTGTTTAATTAAGTTCATTTATTTATATTTATTTTTTATTTTAGTTCATTCATTTATTTATTTATTCATTAATTCTTAAATTTTTGTTTAATTTAGTTCATTTATTTATTTTATTTATTCAGTTATTTATTTATTTATTTTTGTTTTATTTTTGTTCAATTATTTATTTTATTTATTTATTTATTTATTTATTTATTTTTGTTTTATTTATTTTTATTCATTTCTTTCTTTACTTACTCATTTATTTATTTATTTATTTTTGTTTTATTTATTTTAGTTCATGTATTTATTTATGTAATTATTTATTTATTTATATTTATTTTTGTTTTGTTTAATTTAGTTCATTTATTTATATTTATTTTGTTTTATTTATTTTAGTTCATTTATTTGTTCATTCATTCATTTATTTATTTTTGTTTTGTTTAATTTAGTTCATTTATTTATTTATATTTATTTTTGTTTTATTTATTTTAGTTCATTCATTCATTCATTTATTTATTTTTGTTTAATTTATTTAATTTTTTTATTTATTTACTCATTTATATATTTATTTTTGTTTTATTAATTTTAGTTCATTTATTTATTTACTCATTTATTTAGTTATGATTGTAATGGCATTTTGCAAATGTCATATAAATATCTGTCTAGTTAATCCATTTCCAAGTTTTTAAGTTTTTTCCCTTTATTAGTCTTTGTTATCTTAGTGCATCCGTACTTAATACTGAATGAAAACGAAAACTTTATAGTATATAATTTCTCATATGTAATTTATTTAATATTTCATTTTTATTTAATTCATTTCTATAAACAATAAAAAAATTGTTAATTGTTAAAAAATAATACAAATCTAAAAAATTAATTAAACATTTAATTTCAATACATTTCAATATTATTTTATTAGGGTTATATTATATTATATTATATTATATTATTTTATATTATATTATATTATTTTATATTATATTATTTTATATTATATTATATTATATTATATTATATTATATTATATTATATTATATTATATTATATTATATTATATTATGTTATATTATATATTTTTTATAATGACTGTTAAACTGACAACTCCTTTCCTAGTTCTGTTTTTGTGTCTCTGAAATCACCAATGTTTTTTTTGTTATTTTTGCTAATATAAATAACACAGGCTAATGTGTGATAAATAAATGAGCATAAGCTAGAACTTAGTGTTTAAATTATTTCTTTAATTTGTTCATTTATATGCCAATGGGACAATGTACAGGAATTTTCGCAAAGGAAACCTTCTTTCGAAGAAATTATGAACTGTTTATATGGAATAAAATGCAATATTTCATACAATAAACACACCAGTCATGTGTGACTCTACAAATGAGCATGGTTTTGGAAAGAGCTGGGATAACAATTGTGCTTAGTTTGTTCATACAGTATGTAAAAGCATGAAATGTTTTATGTTTAAGCCAAAATGCATTTCAGGGGTTGCAAAAAAAGAAAAAAAACATTTAAAAACAATATTAAAACTATGGACATTTCTTTTTACACAAGAATGCAATAAATTGAGTGATAGATCCTTTTTTTGTAAGTGTTTGACTTTCTTCTGTTAAACACAAAAGAAGATATTTTTAAAAATGTTTCCCAGTTTCCAACAATCTTCATCAACAACAACAACAAAAAAAAATCATGAAGAACTATACCTTTAAATGATTTCTACATTAAATAAATGCTTTTGTGTTTGAGCAAAAATATATATTTTAAAATGATTCATAATTTCTCTTTAACAGCAAATCAACATTATTACAATGATATTGCAATGATTTCTAAATAATTCAAATATAAATAAAAGAAATCATGATGCCGGAAAATCAGCTTTACAAATCAAGTATTAAGTTTAAGAAATTACTTAAAAGCACCTTTTCAAAAAACATAAAGCGTATTGGAAAAACTTTACAATAAGGTTGTATTAGTTAATGTTAGTTTGTAGCATTGAAAAATGATAAAATAATAAACAATACATTCATTCATTCATTTTCCTTCGGCTTAGTCCCTTTATTTATCAGGAGTCGCCGCAGCGGTATGAACCGCCAACTATTCCAGCATATGTTTTACACAGCGGATGCCCTTCCAGCTGCAACCCAGTGCTGGGAAACACCCAGACACACACACTCATTCACACATATACTGTACTCTATGGCCAATTTAGTTTATTAAATTGACCTATAGCACATGTGTTTGGACTGGGGGAAACCGGAGCACCCGGAGGAAACCCACGCAAACACGGGGAGAACATGCAAACTCCACACAAAAATGCCAACTGACCCAGCTGAGGTGACAGTGCTAACCACTGAGCCACCGTGTCGCCGAACAATACATTTATTGTAGTATTAATTCATCATTGTTAACGTTAGTTAATGAAAATAAAGTTGTAAATTGTTATTTCTCGTTAACTCTAGTGCATTTTAATATTAACAAGCATGAATTTGGATTTGTATAATGCAATAGTAAATGTTTGACTAACAAATGCTTTACAAGTGTCGTTCGTTATTAGTTCATGTTAGTAAACACATTAATCAACATTTAATTTATGAAACCTTATCATTAAGTGTGACCAAAGAAAAAATCTTTATACTTGTGCATATTTTAAAAGTGCATTGCAAGACCTATACGTGCATAATTTACGACAGCAGAGTGCTATGCAAATGAAGCGAAATGTCCAGCAGTTGAGTCAGTATTTGCAAGTATGCAGATGTGTGTGTGTCGATCCCGAGCGTGCCCGTGTTAAGTGCCTGCCCGTTCGCTAATCAATACCGGTGATAAATCTGCACTTGAGAATCCTACTCATCAAAACCACGTCTCACAAACACACAAATGCAAATTCCGATGTGCAGTTGAAGTCAGAATTATTAGCCCCCCTGAATTATTAGCCCCCCTGTTCATTTCTAAACATGATAGTTTTAATAACTCATTTCTAATAACTGATTTCCTTTATCTTTGCCATGATGACAGTAAATAATATTTGACTAGATATTGTTCAAGATAGTATTCAGCTTAATGTGACATTTAAAGGTTTAACTAGGTTAATTAGGTTACTTAAATAGGCAAGTTAGGGTAATTAGGCAATTCAGTTGGTTTGTTCTGTAGTCAATCAAAAAATTACAATCCTTATGCCCCATTCACACGGGGCGTTAACTTCAACGCTTCCCATTCACTTTGAATGGGTGATATCAGGTGTTGCCGAACTGCATTGTGGATCCGTCAGCGCCGCTTCAGTGGCGTTGCTTGCTGAAGAAGTTGGGACATTCTCAACTTTTTAGGCGCCGATGGAAGCGTCAGCCAATCAGATCGCTGTATGCAAATACCCCAGCTCAGACAGTAGTCGATTGCTGACTAATTTCATTGGCTGACTCTGCTATGACGATCGCGTCAGCCCCAACTTCAGACACGCCCTCTGTCAAGTGTTGACGCTGAAGCCCCATGTGAATGGGGTGTTAAAGGTCTAGTAGGTGATTGGCCAAAAATCTAACCATTAGCATATTATTTTTGAAACACAATCCCTCCCCTGCCGTCCAAAGCCACACCTCCTGAAATCACATGCACATTAAAAATGACAGTAGACAACTCACTGGATCATGTCAATCGCCAGTTAGAAAACTTTATAATACTACAATTCCCAATGAAAAACTGTATTATATTTAGCCTGTTTTCAGTTGTGTAGCAAGCAAAATTTGTCATAATGTGTAAAAGTTCATGCACGCAAGGATCCCTGGTCTCACTCTCTCATACGCACTGTCCTAAAGCAACCGATGTATGCTTAATGTTTGGTCGGCTGCGTGCAGGAATTACACTTATTACTAAGCCATACTTACATGCTATTTCAGACCGAATATTCAAAGTAGCACGGTAAACAATATAGGGAGCGCGTCACAGGCAGTCATTGTTCAAAAATGATCCAATGTGAATATAAAAGCATCTTCAGCTCAGTAAAGCAGGCTAGGCGGAATAGCTCAGTTTACTGATGTTTTGTTGTTAAACTAAATAAAAATCTACATTATCGATGCTGTAAAAGGTCCCTTATGAAACTGAAAATAGTCACATCTTCCGCCGGAAGATTTCAGTGGCTGAACAACACTTCTGAGCATATAACCCATTCGTAAAACAACCCAATCTACATCAGCTTTGCGTGACTAAAATGGTTTTAAAACAGAAATCCTTCAGCCATGGTGTCATCCTTCCTCCAACGTGCAAAAGTAACTCCAATATTGATTCAGCATTTTAAAATGTTTTGATTCAGCATGTTTTTACTGCTGTCACTCTCTCGTGTGCACATTAACATGCGTACACGTGCAAACAGCGGATTTGTGGGAATGGGGTGCGCAGATGTACAAATCTCCATTTGTTGACAGACAGTTTGGGCTACTTATCAGAACTATGGGAATTGTCGGACAGACAAATTTTAATTGGATGAAAGTTTTTTTAGTCTTATGACTTACCCAGAATTGAAAAATAGATATAAATACATTTATATCAGGAGTTCTCAACCTTTTTCACTTCAGGCTCCTCCTTCTCTGAATTTTTTTTGAAGGCCCTCGTCTGACATTTTTTTGTCTAGAGAAAATGCTTATTTTAAGCCTTTATTTATTAGCAAAATATTTCTTTTGTTTATATTATTATTATCTTATTTTTCTACAGCATTTTATAAAAAAAGAAAAAAAAAACTAAACATAAATATAAAAATATTAAATTAAATATAGAATATATAATAATATATATTTTATTTATTTATTTAAACACACACAGATTCAAAGCTCCTGAATTCTTCAGGTATTTTTACAATTGCAGAGTATTTGGCCCTTTTTTTTAATAAATTAACCTGTACAGGACAACAGGAGATGACAAAAAAGCTGCTGCTTTGAATTGGACTGATTATTATTCATCTATTGATCATATCCCTTAAAATAAAAAAAAGTTAAATACAGTAAAAACACTCTAAGTCTGTTGAAACACTTCGATCTGAAGGCGGTTGGGTTTTTAGGATATCATTGGAGTTCGCTGACATGGTGAACAGCTGTTCACTAAAATACCACAGTCTTGCTAGATCCTCCTGTATGGGCACTAGTCCGTTATAAAACACTCGCACTCGCATTACAAAACACTAACTTGGACAATGTTGATATTTTAAAGAGTTCACACAAAGAGAGCACACATAGTTTGTGAATCAACGGAGATGTGAGACTCTGATACGAGTCACAGACATGAGGCACGCATGACATGGTTATAACTCTAATTATAGTTACCTTTACATTTGCAAAACGATTTTCTTTATTCAGCTGAGCATGTGATCATAGTTGACGTGCAGCGGTTGGAAGTGCAGTCGCGGTTAAGTCTGTATTTTACAGTGAGACTCTTTTTGCACCGAGTAACTGGGAAATGCCATTACACCAATAATTTTTATATAACATATTTAATAATGAGATTAAATAATTATAGTACAATAATTAAGTTCATTTTAAGCTGTCTCGCGGCCCACCTGCAGGATCGCTGAGGCCCACTAGTGGGCTGCGGCCTGCTAATTGAGAATCCCGGATTTAGATCATTTACTTTAATCATTACTATTTGAATGTGAAGAGACTTTCAACCAGCACAAGAAAAACTGTTTAACAAGACATTTACCTACAGTATACTGCACTTTTAAGGGGGCTAATAATATTAACCTTAAAATGGTTTAAAAAAATTAAAACTGCTTTTATTCGAAATGAAACCAATAAGACTTTCTCTAGAAGAAAAAATATTACAGGAATTAATGTGAAAACTTTTTTGCTTTGTTAAACATCATTTAGGAAATTCACAGAAAAACATTCACAGGAAGGCGATTCTGTCTTCAACTGTGTATTGACCTGCAATTTTTTTTAATATGCGTTTCTTCAAATGCAAATCGCTATTGATTTGGGCCTGACCTTCACCTTTAAACCTCACTATCGATTCTTGTTGTTTTTCCTCTCTATTTTTCTCTTTGTTTTACTTCTCCTGTCTCTCTGCCCTCCGCCATCACCTCTTCCCTAACACTCCAACACCTCTTTTCTCTCTATTTCTGTCGCCATACGCAAACACGTCGGCTTCTTCTTCGCGCTCTCTCGCTGTCTTTGTGTTGGCTTCACTCCCGAGGTTTGTTAAGGCAAACCTGGGTGATAATTAGGCAGGGACAAACTATACATCAGGGAGGACGGGGAGACGAGGGCTGAGTCTCTGCCTGCTGGTGTTTAAAGCAGGAAAAGCACTACAGCTGAGAAGGCAAAAAACAAGAGGATGTGTTTAAAACAACGGAGGAGTGAGGATGTGCCGTATAGTTTGTTTCAGATGCTGTTTTTCAAGCTGTAAGCACCATGCGCTCGCAGTCAGCATTTTTAATGCAGTGCTGAAAAAGTAGTGTTTTGGTCTTTTCGTTTTCCAGGAATGGTGTCTTTAAATATCCTTAAAAGAAAATGGAGAGAGGTTTGTTTAATGTTGTTTCTTAGTTAACAATTTACAGTGTTGTGCCATTATACACTATAAAACCCAAAAGTTAAGGTAACTCAAACCGTTTGAGGAAACAGATTGCATTAAACCATTTAAGTAAAAAAAATTAATCCTAATGAGTACTGCGAACTTAATCCATTTCAGTAAACGAAGCAATTTGAGCACATTAAAACCCAATAAATGAAGAGAACTCAAACCAACTGAGTACTGTAAAACACAATAAGTTAAGGTAACTCAAACCGTTGAAGGAAACTGATTGCTACAAACCATTTGAGTTCAAAAACTAATCTCTATGAGTACTGTGAACTTAATCCATTTGAGTAAATGAGGCAATTTGAGCACAGTAAAACCCAATAAATGAAGAGTACTCAAACCAACTGAGTACTGTAAAACCCAATAAGTTAAGGTAACTCAAATCGTTTGAGGAAACTGATTGCTACAAACCATTTGAGTTAAACTAATCTATATGAGTACTGTGAACTTAATCTATTTGAGTAAATGAGGCAGTTTGAGCACAGTAAAACCCAATAAATGAAGAGTACTCAAACCAACTGAGTACTGTAAAACACAATAAGTTAAGGTAACTCAAACCGTTTGAGGAAACTGATTGCTACAAACCATTTAAGTTAAACTAATCTATAGGAGTACTGTAAACTTACTCCATTTAAGTTGAAGAAAGGAGATATTTTATTATCTCATTACCTTCAACACTGGATGCTTTAACATAATAAATTGCTGTGCATACATTATTAGTGAGGACCAAAGACAAAACTGGAAGTAATAGTGTAATGCATAAACATATATTTGAGCCTAAATCAAGAATAATATTTTCTTGTGAGGTTAGAAAATAGGAAGCAAAATGACAATATAATATGTATGAAAAGTACGAAAAGTAAGCTTGTTTTCATAAATGTGTATTGAATTATGCAGTTTTATTTTCACCTCAAACTGCATAGACTAAAATATTGATCTTGGGATTTAAGAATCAATATAGATTTGATTACAAAAATTAACAGGTCAAAAAGTAGGAATCAAAATGGCAATATAATATGTAAGAAAAGGTTTGTTTTCATAAATATGTATTGAATTACGCTGCTTTTTCAATAGGTTAGAAAAATAAATGGTTAGAAAAAGGTTAGAAAAATAGGAAGCAAATTAGTTTAGAAAAATAAGTAAAATGACAAAATAATATGTAAGAAAAGTCTTGTTTTATGTATTGAATTATGCTGATTTTTCTTACCTCAAACTGCATAGACTAAAATATTGATCTTAGGATTTAAGAATCAATATAGATTTGTTAAAAAATAAAATCGAAGGCAAAATCATTAGCCCTATTCAGAACAAACCACAGTTGTCCAATGACTTGGCTAATTTTTCTAACTTGCCCTAATTAACCTACTTAATCCCTTTAATTGCACTTTAAGTGAAATACTTGTCTTGCAAAATAACTAGTAAAATATTATGTACTCTCATCATGGCAAAGAAATTAGTTATTAAAACTTATGTTGGTAAATGTGTAGAAAAAAATATCACTTATCAATACAGCACTTGGGAAATATTTGAAATTTTATTTCAAATTTTTAGTTGTTTATTTCCTACAACTAAGTATACAATTAGAAGTTTAAATTTAAATCCAGCATGTGTAGTAATTAAAACACATTTATTCAGTACACAAAAACCTGTGCTGCAGGAGAAATGATGTAAAATTAAGTAAAAATACACAAATACCATGTAAAAATACAAAATTACCATGATAATATACACGCACCGGCCACTTTATTAGGTACACCGTTCCAACTGCTCATTAATGCAAATTTGATCAGCCAATCGCATGGCAGCAACTTAATGCATTTAGTCATGTAGACATGGTCAAGACGATCTGCTGCAGTTCAAACTGAGCATCAGAATGGGGAAGAAAGGTAATTTAAGTGACTTTGAACGTGGCATGGCTGTTGGTGCCAGACGGGCGGGTCTGAGTATTTTAGAAACTGCTGATCTACTGGGATTTTCACGCACAACCATCTCTAGAGTTTACAGAGAATGGTCTAAAAAAGAGAAAATATCCAGTGAGTGGCAGTTCTGTTGGCACAAATGCCTTGTTGATGCCAGAGGTCAGAGGAGAATGGCCAGACTGGTTTCAGCTGATAGAAAGGCAACAGTGACTCAATTAACCACTCATTACAACCGAGGTCTGCAGAAGAGCATCTCTGAATGCACAACACGTCCAAGCTTAAGGCGGATGGGCGACAGCAGCAGAAGACCACACCGGGTGCCACTCCTGTCAGCTAAGAACAGGAAACTGAGGCTACAATTCACACAGGCTCACCAAAATTGGACAACAGAAGTTTGGAAAAACGTTGCCTGGTCTGATGAGTCTCGGTTTTTGCTGTGACATTCAGATGGTACTGTCAGAATTCGGCGTCAACAACATGAAAGCATGGATCCATCCTTCCTTGCATCAACAGTTCAGGCTGGTGGTAGTGATGTAATGGTGAGGGACACTTCTTGGCACACTTTGGGCCCATTTGTACCAATTGAGCATCGTGTCAAAGCCACATCCTACCTGAGTATTATTACTGACCATGTCCATCCCTTTATGACCACAATGTACCCATCTACTGATGGCTACTTCCAGCAGGATAACGTGTCATGTCATAAAGCGCGAATCATCTCAGACTGGTTTCTTGAACATGACATTGAGTTCAGTGTACTCAAATGGCCTCCACAGTCACCAGAGCTCAATCCAATAGAGCACCTTTGGGATGTGGTGGAACGGGAGATTCACATCATGGATCTGCAGCTGACAAATCTGCGGCAACTATGTGATGCTATCATGTCAATATAGACCAAAATCACTGAGGATATTTCCAGTACCTTGTTGAATCTATGCCATGAAGGATTAAGGCAAAAGTGGGTCCAACCCGATACTAGTAATGTGTACTCAATAAAGTGGCCGGTGAATGTATGTTTACTCAAATACAGCACAAACATGCAGAATAATAAAATGATTGCTTTGGTGCTTACAGACATGAAGTGAACATATTGAATAAGAAAGTGACTGAGGAGGGAAGGAAGGAAGGATGAAAGGCTGTGAGTGAGTGATGGAAGTAATTCATGCTGGATTTCCTAGTTTCACGGTCAAATGGATCATACTTGGAAATGGCACATATAACTATAGGCGATCAAAATTTTCTGTTCGTTACAGTCAGACGTCAGTCCTGATGCTCAGAGCTCCAGATTGTAGGAAAGGACACAGTGACATTAGAGTCTCATTGGGGGGTTTTGTTGCATTTGTGGCGTAACGTTGCATTTTGGCATATGGCTCCTTTTTAAAAGTCTGTTTGTGCAATTTCAGGGTTGTTTAGTAACCTAGAAAGCCACATGTTTACTCAAGTTTAGATTGATTGCTCTATTTTTTTAAATGAATGCTTATAAAGAAATGCAGTTAAATATAAGAAATCAGAATTAGCCTTACACTGAATAAAACACGGTATGATTATATATTCTAGCACAATTTCACAAAGACGCAATGCAGATTAATAGGCAAATACAAATATATATAAGATACAACAGTAATTAAAAATAAAGTAATAAAATAAAAATTAAACAAAAAACCCTGTATGAACATGCATATTTTATTTGTGCTCTCCGTTTATAAATAAACCAGGGGCAGGGTTAGTAGGCCAGGAGGTGGAGTATTTTATTTTTAATTTATTTAAGTTTTATTTTTATTCATTCATTCATTTAAATAATAAATAATTCAAATCATTTAAATAATCATTTATTCCTTCTTTCATTCAAATCATTTATTCTTTCATCTATTCATTCAAATAATTCATTCATTCATTTATTCATTCTTTCATTCAAATCATCCATTCATTCAAATAATTCATTCAGTCATTTAATTCATTCATTCTTTCATTTAAATCATTCATTCAAATAATGCATTCATTTATTCATTCAAATCATTTTTTTATTCATTCATTCATTTGTTCATTCATTCAAATAATTCATTCATACAAATTGATTCATTCATTGCAATCATTCATTGCAATCATTTATTAGTTCGTTCATTCATTCAAATCATTCATTCTTTTTCTTTTATTCATTCATTGAAATCATTCATTGAACTCATTCATTAATTCATTTATTCATTCATTCATTAGAATCATTCATTCAAATAATTCATTCATTCATACAAATAATTTATTCATTCATTGCAATCATTTATTGCAATCGTTTATTAATTCGTTCAATCATTTGTTCATTCATTCATTCATTCATTCATTCATTCATTCATTCATTCATTCATTCATTTATTAATCCATTATTCATTCAAATAATTTATTCACTCATTTGACAATTCATTCATTTGTTCACTCATTCGTTCATTCATTCAAATCATTCATTCATTCATTAATACAAATCCATTCATTCAAATCATTCATTCATCCATTGATTCATTTGTCCATTCATACAAGTCAATCATTCATTCATACAAATCATTCATTCAAACCATTTATTCATTTATTCATTCATTTGTTCATTAATTCAAATAATTAATTCATTGATTCAAACCTTTCATTCATTCATACAAATCATTTATTCATTAATTCAAATCATTCATTCAAGTCATTCATTCAAATCTTTCATTCAAATCATTTGTTCATTCATTCATTCATTCAAATCATTTGTTCATTCATTCATTCAAATCATTTGTTTGTTCATTTTCAAATCATTCATTCATTCATACAAATCACTCATACAAATCATTCGTTCATTGAAAATGTTCATTTGTTCATTCATTCAAATAATTCATTCATTCATACAAATCATTCATACAAATTATTCGTTCATTCAAGTCAATTATTTGTTCATTCATTCGTTCTTTCATTTGTTCATTCATTCATTCAAATCATTCATTAATTCATTCATTCGTTCACTTGTTCATTCATGAATTCATTCAAATCATTTAAATCATCTTATCACATGAATGAAGTTCTTTTTTGCCTTTTTAAAATATATGTTTTTTTGAGTGTGTGTGTGTCTGTGTGTTTTCATCCTCCTCTTGGCACTGGGAGGAATGTTGGTATTCTGCTTGAAAACCCAGATCGCCGGGCAAGTGTTTAGAGAGAGATAGAGCTTTGGTGTCGAGGGATTTGTGACACGGGCAAGCAGATGTGCCAGATCCAATCAAACGCGCTTACTAATGGCTGCCATGGTGACCAGCTCAGCCAATAAGAGTGTGTTTCAAAACCACTTGTTATCTTGTGCTTGCGCTGCCCAGTCCAGGCCAAACTGATTCAGCGGGTAATTGAGAACAACTTGTTAATGAAGGCTTTCGTATGCAGGAATTGTGTATGTGTGCATGCATGTTTGTTGTTGGGTGTTGCGTGAGGTTGCACATGCATATTGCTCTGAATGCAGTGCAATATCGGAAAATATGATGTTTTTCCATGTCACAAACCCCCTTGTCAGGTAAGCATACAGCCAATTAGCACCTGCTAACAAGATGTCTGGGTAATATAAAAAGTGTGTGTGCATGCATGTTGCAATTACACAGGAAGGCAAGCTATTCCCAACAGGCGCACATCGTCACCGCATTCGCATCTTTTCCCTTATTCCTTCCTCTCATCCTCCTTTCCTCCGCTCCAAAGCCCTGAGTACAGCTTCCCTCCATCTGTCCCTCCGTTTTTTTTCCACATCGTGTTCTCTACGTCACTCTCTCACAGTATATATTCCCTATCTTTCCATCTTTTATCACTCAATCTCTCGCTCCTGCAGATTGCGAGCCCATATCAGCAAAAGTGCCAGGGTGCTGAAAACCCTCCAGTTAAACTGTTATGGCCCTCAAATTGCTGCCCTCGGTGCTCTGAGAAATCAGATTTCTGAATGTCCTCCAATGATAAATGGGGGTTGAGTTTTTTTTTTTTTTTTTTTTATCTGCATTAAAGTCGGGGTAAGTTGTGTCACTGCAACCTTTAAGACAGTGGTTCCCAAAGTGGAGGTTGGGACCAAGCGGCAACCTCCCGCTCTCCCTTGTGAAGCTAATATGGAAGTAACTGAAACTGCAGTTCATCAAAATTCCGCTAGTCCTAGAGCAGATTTCTATTAAGCCCAATGTTAAAATGGCCAACTTTACAGCAGGTGTTTAAAGCCTGGTACAAAGAACGATGTTGGTTCATATAGTTAATATTACCCTTCATGATAACTTGTTCGGGGGTGAAGTTTTTTATAACTCATCCTTTTCGTTTATGTTAAATCTGCATAATTAGGGGCGTGGCCACTTGAATGACCGCTAGGTCTCGCTGTTCGCCGTCATGTCACCTCAGCTGATTCCATCTGATGAGCTGCTGAACTCTGCATATACAGTACATTGTATTTTTGTTTTGTTTTATGTGGCTTTACACAGTCAGTTGCTTTTTGGAATAATTTTTTACAATTATCAGATAATAAGACATGCTGTGTGCACTTAATTGTGCTCATAAACCATTCACGTGGCCTCCATTACCCAGCTGAGTGAAATTTTTATATACTTATATACCATCTCTTGAAATGTATTGGTTTTAAGATCATTTATCATTTAGAATTTTCTTTAGAACTTGAATGCACTTCACACTTTATTGGTATAGTATACAAACAAGCACTTGTGCTCAGCACACAAACAAGTTGCAGGTAATGAAGTATTAAGCATTTCTCCCAAGGAAAAGCCTGCCTAAGCAAAATGCTAGCAGGCTTCTGTAACTCCGCTCACGCTCCAATTCTTTTCCCTTGTTTTGCTATCCCCCGGTCGATAACACTCAAACAAAATGGCGCTGGTTGGACACGCCCACTTGTAGCATCATTTGCGCTCTTCAGAAACCTATGGGTGACGTCACGGATACTACATCCATGGTCAGGACCCCCTGGGAGGTTGTGAGGTCGCTTGGTGATTTCCAAAAATGTCATATATGTTATTAAACTATTAGAATTACTATATTTTGTTTATAACCTGCAGAAGATAAAAAATGTATTTAATAGTTACATAAAAGCAACATGCAAATTAAAATCCATTAGCCTTTAATTTATTTTTTTCCATCATATTATGACCCCTGGGGTTATTAGATTAATGACACAGCATTAGTGTTAGTTGAAGCAGATTGATTTTACAGCACAATGTTGAACTTTGACATCTTTAAGACACTCACGTACATTAAAAATAAAGGCCAAGACTGAACATAGAGGACGATCTCCAAGTAGCAGCTTCCAAAATTAAAACAAGAATAGTCTTGTGCTGTAAACATTGTGCCCACCATTCTCATTAAGTGAGGTTAATATTAATAAAAAATAATGAATAATGATGTTGGTGCCAATAGCCTAGTGGTTAAGTGCACTGACATATAGCACCATGGTGCTCATGGCGACCCAAGTTCGATTCCCCGCTCTCTGCTCCCAATACTTTCCTGCCTGTAACCTCCACTGTCCTATCAAAATTAAAGGTGAAAAAACCCTAAAAAATAATAATAAAAAAAATGTATAATGACTATAAAAATTATATGGTTGTTAGACTGCTGCACTTGTTTGTGTTGTCAACAAGCTCATTTATATAGTTCCTACTCGTGTGTGTGTGTGTGTGTGTGTGTGTGTGTGTGTGTGTGTGTGTGTGTGTGTGTGTGTGTGTGTGTGTGTGTGTGTGTGTGTGTGCACCGTTGTGTGCAATTTTTTATGTTTACAACCACCTCAGAGTTTTAGTGGGGGTCGCCAGTTACTGGAATTGTTTTTGTGGGGGTCGCGAACTGAAAATTTTGGGAACCCCTGCTTTAAGGGACATTTCACCCCAAAATGAAAATTTACTCTATTACTATACTCTGCTATTTTCTCTCCCTCATGTGGTTATAGACCTTGAAGAGTTTATTTCTTTTGTTGAACACCAAAGAATACAGTATATTTTGATTAAAGCTGAAAACCTGTAACCATTGACTTCTAGACATACAGTAACAAATGTAAATCAATGGTTACCAGTTTCCAATTTTCTTCAAAATATCTTCTTTAGTGTTCAACAGAAGAAAGAAATTCACACAGGTTTTGGAAACAAGTCAAAGGCGAGTAAATGATGACAGAATTTTCCATTTTGGGTGAACTGTCCCTTTAAAGGGGTGTTCCAGAGTTTAATTTTAAGGCTTGGTTGTGTTTATGTGGTGCAAAGAAATGTGTGTTTGTTTGTTGAAAATCAAGTTATTTTTTCCATATATCTTACTTTAATTATATACTTCTACTCAACTAGCATGAAAGCGATTGTCTTATTTCCTAGTTCCTCCTAAAGCCTGCCCTCAAGAGGCTCTGATTAGTCAGCTAACATAATGTGCTGTGATTAGCAGATCGGCTCCATGTCAACAGGAAGCATCACACCTCTACAAGCATGTACTTTGTCTGTGTTGTGTAAATACTGTCAGTCAGTGTAACTGTTAGCCGTATCGGAGCCTGAATCAGACAGAAAATAAAGAGCACACAGTTGAACCTCACGCCTGCTCTGTCAAATAAAATCAGATTGCTCCGTGTTTTAAATTTCTGTTCAGAGAGGTCATGTTTTGATCCTGGATTGGTCTCACGCAGACAAGTGATGCGATTTCGCAGGTCAGAGTTCACCAAGCTTGAACTTTGCACCGCATCGAAATGCGAAACTCGACGCATGACCCTGCGTTTCCGGTCTGACGCATTCGCGTGCGTATGAATGGAAGTCTATGGGGAGTAAAGTCCAGTGTGACCGCGGCTTAAGACTTGGTTGTGTTTATGGGGTGCAAAGCAATGTGTGTTAATTTGTTAAAAATCAAGTTATTTTTTCATATATCTTTAATTATATACTTCTACTGTCACGGTCACCAGAGAGATACAACCTCTAAAGATTGCTGGTACACACACACACACGCATTCACAAGGACTACAAATCTGCTGGTCATGGACTACATATTCAGTCATGCCACACACACACACACCTGATGCAAGTCACCACTGATTTGCAAACACACAGCTGAAGCTGCTCACAGACTGATTACATGGACTATAAGTAATGCACAAACACTAACACTATGGCTGAGTCTTGTCTACTGTTTAGTGACACCACAATGCGTTTTCATTTACCTTGTCTTGCCGTGTTTTGAACCTAGCCTTGTCCTGTTATATTCCTGTGTGCTGACTGCCTTGTGACCATCTGCCTGTTATTTTGACCACGACTCTGGATTGCCCTTATACATCTGTTTGCTCCTGTTCTGATCATTGCTTGCCTGACCATCCAGCTAATAAACCTGCATGTGGATCCGCACCCCTGTTGTCAGTGTCACATCCCAGGTTACATCTACTCAAGTAGCATGAAAGCGATTGTCCTATTTTCTAGTTCCTCCTAAAGCCCGCCCTCAAGAGGCTCTAATTAGTCAGCTAACATAATGTGCTGTGATTAGCAGATCGGCTCCA
Organism: Danio kyathit; assembly: GCA_903798195.1. Classification (NCBI taxonomy): domain Eukaryota; kingdom Metazoa; phylum Chordata; class Actinopteri; order Cypriniformes; family Danionidae; genus Danio; species Danio kyathit. The sequence goes on along the minus strand of LR812532.1, from coordinate 54,189,536 downwards.
CGTCAACAGGAAGCATCACACCTCTACAAGCACGTACTTTGTCTGTGTTGTGTAAATACTGTCAGTCAGTGTAACTGTTAGCCGTATCAGAGCCTGAATCAGGCAGAAAAGGAAGAGCACACAGTTGAACCTCACGCCTGCTCTCTAAAATCAAATCTGACAAGTGTCTTTCACATAAATTCGGAATAAGCATTTGTAAATATGAAATGTTCACATATCTTTTGCGAGTTCATTATTTGATAAGTAGAATGAGACAGTGAAGCTGGTGAAGACTGGGGGTGTTTACAGTGGTTTAATTTTTAAATTTTATTTTTTTTGAGCAAGAGGCTAATAGTCTAATCCGATTCAATGATTTATGCTAAGCTAAGCTAAAAGTGCTCCTGCCAGACCTGGAGACTAGCTGAATGGCCTTTAAAAATGATTTGCTTCTGCATTTGTTTCTGGGTCTATTTTCAGAAATATTTTGTATTTTATATGTAATATTGTTTATTAGTAGGGGTGTAACGTTATATGTATTCATCCCGAATCGTCACGGTACATGCAGGGCCGGAGCAAGCTCAACTGGCACTCTATTCAAATGATGATAATGCTGCCCTCAAACCCAAAGTGACGGAACTGAATAGCTGGTGGCAAGGTGTTGGTGTGGTGTTGCGGACAAAAGTGAAGATCGGTGGGACATTGTTTAAAAAATGTTGTGCTCATGTGCGAGGTGTTGCGTGTTGTCAAATATCAGATTCTGTTTCATCTTATGCACACACAAGTTTAACTGAGTCTCTTCTCTATACTATGTGCTAACATTTTCATTAAAAGTGATATCAGTTTTAAAGTTAAGTTATCTAATGCCCGCTCTCATGAGTGTTTTCAGAAGCCTCCCCAATTGGTGTGCACAAACAGACAGAAACATTGGGTGGGTGGTGTATGGGTTTTATATTATTTTATGTACTTTTAATTCATTTATATTTGTTTGTTTATACTTTTTCCCTTTCTTTTCCTTCAGAAATTCTAAACTAAGATTTTTTTCTTGTCAATTTAGACAATTGTTTATATAGATATACTTTGGTGTGATGTGCAAGTAGACCAAGAACATATACACTCACCGGCCACTTTATTAGGTACACCTTATTAGTACCAGGTTGGACCCCCTTTTGCCTTCAGAACTGCCTTAATCCTTCGTGGCATAGATTCAACAAGGTACTGGAGATATTCCTCAGAGGTTTTGCTGTAGATTTATCGTCTGGCCATTCTCCTCTGATCTCTGGCATCAACAAGGCATTTGCACCCACAGAACTGCCGCTCACTGGATATTTTCTCTGTAAACCCTAGAGATGGTTGTGCGTGAAAATCCCAGTAGATCAGCAGTTTCTGAAATACTCATGGTACCAATAGCCGTGCCACGTTCCAAGTCACTTAAATCACCTTTCTTCCCCATTCTGATGCTCTGTTTGAACTGCAGCAGATCGTCTTGACCTTGTCTACATGCCTAAATGCATTGAGTTGCTGCCATGAAATTTGCGTTAACAAACAGTTGGACAGGTTTACCTAATAAAGTGGCCGGTGAGTGTATATCTAGATGCAAATACTCATATTCAATAATCATAGAAGGAAATATTCTGTTTAATTTTCTATGCATAAGTAAAATGTGAAGGATCTTTATGTATTTGTAAATATTTTCTGTAATTGTGAATAATCCCCCAATAAAAAAAAGAGATTTCAGTTTTGAAGCTTACTGAATCTATGCACAATGACTGTTTTTCTGATGTTTTAGGAGACGGTTGGGCTCAAAGTTTGAAAGTTTAATACACGGTTTCCTAATTATGAAGAGTGATTTTTCACTATTCTGTTTATTTTATACTTTTGCATCAGAAAACGCTTTTCAGTAATGTAGCTGATTGTGAGGAAACACTTTTGCCTGATCAAAATAAAGTAAAAAAAAAACATGCATTGGAGATTTGTTGCTTATTTGACGCGTGATGTGCCCCACGCAGGTTTTTTGCATCTCGTTTATATACACTATGAACAGCAGCTACGCTATTTATTCTCTTTATTCTCTATTTCCACCTGGGGATACTCATCCCGAGGCCCTCAGACTATGCAGCGGCACTGATGCGGTCCGAGACCAGCGACGAGATGATCCCAAGGTTTTTATAATCCTGAACCAGGCCGTATCCTGAGCAGCTGCTGTGGTGGTCATGGTGGAGTGAGAGCATGAGACTGATTCCTGTGATGCTCCAAGGACAGACGAGTCTTCACTGAGGTTCAGCATTCTCCAGTTCCGGCGCCTAGACTGCAGCTCTGCACAAGACGTTTGGCCATAGGAGAAACTGCCCAACTGAGCCTGGTTTCTCTCGAGGTTTTGTTTCTTCACTTTCGCCAATTGGTGAAGTTTTTTTCCTCGTCGCTGTCGCCACTGGCTTGCATGGTTCGGGATCTGTAGAGCTGCGCATCGATGGAATTGCTCTTCAGTGTTTGGACTCTCAGTAGTGATGATTAACCCACACTAAACTGAACTAAAATGAACTGAACTTAAACTCTGAAAATTGAACTGACACTGTTTTAATTTACTATAATCTTCCATGTGAAGCTGCTTTGACACAATCTACATTGTATAAGCGCTATACAAATAAAGGTGAATTGAATTGAGTATTTCAAGTTGTACCAAACCCGTATCGAACCGTTACCCCATAACCGCTGTATGTACCAATCAAACCATGACTTCATTTTACCATTACACCCCTATTTGTTAGGTTTTACTAATGTATAGATTATAAATATGAGTTAGAGTCTCAGTCTCCCCAATTTTCTCCCTATAGTGGATGGTGCCATTCACCGTGGAGCTGGTCCTCTGCTGCGGAAGGAATGCGCCACTCTGAACGGCTGTGAAACGGGGGAGGCCAAGATCACCGGAGCCTACGGTCTGCCAGCGAGATGTGAGTCGCTCATGAAACACACCCATCATCATACAAATGCCATATAAACATCATCCTGAAGCGCTTTGAGCTCTGTAATGTACGCTGATCAATTCTGAATCATCTGTTAGAGTTAAAGCCAGCACATTTCCCGCAGTACACGAGCGAAGAGCAAACCTTCCTTGTGTTTACGCTTGATCGCATCAAAGTCAGCGGCGTACTTTTGCAGAAACTAAATTACACTTGATAAATGTCATCAAGTGCGTTTTTTTTCTTCTTCATTTCCCATCTTAGGATTGTAAGCAGGTGTTGTGCAACCTCTCTAGCGAAATGTCAAACGGTTGCGTACATGTTGCACGCTGCCGTATGAATAAATGAATAAACCATCAACACAAACCTTTTTGCCTATCACTCTCCCTCCCTCCCTCCCTCCATCCGTCTCCCTCCCTCTCTTTCACTCTTCCAGAGAGCGTTCAGTAATTATGTAGTCAGACAGTGTTTACAGAAGCAAGCGCACTTTAATTTATTCGCACACTTAGCAGTAATTTCCTTGTCTAATTTATGATCCCCCCCCCCACCGTACCTAGTCGTTCAGAGACAGAGATGCACACACTGCTGATTCTCCAGCCATCACACAAACACACACACACACACACACACACACAGATATACACACTTACACAATCATGCATATACAGTTGAAGTCAGAATTATGAGCCCTCCTGTTTCTGTTTAGCGCCCCAATTTCTGTTTAACGGAGAGCAGATTTTTTCAACACATTTCTAAACTCATTTCTAATAACTGATTTATTTTATCTTTGCCATGATGACAGTAAATAATATTTGACTAGATATTTTTCAAGACACTTCTATACAGCTTAAAGTGACATTTAAAGGCTTAACTAGGTTATTTAGGTTAACTAGGCAGGTTAGGGTAATTAGGCAAGTTATTGTATAATGATGGTTTGTTCTGTAGACTATTGAAAAAAATATAGCTTAAAGGGGCTAATAATTTTGACCTTAAAATGGGTTTAAAAAAAATAAAAACTGCTGTTATTCTTGCCGAAATAAAACAAATAAGACTTTCTCCAGAAGAAAAAATATTATCAGACATACTGTGAAAATTTCCTTGCTCTGTTAAACATCATTTGGGAAATATTTAAAATAGAAAAGAAAATTCAAAGGGGGGCTAATAATTCTGACTTCAACTGTATATAAACAGAAGTTTGTTTTTGTGAATTGTGGGGACATTCTGTAGGCGTAATGTTTTTTTACTCTACAAACTGTATTTTTTCACCCTACACCAATAATCTTACTCTTTACAGGAAGCTTTATGCATGTTTACTTTCTCCAAAAAAAAAATTCTCAACGATTTATAAACCTTGGACATAGGCAATGTCCTCATAAGTCACTTTTTCCTTGTAATACCTGCCAAACCCATGTTATTATACAAATCTGTGTCCATATATGTCACAAAAACATGTACTCTATGCACACACACACTCGCATTGTATATGCGCAAACATATACTGTATATACACAGATACAAATGCTTACACACGTATGAACAGATAAATACATAAATGTATAAACAGAGGGGCAGCACAGTGGGTAGCGTTACAACACAGACACACACACACACACACACACACACACACACACACACACACACATAAACACACACACACACACACACACACACAAAAAGATACACAGATACACACGCATGCAAATACAAACACAGATACACGCTTTTAAATAGATATGAACACAAACGTGTGTGTGTGTGTGTATGTATATATACACACACACACACACACACACACACACACACACACACACACACACACACACACACAAAAAGATACACAGATACACACGCATGCAAATACAAACACAGATACACGCTTTTAAATAGATATGAACACAAACGTGTGTGTGTGTGTGTATGTATATATACACACACACACACACACACACACACACACACACACACACACACACACACACACACACAGACAGACATACAAATCCAAATATGCACACATGTATAAACACAGATACACACACACACACACACACACACACACACACACACACACACACACACACACACACACACACACACACACACACACACACACACAAACCCAGTAACGCATGAGTTATTGGCCTCTAACTCCAGGCTGTGCTTCTGTTAGGATTTACTTTAGTCTTCAGTTGATTTTTCTCTGGAACTTTGTGTTGTTCCTCTCATCTGTTTCCCTCTGTACTGTACTGAACGGCGGGGAGCAGAACAGTAAATATCAGCAGTAATTGTTGGACTGAAATTAGTGTTCGTGTCTGACTGCCTTCACCACACGTGGCTTTTATAATGACTGATGTAATTATAAGTTATGTGCGAGCAGGTGTTTGGGTTATTTGGGATGTATGAGCTGTTAAATTGTACCGTTTCTAAATTGGATTTTATTTTTTTAGGTTTCTGTTATGGCGCAGTAAATAGAGCAGCGTGTAGTTGCAAATTTAATGTCTGGCTCTCTAGATTTGTACGTTTTCTGTTATTTGTCTATGCAAAACTGGCACATATTTCTGTTTTCAGCCCATCCCCAAGTGTCAAATTAGTTCTTACAGCAGGGCTATTCAATTAGTTTGTCATGAGGGCCAGTTCATGAAAAGCATCCCAAATGAAGGGCTGGTAAGATATGACTTGCAATGTGAGTGATGACACAACAGCCCATATGTTGTATTTTTGCTCCTTAAGACACCCACGTTGGATTTTTCTACATTAAAATGTTAATATGTTGTATTTTGAAACTGCATAAGTGCATTGTACAATGTGGCTTTTCTCACAAACGTTCAAATGTTGTATTTCAAAGCACAACAAAATCAGTGCTTTGCTTAAGTAGGCTTCTTCTACATTCAGACTCATTCATATGTTATGTTTTGAACTGCATAACAATTATATGGATGCAACAATTATAGATTTTGGTTGTATGATTATATAGTCTGAAGAATAATCATGGTTTTACGGTTATCACGTCTAATGTAAATTTAAGCTTTATATTAGGTAAGTATTTAAATGAGCTGTTGTTATCACCTGCGTTCATACATACATAATCATTTTAATAAGTCGTAATAATTCGTCTAACATATCTTTTCTTTACATTGCACTGAAAGCCACGCACAACTTTCACCGATACAGCATGGGATGTTTTCTACTCGGTGCGTCTGAAAGGCGCAAGCGCATCGCTCCACTTGCACCCGCATACTGGCATATATTCTTACATTAGAAATAATGAACTTGCGCACGGGAAAGACGCGATATGTTAATGACCTGCTGATATGGTTAATCCAGTGTGCGTGTGTATTAGCCTTGGTGTATAAGCTCGGATCTTTAAACTAGCCCACAGGTGGCATTACTTTTAGTTGCAGCAGTTTTGATCTGTGCAACAGAAACGTGTCGTTGAGTAGCCTTTACTATTAAGTATCCAAATGTTTTTGTCAGGTGATTCACGCTCTGCGCAGCCTTCAACTGCAGCTCGTGCTGTATAGAACAGACGCACGTCATTCAGGGTTCGTACGGGTGCTGGAAATCCTGCAAAATGCTTTATTTTTATTATAGCGTTTTCAAGGTTAGAAAAGTGCTTGAATTTTGGACGAAGTGCTTGAACCTGCCTGAATTTGAAATAGCAGGGCTCAAAATTGTGACCATTTTGGTCGCATATGTGCCCGAAATTTTATCTATCCGAGCTCAAAATATATTTGGGAATATATTATTTTTTATTTCATATATTAGGTTTTTCGTTATGATACTCCTTAAATCATTCCGCATAAATCCGCAGTTTTTATTTACAAATTTCTCCACAGAAATAGCAAAAAATGTCCACACATTCTGTCTGGCACTATGTCAATATCTACCTACCCCCCCGTTACTCCTGGATAAGCTAGTTAATATTTTTGCACTATATTTTGTTCAGTGCAGTTTCGTTTTTGCACTATTTTCATTGCAGATTTTTTCCTAAACTCAATAGTCTAAAGAGAACTTCCTTGCCAATTTAAGTTATTGATCATGGAATTCACACCACGCCATGTGAGGGCTGTTCAAGATAAGCAGAAGGCAGAAAAGAATGTTCCTATTTTGCACAATTAAAGTGTTTATTGAAATTGTATTTATCTGTCTGGTGATTATTCGTCATTTATATAAAGGTTATATAGAATGCCAAGACTAGGTGATAGGTGACAGATAGGTGATACATTTTGAACCATTAAACATGTCTTCCTAACTATCACCATTTGACAGGTGGAACATTTGCATAGTTACGACAGTACCTTAGTCCTAACCTAAAGTAATATTGACAATAATAAAAAGTAATGTTGATGAAAGCTCACAAACTATGGTTTTCATATTTGGTTACTGAGTTTCAAAACCGTTGACATAGGAACAGTTCATTAATTTGCAGCAAGAATAATCTCGGACTCATAAAGATTTAATTTGTTACATGAATTCTGAATAGCAATGCACATGAAATATCATGAACGACTGGTCTTGAAAGTTTTTTACTACACCCAAACAAAATCTGACTGTAAGCTTATTTTTTGTGATATCAACTTTAGGTAGAAAGAGACCAAACTTAAAATGATACTTCATCCAATAACTGAACTTTATTTATTTTTTTTTTTTACATTTTTGGGTGAACTATCCCAATAAATTTATGCTCCAAAGTTTTCAACACTTTGTTAAAATGTCATATTGTGTTTTTTTAAATAGCACAATTTATTTAAATGTGAAAAAGTACATACAGCATATATAAACGTAATTTACTGTGGTTGTTAGGCAAAAATGCACCTTGAAAGTGCTTGAAAAGTGCTGGAATTTGAAGTTGGAAAAGGTGTAAGAACCCTGGTCACTTCATAACTATAGGGGCCGTTTTTCGACTGAACTACATTTATTTTTGATGTCTTGGTCACACTATTTGGAGGGCCGGAAGAAATTGTCCGAACATGGCCCACGGGCCGCCAATTTAATAGCCCTGCCTTACAGGGACATTATGGAAAACACAAATAAAAAAAAGTTGTCATTTGTAAATTTACTTTGGCTTGTATTTCATTGCAGACAATAGAATTAATATTATTTATTGTGTTCCTCATTATTTTTATTGTTTTGTTTCAAAATAAACATGTATTTCAATTTTGGTTCTTTCAACACATTTCAGAAAAGTTGGGACGGGCAGTTTAGGGCTAGTAATCAGGTAAATTGGTTAAATAATGATGTGATTTAAAACAGGTGATGTCAACAGGTGATTGTAATTATGATTTGGTACAAAAGCAGCATCCAAAAATGGTCTAGTTCTTTAGGAGCAAAGGTGGGCCGAGGATCGCAAATTTGACCACAAATACGTTAGAAAATTATTGAAATATTTGAAAACAATGTTCCTCAAAGAAAGATGGGAGCATATTTGGATATTTGATTTCTTCAAGAGTGCATAACATCATTAAAGGAACAAGACCAAAAGCTAGGGTCTGTCATGGTCAAGTGCCCTTTGCAAAGGTAACTTGCACTTTTGTGATGGGACTATTAATGCTGAAAAGTATATGGAGATTTTGGAGCACAATATGCTGCCTTCTTTTCCAGGGATGCCCATGTATACAAAGTATTTCAACAAGACAATGCAAAACCACATTCTGCACACATTACAAAGTCCTGGCTGTGGAGGAAGAGGATACAGGTACTTGACTGGCCTGCCTGCAGTCCTGACCTGTGTCCAATAGAGAATGTGTGGCAAAATGCGACAACGAAGACCTTGTACTGTTGCCCAACTTAAGACATGTTTACAGGAAGAATGGGACAAAATTACAACTGAAACACTTCATCACTTGGTGTCTTCAGTCCCTTAATGTCTTTTAAGTATTGTGAAAAGGAATGGCAACCTTACAAAGTTGTAAATGTATTACTGTGCCAACTTTTTTAGATGTGTTGCAAGAACCAAAATTGGAATGTGTTTATTAAAAATAAAACAATAAAAATCACGAGGAGCACATTAAATAATGTTTGTTGTATTGTCTGCAATGAAGTACAAGTCAAAGTAAATTTAGAAATCACTATTTTCTTTTTTAATTTGTGTTTTCCATACTGTCCCAACTTTTTCTGATTTGGGGTTGTACCATTCACCCCATTATAAAGACTGGTTATTTAGATATATTGCAGGAAACCTCGCTTTATCATTCCAGAACATTTGAAATGGCAGTAATCCTTGTAGCAAGACATGTTAAAGGGATAGTTAAATTATTTACTCCCCTTTAGGCCATCCAAGTTGTGCTTGAATTTGTTTCTCACAATAAACATTAGACTTGATTTTTAGATGAAGCCTTGACCGTGGTAATTTATAAAATGCAAGTGAATAGTTACCGACACTTTGGGTAAAAAAAAATAAATAAAAAAATAAATAAATACCTGTTACACCTGAAAATACACGGAGATCTTAAGCGAAATGACGACTAAATATTTACTGAATGTGCTCAGGATCATCTGCTGAGGTTGTGGTTTAGGAAATAATTTAGTAAATAATGCTGTTCATCTTGCGTAGAGTGCATATTTTGCTTCATAAGGCATCATCAGGAGACATGAAAATGGGTTTTATTTTGTTTTTATATCCTTTTTTGCCTCTCAGATTGCCTTTAGTCATTGACTTGCATTTTATCAATCACTCATGCTAGAATAGGACAATAATTGGCCAAGACACAACTATTTGAAAATCTGGAATATGAGGATTCATAAAATCAAACAGCTGAAAAAAAAGGCTTTAAGGTTGACTAAATGAAGTGCTTAGCACATTACTAATCAGAAATTAAAATTTGATGTAATTTTGGTATATTTACAATAGGAAATTTACAAAATATCATTCATTAATTTTCCTTTGGTTTAGTCTTTATATCAGGGGTCGTCACAGTGGAATGAACCTCCAACTATTCCGGCATTTTTTTTTTACACGGTGCATGCCCTTCCAGCCGCAACCCAGTACTGGGAAACACCCATACACACATTCACACATGCACTCATTCACTACGGCCAATATAGTTTATTCAATTCACCTAGTATAGCTAGTATAGCGCATGTCTTTGGACTGTGGGGGGAAACCGGAGCACCCAGAGGAAACCCACGCCAACACGGGGAGAACATGCAAACTCCACACAAAAAGGCCAACTGCCCCATCTGGGACTCAAACCTGCGACCTTATTGCTGTGAGGCGACAGTGCTAACCACTGAGCCACTGTGCTGCACAAATATCTTCATGAAACATGATATTTGCTATATGTTATAATGATTTTTGGCATAAAAGAAAAATGTATTATTTTGCAACATACAATTTGTTCCATACAAACATGCTTGTGCTAAATAAGATTTGTGCTCCACAGTCACAAATATACACTCTAAAAATGCTGGGTTATTTCAACCAAATTCTGGGTGTAATATGGACTAAACAAACTGCTGGGACTAAGTAATAGGACCAAATTTAACCCAGTGTTTGGGTTAGACCATATTTTACCCAATTTGGATTCAAATAACCCAGAATTTATTAGTGTACTTTACATATTTATAGAACTTTATCCCATCTTAATATGCATAGACAACCACAAGGCTATAGACCATTTTGAGGGATGTAAACAAAAACAATGGTCCCAACGTATTTCCTGTTTTACATGTTTAATTTCTATAGCTTCCGAGAATCCAAAAAGGGCCACATATTGATAAATAATGTTATGATGGCTGTTTTAACAGTAAGTTATGATTGAATTGCCTCTTTTTATAGTTATGAAATAGTTTGATAACAAGCTGAAAATATCAATGGGCCAATGACATGACCACATTGAAATGGTCTCTTATTTATAGACTATTTTTCATGAAAAGTGTAAACCTATATCTGTGGCATTACTAAAATTCCCCTATTGTAATCCTACAACAATACTGGCTTCCTTGACCAATAGTATGAATTGTGGGCGGAGCCGTCAGCTTGTTACATTAGGAAATTTGCTAAATTTCTTCATAAAACATTATCTTTGCTTAAAGGGCAGCTATGATGAAAATCATCTTTTGTAAGCTGACAGAACTGTGTGTAAGTTTAGTGTGTCCACAGTCATATTGGAGTGATATAAACACAACAAGTCTCTTTTTTTTTAATTTCCTGAAGTTAAAATAGGATCCAAATCCCTCCCATTTTGAGGCCCACCGCAACGTTGACGTAGGGGTGTGGTTTCCCCGCCCACTGAATTCATTGATAACCGCGTGTTAGCATGTCTCTGTAGTAATGCGTTTAATCATATTAACAAGACAGGACATGTGCAAATCAATTGCGATTAAAAGATCTGTTCACCTCTCTGTGATCAATCATCATCAAATGTGATCAAGAATGAGTTTTACAAGTTTAAAACGTTTTTAAAACAGTGCATGTTTATAATGAATTACTGCAATTTACTTCAGCTTTACTTCATTGCCACAGCCGCATGTCAGTACAATTATAAAAGAAGACGCTTCAATTCTGATTTGTGGACATTAAATCAGGCTTATTTTGTACATTAACATAACAGAAATCCATACAGCAGTGGATATTAACATGTATTCTGTCACATTTGCCTTGCAAAAACAGAGCAAATTTAAACACATGCGCTATGTGTGTCTGTGTGTGTGTGCGTGCGTAAACTTTGTAACAACACTGTCTGTGACTCATCATTGCAGAAAGGCTTGAATTAACTTCACAACAAATACATCAAATAATCATTGGGAAGGTTCTTACTGTAGTGTTTCTCACAAGCGTTATGAGACATCGGCTTCCTTCATGTCTGTCACTGTGCTGTTTATCTGACGCAGCCGAGGCGGAGATTGAGGCACACTCTGACAGGCATGTGGGAACGGTGGGCAGGGAGAACTAGCATTAAAGACACAGGCAACAAAAACAGCTACATTGTGTTCAGAGCAGAAAATCCAATATTCTGAAAGGTATAATAAATAATCTGATGGATGTTTTGAGCTGAAACTTTACAGACACATTCTGGAGACTCGTCTTAAATCTTGAAAAAGGGGTAAAATAGGTGCTCTTTAATATTCAAATCTTTTTTCAGTTGGTCTCTTTATTAATCTGGGGTTGCCACAGTGGAATGAATCGCCAACTTATCCAACGTATGTTTTACAAGTGGATGCCCTTTCAGCTGTAACCCATCACTAGGAAACACCCATACACTTTTCATACACACATATGGACAATTTAGCCTACCCAATTCACCTACAGTTCATGTCTTTGGATTTAGTTCATGTTTTTGGAATAGTTCATGCCTCTGGAGTTTGCATGTTGGGGAGAACATGCAGACTCCACACAGAAAAGCCAACTGACCCAGCCACGGCTTGAACCAGCGACCTTCTTGCTGTGAGGCAACAGTGCTACCCACTGCGCCACCGCGTCGTGTTTTTGGCATAAAACATGCAATGCGTTTCTGGCTATTGCAAAAACATGAAATTCTGGGTATAATACGGACTAAACAAACTGCTGGGACCAAATTAATAGGACCAAATTGAACCCAATTTGGTTTTAAATAACCCAGAATTTGTTAGTGTTTTATATTTTTATAGACTATAGAACTTTATCCCAGCTCAATATGCGTAGACGACCACAAGGCTATTATTTATAGACTATTTTTCATGAAAACCGTAAACATTATATCCCTGTGGCATTACGGAAATTCCCCTATTGTAAATCCTACAACAATACTGGCTCCCTCGGCCAATAGTGTGACTTGTGGGCGGAGCTGTCAGCTTGTTCAATGGCTCACTGATGTGGGCGTATTTAGAAACCTTTTCTGAAAAACGAAATCCTTGTTGAAAACAAGTTCAGTTCAGTGTCACAAAATTACACACTTCAGCTTAAACCCAAAGCACGCACGAAAGTAACAGAAAGCACCTCTAATTACAGCCAAAGCCCTTTAAATAAAACCTGAGATCTGTGTGTGTGTGTTTATACAGAGGACTGTCATGTTTTGACTGCTTGAGCTGCAGTTTTGCACTTCTGTTGCTGCTTGCATGAGGATAGGGGAGTGTGTGTGTGTGTGTGTCTTACAGTAAAACAGAAATACAGCAATAATATATACTCTGCCAGAGTTGAAGTAGAAGCCCAGCGGATCTCATTGCTGTGCGAAAGGCCGAGTTTGCAGCTCCTGTCAGTCCCTAAGTCCACCTGTGTACCAATACAGCCCTGACTAGGGACGCAACCATACAAAACAAGCACTGCTAGGGGGGAGAATGAAAAGAGAGAAGAATATTTATCAATACACACACACACAAACTCTCTCTCTCACCAAGCCTTCATTTCCCTCTGTGGCCAATTAACACTAATTAAAATCCACACAGGCCAATCGAACACCCACCCTTCTCTCCTGTTATTTAACTAATCCCTTTTTTTTTTCGCTCTCTCTTTCTCCTCATCAGTCTTTTTGCTCATGGACTGGATGAATAACAAGGTTCAATTACTTAATTATATTTATTAAAACAATCCAATATAAAATGCATTGTAAGTTGAAGTATCTTGAATGAGTTTTGCACTTGAATTCGCAGCCGTTTTCTTGTCAAAACTGATCTGAAGAAAGCCGAGGTGAAAGGAGAGCAAACTATTGTGCGTCCGTCGTGCTTGATGGGCCGGTAACAGCCGGTGTATTGTGCGTTTGAGGAAAAAGAGGCCGAAACACAAAACGTGCATGGAACACCTTCGGACCTTTCAGATGATAAGCAGTGGTGGCTGCTTTTCTTTAAATCCATGCACCTGCTCCAGATTGTGGTGACTTTTTTTTTTTTGTCTCCGGTGGGGTTTGTAGTGGGAGAGACCCGGGCCTCCCTTTGTGTGGCAGACATGAGACTTGGGGTTTGGTCTGGATGAGTGAACAGAGAGACAGACAGGCTTTCACTGGAGGAGGGCAGAGAAATGCAGGCAGGCAGGAGGAAGGAGGGGCAGCAAACAGACCAGTGATTTAGAGCTTGATAATAGCGAGTTTGGAGGAGATTCATCGATACGTTATGGGTGTTGTCAGGTTGCGCTGCTGCTGCTGCTGGAGTTTGAGAGATGCGTGTGGGGAAAGAGAACAGTGTGTTTTCTCAGGAACAGATCAGGAGGCTGAAGTCAAATAACAATGCTTTTGGAAGGCAGGCTGTACTTGCACGCACACACATATATGCACACATGCATACATACATATGCACACACACACACATGCACACAAACATTCTCGCCGGCCACTTTATTAGGTACACCTGTCCAACTGCTCGTTAACGCAAACCAGCTAATCACATGGCAGCAATTCAATGCATTTAGGCATGCAGACATGGTCAAGACGATCTGCTGCAGAATGGGGACGAAAGGTGATTTAAGTGACTTTGAATGTGGCATGGTTGTTGGTGAAAAGACGGGCTGGTCTGAGAATTTCAGAAACTGCTGATCTACTAGGATTTTCACGCACAACCATCTCTAGGGTTTACAGAGAATGGTCTGAAATAGAGAAAATATCCAGTGAGCGACAGTAACTCAAATAATCACTCATTAAAGAGCATCTCTGAATGCACAACACATCCAAGCTTGAGGCAGATGGGCTACAGCAGCAGGAAACCACACCAAGTGCCTCTCCTGTCAGCTACAATTCACACAAGCTCACCAAAATTGGACAGTAGAAGATTGGAAAACCGTTGCCTGATCTGATGAGTCTCAATTTCTGCTGCGACATTCGGATGGTACTGTCAGAATTTGGCGTCAACAGCATGAAAGCATGGATACATCCTGCCTTGTATCAGCGGTTCAAGCTGGTGGTGGTTGTGTAATGGTGTGGGGGATATTTTCTTGGCACATTTTGGGCCTATTAGTACCAATTGAGCATCATGTCAACGCCGCAGCCTACCTGAGTATTATTGCTGACCATGTCCATCCCTTTATGACCACAGTGTATCCATCTACTGATGGCTACTTCCAGCAGGATAACATGTCATATCATAAAGCGTAAATCATCTCAGACTGGTTTCTTGAACATGACAATGAGTTCACTGTACTCAAATGGCCTCCACAGTCACCAGATCTGGTGGAACGGGAGATTCACATCATGGATGTGCAGCCGACAAATCTGCAGCAACTGCGTGATGCTATCATGTCAATATGGACCAAAATCTCTGCGGAATATTTCCAGTGCCTTGTTGAATCTATGCCACAAAGGTTGTGCAATGTGGCTCCCACTATTACATGTACCACATACATTTCCTCTCCATCTCAATCAGTATCTTTTACCTACAGTACATGGTCCTGTATCTACATTGTGCAACACTGTAGCTCACACACTCTCTGCTATAAGAGTGCTTGTGTGTGTGTTTGTTTTAGAGAGCAAACAGGAGCGACGGGGGAGAGCTGAGCGCTGTGATATCTAAACCTCCGGGCAGTTTTCAGTAGTTTGCTTTAACCTCCAGCTGCACCTGTGTCTGCGGTGATTATGTCATCCTGTCTGCTTCTACACAAGCGTTTCAGCAGCTCATGCTGTGCCACAAATATGACAACACGGGGTGACACAGTACTTCCACTCAAACATATGCCCACTGTTCTCTCTGTTTTTCCTGTCCGTTGTTTCCTTTTGCACTTCATATGTGAACATCTGTATGGAAGAAACAAGCCATAAGACACTTACCAGTGGAAATCAGTTATTTCTGTAAGTCACACTACATACACAGGCCAATATGAGTGATATTGATATACCAATGTCACTAAATGCAACAAATTTTTTATCACACTTTATTTTGATGTACAATTTATGCTATTATCAAAATATTAACTATGACTATAAGCTGTATAAGCAACTAATTTGCTGCTTATTAATAGCAAGTGAGGTAGTAGGTGGGTTTAGGTGTTGGGTAGGCTTAGGGATATAGAATTCAGCAAGAGATGTTCTCGATAGTCGGGTACATAAACTGTGCCTGGGGCAGTACATTTTTAAAATGTTAATTTTTGTTCCTAACATGTCCCTAAAGGTATATATTAATACCTAAACAGTACAAATGTGTACCTCAAAGTACCTTAAAGGTAAAAAAATGAAGGTAAAAAGTCCACCTGCACAGTACAAAAAGGCACCTTTTGATATGGTACCACCCCAGTGACAGATTTGGTAACTTTATTTCTGCATCATGGAGATAGCTGATTAATCTAATGTTCGCTACTTCTGAGTTTATTTGGGAAATGTTTCTGCATCTTTCATTATTCGTATTAACCCTTTTTAGCACAAATCAAAAACCACCACCAATAAGCGTAAAAACGCTTTTGTGAATTGAAGGTTTTTTATTCAGCATTTTCATTTCCATCACTTGTTTCTCATGTGAGACTTCAAAATGAGCCACCTGCTGTTGAAATCTAACCTAGAGCACTATTATTTACTGTTAAAATCTTAACCTAGAGTGCTGTCAGCTGTTAAAAACTTAACCTAGAGTGCTGTCTGCTGTTAGAACTTAACCTAGAATTCCGTCTGATGTTATAAACTTAAACTAGAGCACCATCTGCTATTAGAAACTCAACTTAGAGTGCCATCTGCTGTAAAAACCTAACCTAAAGTATCGTCTGCTGTTAAAAGGATAACCTAGAGCGCGTCTGCTGTTAAAAACTTAACCTAGAGCACCATCATCTGCTGTTAAAAACTTAACCAAGAGTGTGTCTGCTTTTAAAATCTTAACCTAGAGTGCAGTCTGCTGTTGAAAACCTAACCTAGAACACCATCTGCTTTTAAAAAGTCAACCTAGAGCACCATTTGTGGTTAAAAACTGAACATAGAGCACCATCTGCTGTTAAAACTTAACATAGAGCACCATCTGCTGTTAACTCAACCTAGAGCGCCATCTGCTGTTAAAACTTAACATAGAGCACCATCTGCTGTTAACTCAACCTAGACCGCCATCTGCTGTTAAAACTTAACATAGAGCACCATCTGCTGTTAACTCAACCTAGAGCGCCATCTGCTGTTAAAACTTAACATAGAGCACCATCTGCTGTTAACTCAACCTAGAGCGCCATCTGCTGGTAAAACTTAACATAGAGCACTATCTGCTGTTAATTCAACCTAGAGCGCCATCTGCTGTTAAAACTTAACATAGAGCACCATCTGCTGTTAATTCAACCTAGAGCGCCATCTGCTGTTAAAACTTAACATAGAGCACCATCTGCTGTTAACTCAACCTAGAGCGCCATCTGCTGTTAAAACTTAACATAGAGCACTATCTGCTGTTAATTCAACCTAGAGCGCCATCTGCTGTTAAAAACTTAACATAGAGCACCATCTGCTGTTAATTCAACCTAGAGCGCCATCTGCTGTTAAAAACTTAACATAGAGCACCATCTGCTGTTAACTCAACCTAGAGCGCCATCTGCTGTTAAAACTTAACATAGAGCACCATCTGCTGTTAATTCAACCTAGAGCGCCATCTGCTGTTAAAACTTAACATAGAGCACTATCTGCTGTTAATTCAACCTAGAGCGCCATCTGCTGTTAAAACTTAACATAGAGCACCATCTGCTGTTAGTTCAACCTAGAGCGCCATCTGCTGTTAAAACTTAACATAGAGCACCATCTGCTGTTAACTCAACCTAGAGCGCCATCTGCTGTTAAAACTTAACATAGAGCACCATCTGCTGTTAATTCAACCTAGAGCGCCATCTGCTGTTAAAAACGTAACATAGAGCACCATCTGCTGTTAATTCAACCTAGAGCGCCATCTGCTGTTAAAACTTAACATAGAGCACTATCTGCTGTTAATTCAACCTAGAGCGCCATCTGCTGTTAAAACTTAACATAGAGCACCATCTGCTGTTAATTCAACCTAAAGCGCCATCTGCTGTTAAAACTTAACATAGAGCACCATCTGCTGTTAATTCAACCTAGAGCGCCATCTGCTGTTAAAACTTAACATAGAGCACTATCTGCTGTTAATTCAACCTAGAGCGCCATCTGCTGTTAAAAACTTAACATAGAGCACCATCTGCTGTTAGTTCAACCTAGAGCGCCATCTGCTGTTAAAACTTAACATAGAGCACCATCTGCTGTTAACTCAACCTAGAGCGCCATCTGCTGTTAAAACTTAACATAGAGCACCATCTGCTGTTAATTCAACCTAGAGCGCCATCTGCTGTTAAAACTTAACATAGAGCACCATCTGCTGTTAACTCAACCTAGAGCGCCGTCTGCTGTTAAAACTTAACATAGAGCACCATCTGCTGTTAACTCAACCTAGAGCGCCATCTGCTGTTAAAACTTATCATAGAGCACCATCTGCTGTTAATTCAACCTAGAGTGCCATCTGCTGTCAAAACTTAACATAGAGCACCATCTGCTGTTAACTCAACCTAGAGCGCCATCTGCTGTTAAAACTTAACATAGAGCACCATCTGCTGTTAACTCAACCTAGAGCGCCATCTGCTGTTAAAACTTAACATAGAGCACCATCTGCTGTTAACTCAACCTAGAGCGCCGTCTGCTGTTAATTCAAGTTAGAGCGCCGTCTGCTGTTAAAACTTAACATAGAGCACCATCTGCTGTTAATTCAACCTAGAGCGCAGTCTGCTGTTAAAACTTATCATAGAGCACCATCTGCTGTTAATTCAACCTAGAGCGCCATCTGCTGTTAAAACTTAACATAGAGCACCATCTGCTGTTAACTCAACCTAGAGCGCCATCTGCTGTTAAAACTTAACATAGAGCACCATCTGCTGTTAACTCAACCTAGAGCGCCGTCTGCTGTTAATTCAACCTAGAGCGCAGTCTGCTGTTAAAACTTATCATAGAGCACCATCTGCTGTTAATTCAACCTAGAGCGCCATCTGCTGTTAAAACTTAACAAAGAGCACCATCTGCTGTTAACTCAACCTAGAGCGCCATCTGCTGTTAAAACTTAACATAGAGCACCATCTGCTGTTAACTCAACCTAGAGCGCCATCTGCTGTTAAAACTTAACATAGAGCACCATCTGCTGTTAATTCAACCTAGAGCGCCATCTGCTGTTAAAAACGTAACAGAGCACCATCTGCTGTTAATTCAACCTAGAGCGCCATCTGCTGTTAAAAACGTAACAGAGCACCATCTGCTGTTAATTCAACCTAGAGCGCCATCTGCTGTTAAAACTTAACAAAGAGCACCATCTGCTGTTAACTCAACCTAGAGCGCCATCTGCTGTTAAAACTTAACATAGAGCACCATCTGCTGTTAACTCAACCTAGAGCACCATCTGCTGTTAATTCAACCTAGAGCGCCATCTGCTGTTAAAACTTAACATAGAGCACCATCTGCTGTTAATTCAACCTAGAGCGCCATCTGCTGTTAAAAACGTAACAGAGCACCATCTGCTGTTAATTCAACCTAGAGCGCCATCTGCTGTTAAAAACGTAACAGAGCACCATCTGCTGTTAATTCAACCTAGAGCGCCATCTGCTGTTAAAACTTAACATAGAGCACCATCTGCTGTTAATTCAACCTAGAGCGCCATCTGCTGTTAAAAACGTAGCATAGAGCACCGTCTGCTGTTAATTCAACCTAGAGCGCCATCTGCTGTTAAAAACGTAACAGAGCACCATCTGCTGTTAATTCAACCTAGAGCGCCATCTGCTGTTAAAACTTAACAAAGAGCACCATCTGCTGTTAACTCAACCTAGAGCGCCATCTGCTGTTAAAACTTAACATAGAGCACCATCTGCTGTTAACTCAACCTAGAGCACCATCTGCTGTTAATTCAACCTAGAGCGCCATCTGCTGTTAAAACTTAACATAGAGCACCATCTGCTGTTAATTCAACCTAGAGCGCCATCTGCTGTTAAAAACGTAACAGAGCACCATCTGCTGTTAATTCAACCTAGAGCGCCATCTGCTGTTAAAAACGTAACAGAGCACCATCTGCTGTTAATTCAACCTAGAGCGCCATCTGCTGTTAAAACTTAACATAGAGCACCATCTGCTGTTAATTCAACCTAGAGCGCCATCTGCTGTTAAAAACGTAGCATAGAGCACCGTCTGCTGTTAATTCAACCTAGAGCGTCATCTGCTGTTAAAACTTAACATAGAGCACCATCTGCTGTTAACTCAACCTAGAGCACCATCTGCTGTTAAAACTTAACATCGAACACCATCTGCTGTTAACTCAACCTAGAGCACCATCTGCTGTTAAAACTTAACATAGAACACCATCTGGTGTTAATTCAACCTAGAGCGCCATCTGCTGTTAAAACTTAACATAGAACACCATCTGCTGTTAACTCAACCTAGAGCGCCATCTGCTGTTAAAACTTAACATAGAGCGCCATCTGCTGTTAAAACTTAACATAGAGCACTACCTGCTGTTAATTCAACCTAGAGCGCCATCTGCTGTTAATTCTAACTAGAGCGCCATCTGCTGTTAAAAACGTAACATAGAGCACTATCTGCTGTTAATTCAACCTAGAGCGCCATCTGCTGTTAAAACTTAACATAGAGCACTATCTGCTGTTAATTCAACCTAGAGCGCCATCTGCTGTTAAAACTTAACATAGAGCACCATCTGCTGTTAATTCAACCTAGAGCGCCATCTGCTGTTAAAAACGTAACAGAGCACCGTCTGCTGTTAATTCAACCTAGAGCGCCATCTGCTGTTAAAACTTAACATAGAGCACCATCTGCTGTTAATTCAACCTAGAGCGCCATCTGCTGTTAAAACTTAACATAGAGCACTATCTGCTGTTAATTCAACCTAGAGCGCCATCTGCTGTTAAAACTTAACATAGAGCACCATCTGCTGTTAACTCAACCTAGAGCGCCATCTGCTGTTAAAACTTAACATAGAGCACCATCTGCTGTTAACTCAACCTAGAGCGCCATCTGCTGTTAAAACTTAACATAGAGCACCATCTGCTGTTAATTCAACCTAGAGCGCCATCTGCTGTTAAAACTTAACATAGAGCCCTATCTGCTGTTAATTCAACCTAGAGCGCCATCTGCTGTTAAAACTTAACATAGAGCACCATCTGCTGTTAATTCAACCTAGAGCGCCATCTGCTGTTAAAACTTAACATAGAGCACCATCTGCTGTTAACTCAACCTAGAGCGCCATGTGCTGTTAAAACGTAACATAGAGCACCATCTGCTGTTAACTCAACCTAGAGCGCCATCTGCTGTTAAAACTTAACATAGAGCACCATCTGCTGTTAACTCAACCTAGAGCGCCATCTGCTGTTAAAACTTAACATAGAGCACCATCTGCTGTTAACTCAACCTAGAGCGCCATCTGCTGTTAAAACTTAACATAGAGCACTATCTGCTGTTAATTCAACCTAGTGCGCCATCTGCTGTTAAAAAACGTAACATAGAGCACCGTCTGCTGTTAATTAAACCTAGAGCGCCATCTGCTGTTAAAACTTAACATAGAGCACTATCTGCTGTTAATTCAACCTAGAGCACCATCTGCTGTTAAAACTTAACATAGAGCACCATCTGCTGTTAACTCAACCTAGAGCACCATCTGCTGTTAAAACTTAACATAGTGCACCATCTGCTGTTAATTCAACCTAGAGCGCCATCTGCTGTTAAAACTTAACATAGAGCACCATCTGCTGTTAACTCAACCTAGAGCGCCATCTGCTGTTAAAACTTAACATAGAGCACCATCTGCTGTTAATTCAATCTAGAGCGCCATCTGCTGTTAAAACTTAACATAGAGCACCATCTGCTGTTAACTCAACCTAGAGCGCCATCTGCTGTTAAAAACTTAACATAGAGCACCATCTGCTGTTAATTCAACCTAGAGCGCCATCTGCTGGTAAAACTTAACATAGAGCACTATCTGCTGTTAATTCAACCTAGAGCGCCATCTGCTGTTAAAACTTAACATAGAGCACCATCTGCTGTTAATTCAACCTAGAGCGCCATCTGCTGTTAAAACTTAACATAGAGCACCATCTGCTGTTAACTCAACCTAGAGCGCCATCTGCTGTTAAAACTTAACATAGAGCACCATCTGCTGTTAACTCAACCTAGAGCGCCATCTGCTGTTAAAACTTAACATAGAGCACCATCTGCTGTTAACTCAACCTAGAGCGCCATCTGCTGTTAAAACTTAACATAGAGCACCATCTGCTGTTAATTCAACCTAGAGCGCCATCTGCTGTTAAAACTTAACATAGAGCACCATCTGCTGTTAATTCAACCTAGACCGCCATCTGTTGTTAAAACTTAACATAGATCACATCTGCTGTTAATCCAATCTAGAGCGCCATCTGCTGTTAAAACTTAACATAGAGCACCATCTGCTGTTAATCCAATCTAGAGCGCCATCTGCTGTTAAAACTTAGCATAGAGCACCATCTGCTGTTAATTCAACCTAGAGCGCCATCTGCGGTTAAAAGTTAACATAGAGCACCATCTGCTGTTAACTCAACCTAGAGCGCCATCTGCTGTTAAAACTTAACATAGAGCACCATCTGCTGTTAATTCAACCTAGAGCGCCATCTGCTGTTAAAACTTAACATAGAGCACCATCTGCTGTTAACTCAACCTAGAGCGCCATCTGCTGTTAAAACTTAACATAGAGCACCATCTGCTGTTAATTCAACCTAGAGCGCCATCTGCTGTTAAAACTTAACATAGAGCACCATCTGCTGTTAACTCAACCTAGAGCGCCATCTGCTGTTAAAACTTAACATAGAGCACCATCTGCTGTTAATTCAACCTAGAGCGCCATCTGCTGTTAAAACTTAACATAGAGCACCATCTGCTGTTAACACAATCTAGAGCGCCATCTGCTGTTAAAACTTAACATAGATCACATCTGCTGTCAATTCAACCTAGAGCGCCATCTGCTGTTAAAACTTAACATAGAGCACCATCTGGTGTTAATTCAATCTAGAGCGCCATCTGCTGTTAAAACTTAACATAGAGCACCATCTGCTGTTAACTCAACCTAGAGCACCATCTGCTGTTAAAACTTAACATAGAGCACCATCTGCTGTTAACTCAACCTAGAGCGCCATCTGCTGTTAAAACTTAACATAGAGCACCATCTGCTGTTAACTCAACCTAGAGCACCATCTGTTGTTAAAACTTAACATAGAGCACCATCTGCTGTTAACACAATCTAGAGCGCCATCTGCTGTTAAAACTTAACATAGAGCACCATCTGCTGTTAACTCAACCTAGAGCGCCATCTGCTGTTAAAACTTAACATAGAGCACCATCTGCTGTTAACTCAACCTAGAGCGCCATCTGCTGTTAAAACTTAACATAGAGCACCATCTGCTGTTAACTCAACCTAGAGCGCCATCTGCTGTTAAAACTTAACATAGAGCACCATCTGCTGTTAACTCAACCTAGAGCGCCATCTGCTGTTAAAACTTAACATAGAGCACCATCTGCTGTTAACTCAACCTAGAGCACCATCTGTTGTTAAAACTTAACATAGAGCACCATCTGCTGTTAATCCAATCTAGAGCGCCATCTGCTGTTAAAACTTAACATAGAGCACCATCTGCTGTTAATCCAATCTAGAGCGCCATCTGCTGTTAAAACTTAGCATAGAGCACCATCTGCTGTTAATTCAACCTAGAGCGCCATCTGCGGTTAAAAGTTAACATAGAGCACCATCTGCTGTTAATTCAACCTAGAGCGCCATCTGCTGTTAAAAACTTAACATAAAGCACCATCTGCTGTTAATTCAACCTAGACCGCCATCTGTTGTTAAAACTTAACATAGAGCACCATCTGCTGTTAATTCAACCTAGACCGCCATCTGTTGTTAAAACTTAACATAGAGCACCATCTGCTGTTAACTCAACCTAGAGCGCCATCTGCTGTTAAAAACTTAACATAGAGCACCATCTGCTGTTAATTCAACCTAGAGCGCCATCTGCTGTTAAAAACTTAACATAGAGCACCATCTGCTGTTAATTCAACCTAGAGCGCCATCTGCTGTTAAAAACTTAACATAGAGCACCATCTGCTGTTAATTCAACCTAGAGCGCCATCTGTTGTTAAAACTTAACATAGAGCACCATCTGCTGTTAATCCAATCTAGAGCGCCATCTGCTGCTAAAACTTAGCATAGAGCACCATCTGCTGTTAATTCAACCTAGAGCGCCATCTGCGGTTAAAAGTTAACATAGAGCACCATCTGCTGTTAATTCAACCTAGAGCGGCATCTGCTGTTAAAAACTTGACATAGAGCACCATCTGCTGTTTAAAAATAGCCTAGAGCGCCATATGCTGTTTAAAAATAGTCTAGAGCGCCATCTGCTGCAAAAAAAAGACTTAGCTGAGAATTGCGATCCCAGAAACTATTCAGAATCGATTTCTCAAACTGTTTTTTTGCTACAGCTCTATATTTTACAGCTGGAGATGAAATATTATATATTTATTTTATATTATATATTGTACACATGTCATCTGACAGCCAACTTTGTTTGCACGTTTCTTGTTTTTGCAAGAGTATATGAAGCACAAGCTGTAAAGCCTCTATGATATGGGGGGCGTGCAGAAGCAGCTCATTTGCATTTAAAGAGAGTTCAAACCTAAACCTCTCAGCAGTTTTCAGTAGTTTACTTCAACCTGTGTCTGCGGTGATTATGTCATCCTGCCTTCTTTTTTCATTCAGTCTACACCCACTTGCCGTGCCACAAACATGACAACACAGGGTGACACAGTACTTCCACTCAAACATGTTCTCTCCATTTTTCCTGTCCCTTGTTTCCTTTCGCACTTCATATACAAGCGTCTGCAAGCTGGGCTCTATTTGTGTGTGTGCGCTTGTGTGTGTGAGTAATGTCTCTGCCCGACTTGATGTATGATGGTGCTGCTGGACTAAACAAACAGAGGTGGATCGATGCTGTAAACACTGCAGAGTGCAGCGGTAAATAAAGGCAGCCGGACAGCACGAGGTGTTGGGGAGGGATGGATGAGGGAAACAGGGCTGACGGTGGGCTGCCGGACGGCCAAAGGACAACTGGGGCAAAGGGGAGAGATTGAGGACATGCCACAGACGTGACACACAAGGACACGAGACATCGAACGGACAGATGGATGAGTGTTTTAGACAGAAGGCAGAAGGAGGACAGGGAAACGGACATGCATGCCGTCTGCGGTTGAGTGTGGATGGGTGGAGGAAGCAGGAAATGAAGATGAGAGGGGGCAGGATTGGGACAAGTGGGGCTTTAGGAAATGAGAAAGGCACAGATGGCAGAAATGAGAACAACAAACAAAGTGTTGTGGCTTGAAGTGAATAAGAGAACTATTCAGAAGGCTAGACGTAATTAAAGAACTAGTACTGTATGTGTGACGCTTCATCAGGGTTTCTCCTGCTGTCGCACTCAGTTTCACATGCACTACAGACGGTATGTGTAGGGTTTTATTATACAGGGCCTAAAACGAGTGCAATAAGATGTAAATAGTCTGCAACAGAGAAGCACATCAAAATAGAGTTTCTTGCAGGTTTCTGGCAAAATAAAAGCTTCATGTTAAAATTAATACAGCGGGGGAAATAAGTATTGAACATGTCATGTTTTTTTCTGGAAATAATATTTCTAAAGGAGCTGTTGAGATGAACCAGATTTTGGTAAAAACCCAAACAATACAAACATAAAAATAAAACAAAACAAAAAAATTGTGTAATAACAATGAATTTATTCAGTATTTTCATTTCCATCACTTGTTTCTCATGTGATACTTCAAAATGAGCCACCTGCTGTTAAAATCTAACCTAGAGCACTATTATCTACTGTGAAAAACTCAATCTAGAGTATCGTCTGCTGTTAAAAACTCAACCTAGAGCAATATCTGCTGTTAAAAACTTAACCTAGAGTATCGTCTGCTTTTAAAAACTCGACCTAGAATACCATATGCCGTTAAAAACTTAACCTAGAGTATCGTCTGCTGTTAAAAACTTAACCTAGAGCACCATCTGCTGTTAAAAACCTAACCTAGAGCACCATCTTATGTTAAAAACTTAACGTAGACCGACATCATCTGCTGTTAAAAACTTAACCTAGAGCACCATCTTATGTTAAAAACTTAACGTAGAGCGACATCATCTGCTGTTAAAAACTTAACCTAGAGTATCGTCTGCTGTTAAAAACTTAACCTAGAGCACCATCTGCTGTTAAAGACTTAACGTAGAGCGACATCATCTGCTGTTAAAAAGTGACCTAGAGCGCCATTATCTGCTGTTAAAAACTTAACCTAAAGCACTATCTTATATTAAAAACCAACCTATAGTGCCATCTGATGTTAAGAAATAACAGAGCACCATCATCTGCTGTTAAAAACTAAGCTAAAGTGCCATTATCTGCTGTTAAAAACTTAACCTAGAGCACCATCTGCTGTTAAAGACTTAACCTAGAGCACCGTCTTATGTTAAACACTTAACGTAGAGCGACATCATCTGCTGTTAAAAACCTAGCCTAGAGCGCCATTATCTGCTGTTAAAAACTAACCTAGAGCACCATCTGCTGTTGAAAACTTAACATAGAGCACTATCTGATATTAAAAACTAACCTAGAGCGCCATCTGCTGTTAAAAACTAACCTAGAGTGCCATCTGCTGTTAAAAACTAACCTAGAGCACCATCTGCTGTTAAAAACTAACATAGACCACCATCAACTGCTGTTAAAAACTAACCTTGAGCGCCATCTGCTGTTAAAAACCTAACCTAGAGCGCCATCTGCTGTTAAAAAACTAACATAGAGCGCCATCTGCTGTTAAAAACTAACCTAGAGCACCATCTGCTGTTAAAAACTAACATAGACCACCATCAACTGCTGTTAAAAACTAACCTTGAGCGCCATCATCTGCTGTTAAAAACCTAACCTAGAGCGCCATCTGCTGTTAAAAAACTAACATAGAGCGCCATCTGCTGTTAAACTAACCTAGATTGCCATCATCTGATGTTAAAAACTAACCTAGAGCGTAATCTGATGTTAAAAACTAACCTAGAGCACCATCTGCTGTTAAAAACTAACCTAGAGCGCCATTATCTGCTGTTAAAAACTAACCTAGAGTGCCATCATCTGCTGTTAAAAACTAACCTAGAGTGCCATCATCTCTTGTTAAAAACTAACCTAGAGCACCATCTGCTGTTAAAAAATGTCCTGTTGACATAGAATTTAACCAGATTTTGGTAAAAAAAAACAAAAAAACAATACAAACATAAAAATAAAACAAAACAAAACTGAACTACTATACTTTATATAAAGGCTTTTTTGGTGACGGCAGCTTAAAGACGCCTCTCATATGGAGAATGAAGTCACATGCATTGCTCAGGTGTGAGTTTTTCACAGACTTCAACAGAGTGTAAAAATCTTGATTGTTCTGTTGGTCTTGTTGATCAAATCTGATCTTTAATTAGTATTTTCTATTGGATTCGAGTCAGGTGATTGGCTGGGCCGTTCTACAGCTTGATTTTCTTTCTCTGAAAGCATTTCAAAGCAAAGCACCCTGGTCCACCCTGGTTTCATCTTCATCATCCTGCTAATGTAGATGTTGGACTGAAGTAGCTAATCATCATTTACAATGACGAAGGGCAGAGGGTTGTTCAATATTTTTTTCCCTGCATCATTTCATTTAATTACACATAACTTAATTTGTAAACTATTTCATTGTATGGATTTAATTGGTTGTTAGCAACATCCAGGAAAAATTTCAAGTCAACGGCACCTTTAGAAACATGTTTTCTGAGAAAAATGATGATGTGTTCAATATTTATTTTCCCCGCTGTATATTTAAATAAAACCCTATTTATTTAAATGTTGATATAATTTGTACATATTATTAGTCATTCAATCATTCATTCATTTTCTTTTCGGCTTAGTCCCTTTATTAATCCGGGGTCGCCACAGCGGAATGAACTGCCAACTTATCCAGCATATATTTTACGCAGCGGATGCCCTTCCAACCGCAACCCATCACTGGGAAACACGCATACATTCTCAATCACACACATACACTATGGACAATTTTAGCTTACCCAATTCACTTGAACCTGGAGGAAACCCACACAAATACAGGGAGAACATGCAAACTCCACACAGAAATGCCAACTGACCCAGCCGAGGCTCGAACCAGCGACCTTCTTGCTGTGAGGCGAAAACGCTACCCACTGCGCCACCAAGTCGCCCTGTACATATTATTACTATTATTATTATTATTATTATTATTATTATATACTTCACATTTATTAAATAATTAGCAAATTATTGTTTTAGAATGTATAATTTATTAGAAATATAATTGTATAATCTAATTTAATAATAGTAATAATAATAATAATAATAATAATAATAATAATAATAATAATATGAATTATTATAATATTATTAAGTATTAGAATTACTGTAAATGTTTTTCCCTCATTTGTTGTGTCTGCTTCAATTAATTTATTCTAATTAATTCACATGCAATTACATGCTCAGTAAAAGTAAAAATAAAATTGTCAGATGAAGTTATCATTCCTTGGTGTGAAAAATGTTGCTTTTAGGCTCTGATTAAATAAAAAAACAATTGGTATTCTTTGACAGACTGCAATTAAACATCAACACTGAAAATGTACAACAAAAAGTCTATTTTGGAACGCATGCAGTCATTATCAATTATAACTTTCTGATTAAACAGGAATAAGATATTATTTATTATGAAGCTTTGAGCCTTTTCTTGTAATCCATATGAACATGCACCATGGAAACCATAGAATCTGCCAACTAATACTAAAGTCGATGTCATTACAGTAAACACTGGTAACATGCCAATAAATAGTTTGTGAAAGAATTACACAGTTTTAAGCTGATTCCATATGAATTTACTGGCATTAAATTGTAATACTGCAATCACTGTAGTATAAAATTGTGGTTCTAATGGTAAATGTGGGGATAGGAAAGACTAAATGTCCTCTCAGCTGCTGAAAACAGTTACTGTGAAAGACATTCGGATGTTGTTACAATATATCATCATATATTATCACATGTCATCAGAAGACACAAGCCAAGTACCACTTCCAATAGCAATCAGTTATTTCTGTATGTCAGCCGCACTGCATTACAAGGCCAAATTCTTATTACTGATACTGATATACAGACATGACTATTAATTCAACATGTTTGATGTCACTTTAGTGTGTAACTTAAACGTAAATTCCTGTCCTGAGTTATCTGCCAGGTATGAACACACCACAGTATCCACAAATTTAATGATTACCCAATTGTTTTAATAATAATAATAATAATAATAATAATAATAATACTATTATTATTATTATTATTATTATTATTATTATTATTAAACATAAGAATATTTTATAATATAAAAAAATATTATAGGAAAAACTGTTACAAATTCCTTGCTCTGTTAATCCTCTGAGTCAGAGGTGATTTTAGGGTCCCTAAGATGTTTTGACATGACCTGACATTTATGCTTATTTCAGCTACGTATTACATAGTATTGGCCAACATGTATTTTTTTTTGTATTCAGCACAAACTGTGCCTCAATAATATGTAAGAGATATTGATATACATTCTTGCGTTTTTTAGAAAAAAAATATTGTAAGGAATAAGGTCCAAAAAAACACACTGAATGTGCCTGAACAAGACTTTTGAGTAACCAGTCTTGTGGGCTAGAATATTTACTTCACAATTATCTGAAAATTATTCTGTTCTCTCATTCAAAGAAAACATTACAATGAATTACAATTTGTTAAGTCTGTTTTGGGTCATCACAGCTCTAAGCGTGGGAGTGACAATGGTCATGAATAATTCACACATGGAGAGACAAAAGACACACCCCCACTCACCCATCAACGGCATCATAAAGCAATGTTCAGCTGCAAAAGCCCAAACTAAATGCTTGTTGTATTACTTGCTGATGACTATGCAAACACTCTAGGTAAACAATATACAGTGCTCAGCATATATAAGTTCACGCCTCACAAATCTATCTTTCATATTTTAATAGGAAGCTATACAATATTATATTTGTGCATATACATTAGATTAATCAGTACTGAAGCCAAATATGGAGCTTCATTCATTCATTCATTTTCTTTTCGGCTTAGTCCCTTTATTAATCCGGGGTCGCCACAGCGGAATGAACTTTTCCAACTTATCCAGCACGGTTTTATGCAGCGGATGCCCTTCCAGCCGCAACCCATCTCTGGGAAACATTCACACACACTCATTTACACTCATACACTATGGAAAATTTAGCCTACCCTATTCACCTGTACCGCATGTCTTTGGACTGTGGGAAACAGGAGCACCCGGAGGAAACCCACGCCAACACGAGAAGAAAATGCAATCTCCACACAGAAACGCCAACTGACCCAACCGAGGCTCGAACCAATGACCTTCTTGCTGTGAGGCGACAGCACTACCTACTGCGTCACTGTGTCGCACAAATATGGAGCTTATCTAATAAAATAACTTGCGGTAACAGTCCAAAAACTAGTACAGCCAAATTTATATGTTATGGAAAAATATTAAATACAAATTTAAAAATCATTTGAGAATTATTTGAAAAAGAAAAAAAATCACAGGATGGGGGAATAATTTTGATTTCAACCGTGTCATTTTTAACATTTACAGTATAGGATCCCATGATTTTTACAATTCAGAAAATGCACTGAATGAATAACTAAAAAGTTGTGCTGTATACATAATCAATTCGGTGTTTGGATTGTTGTCTGTGAATTAAACCACAGGAGGCTATTTACAAATTCTTCACGTATACTGCATATCTGTGTGAATGAATGGCAGAGTTTATAATACACATACTGATGAGTGTGACAATCATGGTGTTCAGACTGCTGCTGTCTTACTGTTTGAGGACATAAACATAAGAACTTTATTTCCAGAGCTTATCTTAAAGTCAGGGGCGTCACGGTGGCGCAGTGGGTAGCATAATTGCCTCACAGCAAGAAGGTCGCTGGTTCGAGCCTCGGCTGGGTCAGTTGGCATTTTTGTGTGGAGTTTGCATGTTCTTCTCGTGTTGGCGTGGGTTTCCTCCGAGTGGTCCGGTTTCCCCCACAAGTCCCAAAGGCATGTGGTATAGGTGAATTGGGTAAGCCAAATTGTCTGTGGTGTATGTGTGTGAACGAGTATGTATGGATGTTTCCTAGTACTGGGTTGCAGCTGGAAGGGCATCCGCTGCATAAAACATATGCTGGATAAGTTGGCAGTTCATTCTGCTGTGGCAACCCCTGACTACAAGGGACTAAGCCAAAAAGAAAATGAATTAATTAATCTTAGTCACTTCAACAATATTTGACAATTTTATGTGAGAAACACTATTGTCATGTGGACAAGAAAATTAAAGCATCTTCATGACAAACTGTCAAATTAAAAGTCCGACTATAGCTTTACTTGTGAGTTTAATTTGAGAAAAACATTACATTTATTTCAGAATTTGTTCAAATGTGCAACTTTTAATGTGAATGAACTGTAAGTTTGAATAAATATTTAACAATGGGTACATACTCTACCAATATACTCTACCACCAACAATCCTGTAATTTCAGCTTTAACTAATCTATTCTGTGTTCTCCTTATGGTAAGGGTTGTGTTAAATGTTTGTTAAATGTGTACTTGCAAAAAATGTGTAAAAAAAATAATACAAATGAAAATGAACTCTTTACTGTTTAAAAGTCTGAAATCTTTAACAGTTTATGCTTTTAAAAACTAACGCTGGGTTCACACCAAAAGCATTGAGAGCACCTGGATTGCATCACTTGCTCTAGATTTCTAGCAGGATGTTTTTTACCTTACACGAATTTTCAAGCAACTGAGGCGAGTTTCTGGCATTCACACAACAGAAACTTGCTTCTATTTGCATATTCGCCTTGACTTTATATGTAATCTCCTCATGTACATACTTAAATTTGAATTTGTTGCACTCAAATTTTTTTTTTGCTTTTTGTTTAAACTATTTTTAAATTCATAATAAGCTGAAATAACACAATATTTTAACTTAATTGTTTTATGTTCAATCCACTTAAATTTGTAAAAACAATTAAGTTCACTTAATCAATTTTTGTATATACAAATATTTGTGTTTTGCAATGTACAATTAATGTAGCAATATTGTAATATATATATATATATATATATATATATATATATATATATATATATATATATATACAGTTGAAGTCAGAATTATTAGCACCCCTTTTAATTTTTTTTTCTTCTATTTGAAATATTTCCTAAATGATGTTTAACAGAGCAAGGAAATTTTCACAGTATATGTCTGATAATATTTTTTCTTCCGGAGAAAGTTTTATTTGTTTTATTTCGGCTAGAATAAAAGCAGTTTTATTTTTTTAAAAACCATTTTAATTAAATACTGTACTTTGAATGTTTTATATTTTGTTACAGACATACAGTGTCATCCTGCAACTGTTTTGAGGCATATGAAATGTCCCAAACACTATTTTTAACTGTCCAAAATGGGATTTTTTGTTTTTGTCTTTTACATAAAATTTACATAAAATTTACATTTACATTTATATGCATAAAATAAATTCGGGGAAAAAGTGTTTTATGTAAATTCGGACACATATACATATTTATGTAAAGTCCACACATATAGACATTTTTTCTCTGAAAAGTACATCATATCAAAAGATGATACTTAGATTTTTATTCTAATTAGGTTCCAATAAGCCTAAATAGCAAAGAGAAATAAAAAATGCATGTAAAAAAACACCTTGGGTCTTAAGAGGTTAACCACTTAAGAGCTAAAAATGTGCTGTCCACGTATGTGGACATTCGGGCCCTAGGAGGTTAAGGACAAAATTATTAGCCCCTTTAAGCTAAATTTTTTTTGATAGTCTACAGAACAAACCATCGTTATACAATAACTTGCCTAATTACCCTAACCTGCCTAGTTAACCTAATTAACCTAGTTAAGTCTTTAAATGTCACTTTAAGCTGTATAGAAGTGTCTTGAAAAATATCTAGTCAAATATTATTTACTGTCATCATGACAAAGATAAAATAAATCAGTTATTAGAAATATTTTGATATGACATAGATATTTTTCAAGACACTTCTATACAGCTCAAAGTGACATTTAAAGGGTTAACTAGGTTAATTGGGTTAACTAGGCAGGGTAATAAATTTGATATTAAAGTCAAGATAATTTTTTTTTCTTTTTCAAATATTTCCCAAATGATGTTTAACATGGCACGGAATTTTTCACAGTATTTCCTATATGTTTTCTTCTAGAGAAAGTCTTATTTGTTTTATTTCGGCTAGAATAAAAGCAGTTTTAAATTTGTTGTAAAAGTCAATATTATAACCCCCCTTAAGCTATATATATTAGAGGTGTGAACCTACACTGGTCTCAAGGTTCAGTTCGGTTACGATTATAATGCCAACGATTTGGTTCAATGCATTGACGATGCTTTCCTTACACTTTACATTTTATACACAGCACAAAAGTTCTTGTACAAAAATTTACAAAAACATTTACATTTATATATTATTTGTAATTAAATTTTGTACTTTAATACAAACAGTCAGATATATGAACTGTACCTTTAAAAACTCAAGCACATGCACAGAACAACATGAGCATTTATAGCAAATAAACAAATGAAAATATCCTGCTCGCTTTCTGAGTGTTGTCAAGGGAGATTTCACACCCCTATGAATGGTCACGCGCTCAACTGAAAGGGCTGTGATTGGCTCTAATGCTCTGGTGCTGTTCACCGATGAGTGACACTAGTGTCACTGAAAGACTGTCCAGCAAACGCACATGCAGTGAATTGTGCACAGTTTCTGCGTTTTTAAGGAGTTGCAGTATTAGTAAGCTACCTCAATATAGCGCATATGAGATAAATGACATCAGTATGTAATAACCGGTTAGGATCTAATACTGAACCTATATCCAATTGTTCTTGTCTGCATTGGGATGCACCAAAGAAACAATTAATTTTGACACCCCTGTTATATATATAATTGTTTTGATTGTCTACAGAACACACCACTGTTCTACAATGACTCGCCCAATTAACCTAATTAACCTAGTTAAGCCTTTAATTGTCACTTTAAACTTAACACTAGCATCTTGAAAAACATCTAGTCCAATATTATTTACTGTCATCATTGCAAAGATAAAAGAAATCAGGAATGAGTTATTAAAACTATTATGTTTGGAATTGTGCTGAAAAAATCATTATGTTAAACAGAGATTGGGGAAAAAAGATACAGGGGGCTAATAATTCTGACTTCAACTCTATATATGTATTTACTGTGACAGCATTATAAATGTATTTACTGTCTTTTGTTCATCAACTTTTCACTGCTGAATAGAAGCATATCATTTGCTGAAGTTATGAAAGCCATTAAAAATATTTTTGTATGACTGAGCTCTGCCCTTGTCTTTCTCTCTCTGTTTCACAGATGTTATTCACACCGTGGGGCCGATAGTCCATGATTCAGTGGGAGAGAGAGAAGAAGAAGCGCTGAGAAACTGTTATTATAACTGTCTGCACACAGCAACTAAACACCACCTGCGGACTGTGGTGAGGGTCTCTATCTATCTATCTATCTCTCTTTCGCTCTCACACAATCACAACAGAGTCAGACTTCATAGTTTGTCTGTGATAAAGCTTTCAATGCAGTTTTAAAATGGTCATGACCTCAAATCAAAGTTAATCATTTGACATTTAGGAAACCTATGTTCTGTTAAAAATATCCTGCAATTTTAATGCTTTATAAATTGTTCTCTTTTCAAACAAAGTATGGTAACATGTTATTTTAAGGTGTCCTTGTTACATGTTTCATGTACTTACTAAGTAATTACAATAATTGTGCATAATTACGTCCAACTAACCCTAACTCTCATCCTGGTTCTAACCAAATATGATTGCATGCAATAATTCATATTCCTCAGTAGTTAAATGAATAGTTACACTGTCAATGACACCTTAAAATAAAGGTAACCCAAAAGTATTTATTTAATAGAGCAGTAAAAATGGTTTGTTTGTCAATGAGGTGTCATATGATGTTGCAGTAGAATATAAACTCCGCCACCGATGGACACTTTCTGAGAAAAGTAATAGAACCAATTATAATCCCTGCTGTCATTTACAGTGCAGATGTATACAGATGCACATTGAGTTTCTGATGTTCTCCATGCACTGACGAGAGTAAAGGAACGTTTGCTTTGATCTGTCTGGAATAAAAAGCTAATTTGCTTCTCTATCTAGACTTCAGGAGGATCTTAGTATCAGGAAAAAGTGAATGGTTTATTTTTATTCATGTAACAGATAATTTTAGATATGCTTTTTACAATAACGTGCTTTTTTACAGAGCATTTGACTGTAGACTCGTAAATGAGAGAAAATATTGTTTGTAAAATATTGTTTTGCTGAAACTATTCAAGTAAATAATTTCATACTCTGTAAATTATGGCTAGAGCCACCCTGATTCTGCGGACATTTTTTTGTTATTGCTGCGCAGAATTTTGTAAAAAGAAATGTGGATTTGTGCAGAACGATTTTGGGAGTATCATAACTAAAAACTTAATATATGAAATAAAAAAGAATACCTTTTTAACTTTTTATTTAATGTTTACATTGCTTAATTGGTAACTAAACCAAGTATCTTATATAATACATCTACTTAAAGATGGAAAGTATGACTTTACAAACTGTTTTTAGAATAAATCCTATTTACATTTTCATATTTGTCAGTAATATTACAGAAATGTATTTAAGAACTGAATAAATATAAATGTACACACATTTTAATAGGGATTATGGTGTCAAAACATCACTGTGATAAGCTTTAAAAGTCCCGCCACCTTAACATCAGTCCTCTTCTCATAGAGATTCAGGTTGAAAATAATAGTTTTTTTGAAAATTTTTATGTGTTTTTTTGTGTGTGTATGTTTAAAAAATAATATATTTTAACATTTTAAGTTAACCTCAAGATACAAATTAAAATGATAAAATATCCATGACATGCCCCCTTTATTGGTGCACCGCTGTCTCAAACCCGCTGTGCTGCATATCAAAAGTCAGCCGATCAAAATCCTGACAAGCTTTGAAGGCCCCGCCTCTTAAAATGAGTCCTTTTCTCATAGAGGGTTGGGATGGGGGTTGAAAATATATATTTTGCATATATTTATGTTTTTTTTTTGTGTGTGTGTATGCTTAAACTGTATTTTACAATTTAAGTTAACCCCAAGGTACATATTGAAATTTTAAAATTTCCATGTCATGCCCCTTTAATGGTGCACTGCAGTCTCAAACCCATCGTGCTGCATATCAAACATCAGCCAGTCAAAATATTAGCAAGCTTTGAAGGTCCCGCCTCTTAAAATCAGTAATTTTCTTATAAAAGGTCGGGAAGGGGTTAAAAATAGTTGTTGTTTTTTTTTCGCATATATTTTTTTTTGTGTATGTATGCTTATAAAAACTGTATTTTAACATTTTAAGTTAACCTCGCGGAACATACAAAAACTCGAAAATATTTTTTATATATTTATATATATATTTGATTTTTTTGTGTATGTATGTGTAAAAAAAACTGTATTTTAACATTTTAAGTTAACCTCAAGATACAAATTAAAATGATTAAATATCCATGTCATGCCCCCTTTAATGGTGCACCTCAATCTCGAACCCACCATGCTGCATATCAAAGGTCAGCCAATAAAAAAACTGACAAGCTTTGAAGGCCCGCCTCTTAAAATCAGTCCTTTTCTCATAGAGGGTTGGGATGGGGGTTGAAAATAATTTTTATTTTTTTTGCATATTTGTTTTTGTGTGTATGTTTAAAAAAAAACTGTATTTTAACAATTTAAGTTAACCTTGAGATACATATTAAAATTCAAAAATATCCATGTCATGCACCATTTAATGGTGCACCGCAATCTCGAACTCACCTTGCTGCATATCAAACGTCAGCCAACCAAAATACTGACAAGCTTTGAAGGCCCCGCCCCTTAAAATCAGTCCTTTTCTCATAGAGGGTCGGGATGAGGGTTGAAAATAGTTGTTTTTTCATATATTTATGTTTTTTTCTCTCTCTCTCTCTCTCTCTCTCTCTCTCTCTCTCTCTCTCTCTCTCTCTCTCTCTCTCTCTCTCTCTCTCTCTCTCTCTCTCTCTCTGTGTGTGTGTGTGTGTGTGTGTGTGTGTGTAAAAGATATATTTTAACAATTTAAGTTAACCTCAAGGTACATATTAAAAATAAAAAAATATCCATCTCATGCCTCCTTTAATGGTGCACCGCAATCTCGAACCTGCCGTGCTGCATATAAACTCAGGAACATATAGTTACCATGTTAAACTCTCACCCTGCATCATTCATATCATACAGCATACGAATGAAAGCGCCAGCAGTTCAGTCATAACTCGCACTCCACCGGCGCCCTAACACTTTTTATATGAATCTACTAAAACAGTTGAGAGCCGTTTCAGCTTTATTTCTTTCACCGATTGATTTATTGCAGGCGGGTTACTGCGTGTGTAAAAGATTTTAACACAGTGCACCAGCAAAGATAAAAATACACACAGACATGGTTAGGATCTATGTGGAATCATAATGACTGACGGGGACTTTGTTTAGCTTTATTTACTTGGTGTTTACTGTAAAATAAATAACTGAGTGTATTTAATAACTAAGTTTAGTTTTATTAGGAAGAGTTCTCATAAAAAATGAAAGTTTCCTCATCATTTATTCAGTCTCAAGCTGCTTTCGTGCAGAAATGGAAATAAAAATGGGGTCAAAACAATTTTTTGGGGGGTTTTGACTCAGAAATTGCAGTTACAAAACAAATGGGGAAAAAATGAGAATAAGTGAGATTGAAGTACAAAAACTACAGTTGTGTTCTTATAAACTTATTTGTAATCATACAATTTAGAAAATATTGCTTGTTGTATTTTTTTTCATTTTTGTTTAAGATTTTAAGTCTTAGTTTTTTTGTAGGTGTCATTTACAATTGAAGACAAAATTATTAATCTTCCTCAGGGTGTCCACAGGGTCTTAAAATGTCTTACATGTCAAAAACAAAAAAAGTTGCTTTAAAAAATCTTAAATTCACTTCATATTGTGTTGTAGGTCTTAAATAATTTTAAACTGGTCTTAATTAGGGATGCATGATATATTGGCGGCCATATTAATACCGGCCGATAAATGCTATTTTTATTGTTATCATTATCGGTCTGATATCAAAATTAGGCCAATATCTTTAAGCTGAAAGATTACGTAATTGTACAGAACTGCCTGCCTCGTACACTCAAAAAGTTATTGTTGATGCATGTTCAAACTACTTATTTTAAATGAATCGAATCAACACAATTCTTCAGTTTTTTGGGGGCAACTTAATTGTTTTATGTTCAATCAACTTAAATTTGTAAACAAATGATTCACTTAACTTAATCAATTAGTGTTGGGACAACATGAAAGGATTGTGAAACCCAGCATTTTTTTACAGTGTGCATGCGTGGGTCAAACTTGTTCAGACTTCTCCAGTGCACTAATAACGATGCTTTCCTTACATTGTTTATTGACAGCAAGAACAAACATAGAAGCGTTGTCTGATTGACAAGCAGCACCTACAGTATGAGTTCAAAAGAATCCAAAACGCCAAATGGGACGAATTTATGCTGTATTTTCTGAAGTACTACTATGTGTATTTAGCTTTTTGCTTGTACGGTGGCTCTGAACTGTCAAAACTCTCAACATGCTTTTTTTGGACATTACATATTTGTACATATGCACATTACTGTAACATGTTTTATTCAAGAACATTTGAACTGGTTTCAGTTCTTAGTTTCATTTTCATTCATTCATTCATTTTCTTGTCGGCTTTGTCCCTTGCGGGGTCGCCACAGCGGAATGAACCGCCAACTTATCCAGCACGATTTTACGCAGCGGATGCCCTTCCAGCCGCAACCCATCTCTGGGAACAGTTTCATTTTCATTTTATCTAAAATATATTTATTTAACTTGTGTATTAATTAAATCTCATTTTGTGATTTAACCTATTATTTTTATGCAACAGTCAAGTTGCATGTAAATTTGCTATGCGAAAAAAAGGAATAATTTATTTTTGGCATCCTGATTATGTAAAATCGTGAATATATCGTGAATTGCTTTAAGTAGGCTATTCTAAGATCAGTTCAAACTTTTATGACGTTTTTAAAATAAAAACGTTTTTAAAATGAATAAAGACTGACTGAAAATCAGTTGTTCGCTGTATTAAAATATAACATTTTGAAATATTTAAAAGTAAAAATATTTAAGTGAAGCTACCCAATCTGACCAACACCCAATCACCTATATTCCATCTCAAATTTCTTTTTTTATATTTAAGTTTTTTATTGCAAAGAGAGACAATTCACAACAGCTTTTACAGCAAATTATCCAAAATAAATTCCCAAATCAGGCAAAGAAAGCTAAAGCCACACATCCCTTTACATGATCTTATATTAATACAAAAACTATTTACAGAAGTAACCGGACTATTAGAAAAAGTCCTTAGCGTTTACTCCTGTATAAGTTTAAAATTTCATTCATAATGGTCTGAAAAAGGTTTTAAAAAGTCTTTAATTTGATTTGAAGAAACCTGCAGAAACCCTGCTTCCTGTAAAAGTTTCATTCTTTTTCTGATATTTCCCAAGTGCCATTTAACAGAGGACACATTTTTAAACATAATAATTTTATTAACTAATTTCTAATATCTAATTTTTTATCTTTTATCCATGATGACAGTACAGAATATTTTTCTATTAATTTAGCAAGATACTAGTATTCAGATTAGTGCAATTTAAAGGCTTAACTTGGCTTAAATTAGGTTAATTTGGCACAAACAATCTGGATAAAAAATGTGAGAAAAAACTGCTAATGTCATTTTTATTCCACCAAAAATAAAAGGAAAAAGAAATAAGACTTTCTTTAGAGTACTATAAAAAATTTCCTTGCTCTGTCACTAGGAATATATTTGAAATATAATAAAAAAAAGTCACAGGAGGGCTAATTATTTTGTCTTATCTATTAGTTTTTGTATTTTTCTAATATAATTCTTTACCCTCATTTATATCAAATTTAAACATCATACACTGCCTGACAAAAGTTTTTTTGCCTATCTAAGTTTTAGAATCAACAAATAACTTGACTTCTAGTTGCTCATTTGGTATCAGAAGTGGCTTATATGTAAGTCAAAGTCTTCTAGATTACGCTTATTTTACCCAAATAAAATATGATCATGTCTTGATTTTTTATAATTTCATTAGGACAGTAAGGTCTGACTTTGCTCAGACAAAAGTCTTGTCACTTAACAGAAATAATGAACAGCATAGATTATAAAGTCATGGTGCAGTGGAGAAAGAATGAATATTGTGTCTGACTCCCATGAGCTTGGAGGACTGTATCCATACATCTCTGCAATGACAAAGAATAAAGTCATCTGGAATGGCAAAGAAAGCGTTCTTGCAGGACTCCCAGAGTTCATCAAGATTCTTTGGATTCATCTTCAATGCCTCCTTCTTCATCTTACCCCAGACTTGCTCAATAATGTTCATGTCTGGTGACTGGGCTGGCCAATCCTGGAACACCTTGACCTTCTTTGCTTTCAGGAACTTTGATGTGGAGGCTGAAGTATGAGAAGGAGCGCTATTCTGCTGAAGAATTTGCCCTCTCCTGTGGTTTGTAATATAATGGGCAGCGCAAATGTCTCGATACAGTACCTCAGGCTGTTGATGTTGCCATCCACTCTGCAGATCTCTCGCATGCCCCCATACTGAATGTAACCCCAAACCATGATTTTTTCTTCATCAAACTTGACTGATTTCTGTGAGAATCTTGGGTCCATGCGGGTTCCAGTAGGTCTTCTGCAGTATTTGTGATGATTGGGATGCAGCTCAACAGATGATTCATTCGAAAAATCTACCTTCTGCTACTTTTCCAAATGATCAACTAGAAATCAAGTTATTATTTGTTGCTCTTACAACTGGGATCCACAACAAGACTTTTGTAGTGTACACTCTCAGAAATAAAGATACACAAGCTGTCACTGGGGTGGTACCTTTTCAAAAGGTGCACATTTGTACTTAAAGGGTCCATATTGGTACCTCAAAAGTATATATTAGTACCTAAACATTTTAAGAGGAACACTTTTGTACTTTTTAGGTACTAATATGTACCCTTGAGGTATTAATATGTACCTTTTAGATACACATTTGTACCTTTTGAAAAGGTACCACCCCAGTGACAGCTCGCTTACCTTTATTTCTGAGAGTGTACTTCAGTTTGTTGGCAAGTTAACATTTTTGGTTGTTATATAAAGTATAAAGGTTTCTTTGTTGTTGTCCTACAGTAAATACTTTTTAAAAACTTGAATTAATAGTTTTAATTAACAATACTAATCTTTTAAAATCTGTATAACTTTTTCCCAAGGAACACAAAAGGTTTTGTGCTTAATGCTCTGTCCTCAGAATAAAACATCAAGCTCAAAAATGAGGGTTATTTAAAGGTACATTTGAATTATTATCATGAGTCCTGTCCTGAAACCTGCAGAACAGAATGAAGTGAGCATGAAGGCCTTAGTTCATTATTATCCTCCACTAAAAAGGCTTCAGGACTTTCAGCGCTGTAGCTCGTTTTGTTTCCTCAGAATAAAGAAAGTCATTCAAGCTTCTGGACGAACATGAGTGTGAGTAAATGGCAGAATTTTTTATTCCCTTAATTGATTTCAAAGTGCCATCCAAACGTGCTGCGCTTTAAGAGCAGCAACAATTGCCTGCGACTCAGTACATTCATTTTCAAGCAAACCTTTGTTTTTAAGGTCCTTAATCCCGGGCCGCAAGTGGCTCATTGTCATTAGTAATGGATTGTATGTTTAATAGGTTGTAATTAATCAATTTACATTCTTGTAAAAGCTGTTTTTGTTGTGGTTTTCTGCTAATAGGGCCAAAAATAAGTG
Organism: Danio kyathit; assembly: GCA_903798195.1. Lineage (NCBI taxonomy): Eukaryota > Metazoa > Chordata > Actinopteri > Cypriniformes > Danionidae > Danio > Danio kyathit. The sequence goes on along the minus strand of LR812532.1, from coordinate 54,147,659 downwards.
CCTATTTTTTTTTATTATAACACAAGGCGTAGACTTTATAGATGAGACAACAATTCTTCACACTTTTAATTATATTTCTCTTTTATTTCTTGTTGTTGTTGTTGTCTAGGCTTTTCCCTGCATCTCTACTGGAGTTTACGGTGGGTGGAAATTAAATCGCTTTTATTTTCTTTCTCTACACAATCAATGTTTATTTTTCATATTTAATTGTTTTGTCTTGGATCAATTATTTATATGTCCTTTGTGCTCATAGACTTTAAATGAGTGCGTGCAATTGATTACAGGTTGACTGATTTAGAGTTTTCAATAGACTCATTTATTATTAAAACCATTCATTAACCGCATTTGTGAGCCTACATTTATGATGCTCTATCTAACATAATCAATGCTGCGTTTCTCATCCTCTATTGTAATGTGACCTCTGCATTCTTATTTGTGTTTTTAAGTCTATTATTTTCTTGCATTCAGTTTTATTTTGGTTAGTAATTACAGTGCTTCAAATTAAACTTAAACCATCATTTCTGAGTTTTGTATTGACCTTATTCTTCAATGCGGAAGTGCGCTCGTTTTTGCGATTGTTTTAGAACTTCCGATTCAGTTGCCTATGGGAGAAATGACTAGGAATAATAAACGGCTGAAAACGGTCAAACTACTTGCTCTACAAACAAGTGTTTGCATGATTATACAGACAAAATAGAATAATATAATAAGAAAACCTCAGTTTGCAACATTAAGCAGCAGAACGAGCTGTTTTTAACATCTAAAGATGAATGAAAGTGAATGAGACCGGAAGTCTCGAGCCAAAATGATTCAAATGGCTGCGCCCGCTCGTACGCGGAGAATAAGGTGAATAGGTTAATTAGTAATTAATCATTGTTTTAATTGTAATTGCATTTTTAATTACATTCTCCATAAGAATTGAAAACTATTTAATTCATTTAGCTGTCAAGTTAACATTTTAGATTTTGGTGCATGTTTGGTAGCATTCCAAGCTACAATTCTTGCTATTAACAGACCATATTATGACGTATGCCTTGATCCTTGTGTATTGTTTAAATTGGCTACCCTTTCGTTATGTTTGGGGCTGTTTTTGCCCCATTGACTTCCATTAAAACCACATTTTTTGATTGCAAATCCATAAGAGCATATAATTATGCGTTCTTGATTGTTGGTGGTTTTCCCTGTTGGGAAAGGAGACAATTTGTCATTTTTACTGTTAAACATCAGTAGACATCATTAACCCTTTAGGTTTTTATATGGAGTTCTATGGAGTAAAACAAGAAATTACAGTATATGTGCAAAAATACACTTAAACCCTGGTCAGATCACATGATTTTGGCACAAATTCCATGATGTAGGGTGTCGTAGTGGGCCGTAAACGACAAATGGGCGTCGTGACACAAGATTCAATTGTTTCTTCTTGTGTAATGTGTCATAGTTCATGACAACCAATACCATGTCTGCGACGCCTCACGACTCCATTGCAGAAAGTCTAACATGTTTAATTTTTTCCCTGATCTTCACGAGTTCAGTCACATGCATTTTAAGCTACAAATCTTGCTATTAACAAACCATTTATTATGACTTATGCCTTGATCCTTGTGTATTTTTCAAATTGGCTACCCTTTCATTATGTTCGGGGCTGTTTTTGCCCCATTGACTTTCATTATAACCACATTTATTCATTTGAAAGCCTTGACAGCAAATAATCATGCATATTTGATTGTTGTTGGTTTTCTCTGTTAAGAAGAGGTAACATTTGTCATTTTTACTGTTGATCATCAGTTGGCAGCATTAACCCTTTAAATGGGCTTTTATACAGCATATTTTAGTGTGTGTGCATAAATACACTTACTGTGTTTACTATGTTCTGTTCTGGTTTACTAATAGGACTATTTTTATAATTAAAATGCTTCAACTTAAGCCACCAATTCTGTGTTTTGTTTAGGTTAATTAGTAATTAATATTTGTTTTATTTTTATTTATTTATTTTATTTTTTATTTGTTTTAATTTAATTTTTTTTAATTGAACCCTATTTCATTCATTAGGTTGTGGAGTTAACATTTCAGATTTGTTGCATTTTTCTGCTGTTTTTGGATCCTTTTCACACCACACTGATTCCTGAAAAGAACCAAAATGCAGTCATGTGACAAAATCCACATCACTCATTGACCAGATGTTTTTGAACGTATTTCCTAAACTGCTCTTCGATTGGTCAGGATTAACATGCTGGAAAATGCCAATGGAACTCCCGCAATTAAACAAACCGGCAGACACAAAATGTCGCTTTTTACTATGGAGGAATGACTGTGCTGGCTGATTGCATCTCTGGTCATAGTATACTATATATATATACATATATATATATATATATATATATATATATATATATATATATATATATATATATATATATATATATATATATATATATATATATATATATATATATATATAGTTTGTATTCATCACTTTAGACAAACTATACATTTCAAGAATGAAGTGCGGCTGTGGCTGAAAAACAATGTTTTAATGCATTGCAAATGGCGAAGGCGCATTGCAAGTCACTTCAGGAGGAGAGGCGAGTTAATTTAGCTAAACTGCGACATAGTCATCTTCCGGAACTATTACCAACGATCCATGAGGTAATGTTTTTCCCCCTCTCTCTCTCTCTCTCTCTCTCTCTCTCTCTCTCTCTCTCTCTCTCTCTCTCTCTCTCTCTCTCTCTGTTTAAAACTGTTTTCTGTGAGCTTCTGCAGTAAAGCCTACAAGTTTTTATTATAAACATTTTCACTATGCTGTGTTGGGTCCTCGAATTTGAGAGAATGGGGCTTGAAAATTCAGAAAAAGTCAGAAAAGGCGCAGTACTTTTTGCGGTTGGGTCTGTTTGTAGTTCGAATCATGTTCTCACCACAAACGAACCGCTCCAGATTTCGTTTGAAAGTGTACCGAGACCATCTTTTCAAGGAGGTCTCGGTACACTTTTTTGGTCTGCTTTTGGTGCACACTCGAGTGCGATTGCTACATTCACACCTGCCCAAACGAACCGCACCAAGAGGGAAAACGAACTCTAGTGCAATTCAGCCGAACTAATTAAGGCAGGTGTGAAAACACCCTTAAGCTACAGTTCTTGCTATTAACAAACCATTAATTAGGACGTATGCCTTGATCCTTGTGTATTGTTCTAATTGGCTATCCTTTCATTATGTTAGGGGCTGTTTTTACCCCAGTGACGTCTATTATAACCACATTTTTTGATTGCAAAGCCTTGACAGCAAATAATCATGCATTCTTGATTGTTGGTGGTTTTCCCTGTTGGGAAGAGGTAAATGTGTAATATTTATTGTTGGTCAGTTGGGACCATTAGCCTTTTAGATAGGCCTGTGCATAAACATTTCCGGCTTTTGTATGGAGTTCTATGGAGCATAACAACAAATTATAGTGTGCAAACATAAATACACTTACTGTGTTTACTGTGTTCTGAGAGCTGAGCTGCTTATTTTGATTTTCTCAGACATAACAAGGTAAGTGCGGAAAGGTCTCTTTCTCACACACATACATACGCGCTCACAAATTATACTCAATATAAATCCATATAAAAGCCAGAAACTACACTTTTTTGCACTTCATCTGACCAACTGATCAGTAGCAAAAATTAAAAATGTTACTTCTTCCCAACAGGGTAAACCAGCAACAACAAAGAATGCATAATTTTCTGGTGTCAAGACTTTGCAATAAAAAATGAATGGAAGTCAGTGGGGCAAAAACAGCCCCGAACATAACAAAAAGGGAGTCAACTTGAACAATACACAAGGGTCAATGCAAAAGTCATTATAACTGGTTTGTTAACAGCAAGAATTGTATCCTAAAATGCAACCAAACATACACCAAAATCTGAAATGTGAACTTGACAAATAAATGAAATAGGTTTCAATTGTTAAAAAATGAAAATGGCTTAATTAATAGAAAAATGACAACAACTAATATGACATTTAATTAAAATACAATTACTAATGAACCTAGACAAAAAGCAGAAATGATGGCTTGGTAAATAACCGTAGCAAGTATTGAAATTGCTAACTAAAATACAATTTATTTGCATAAATAAATATGTAATAAGTTGAATTAAATACGTTAAATACATAATAATATGGTGTCATGGCTTTGCAATCAAAAAATGTCATTATAATGGAAGTCTATGGGGCAAAAACAGCCACAAACATAACGAAAGGGTAGTCAATTTGTATTGCGTTTTAAAAATTTTTTGAAGCATTATCCCAAAATATGTGTCTAAAATATGCCGCCAAAAATCTTTCCCTTTGCTGAAACACAGAGAAAGCTGTGGCCAAATTAAGACCCCAGAGTAGTTGAAAACATCCCCAACAAATAAAATGTTGCCGTAAATTCTTAAACTATTATTTATACTTTATTTCAGCTTTATTTTAATTGCTGAAATAAATAGTGTTACTGAAATTAGCTCAAATAAAAAATAACAAATACATTTAATAGTATAAATAAGTACGCAAATACAGTTAGGTCCATTATTCAGACTGTCATTTTCCCTTCAGTTTGTCTTCAGCAAGTGAAATGCAAGCTCAATCAGATTCAGATCAGGTGATTGACTTGGCCATGGTATAACATTCCACTTATTTCCCTTCAAAAACTCTTTGATTGCTTTTGCAGTGTGCTTTGGGTCATTCTCCATCTGCACTGTGAAGCACCGTACAATGAGTTCTGAAGCATTTGGCTTAATATGATCGAAAATTATTGCCTGAAACATTTCAGAATTCATCCTGCTGCTTTTGTCAGCAGTCACATCATCAATGAATACAAGAGAACCAGTTCCATTTACAGCCATACATGCCCACGTCATGTCACTACCACCACCATGTTTCACTGCTTAGGATCAAAAGCAGTTCATTTCCTTCTCAATACTCTTCTCTTCCCATCATTCTGGTAGAAGTTGATCTTGGTCTCATCTGTCCATAGGACGTTGTTCCAGCACTGTGAAGGCTTTTTTAGAACTCTAATCTGGCCTTGCTGTTTTTGAGGCTCACCAATGGTTTACATCTTGTGGTGAACCCTCTGTATTCACTCTGGTGTAGTCTTCTTGTGATTGTTGACTCTGACACACATACACCTATGAGTGTGTTCTTGATCTGGCCAACTGTTGTGAAGGGTGTTTTCTTTACAAGGAAAATAATTCTTCAGTAATCCACCACAGTTGTTTCTGTGGTCCTCCGGGTCTTTTAGTGTTGCTGAGCTCACTGGTGCGTTATTTCTTTTTAAGAATGTTCCACACAGTTGTTTTGGCCATACCTAATGTTTTTGCGATCTCTCTGATGGGGTTGTTTTGTTTTTTCAGCCTAATGATGGCTTGCTTGAATGATAGTGACAGCTCTTTGGATCTCATCTTGATAGTTGGCAGTAACAGATTCCAAATGCAAATAGCACACTTAAAATGAACTCTGGACCTTTTCTCTGCTCATTGTAACTGGGATAGTCAGGGAATAACACACACCTGGCCATGGAACAGCTTAGAGGCCAATTGTTCAATTACTTTTGGACCCTTAACAAGTGGGAGGCACATACGCAAACTGTTGTAGTTCCTACACAGTTCACCTGATTTCTGTTCACTCAAATTAAAGCTGACACTCTGCAGTTAAAGCCCATATTGTTTGTTTAATTTCAAATTCATTGTGTTGGTGTATAGACCCAAAATGTTAAAATGATGTCTATGTCCCAATATTTATAGACCTAACTGTATTTTTCATGCTCTAACCTAATATACGAGCCGCAGCCATAATGTGACCTTCATCCTCATGGTTGTGTCTTTCTTAAATCATGTTTATGTAGCAGGAGCCTGATTTGAGGAATTCTAGGAGTGGAGATCACTTGCAGAAGTATGAGGGATTTTCAGATTAAAGCTGGGATTAGACGAGAGATTAGGAGCGAGAGGATGTCACTGTGATTATAATCCCTCTTCTTAGCTATACGTGTCGAGATTAAACTCAAAAATGAACCAAGCAAACAGATTCAGCTGGAAAACAACCCCCACCAGTGGTTCCTTCTCAAGTGTTCATGTTGAAAATATGGGCAAAAAGTGCTGACAAGGTGTGAACGTGTGGATGTCTGTCATCTCTCATTTAATCATACAAATTACGTCACTTCAGTTCATGTTATTTATAATGATTGAGGGTAGTTTTGCTCTGTTGCATTTACTTTAAGGCTGTCAGTTTATTTCATTAATTACATTTGATTTATTATGAAATAAAACAACACAAGGTTACACTTTAGTTGTACATTTTTAATGTATGGACTGTAGTTAATATAGTCAATTACGCTTAATTACATGCTAAAAAATTAATTTAAGATTTAAATGTATAATTACATGGTAGCAAGAAAATAAAACATGGAAATAAAACATGGATGTGAGGCCATAGGCAGTTTACTGAATGCAGAACTTTATGTTGTAAATAGCCAAAAATACATTGTATTGATATAAATTTCTTTTATGGATGTATATGCATACAGGATGTATATAAAACAACATAGGCATTTTACATTCTGAAAATGTAGCCCTATATACGTTCCTGGAGATTGCAAATGATGTAGCCAGAAGTACGTATGGCTGCATTCGTCTTTAAAATGAATCCTATGGGGCAGTATGACGCCGTTCCTTTTTGCCTTTACCAGCTGACTGGTTACCTCCGTGTGGACGGCTTTTCTACTGTTACCAGTTTGTCCAGTTAGCTTGTCATGTACGTTGGTGGACTCCGCAAAGAGGAGTTGACTATGACGACGAGATATGAGTCCGGCAAAGAACAGTTCCAGAAAGCGGGTAAGACAAAAGCAAAAGGCGAAAAATAAAATAGACAAGTAAATAACAGGAGAATGTGGTAAAATCTGAAAATGTGGTAAAAATCAGTGCTTTTGGAAACAATATTGGTTGGGTTTAGGGAAGGAGGAGGGTGGGTCAGTCGATCAGTCAGTCAGTCGACAGCGGCCTCTGGTGGATTTACGCAATAACAGCAGGCACAAATGGCACTCGCGAGAGAAATTTGAGGTCTGAAAAAGCGTACCCATCGGCCTCTGGTGTATTCGAGAAAACAAAAACTGCAAGAAAATCGTAGCTCCTGGGACGTATTTGGCGCTCTCCAAAATGTATGTAGGGGTACATTTTTCAGAACTAGCCCGGGTTGATATAAAATCTCAATTTTTGATTAGTAATATGCATTGCTTAGGACTTAATCTGGGCAACTTTAAAGGAGATTTTTTTCTGTTCTTAGTTTTTTTTTGAACCCTCAGATTTAATATCTTCAAATAGTTGCATTTCTGCTAAATATTGTGATATTCTGTCCTAGGTCACGTTGCAACAGAGGCTCATTCTGAAAACGTAGCCCTATATACATTTCTGGAGATTGCGAATTATGTAGCCAGAAGTACGTATGGCTGCATTTCATCTTTAAAACTAACGCTATGGCGCGGTATGACACTGTTCTTTTTCACGCTAACAGCTGATTGCTTATCTCGCATGCATGGCTTTCTCACTATTACTAGTTTGTCCAGTAGCTCGCCATGTACGTTGGCGGACTTGAGATGCAGAGATGAGTTGACCATGACGACTGGGTCCGAGTCCAGCGAAGAACGCTCAGAAAGCGGGTAAAATAAAAACAGAAGCCAAAAAATAAAATAAACAAGTAATTAACAGGGTGAGAATGTGGTAAAATCTGAAAACGTGGTAACAAAAAGGTGGTCGGTCAGTCGACAGCGGCCTCTGGTGGATTTACGCGAGAACAGCAGGCGGGAATGGCACTTGCAAGAGAAATTTGAGATCTCAAAAAGCGAACACAGTGTCCTCTAATGGTTTTGCAAAAACTAAAACTACAAATAACGTAGCTCCTGGGACGTATTTGGCGCTCTCCAGAAATGTATATAGAGGTACATTTTTCAGAACTATCCTTGGTTGATATAAAATCTCAATTTTTGATTCGTAATATGCATTGCTTAGGACTTAATCTGGGCAACTTTAAAGGTGATTTTTTTTTGTTTGTGTTTAGTTTTTTTGAACCCTCAGATTTCATATCTTCAAATAGTTGCATTTCTGCTAATTATTGTGATATTCCAACAAATTCTAATTGACATTCATGACTAGCTGTGTGGTCCTGGGTCACGGTGCAACATAGGCTCATTCTGAAAACGTAGCCCTATATACATTTCTGGAGATCGCAATTTTCTGTAAAATCTAAAAACGTGGTAAAAATCAGGCGAGGGCTTTTCTTTTTCTGGATTGTGTTTTAAAACTGTCAGTTGGGTTAAGGAAGTGGGTGGGCGGGTCAAAAGGTGCTTTTGAAAACACTTTCGGGAAGGAGGAGGAGACTGAGGAGGAGACTGACAGTCGCTCAGTCAGTCAGTCGACAGTGGCCTCTGGTGGATTTACACAAGAACAGCGGGTGCGAACAGAGAAATTTGAGATTTAAAAAAAATGCACACAGTGACCTCTGGTGGATTCACGAAAAGAAAAACTACAAAAAAAAAAAAACATAGCTCCTGGGACGTATTTGGCGATCTGCAGGAATGTATCTAGGGGTACGTAATTAGAATAAGCCTGAAATTTACAAGCAGTTTATTGTGATATAAATTATAAATACTGTATAATTAATTTCATCATGTTAGTAAGGTCAACATTAACATTCATGCTTTCGTCTGCAACAATAACTGTCCTAAATGTCCATTTAGTTGTAATTATTGTAATTTATCAATCAGTACAATGTACTGTAATTATAGTAATCACAATCTAAACATTGTTTTTTTATTCAAAACCTTTTAAAGATTTTAAAGTTTTGCAAAAACAATAAATAAATATACTTCAAAATTCCATGTTTTATTTAGTTTATTGCTTGCTAAAAAATTATGGTAATTACTTATTACTAAAATGATTGTGAAAATTATTTTTAAACATTTTTCGTTAGATCAACAAAAAATATATAAAAACAATAATCTCTCAATGTTTGTAATAGGAGTTCAATGTTATGTCTTCAAATTATCTGCAGTGAAGTCAGCGCATTGTTATTTTTGAAGTCAGCATATTGTATTTTCCAGTTCAGAGCATTAAAGTGTACATATAAATGTTTTGTGTGTGTGTGTGTGTGTGTGTGTGTGTGTGTGTGTGTGTGTGTGTGTGTGTGTGTGTGTGTGTGTGTGTGTGTGTGTGTGTGTGTGTGTGTGTGTGTGTGCGCGCGCATTTGTGTGTCTTGTATGTGTGTGTTTTACAGGATACCCACCTGATCAAGCGGTCGAAGTTGCCCTGAGAACAGTGAGAGAATACCTGGAGCAAACCCCAGAGAAGGTGTGTGTGTGTGTGTTTGTGTGTCATTTCCCTACTGGTGTTCTTTTTTTTGCCATTGTTGTTATTGTTCAACGAGGAACACGCCGTGGCAAACAGATGGTGGATGCATAGGGACTTACTTTTCTGAGTCAGCATGAAAACACACACACACACACACACACACACACACACACACACACACACACACACACACAGAGATAACCTCACAGTTTTAATTGGTTCCTAACGGAGCTTGTATAGGCTTCGCAGAGCAGTACAAATGCAAAAAAAAAAAATCTCCAGAAATGCATTGACACTCTCTCTGGCCTCTGAGTTAATGTGAGTCCAGAGTAAATTTACCAGGAAATGAGCCATCAGGATGTCTGTGACACAACTTTTACTGCAGCCAGTTTCTCATTCTTCCGCTTCACCCTGGTCGTATCTGTGGCTTTTTCCTTCGCCAATCTCACACAGATCTGTCTCTCCTGTCGTGGGTTTTCTTCTCAATCTGAACCGCGTGCTTCTTTTACGCTACAGACATACAGAGTGACAGAGACACCCTAATTACAGCACACTAATTAACCAGCGCTCTGCTGCTTGTGAACCCCTCTGCTTTCCATACGCATCAAGAGAATAGTGAAGAATGAAAGAGAGAGTAATTGTGTTGTCATATTCATTTTTTTATGCAAGAGCTGATCCATGGAATATAGAATATGAGGTGCGTTCCAAATCGCATACTTATGCACTATTCTACGCCATTTTGTAGTATAAATAGTGTAAGTAGTGCATTTATACTGAAAACTCTAATGCTGTGTTCACACCAGACGCAGTACGTGCGGATAAATCATGCTATTCGCACGGAAATAGACGCATGAACATTTTGAGTTTACTTGCTTCATTCGCGCATCAAATCTGCTTCATTTGTGCGTCAAATTCACTTCACAACACACATGGGTTCGCGTCATGGCCGGGGCTTCTGTCTACTATGGAGTCAATCTAGGGCCATATATACTTGCAAAATAAAAGAAAGTTTTGCAAACAAAAAATAAAGTATTGAGCAAAAAATAAATAAATAAATGCAAATCTCCAAAAATTGCAAAGCGAAAATTAATTTTTGAGAAATAAAAAACATTTTTGCTAACAAGAATAAAGAACTGCAAAGAGAAAATTAAGTTTTGAGAAATTAAAATAAAATTTGCAAACAAAAAAAGAACTGCAAATAAAAATCTAGCTTTGTTGCTAATTGGCTAACATGGATTTTATTGAGAGAATAGCTGTGTTTATGTGCTTTAGGAAGGCTGAAAAACAGCATCGATTCGTTTTGAGCCATGTCTACTAGATCCATTCTGAGGTGCTCCCAGCTCTGTGAGTTCATAAACTCCTCCAGAAACTGTACCTGGATGATGGAAGCTTTCAGCGGTGCTTCCGACTGAGCAGAGCCCAGTTTGATCAACTGTTGTCCAGTGTTGGCAGGAGGATTTCCCCCCGGGACACCAACAACAGGCGCTACATCATAATCACGCCCCTACAAGAGAAAGCTCTTGATTGGTTAACGCGGTGTAAATGTCCGCTGAAGTTCAAGCGATTTGCGTGATACTAGCGATTCAATCGTGCAAAACGCTCAACTCGTGCGCTTTATTCGTGTGAATCGCATCATTCGTGTGTATCATGCCGCAGGATGTCTATTCGTGTTTTTGCATTGACTTAACATGTAAATCACTCACGCTTGACGCTTCTTCTGCGTCTGAATAAGTGAAAAAGAATAAGTTCACTTTAATTACCCGGATGAGGCATTTATTCATTCGGTAAAATGAAGTGTGGAATGATGGACACTTCAGGCACTCAATGACTGCAGCTTTGCTCACGTAGCGGAAGGGGCGGAGCTATCATGCGCACATGTTGGATTACTTTATTTATTTTGTATTGTGAAAGCAAAATTCTCCTACGAGAGTGTTTATAGCGCCTCCTGATGGTGAATGTGATTATACTCATGGCAGGTATTATTTGGTGGTTTGGTCATTTATTTGGCAACTGTCAAACAACATCTGGGAAACGGTTTGAATTTCTGCTTAGTAAAAAAAACGTTAGTGTTCCATTTGGGACGACCCTACATACATATACTATGCTGTTGAGTGTGTAAGTGCATAAGTACATAGTGCATAAGTGCATAGTGTAGCCTGCCATTTGGAATGCAGCTATGGTTTATTAGCGAATACTGTAAATGTAAATCTTTTTTTGGGTGAAAGCAAAAACGCACTGCTTTTGTGTAAGTCTCTTCAAATGCAAATGAGATGCTGCTTCATGCCCCGCCTTTCTAGATGAGGGCGGAGCCTTTTAGTGCTGTTTAATGATTAATGCCAAAATAAATGTTTGTATTTACATTATATGTGTGTGTGTGTGTGCTGTGTATATTTATTATGTATATATAAATATACACACACACACACACACATGTACAGTGCTCAGCATAATTGAGTAAACCCCATTTGAAAATGAATCATTTTCATTTCTCAATGAATATAGGCAATGTATTTAGGTGCATTTAAACAAAACATATTTATTAAACCGATATTTATTCAAACAATATTTCAGTCACCAAAGATATTTAGAAATTGAACGATAATACAATTAAATTCAAGCTAAATATCACATTTATTTTTTTGTATTTGATCATTTTCTATAACATATAAATTTGGCTGTACTAATTTTTGGGTGTTATCGTAAGATATCTTGTTAGATTAGCTCAAGATTTGGCTTCAGTACTGACTAATCTAATGTATATGCACAAATATAACATTGTATAGCTTCCTGTTAAAAATATGGATTTAAAAGAGAGATTTATGAGGGGTGTGCTTATATATGCCGAGCACTGTATATACTTAAAATATGTAAATAATTTTATGTAAATATTTAATATACATTTTCTAAACACAAATGTACTATATTAAATTGTAAATATACTTATAATAATACAGTGCAGAAAATAAGTATTGAACACGTCACCATTTTTCTCAAAATAAATATTTCTAAAGGTGCTGTTGACTTGAAATTTTCACTGGAACCACAGAAATCCATATATGCAAAGAAAACAAATCTAATTAGTTCACAAATGAAGATACGTGTAATAAAAAGAAATGACGCAAGGAAAAAGTATTGAACACATGAAGAAAGGGAGGTGTAGAAAGGCAGTGAAAGCCCAGACAGCTGCTGAAATCTCTCAGTAGTTCTTGAGCAATCCTCTGCCCTTCATCATTGCAAATGAATATCAGCTGCTTCAGTCCAACATCTACATTAGCAGGAGGATGAAGATGAAACCAGAGTGGACATTTCAGCAAGGCAATGATCCAAAACACAGCCGAGGAAACTCTCAAATGCTTTCAGAGAAAGAAAATCAAGCTGTAGAATGGCCCAGCCAATCACCTGACTTGAATCCAATAGAAAATACAAAATAAAGATTTGATAGATGAGACCCACAGAACCATCAAGATTTTTATACTCTGTTGAAGTCAATGCATGTGACTTCATTCTCCATATGAGAAGCGTCTTTAAGCTGCATCACCAAACAAGCCTTTATATAAAGTATTAAATATGTTTCAGTAGCTCAGCACTTTCTCCTTGTGTCATTTTTGTTATGTTTGTATTGTTTGGGTTTTTACCAAAATCTGGTTCAATTCCATGTCAACAGCTCCTTTAGAAATATTCTTGGAAAAAACATGACGTGTTCAATACTTATTTTCCCCGCTGTATATGTACAGTAAATATATATTAAACAAGTAATGTCTGGCATTTACTTGGCATTTTAAAGCCATGTTAGTTTAGTTTAGTGTAAAAAAAGCACAGTGTGTCAGTGTCTTTCAACTGAATACGACCTCTCTGATTCTTCTGCATGACCACATTCATACACACTCATTCACACTCATACACTACGGTAATTTAGCTTACCCAATTCACCTATACCGCATGTCTTTGGACTGTGGGGGAAACCGGAGCACCCAGAGGAAACCCACGCAATCAGAACATGCAAACTCCACACAGAAATGCCAACTGACCCAGCTAGGACTCGAACCAGTGACCTTCTTGCTGTGAGGTGACAGTGCTAACCACTGGGCCACCGTGTCGACCCTTAATCATTAATATCCAGAAAAAAAATTAAAAAGGTCAGTTTCTTACAGCTTGTTGGATAAATTGTTATTTAGCTGTAGACTAAAACCTCAGCATATGATGACCAGATACAGAATTCTGCAACACTAGAATGAAAGCATCCCATTAAGATTCAGTGCAATAAAACTGCTTCTCTACAAGACTCAGAAAGTTACAAAATATCTAAATATACGTGTGTGTTTTTAATAATGAATGTGAACGTGGAACAAAAACATACAGACGCTGGCTGTGTTTCATTCTGAAGGGCTCAACTTTATCCCTTCTAAGGGTTTACCCTCAGCAGTGAGCGCTTCACATGGATGAAGGGTTTTAGGGAACAAATAAACCTGGAACGCACATCTGTGTTACAAATTAAACAAGCAGCAAGAATCATGAAACATGTCTATTCCTTTCTGAAGGGTCCAGTTTCGAGCGCTTTGTAGTGACTCTTCAGTCATGCTGAAGTGCTCTTTGGAGACCGGATCATTATTTGTAATGCAGCACAAAGGTCAGATGGAATCAGGCTCCGCCCCCACATCACTGTGATTGGCCGATTAGCTTGTGATAATGCTCATCTGTCATGATCGTAGCCAGTCTGCAAATCGACCTGAATGCATCAAGCTGGTGGAAATGGACAGACTAATTAATTACAGCAACTGTGATTAATTAATGAATTGAACAGCTCACCCACTCAGACAAAACCACTCACGTCTGAATAAAAATGAACTGGAAATGATTTAACTAAACACTTACTTAAATTAAATCTATGTCTTAACATGCAGTTTGTATACTGTTTTTTGTCACAAAGTTAACTTATTTTAACACACAAATAGAGTATTGCATAAAGCTTTTGAAGTAAATGTCTTATTTGGATCCTCAATGACATTTGATTTGATTAATCATGATTAATCTTTGCACAGCACTAGGGTCGGATTGATAGACGATGCCATCGCCGATGGCCGATAGACATCACGATGCTGAGCCGGCATCGTGATCCTCCGCCCCAGTCGCAGCAGCTACCTGCCCATGAAAAATACACACTTGCAATAATACTGTATGTCTTAGTTTTAAACTGGCATTTTAGAACGAAAACGATCCTCGACCACACTGGCGTTTCACCTAGCATTTCTGAAAAGCCACACTATACCGCTGAAAACACAAATCTTGTGACCACACACACACACACACTCTGTCATGCGCTGCTGCGTACGCACACGTTTGAGCTCCAGCAGTCAGCGTGTGCTTTGAGCACAAAACCCCAGAGAGAGTTGCACGTTTATCAAGGATGTACTGCTGGATGGCGTCTCACTATAGTTGTTAAAGGTGAAATTTAATTCATCTTGTCTCTATCTAACGACTCTTCGGTCTTTTGAATCTATCAGGTAACGTGTCACAGCGTCAGTACACTGCTTTAATCTTTCGCTTTCACGCTTGTTCTTAGTCATTTTAGTGTAAACCTCAGATACTGTTGGTTGGTTCCTGTTGGTTGTGCACCTTTTTTACCAATCAAGTTTGTCAACGCCATTATAACGACACAGATCACTCTGCCTATTCATGCCACAGTTCTGCGGAAAAAGTGATTGACAGGTGGTAATTTGTGTGTAACTTATTTTTATTTATTTATGATTTGGTTGTGGGTAAAACAAAGACCATGCGGCCAGGTTGTTGAAACGGTAGGCTACAAATAATTAATTCATTATGAATGAATTAATTATTCATAAATAATTAATTCACCGCCGCCTTCGATGACGATGCCATCATCCATCGCAATGTTTCACATTAGACATACAATGCCAAACTGGTCGACATCGCCCAAGCCTACACAGCACTAGTTATTTCGTCATTTGTCATTTTATGTGGGGGGAAAAGATAGCAAAAGAGCTTTGATGTTATTTGGTTGTATGCAAATAATTCTGCATTAACATAACCAAACAAAAGCATATTAAGGAATTGTTTTCTTTTCTAATGCTTTGCCATCTTCTATACTCACATAAACAATTGAAAAACAGCTTTATTTTGAGAGGGAGAACTTTGATTTATTTTATCCTTTAGCTATTCACAAGATGCTGTATAGCTTTAGAAGGGTTTACTATGACATTATATTAGTATCACCAAGATAATATTGACATTGTATTAATAGCTTAAATAATAAGATGGTGGTTTAAGTCGGCTGGGTCATTTGGCATTTCTGTGTAGACTTTGCATCTGTTGCATAAAACATATGCTGGAATAGTTGGCGGTTCATTCTGCTGTGATGACCTCTGAAATAGAGACTAAGCCGAAGGAAAATGAAATGAAATATTTGCTCAAACACGGCACAGTGGTTCAGTGGTTAGTACTGTCGCCTCACAGCAAGAAGGTCGCTGGTTCGAGTCCCAGCTGGGCCAGTTGGCATTTCTGTGTGGAGTTTGCATGTTCTCCCCATGTTTGTGTGGGTTTCCACCGGGTGCTCCGGTTTCCCCCACAGTCCAAAGGCATGCGCTATAGGTGAATTGGATGAACTAAATTGTCTGTAGTGTATTAGTATGAGTGTGTATGGGTGTTTCCCAGTACTGGGTTGCAGCTGGAAGGGTATCTGCAGTGTAAAACATATGCTGGAATAAATGCCGGTTCATTTTGCTGTGGCGACCTCTAAAATAGAGACTAAGCCGAAGGTAAAGGAAATTAAATATTTGCTAAAAGGTGGCACGACTTCTCGCCTCACAGCAAGAAGGTCACTGGTTTAGGTCCCGGATGGGCCAGTTGGCATTTTTGTGTGGAGTTTGCATGTTCTCCCCATGTTAGTGTGGGTTTCCTCCGGGTGCTCTGGTTTCCCCACAGTCCAAAGACATGCGCTATTAATCAAATCAAATCACTTTTATTGTCACATCATCAGCAGCACGTGTGCTATGATGAGTGAAAAGCTTAGGTGCTGGCTCCAGACAGTGCAAAATACAGACAGTGTAAATACAACGACAGTGCGAAATACAGACAGTGTAAATACAACGACAGTGCGAAATACAGACAGTGCAAATATACAGACAGTGCAGGATACAGACAGTGCAAAATACAGACAGTGCAGTATACAACAACATACTCACAAAAAACAAGACAATGTAAAATTGGCAATGTTGACAGCGATACGTAGGCAGTATTGTTTTAAGTATGGATTTGTTAAAGTGCAGTGCATGCTACATCTTGATGGTGTGCAGTGTGGGGTAGGGAAGAGTTTGTGTGGGGTGTGTTAAGTGTTCATCAGCCTGATAGTCTGAGGGAAGAAACTTTCCTTCAGTCGGCTGGTGCGTGACCGGATGCTGCGGAACCTTCTGCCTGAGGGTAGCAGAGAGAAAAGTCTATGGCTTGGGTGGCTGGAGTCGCTGATGATTCTCTTGGCTTTCCTCATGCACCTCCTGGTATAGATGTCCTGGAGGGAGGGAAGCTCACCTCCTACTACGCGTCCAGCAGTTCGCACGATCCTATGTAGACCTTTGCGATTGCTGCTGGTGCTGTTTCCGTACCAGGTGGTGATGCAGCCAGTGAGGATACTCTCTACAGTGCAGGTGTAGAACGAGCGGAGGATGTGGGAGCTCATTCCAAACCTCCTGAGACGCCTGAGGAAGAAGAGGCGTTGTTGTGCCTTCCTCAGCACTGCGTCTGTGTGGGCAGTCCCTGTCAGATCCTCAGCGATGTGTACTCCAAGAAACTTGAAAGAGCTGACTCTCTCCACTGGTGTCCCGTTGATGGTGATGGGAGTGTGTTCTTTCTTCTCTCTCCTGAAATCCACCACCAGCTCCTTGGTTTTGCTGATGTTGAGTGAGAGATGGTTTTCCTGACACCAGTGAGTCAGAGCGTGCACCTCCTCTCTGTAGGCCGTCTCATCATTATCGGTGATTAGGCCCACCACCGTTGTGTCATCAGCAAATTTAACGATGACTATGGAGCTGTGTTTGGATGTACAGTCATGTGTGTACAGGGAGTACAGGAGTGGGCTGAGAACACAGCCCTGTGGAGCACCAGTGTTGAGGATCAGTGTGGATGAGGTGATGTCGTTCATTCTGACCACCTGGCGTCTGCTTGACAGGAAGTCCAGGATCCAGTTGCACAGAGAGCTGTGTAGGCCCAGAGCCTGGAGCTTCACCACCAGCTTGGCATGCTGGGAGCTCGCAACACGGCAGCCATTCTCGGCGCCATCTTGTGACGTCATTAATTGTTGGTGAATTGAATAGGTGAATTGAATAAACAATTTCTGTTTCCCAGAACTGGGTTGCGGCTGGAAGGGCATCCGCTGCGTAATAACATATGCCGGAATAGTTGGCGGTTCATTCTGCTGTGGTGACCCCTGATAATTGAAAAATAAATGAATTAATAAATTATTAGGATTTTGTTCAATATTTGCTGAATTAACCTTGAATTTCAGTCACAGCAAATGTCCAAGAAATTGAGAGGTTTCCTTTGATTTGATGAAATGATTAATCATTAATATAACCAAAAACTAAATATTATTGTATTGTTTTCTTTCGGTTTGCCAAGTTCTTTCAAGCACATAAACATTAAGCAGAAAAACATAACCTCCTCAATTTTTTTAGTTCACCGCATATGTGCGTGTTTATGATGTTACAAATGTTCTGGCAGAAGTGCAGCTTTATTTTGAATCTGAATCAGGCAGACAAAACAACACCGAATGAGTGAAGCCAGAGAGAGAAAGAAAGGGAGAGAGAGATGTTTGGCAAAAGCAATGAAAAATCCAAAGTGCTAGAAAAGAAAGAGAGAAAGAAGAACGCTTCCTGCTCCACTGTGATAAATATAAAGCATTACGAGACTGCCAAATAATCTGGAATATTCCTCAGTTCCTGTCACTTCATGACAATGACAAATTAAGAATTCTACTAGGTGCAGGACCCACTGCTTATCTAGTAGCCCATTATATATACAGTATATATACAATGCTCAACATAAATGAGTAACATTCTGAAAATTAATATTTGTATGGATATCTCAGTGAAAAGGTCATATATTTTGGTGCATTTCAGCAAATTATTATTAAACAGATGTTTATTAAAATAATATTTTAGTCGCCGAACATCTTTAGAAATTGAAAGATAATACATTGAATTATTGCGAAAACAAACTGTTTTTACATTTTTTATTGAATATTATCATATACATTTGGGTTTACTAATTTATTACTAAGTTATTTTGTTAGATTAGCTCCAGATTAGGCTTCAGTGCTGACTGATCTAATGTATAGTATATACACGCATATAATATTGTATAGCTTCCTATAGAAAATATTCATTTAAATGAGAGATTTGTAAGGGGTGTACTCATATACTGTATGTTGAGCACTGTATTAATGCCACAAGCTAATAGGTAAAGAGTGAGTACATCTGTATTTTTTTTATAAATAAATATATATGTATTTTATTCTTTTATATGTATACTGTATACACTTCATTCTATTTTATTATACAGTATATCATTATTGTAATTATTATTGTTATAATTTTGTATCTATATTGTTATTACTACTATTATTTATATCGACTTTTTTCCCCCCTCTATGTAGACTGGCAACATTTACACATGTAAGTCATGCCAGTCAAATGAATTGAATTGAAATTAAGAGAGAGAGAGAGAGAGAGAGAGAGAGAGAGAGAGAGAGAGAGAGAGAGAGAGAGAGAGATGTAAATATATTTTGCATATAATTAAATTTTTTTATATAGAAATATATAAAAATACAATTATAATATATTATTAGAGTATATTAATTAAATATTTATTAAATATTATTTATATATTTATTAGAATATGTTAATGCCTGTCACAAAAAGAAAGGAGCCCAGTAAAAACATCCGTGATGCGCTTGCAAACACACACACACAGACACACGTATATCTAGATGATTATAAATGAATAATTGTAAATATGCTGATTATTATTATTTATTATTACTGTTTTATCTTAAAAGTTTTGATTTATTATTATTATTAATATTATCATAACATTTTTTTAACTATTACTATTTATTGTGTTTGCTATGTTTTTTTTAACTCAATTCTAATAACTGATTTATTTTATCCTTGCCATGATGACAGTAAATAATATTTGACTAGATATTTTTCAAGACACTTCTATACAGCTTAAAGTGACATTTAAAGGCTTAACTAGGTTAATTAGGTTAACTAGGCAGGTTAGGGTAATTAGGCAAGTTATTGTATAACGATGATTTGTTCTGTAGACTATAGAAAAAATATAGCTTAAAGGGGCTAATAATTTTGAAAATGGTTTTTAAAAAAATTAAAACTGCTTTTATTCTAGTCGAAATAAAACAAATAAGAAAAAGAAAATTCAAAGGGGGGCTAATAATTCTGACCTCAACTGTATATGAAGAGTTCAGATGCAAAAACCTCTAAGTGCCGTCTGAAATTTTCATCGAAAATGAGCATTTTTCTCAGACTGCTTTGTTCATGTTGAGTTATTACATGTTCTTTTAAATGTAAATTTTATGAATGCTTTGGCAAGACATTTGTAACATTTGTCATGCCAATAAAGCAATTATTGAAATGAATTAAATTAAATTGAATTAAGAGAGAGAGAGAGAGAGAGAGAAAGACACACACAAAAATAATTATGGTTGTAAATTAATCATTTTAAATATACTGATTATCATTATATATTATTACAGTTTTATCCTAAAATGTTGAACGTTGATTGTTAAATCTACAGTTTATTCTGATTTATTTATTTTTTTTATATATTTTCATTTTAAGGTCAATATTATTAGCCCCTTTAAGCTGTATTTTTTTAATGTTCTACAGAACAAACCATTATAATACAATAACTTGCCTAATTACCCTAACCTGCCTAGTTACTGCCTAGTACTAATTAACCTAGTTAAGCCTTTAATGTCACTTTAAGCTGTATAGAAGTGTCTTGAAAAATATCTAGTCAAATATTATTTACTGTCATCATGGCAAAGATAAAATAAATCAGTTATAAGAAATGAGTTATTAAAACTATTATGATTAAAAATGTGTTGAAAAAATCTGCTCTCCGTTAAACAGAAATTGGGGGAAAATAAACAGGGGATAATAATTCAGGAGAGCTAATAATTCTGACTTCAACTGTATATGTTCTTTATAATGTAAAGTTTATAAATGCAAAACAAGTTTTATTTATATAGCACATTTCATACACAGTGGTAATTCAAAGTGCTTTACATAAACAAAAATAAAAGAAACGAGTATAAGAAATAAAGACAGATTAAAATGTGTTAAAACAGGTTACAAAGGAATGAAAAAGAAAAGAAAGACTAAAAATGCTTTAGCAATACATTTGTAAGATTGAAATTTTTTAATTTGTGAGAGAGAGAGAGAGAGAGAGAGAGAGAGAGAGAGAGAGATGCTGTTGGATGCAGTGATGTGTTACAGGAGCATGATTAGAAGCAGAGCAGCCCACCTGCCCTCGCCACTGTTGTCATGGAGATGCTGGTTTTCGGATGCTGGCACGGATCTCCATGTATTCTCTTTATGTTGTTGCTTTGCCATGCAGCATTTGGGACTGGTGTTCAGTCAAGGACAGTTGGGTCACTGGCGCTGCGCCGCTTCGGATAGAAACACTCAGACTGAAGAATATGTTTAACCAATGCACCCAAGAGCTCTCTTTTTCACGCAGACACTCTCTTTAGTTAAGACCGAGAGGGTACAAGTTAAAGATCACTGGCTGGTAGGAGAAATAAGCTGCTCTTTGGAATGATTTTTGAGGTTCAGTTCATGCTGGATGAAATAATATCTCTGTATCAGAATCAGAAAGAGCTTTATTGCCAGGTATGTTCACACATACGAGGAATTTGTTTTCGTGACAGAGCTTCTACAGTGCAACAGAATTACAGAGACACGACAAAAAACAGATATTAAATATATTTTAAAAAGTGAATGCAAATATACAAATTGACGAGTGTATGTACAGCTATATTACTATATACAACATAATATGTGCAGCTGTTATGTGCAAATTGGCATGTAAAGTGTGTTGTTAAATAAGTGTATGTGTGTATAAAAAAAAGTGTATAGCAGGTAGTGATGTTGGTTCCACAATTATTATCATCAAGTGTTCATGAGATGGATTGCCTGAGGGAAGAAACTGTTTCTGTGTCGGGCTGTTCTGGTGCGCAGTGCTCTGTAGCGTCGACCAGAAGGTAAAAGTTCAAACAGGCAGTGTGCTGGGTGTGAGGGGTCCAGAGTGATTTGGAAGCCCTTCTGCTCGCTCTGGATAAGTACAGTTCTTGGAGAGTAGGGAGGGTTGTACCAATGATTCGCTCAGCAGTCCGAACTATTCGACGTAGTCTTCGGAGGTCGGATTTGGTAGCTGAGCTAAACCAGACAGTTATTGATGTGCAGATGACTGATTCAATGATGGAGGTGTAGAACTGTTTCAGCAGCTCCTGTGGGAGGTAGGAAAGCTTTGATATGAATGCACTGTAAGATTTGATTCTCTTTTTTTTTGACTTGCTTTTTTTACAAACGTAGTGATATTTTATTTCATCCTTTAACTACGCACCAGATAGCTGTTGAGAATGTAGTATATTAAGATAAGGCCCAGATTAAGAATTCAAAGGCCTCTGGGCACATTGTCTTGTAGGGCCCCTCACCCGGCCGCACCCTTATAGTTGAATTAAAAAATAAGAATAATATAATAATTTTTAATAAAATGAATCTATAATGTATTGCCCGCATTTTTAATATAAATGATATACAGTACATATTTTATGTCTACAGAGGTTTTACTTATTTTAAAAAGATTTAAAGCACACTTTGATAAAAAAAAAAATACTAATAAAATTAGTGAAAATGAATGGTTTTTAGTTTACTTGTTCAAGTTCACTGAAGCTGTGCTAATATATATATATATATATATATTGAAGGGAGTTTGTTGTAAATACAAATGAGTTCTATTAAGATGTCATTAACATTTAACACCAGACGAAAAATAACTGTTTATAGAATATTTACAATAACTAAGATGCTGTTTATACACATATGAAATAAGCTAAACCTTATTAAATACCCACGAGCCACTTGTGACTTTTTTATCATATTTTTATTATTTTCATTTTTAAACAAAAATATTTCCTTTCTATTAAAAATAGATGCATTTCCAATCTGATATGTAATGGGGAAAAAGAAGAATGAGTTCATCAGATGCTGGATTCGAACCGGTTGATGAACGATCGTGAACAAAACATGTTGCCATGCTCTTTACGAGCTACGCCACTGACGCTGCTGTCAATTGCGCTCTTTAGTTATGTTGTCTCTGTCAATCAAACAGTGATGAGCGGAAATCACTTAAATAGGTTATTCCGACGAGGTGCGCTGTTTGCACTTAGCCTAAATAGACACCCCAAAATCGGCCTTTTTCCCCCCCTCGCAGGCATGGTGGCTCAGTGGTAAGCATTGTCACCTCACAGCAAGAAGGTTGCTGGTTTGAATCCCAACTGGGCCGTTAGGCATTTCTGTGTGGAGTTTGCATGTTCTCCCCTTGTTGGCGTGGGTTTCCTCCGTGTGCTCTGGTTTCCCCCACAGTCCAAAGACATGCGCTATAGGGGAATTGAATAAACTATATTGGCCGTAGTGTATGAGTGTGTGCAGCTGCAACTACAGCCAATTTAGTTTATTCAATTCACCTATAGCACATGTGTTTGGACTGTGGGGGAAACCGGAGCACCCGGAGAAAACCCATGCCAACACGGGGAGAACATGCAAACTCCACACAGAAATGCCAACTGACCCAACTGAGGCTCGAACCAGGGACCTTCTTGCTGTGAGGAGACAGACAGTGCTAACCACTGAGCCCACTGTGCTGCTATTATAATAACAATAATAATAAAAGAATTAATAGAGGGCAAGATGTTAAGGGACTTAAATTCAATAAAAAACATTGCTACTTCATTTAAAATAAATTCATTTGGTCATTTTGTCATTAAATGTCAATATTTGTTTAATTAGTAAGAAATGTTATCTTTATGTGATTAAACTAATATTAACATTTATATTTAGATACAAATCAAGTAAATCAATTAAAGCAGGAGCCTTTTCATTTCCGTATTCATTTCTAGTAACAGTTTAAAGTCATTTGCAGTAACAATAAATGATGCATTAGCCAACATGAACAGTTAGCAGGGCGGCATGATGGCTCATTGGTAAGCACTGTCGCTTTAAAGCAGGAAGGTCGCTGGTTCGAGTCCCGGCTGGGTCAGTTGGCATTTCTGTGTGGAGTTTGCATGTTCTCCCGGTGTTGGCATGAGTTTCCTCCGGGTGCTCCGGTTTCCCCCACAGTCCATACACATGCGCTATAGGTGAATTGAATAAACTAAATTGGCAGTTGTATACAAGTGTGTGTGGGTGTTTCCCAGTACTGAGTTGTGGCTGAAAGGACATCCGCTGGGTAAAACGTGCCAGAATAGTTGGTGGTTCATACCACTGTGGCTACCTCTGAAGTAGAGGCTAAGCCAAAGAAATAAATGGATGAATGAATAGTCAGCAAGTGATTTGTACATTTTGTATTATTATATATTTGTAGAAATAATATCACTTGTGTTGGTTCACATTGTACTAAAATGGATAATAATGTAATAATAATGCATTAGTGAATGTTGAAACTACGCTTTAAAATGAATAAATGCTGTGGAATTATTTTATCATTGTTAGTTTGTATTATCTAATAAAACACCTAACAAATGAACCCCTATTAATACTTTTTTTTAATGCAGATTTTAATTTTGTCAACAACACGTTTCATTTGGATCAGACTTGTGATATTATTATAGTTTGTGAATCACAGCTCAAAAAGTTGAGGATTCTCTGTGGTCATTCATTTTTTATCTGTCTGTGTTTTTTCTGTGGTTTTTATGTGCTGTCAGCTGGACCGGGTCATCTTCTGTGTGTTTCTGAAGTCCGATAAACAGCTCTACGAAAATCTTTTACCCGCATACTTCCCTCGAGGTCTGTCATTCTCTCTCTCACACACACACACATACACACACACACACACACACACACACGTTTGTTTTTGTGAAAAGTGGGCACACACACACACACACACACACACACTCGTTTTTGTGAAAAGTGGGCACACACACAGACACACACACACACAGACACTCTTATACAGCTATATTTAAGGGCACTTCTCATAGATGTAATGATTTTCATACTGTACAAACTGTATATTCTACCCCTACATTTACCCCCTACATTTACAATCTGCACTTTTACATGTTCAAAATACTTCATTCTGTGTGATTTATGGGCCTTTTTTTGTCATGGGGACCAAAAAAATGTCCCCATAAGGTCTTCAATTTACTAGTATTGCTATACTCGAAATTTGGTCCCCACAATGTGAGGAATACAAGGTATATATGCACACATATATGCTTAAAGTGCTTTTAAAGTGACAATATTTTTACTGTGAAACTTTGATGTTGTGTACTTAATAGTTAGCAGACAGTTATAATGATTTCATTTCTTAATATCAGTAAATTGACAGCTTTCTGTATGTTTTTTCAGTTATTTATGCTTTTGAATTGCATTATGGGACTTTAATCTTTTCCCTTAAAGGTTTTGATATTGAAAACTTAGAAAAACTATTTTAATATTTTGAAGTGATCCATTGTCTGTGTTTGTGTTGTATATTGTGGTACATTATGGTAATTAGCTGCCAGTACATTTTCTGTTATTTTACAGATTTACACTCAGTGGCCACTTTATTAGGTACACCTATCCAACTGCTTGTTTGAAAGGTGAGGAGGAAAAGTGATTTAAGTAACTTTGAACATGGCATGGTTGTTGGTGCCAGACGGACTGGTCTGAGTATTTCAGAAACTGCTGATCTGCTGGGATTTTCATGCACAACAATCTCTAGGGTTTACAGAGAACAGTCTGAAAAGAGATAGCATTTAGTGAGTGGTGGTTCTGTGGGCGCAAATGCCTTGTTGATGCCAGAGGTCAGAGGATATTGGCGAGACTGGTTCCAGCTGATAGAAAGACAAAAGTAACTCAAATAACCACTCATTACAACCGAGGCATGCAGAAGAGCATCTCTGAATACACAACATGTCCAACCTTAAGGTGGATGGGCTACAGCAGCAGAAGACCACACCGGGTGCCACTCCTGTCAGCTAAGAACAGGAAACTGAGGCTACAATTCACACAGGCTCACCAAAATTGGACAAGAGAAGATTGGAAAAACGTTGCCTGGTCTGATGATTCTCGATTTCTGCTATGACAGTTGGATGGTAGGGTCAGAATTTGGCTTCAACAACATGAAAGCATGGATCCATCCTGCCTTATATCAACGGTTCAGGCTGGTGGTAATGGTGTAATGGTGGTGTCTTGGTACACTTTAGGCCCACTAGTACCAATTGAGCATCGTGTCAACGCCACAGCCTACCTGAGTATTGTTGCTGACCATGTCCATCCCTTTATGACCACAGTGTACCCATCTACTGATGGCTACTTCCAGCAGGACATCGCGCCTTGTCATAAAGCGCGAATCATCTCAGACTGGTTTCTTGAACATGACAATGAGTTCACTATACTCAAATGGCCTCCACAGTCACCAGTTCTCAATCCAATAGAGCACCTTTGGGATGTGGTGGAATGGAAGATTCGCATCATGAATGTGCAGCTGACAAATCTGCAGCAACTGCCTGATGCTATCATGTCAATATGGACCAAAATCTCAGAGGAATATTTACAGTACCTTGTTGAATCTGTGCCATGAAGAATAAAGGCAGTTCTGAAGTCAAAAGGGGTCCAACTCGGTACTAGTAAGTTGTACCTAATAAAGTGGCCAGTGAGTGTAGTTCTCTATATATTATTTCTTATACTGCACATTATCTCAAACTACTATAATGTCAGTAGAAGTCACTTTGTTAAACGGTAGAGTTGAATTTTCATCATCAAAAGTCCACAGAGCAGAGATTTTCCCATACTGCAATCTACCATAATGCAGTTCACAACTGTGAATAAACAGAAAACACTTAAAATACAGAACCTGCTAATTAACAGATATTTTTTGACAATGTAGCCTTTATTATGCATGCTTTATAAACAAAAAGTCCATCCAGTGTTTTAGAATAATCGATGTGTGTTTGAGCAATCAAAAGTTATTGAATGTAAAGCGTTGTATGCCCCCCTCAGCGAGAGCACAGGTAATTGGCAGTACTGTGACGTTTGTTTCTCTTGTGTTCTGGAACACCTCGTACACGCTACTGCAATTTAAAGTTATTCAGATGAGATGCTTTATGTGTGTGGCAAAACTAACACCGACTACATTAGCATGTTAATGCATGCAGTGTTTATGTTTTGAAATTAATTAAAAAGCAGCACATCGACTCAATTTTGCATTTCATATAGCAAAATTTGATTTGCTTATTAAACATGTTAGCGGATACTGTGATTTTCAGTATTTACAGTTATGACACGATGGTATTGAGATCTCACTGAACTCCAGGCATTAGTATTCATGCAAATGTCTGTTACTGTATGTATATATGTGTGTGTGTGCTCTATTAGACCTGTTTTTCACCTCCAGGTTCACCGCCAAAGAGCAAATTATAAGAGGATGTCAGAGTTGCTGTGGAAACGCCACCCAGCCACTGCTTTTCCGCCACATCACAGCCTCGCTATTACCTGATGCAGACGCCGCAAACAACAACAGCAACAGCTTCCTGACACACACCATCTGATTTATTCACATCAAGCAAACCAGCGCTGCACCGAAGACACGCTATCAGCTTACCAGTGGGTAATCAAATTGTCATCGATTTTGTGCTGATGTTGATAACAGTGTAGGCTTACAAATGCTGGTTCACACAATATTTCAAGTCAGACGGTAAAAAAGTATTTGTTAGTTAACCGTTTTGATTTTTGTGTGATTGACGGCTGTTTTCTGTTTATTTATGGGTGTTAATTGCATTATGGGACATTGATTTCTGCTCTGTTGACTTTTGATGTTGAAAGTTCAATTGTGCAGTTTAACAAAATTACTTATATTGGTATTTTAGTAGCTTGAAACAGTATAATGTGTAAAAAAATGACATATGTAGAATTAATTCTGTAACATAACCGAAAAAGATGATTACTTTAGTACCTTAAACACCAATCCAGACTATTTAAACTATTAAAAATGCCAATATATTACTTTTTCCAACTTTTCAACATCAAATGGAGGAAATATCAAGCTTCCATAATGTAATAAATAAAAGTTACAAATAAAAAGGCAAAACATGAATCATAAAATATGGAAACCTGTTCAGTTGTGGATGTTTTTAATAGTGTCTGCTGTATGCCTTTCAGTTGTATTCAATTTAGTTTACAGTTTACATTATTAAGTTCTGTCTGGTGAACCATGTACAATGAGAAAGTAAATTGAATTAAACTGAAACGAATTGAATTGAAATGCATACACGAGACCATCTAAACTAAGTCTGTATTTTGCATTTGATTTTTCTAGAAGTCAGAGCTGTTTGAACACCTTGAAAAATGCATCTTTCATAGATAAGTGAACTGTAATTTTACACTCTCAGAAATAAAGGTACAGCAGCTGTCACAGGGGTGTTGCACAGTTTTACCTAAAGGTATACACTCAAAAAATGATGTTTGCTGCTTGATCAAACTACTTATTTAAAAAGAGTACACTCTAAAAAAAAAAAATGTTGACTCAACTTAAAATTTTAAGGCAACAAACTTTAGGACATTTTTGAGTTGACTCTATTTTAGTCAACTCAAAAATGTCCTGAAGTTTGTTGCCTTAAAATTGTAAGTTGAGTAAACTTTTTTTTTTTTTACAGTGTAGAAACAACCCAATTAGGCAGCACTTTATAATAACTACACACTATGAATAATTTATTAAGCATTAGCAAATAGTGAATTCATCATCTGTTAAGTATTAACTCTACATTAATAGATGTTAGTAAGCAATTTATAAATACAGTTACAAATGCTCTGACTTAAAAGCACATAATGTGCTTAATAATTGTACTTTCATACTTTGTTAATGAAAATTTTTTTCTTTTCTAATTTAAGTATTGCATTATTTACAAACTAGTTATTTAAGAATAGTTGGTGGTTTTTAAGATCATTCAGAATGCTTAAGTAAAAATTGATAAACTATTCAAATTAACGTTTATATATCTTATTATTTAGGATTATAGTAATAGTTCATTTGTATGTTAATAAATGACTTTATTCATTTCTATTCATTTGAAAATACACAAATGAAAAATAAATCTTTGCAATCTTAACTAAAAAATAATGTGCAGTTTAAACATCACTAAACAACATTGAAATGTTCTTTCATTATATATTGTTAAATTATTATATTGTTGTTGTTTTATACAATTTTATGTTGTATTATGACACTCCTGTCATTCTTCAATGTTTAAACTTTACAGTCATTTTATTTTTTAGATAATATTGCAAAGATTTATTGTTCATTTAATTGTCATTTCTAAGGGATTTATAAAGCATAAACAGTCCTCACTTTAGATTAGGTCACAAAACTGGATAAAGTTGAGTTAATAAAGCATTTATTAACATACAAAGTAACTATTAATATATGCCTGAATAATCAAACATATAGATGTTGATTTGAATAGTTTATTAATCATTTACTAACTCATTCTGGATGATCTTAAAAACCATCAACTACTCTTAAAGACAAATGATTTGTAATGCAATACTGAATTTACTAATGAACAATTAAGAAGTAACAAAATATGAAAACACAATTATTAAGCACATTATAAATGTGCTTACAAGTCAAGAATAGAGCATTTGTAGCTTCAGTTATAAACTCCTCACTAACGTCTATTAATGTAGCGTTAATGCTTAACAAATAATGAATTCACTATTTGCTAATGCTTAATAGGTGATTCATAGTGTGTAGTTGTTATTAAGTGTTACCCATAGTTCTATTGGCATGATAGCCCAGTGGTTAGAGTACAGACATATGGTGCGGCAGTGCTCCAGGTGTCCTGAGTTCGAATCCCGGCTGTTGGACCTTTCCCGACCCCCCTCTCTGTCAAATAAAGGCAACAAAATCTTTAAGAGAAACAACACAATTCTTCACTTTAGATTAGGTCACAAAACTGGATAATGTTGAGTTAATAAAGCATTTATTAACATACAAAGTAACTATTAATATATGCCTGAATGATCAAACATATAGATGTTGATTTGATTAGTTTATTAATCATTTACTAACTCATTCTGGAGTTTTTTGGGGGGGACAACCTAATTGTTTTATGTTCAATCAACTTAAATTTGTAAAAACTAATACGTTAACTTAATTCCTTCATGTTGTCCTAACACATAACACAAATTGATTGTGTGGAACCCGGCATTTTGTTTAATTTCATAAAATGACATGGGGCTTGTTCAAACTACATATTTAAAATGAGTTGAAACAACACAATTCTTAAGTTTTTTTTGGGACAACTTGATTGTTTCATGGTCAATCCACTTACATTGGTAAAAATTATTAGGTTAAGATTAATTGATTTGTGTTGGGATTGTGTGGAACCCAAGATTTTGTTTATTATTATTATTTTTTATTTTTTTACAGTTTATATATATATATTTGTACTTTTTATGTACTAATATGTACCATTAAGTACAAATGTGTATCTTTTCATTAGGTAAAGCCATATTAACAGCTTGTACTTTTTCCTTTGTACCTTTGAAATATTCCCAAATTTGTGCATGCATTTATGTCTTGAACTGTCCTTCCCAAAGCAATGATATCATTTGCCCTGAAATCACAAAAGATCTCCTGAGTAGATATTGTTTATAGAGTTGAATAAAAATTGAATTAAGGCAATCAGAGATACCAAAGGAGCATGTCAACGGTTGTAACACTTAACCTATAATGAAAGTGCACCATTTGTACTTCTTCAATGTACTTTCTGTCTTCCAGTATGATAAAAGACCCTCATTAAAGTCAACTCTCTCTCTGAACTAATGGCCGGGGCCGCACTTAACGCAACTTTCATTAATTACACCGTAAGCTCTCGACTTAATAGTATAACAAGCCAAATGGAGAATAAACCAAATATATATGTTGTTTAAAACATTTGGTGCAAGACTGATTGTGTCAATTCAAGGCGAAGAGCTCCTAATTGTTATGCTACAATTTATTTCTATTTTCCCCCCTCACTCGATTCTTGCATCTTTTCCAAAAAAAGATGAGTCTTCTTTCATCTCGACATGCTGAAAGAGTGAGGGAGGCAGAGGAAAAAAAGAGAGAGCAAGAGATGAGTTTAATAAACTCATCTGAAGCAATTTTCATTTTTTAATAAGCGACAGGCAGCTCAGATACTGTCATCAGCCGAGCTTCTTCAAATAATGAGAGCAGTGAAGAAAAAAAGAGAAAGAGAGAGAGGAAGAGCTCAGCAGAGTAATTATCCTAAATCCAGACTTCATCACCGTCCCATCAGCACTTCTCTCTTCCTTTCCTCCCTCTTGCAATCCGGCTCCGTGTCCCTCTTAGTAAAGTGTTATTTAATTTGCTGTATTGGCACAGTGAAAGCAGCCATTGCGGTTCTAGCTGCTGAAATAGTAACCCTTCAGTGACGATTACACTGAAGTGCATCCTATACGCCAGCAGCAGAGAGATGAGAGCTGCTCTTCTCTTCTTTTTTTTTTCCCCTCTTCCTTTTTTTTTTTTTTTTTTTTTTTTTTTTGCAGCTTATCTCCCTCTCCCATGCCCTCGCGCGCTCGTTTCAATGATCCTATCGCCCGTGTGTGTGTCTCTTTTCCTCCAGCTGCATTCCCTGCGCATCGTCAGGCTCATAACCGCAGATTCTGCCAGTCAAACGGGGCCTGCTATCACTCGCGGCCCTGCCATTTCATCCTGGTGCTCCGTCGCAGTTTGTAGTCACTTCACTCTGGTTTAATCTTGCGGGTGCAACCAGGGGTGTCATGGAGGGCTTTCTCAGACAAGTGGATTTTTAATGAGACATCCATACAGAAAAGAAAAAAGTTTGTTTTGATGGTCCCTTTAACATTTTTTGAGTGTATTAATTAATTATTAGTAGAGCATTACTTTAGACCGCTAGATTGGATTAATGATGGGCTTCACAGCATAGTGGATTTTGAAAGCAACATTTCACAAAAAAATAAAAATAAAAAGATGGTCCCTTTAACATATTTTGAGTTTCTGAATTATTAGTAGAGCGTTATTAGACTGTTAGATTGGATTAATAATGAGCTTCTCAACCAAGTGGATTTTGAACGCCACTTGCCTAAAAAAAAAACAAATAAAAGTTTGTTTTGATGGTCCCTTTAACATAATCGGTTGACTATAAATTAGTATAGTAGAGCATTAAATAAGACTGTTAAATTGGGTTAATGATGGGGTTTCTCTCAGTGGATTTTGAATGCGACTTTCATCAAAAAAAATAAATAAAATAATAGTTTAATGATCCCTTAAATGTACTTTGACTGTATAAATTAGTATAGTAGAGCATTAATTTAGATTGTTAGATCAGGTTAATGATGGGGTTTCTTTCTGCCAAGTGGATTTTGAATGCGACTTTCATCAAAAAAATAAATAAATAAAATCAAATAATAGTTTACTGATCCCTTAAACATACTTTGACTGTATAAATTATTAGTAGAGCATTCATTTAGACTGTTAGATTGAATTAATAATTATTTTTCAGCCCATTGATTTTGACTTCCCTTAAAAAATTTTGGTTGTGATGTTCAACCGCTTCAAATGTTTTTACTCAGTTGAATGGGCATTATCAGCTGATAGATATGGGCCAGTAGGGGCCTTTTGCGCCTACTGGTAGGCTCAGAAGGCTGTTATCTACCATCCACATGGTTAATCAGCTATACTAATAGAGAAGACTCCAGATCTAGATCTGTTTTTACATTACTGTGACGGGTTTAGGGTTGGGGTAGATGTAAATATAGATAGATAGAAAATATACAATTAATGGGAAATTTAATAAAAAATATAAATAATTCTTGCCGCAGCTGTATGTCATTTTACAGCTGATTAACCATGTGGATGGATGAAAACAGCCTTCTGAGATGCATTCAAAATCAACCTGGCTGAGAAAGCCCACCATTAATTCATTCTCTAAATAAATGCTTTCCTAATTTAAAGTCAACAGAATATGTTAAAGACACCATCAAAACAAACTTCTTTTGTTTTTTTGAGGTAAGTCGCATTCAAAATCCCCTTAGCTGAGAAAGCCTATCATTAATCCAATCTAGCAGCCTAAATTAATGCTCTAATACTAATTTATAGAGAGTCAACAGAGTATGGACAGAAGGTCCCTACTGGCCCATATCAGCTGATAACCACTGATAATGCCCATTCAGTCGAGTGATAACATTTGAATCGGCTGGATGGTTATGATTCTGTCAACTCTATAAATGATTAGTGGAGCATTAATCATTAATTAATGATGGGCTTTCTCTGCCAACTGAACTAAACTTCCCTCAAAAAAAAAAGTAAAAAAAAAATGTTTGTTTTGATGGTCCCTTTAACATATTCTCTTAATTGTAAATTAGTAGTAGAGCATTAATTTAGACTGTTAGATTGGGTTATTGATGGGGTTTCTCAGCAAAGTGGATATTGAATGCAACTTCCATCAGAAAATACATAAAATTAAAAAATTAAAGTGCCTCTAACATACTTTAAGTGTTAAAATTATTAGTAAAGCACTAACTTAGACACCGAGATTGGATTAATGATGGGCTTTGACTGTATAAACTGACTGTATAAATTATCAGTAGAGCTTTAATTTAGACCGCTAGATTAGATTAATAATGGGATTTCTCAGCCAAGTGGATTTTGAATGCGACTGCCATAAATAAAATGTAAATAAATGACAAAAAAAAAAAAAAAAAATATATATATATATATATATATATATATATATATATATATATATAGAGAGAGAGAGAGAGAGAGAGAGAGAGAGAGAGAGTATAAATTATTAGTAGAGCATTAATTTAGACTGTTAGATTGTATTAATGACGGGCTTTCTCAACAAAGTGGACTCTGAATGCGACTTTCCTCAAAAACTAAAAGTTTGTTTTGGTGGTCTATTAAACATATTCTGTTGACTATATAAGGTAGTAGTAGAGTTTTAATTTAGACTGTTAGATTGGATTAATGATGCACTTTCTCAGCCAAGTGAATTTTGAATGCAACTTCCATAAATAAAATGTAAATAAATTACAAAAAAAAAAAAAAAAATGATGGTGCCTTTAACATACTTTGTTTATAAATTATTAGTAGAGCATTAATTTAGACTGCTAGATTTTAAAAAAGAAAAAAGTTTGTTTTGATGATCTCTTTAGCAAATTCTGTGGATTGTATAAAGTAGTAGTAGAGCATTATTTAGTCTGCTAGATTGTATTAATTTATAATGCCAAGTGTTATATTTTGGGTTGTTACTATAAAGCCTTAGCTGGTTGGCTGGTTTTAGCTGGTCGACCAGCCTGGTTTTAGATGGGGTTTTGTCCATTTCAAGCCTGGTCTGAGCTGGTCAGGCTGGTAGATGACCAGCTAAAACCAGCTATGTCCAGCTTAAACCAGACGGGTCAAGCTGGTCATTTCCCAACAATTTACCAAGTAAAATCACTGTCCATTGAGACAGTCCCCTTTTGATTTTCTTTAAAGAGTTTAAAATAATGGGAATACTTCCATCACAGAAATCTAAGGCTCTGACCTGCCGTGCTCATTTGTGTCTGTTCCCGCGGTGAGCACATTCTGTCATGGAGTGCGTGATTCAACATGACTACAATAATTTTCATTCAGCATTTTGTTTTGTTTTTTAAAGCTAATTAATTCAACTTAAAGAAACTCAAATATTATTACTTAATTTTTTTTAAAGTAATGCATTACTTTACCTGTTACTTAGAAAAGTAATATTATTACCCCAACACCGATTAGAGATACTGTGTATAGCAGTACACAGTACCAGTGCATTCATTCATTTTCCTTCGGCTTAGTTCCTTATTTATCAGTTGTCGCCACAGCGAAATGAACCACCAACTATTCCAGCACATGTTTTACACAGTGGATGCCCTTCCAGTCGCAACCCAGTATTGTGAAGCACCCACACACACTCGCATTCATACATGCACTCTTACAATATGGCCACTTTAGTACATCCAATTCACCTAGCGCATGTGTTTGGTCTGTGGAGGAAACCCACGCCATCACGGGGAGAACATGCAAACTCCACACAGAAATAGAAATGCCAACTGACCCAGCCGGGACTCAAACCAGCGACCTTCTTGCTGTGAGGTGACAGTGCTAACCACTGAGCCACTGTGCTGCCCTTAGTGCATTCATATATACAGTAAATAATCCTTTGAATTTCCCCCCGCCCTTCATGTTGCTCAAAATACACTGGACTGTTTCTTTCATTGAACACAGAAAGCAATCATCAAAATGTCAGCACTAATGCTTTCCAAACTTGCACTTTGTTCATTTTATTTAGAGCAGAGCTGCATGAACAAACAGCAGGCTCCTTTCTCAGCCCCTGCATCCCTCGGCCACCGGCTCACTCTGACTGTGTACTTCATAAAGTTACTTTTAACGTGTTCTTACCATTAAATACCATTATTCAGCTATTTTGGGTGTTTAAAAAAATGTAGAAATTTACTCAGTTCAGCACCTATGGTCCTGACGGCTCTCGACTTATAGGATAATAACTTAGTTCTACTTAAGTGCTGCTCATTCACATCAAATTTTAGGTGAACCAGGAGGCTAATTCACCATGAGTTCCCTAGGGAGTTTTATTATGGTTTTAAATAATCCCAGTTTTTAATTTACAGGTAAAAGAAGGTCTGTGGATACTTTTTTTTATACAACACAGTTTACACACAGCTTGAAGATGATGTTTTTGGAAAGGATAAGTTCAAAACCGAACAAATAACAACATAAAACAAAAGGACATACAATATAGGCACCAAGGTCACCAGATACAATCATACAAAATGCTGTTAAGGGTTGCATATCTCATCAATTAGGAATCAAAAATGTTGTGTGAGGGATTCCAGATTCATTTAAATAATATAAGCAACAAAATTTTATTAAAACATTACATTTCTTCTTAACCTCCTTCCCCAGCCATGAAACCCCCCTGTCTCAGCAGGGTGTTCTCACACCTCTAGTTTGAAAAAAGTCAGGAAAGTTGGGCGTGTCCAGCTCTGGGAGTGTGGGAGTGTCGGGGGAGGGAAAGAGGGTAAGATTTGCATAGAAGGGAGTTTCCATTTGGCCATGTGCTGATCACAGGCAAAAGAAACACAGAGGCTGATTTGATACCGCACGGCAAATGGGAGAAAAAAAATCCTCCGCATTTCTCTGTAACTTATATACTCGGTAGGTAGCGTCAGAAAGCCGTGTGTGTATAGACTATCCTGTCACAAAATGCGGCGAAAATCCTGCACGACGGGAATAGTTTGTGTTTATATGTTTACACTCGGAGAGCAGCATTAGCGGATCTTTCAGTCTATAATATTGTACTGTAATATTGCAGTGATATTAACATACTGTAAACTTATTAACTAAATCATTTTGACTGAGGTATGTCTCTAAAAACTAATAAAGCACTGCTGAAAATACGACAAACTTTGCAATCTGGGTTAAACAAAGAACACTGCACACACTTTCCTAATCTGTAGCGACAGGACAATCAAACTGGAGCGGTGTCTTTTTATTAAAAGGAGACAAGCGGCAAATCCGGATTTCACCATTTCCAGATGCGAAAAACTCTCGGGTAAAAATGTTCCTTACAGACGCGTTTCTGTCGCGTGTCGCGTGCACTGTAATCCACACGTGAGTCCAGCAGCTCTCTCATAGAGGGAAAATGAAAACAAAACCTTGTTGCAGCACACCGACGACCCATGTCTCCAAATTCTTGTTCTTTTACTTATTTTAGCAACACAACGTGGCGTCTCTCTGCTGTATGAACAGGTAAACAGTCTCCGGAGCTATCATGCATATTAATGAAGTTTCGCGCTGATTGGTTTGAAGCACGTCTTTGTCATGAATTAATGCAGCACACTCACATACGTCAGAATGTTCTCGAAAAGACAGACAGACACTCTCCACTCTGGATTTACCCCTATGTATCTCATGGCCGTGACGCAGCTTCAAAAATTCGTTTCAAACCGGAAGAACGAATTTGCTCAAAATAACGCAAAAACAACCAATTTTCACTTTTTAGTGCAATATATGTGTCCTAATAGTGTTTATAGCAGCGTGGGACACATATATGACTGTCAACAGCTCAAAAAAAGTGTTTTGGTGTTTCGTGACCCTTTAAGAAAAAGGGCAGGACTTTCCTATCATGCACCTTTTTTACAATATCATGCCGTTCACCTACAGTTGGAGGATCTTCCTTGAGCCATTACTTTATAATGGCCTTTTTACTCATTGAGTCATTGCTAAGGTGCTCTATTGGGTTGACTTTGGTGACTGGGGAGGCTATTTGAGTACAGTGAACTCATTGTCATGTTCAAGAAACCAGTCTGAGATGATTCGCGCTTTATGACATGACACGTAATCCTGCTGGAAGTAGCCATCAGTAGATGGGTACACTGTGGTCATAAAGGGATGGACATGGTCTGCAACAATACTCAGGTAGGCTGTGGCGTTGACACGATGCTCAATTGGTATTAATGGTCCCAAAGTGTGCCAAGAAAATATCCCCCACACCATTACACCACCACCACCAGCCTGAACCATTGATATAAGGCAGGATGGATCCATGCTTTCATGTTGTTGATGCCAAATTCTGACCCTACCATCCAAATGTCGCAGCATAAATCGAGACTCATCAGACCAGGCAACGTTTTTCCAATATTCTCTTGTCCAATTTTGGTGAGCCTGTGCAAATTGTAGCCTCAGTTTCCTGTTCTTAGCTGACAGGAGTGGCACCCGGTGTGGTCTTCTGCTGCTGTCGCCTATCCGCCTCAAGGTTGGACGTGTTATGTGTTCAACGATGCTCTTCTACATACCTCGATTGTTATTTGAGTTACTGTTGCCTTTCTATCAGTTGGAACCAGTCTGGCCATTCTCCTCTGACCTCTGGCATCAACAAGGCATTTGAGCCCACAGAACTGCCGCTCACTGGATATTTTCTTTTTTCGGACCATTCTCCGTAAACCCTAGAGATGGTTGTATCAGCAGTTTCTGAAATACTCAGACCAGCTCATCTGGCACCAACAACCATACCATGTTCAAAGTCACTTAAATCACTTTTCCTCCCTTTCTGATGCTCTGTTTGAACTGCAGCAGATCATCTTGACCATGTCTACATGGCAAAATGCATTGAGTTGCTGCCATGTGATTGGCTGGTTTGAAATTTGCATTAACGAGCAGTTAGACAGGTGTACCTAATAAAGTGGCAGTGTAAAATTTAATATACATCTAAAAATAGTCCAATAATCAAATAGACTTCACATGTGTAGTCATTCATTCATGTCTAATGACCAATCTATTTTTGAACTTTCGTTAGACGACTATTAGATTTAACCTTGTTTTAGCCATCTATATTTGTATGTCTTTTAAACAAACAAACAAAAATGCTTGCTGGAATTTGCATCAAGATTCACATCAATCTGTTCACACGCTGGCAATAAAAAGTAATTAATGCATGAAAATTCGAACATACAGCCCCTTTAACATTCATGCTTTTTTAAACAGGTTGTGGCGTCTTGAATTTGTTCCCATGTAAATAGAAGTGTGATTGTGTCACTGCAGCCCCCACAAGCCCCAAGGCCTCCTGGAAACATATATATTAAAATAACTATCTGCTAAGTTGTTAATTTAAGAAAGTAAATGTTGTTTGCTCTCTGATCATGTTTGGCATGGCCCTACAGGAGCCCGGACTGCGGGATCTGAGCAGGTAAATGAGTGGGACGGGTCAGCAGGAGATGCTGATGTTTATGGATGCTGGAGGAGATGCAGTGAAATGAAAATGGATCTTTAGCAGAACCCAGGACACTCCACTGCCCCTCAAGATCAATCCACTGATTTACTAGCTGAAAGCCTGTCAGACGCCAGCGGTGAGGATAAACTGGGGTGGGGGTGATGCAGGGTTGAAGGGACTTTTGGTGGAGTTGCGTATGAGAATGTTCAGCAAAGAATAGAGTGGATGTAGGGCTGTACTATATATATATATATACTGTATATTTTATGGATAAAAATTGTTTTGTTTTATATCATGCTCTATTGTTTATTTCTTGGTGTCACAAAATACCGTTTATTCATTCATTCATTTTTCCTTCGGCTTAGTCCCTTATTTATAAGGGGCACCACAGCAGAATGAACCGCCAACTATTCCAGCATATGTTTTACGCAGCAGATGCCCTTCCAGCCACAACCCAGTACTGGGAAACATCCATACACGCTCACATTCTCACACACACACACACACACACACACACACTCATACACTGCAGTCAATTTAGCTTTAACCAATTCACCTATAAGCGCATGTGTTTGGACTGTGGGGTAAACCAGAGCACCCGGAGGAAACCCATGTGAACACAGGGAGAACATGCAAACTCCACACAGTAATGCCAACTGAGCCAGCCGGGACTCAAACCAGCGACCTTCCTGCTGCGTGGTGACAGTACTAACCACTGAGCTACTGTGCCGCGATTTACAGCTTATTTTTTCATAATTTATATGAGCATAATATTACACACCATTACAGGGATTCCGACACAAGAGAAAAACGCTAATATTCGCAGATGTGTACAGTGGCCTCTGGTGGATTTATGAGACGTGTGAGAAATCATGCCTGAGTAACGTATTTGAGATTGTAAAAAATGTTCACGGCGCCCTCTAGTAGAAATGAAAACTGCAAGACAACATAGTCCTGAGAACATTTGTTGGTTCCCAAAAATGTAGCCCTGGGCACATGTTTCCAATGAGTCTGGGTTGGCAATATGATGTATGTATGTACGTATATATATATATATATATATATATATATATATATATATATATATATATATATATATATATATATATATATATATATATATATATATATATAACGTGCTGCGTTAACGCGAGACTCTTATCGGGAGATTTATAAAAATATCGCCGTTAATCTAGTCTCAAAGTTGGGTTGGGAGCTGGGTCTATTCTACGCAAGCTATGATGACTTTCACCTTGATATTTTAGGGCGGATGTATACCTGACCAGTGAGCCGTCTGACAAAAAAAGTGCCCTTCTGAATCTTTCACTTACTTCGAAGACACAACTGACTATGCTTACATGGACATCTGTAGTCTAGTTATTTGCCTTAATAAACAATAATATAATTAAGGTGTTTACGTGAAGTGCTTTCATGTAAGAGCTTCCTGTAATTTTGGGTGACTTTAACTGCAGTTCGGCAGTTTTACCTTCACTCATGAACATTTCATTCATGCCCCCATGACAAACTGGGGTATTAGACGCAAATAAGGAGTAAGGACTGGTGAGAGTGTAATGGAATTTAATAACGCACGCCAAATGGAAAGAAAAAACTTCCGCATTTCACAATGTGTGTGTGTGTGTGTGTGTGTGTGTGTGTGTGTGTGCGTGCGTGCGTGCGTGCGCGTTTTACTGACAGTCGCGTGTTTGGCTCCGGGCGAAAATATGGCGAAAATCCTACATGATGGTAATAGTTTGATTGCAGTGTTTACTTCAATAATGCCACTAATATCTGCATACTCCAAATGTCTTAATTCCATTTCTGTTTAGTTCAGTTATGACTTTAGTCAGATTAAGGTAATCAAAAATCGCTGTTTTTACAACGGTTCTGTCTGGTTCTCGAATCTGATTGGCTTGGCTGATAGCCGTGCGATATTCTGCAATAACAGCACTCGCACAGCCTCCTCACCCAGCTTTATTACTCCGCCCACATAGAGTGACAGCAGATCAATAAACGCTCTACAGCTGTTTTACAACATAACATGCTTTTGAGGCTTTTTCAGGTGAGAATGTAGTTGTTTAGATTGCATCTATGCAGTTTATTTATAAGAATAGTGCCTATTTTAAATATTTATCATTTCTGAGAGACAGCACATCAGCGGCCATCAGCCTGTCACTGAGCAGAGCAAAGACGGTTGACGTTGTTCATCCACAAGATGGCAACAGAGACCGCATAATAAGCCCTTAGAGGAGAAAAACAGTGTGATTTTTAACTACAGCTGATCAAATCATTATTAAACTGGTAAGTGACTTTCTAAGTCGATCTCTCTCTTTTTTATGTTGTAGTGCTTTATTTATACCATATAATTGTAGTGTATAGAGTGTGAGAGGGAACTCACATTTCAGGAATATGTATTTTGTTTTGGCCACTATTTGTATAACCCAGAGTTATACAAACGGCCATCTGTTTGTTTCTAATGAGTCTACGGTTTTCGTTACTGCAGACTAGTTCAGTAAACAGAATGAAAGAAGAAATGCCCGCATGTGTTTAGCGTTTTTCCTTATAGCAACAGTGACCTGGCAGTGTTTGTGCTGCTTTAGCTTATTTAGGGTTAATTATTTTAATCTCCCGATTGCAACAAAGAAATGCTGGGAAATCTCTGTAGACTGATGACATTTCATGCCGTTCAGCCTTGAAGTAGCTCTGAAGTGACAATGGTGAAGTAGTAATGATTTCTGCTGATCTGATGTGAATGAATGGCAAAAGAAAGTAGTTCCTCATACAAAAGAGTTTTTAGACTCTCCGTGTTTGATTTTCTTTCTTATATACACAATTATGCCGTCGAACTGTTGTATAACGCAATATCACACTCATAGCAGAGCAATATGGCTCCAATGCACGCCTCCTACCAGTGCCGATATACAGCCATATCACACTGCTACTCGTGTGATATTGCTCATCAACTGTATATATATTATAGAATTATTATATTATTAGATTTTATTTTTTCCCCAATTTCTGTTTAACGGAGAGAAGATTATTTCAACACATTTCTAAACATAATAGTTTTAATAACTTATTTCTAATAACTGATTTATTCTATCTTTGCCATGATGACAGTAAATAATATTTGACTAGATATTTTTCAAGACACTTCTATAGAGCTTAAAGTGACATTTAAAGGCTTAACTAGGTTAATCAGGTTAACTAGGCAGGTTAGGGTAATTAGGCAAGTTATTGTATAACAGTTGTTTGTTCTGTAGACTATCAAGAAAAAATATATAGCTTAAAGGGGCTAATAATATTGACCTTAAAATGGCTTTTAAAATATTAAAAACTGCTTTTATACTAGCCAAAATAAAACAAATAAGACTTTCTCCAGAAGAAAAAATATTATCAGACATACTGTGAAAAATTCTTTGCTCTGTTAAACACCATTTGGGAAATATTTAAAAAAGAAAAAAAAATTCAAAGGGGGCTAATAATTCTGACTTTAACTATGTGTATATATATATATATATATATATATATATATATATATATATATATATATATATATATATATATATATATATATATATATACACACACTTACTCCAAGGACTGAAGTTGATATCTAGCCACACCATGTTGGTGTTTCGTAACATCTCATTTTTATGCGATGGGATGTTAGCCCAACCTTCAACCCCTAAGCTGGAGAACCAGGACATACACACATATACATTTATAGTATTGTGTAATGCATAGACAAAATTTGTTTCATATTATGCTCTATATTTTGTGGTGTCACAAAATACATTGTTTCTGATAATACTTTATATGAGCGCAATATTACACTCCATAGCAGCATTCGGACAGTAACATGAATAGCAGCATTGAAAGTAAAATGTTTACTTTTTGCATTTTCTTTAGTGATATATTTTTATTTTTTATGTTGTACCTGTGGGCAACCCAGTGGCGCAGTAGGTAGTGCTGTTGCCTCACAGCAAGAACGTCGCTGGGTCGCAGGTTCGAACCTCGGCTGGGCTGGGTCAGTTGGCGTTTCTGTGTGGAGTTTGCATGTTCTCCCTGGGTTCGCGTGGGTTTCCTCCGGGTGCTCCGGTTTCCCCCACAGTCCAAAGACATGCAGTACAGGTGAATTGGGTAAGCTAAATTGTCCATAGTGTATGAGTGTGAATGTGTGTGTGGAAGTTCCCAGAGATGGGTTGCGGCTGGAAGGGCATCCGCTGCGTAAAATCGTGCTGGATAAGTTGGCGGTTCATTCCGCTGTGGCGACCCCGCAAGGGACAAAGCCGACAAGAAAATGAATGAATGAATGAATGTTGTACCTGTAATCATTA
This sequence comes from Danio kyathit, assembly GCA_903798195.1. Taxonomy (NCBI): domain Eukaryota; kingdom Metazoa; phylum Chordata; class Actinopteri; order Cypriniformes; family Danionidae; genus Danio; species Danio kyathit. The sequence goes on along the minus strand of LR812532.1, from coordinate 54,104,907 downwards.
GTTTTTTTTTATTGTTTTATACTTTTCAAATAATTCTTTAATATGTCTACATTTTTAATCAAACAAGTACATTTTTGAGTATATACTTGAAAAGGTAAAATAGAAATAGTCCTTCCCATTTATTTATTTTTCTTCAGCTTAGTCTCTATTTCAGAGGTCACCACAGCAGAATGAACTGCCAACTATTCCAACATTTGTTTTAAGCAGTGGATGTCCTTCCAGCTGCAACCCAGTAATGCGAAACATCCATACACCCTCATTCACACACTACGAACAATTTAGTTTATTCAATTTAGCTGTACTGCATGTATTTAGACTGTGGGGGAAACCGGAGCACCCGGACGAAACCCACGCCAACCCAGAACATGCAAACTCCTCACGGAAAAGCCAACTGACCCAGCTGGGACTCGAACCAGTGACCTTCTTGCTGTGAGGTGAAAGTGCTAACCATTGAGCCACCGTGCCACCATAGTACTTCCCATGTGGTCAGTATACTGTATACAAATTATTGTTCGTTTGAATGTACAGATTTGATACTATATCATGATCATTATCAGTATATGAGATGTTTGTCATATCGCACAGCCTCAGCTTGATGTTTCAAAGGAGGCAGAATTTGCTCACATCTCCTCGGAGGAGCACACTAGAGGTGGTTTTCAGTGACAGCTCTTGTGTGCATCAGTACGAGTCCTTTAATTAAATACGGCGTTTACTTTTGTTCTTCTCCAGTAAATAGTGCGGCTCATAACACATTGTGGGAGAATTATTTTTAGTGAGGCGTCAGTGAAGTTAAGCTGCGGCTCCTGCAGAGCGTCTGTCTGCAGCCCGCGTCTCTTTGTTGGTGTCTACTGAAATATTAAAGATGTTTACTGTATTTGTACGAGAGAGGTGATATCGTGGCTTTCTGTCAGACAAATGTGTAGCATATATCTAATTTAATATTACTAATGTAATATTAAACAATCGCAAAAAGTCCCGGAGCACAAAGAGGCAGTTAAAATAACATTACAGGTTGTTTACCACATTACTCTTCAGCGATATGAGGCTGCGCATTATTATTTCTGTATTATTCACCTAAAAATGTGTTTATTGTGTTACACAAAATGTGATACACGGCAGCAGCTCAACTGGATAGAAACATTGAGCTTCCAGACTTATTTTAGACACTAAACCATCTATGATGTTTTCAACCCAGGCTTATTATGGATACGTACCCCGGTATACATTTCTGGAGATCGCAAAATATGTCCCAGGGGGTTTTTTTTTTGCAGTTTTTCTTTTTGCGAATCTACCAGAGGCTGCTGTGTACGCTTTTTTAGATCTCAAATTTCTCTCGCAAGTGCCATTCGCACCCGTTTATTACTGTTTATATCGTGGTGTCACAAAATACATTGTTTACGATAATGCTTTATATGCGTGCAATATTAGACGCCATTACCGGCATTCTGACAGTAACATGAATAGCATCGGAATGAACCGCCAACTATTCCAGCATATGTTTTAAGCAGCGGATACCCTTTCAGCTGCAACCCAGTACTTGGAAAAACCCATACGCTCTCCTTCACACACTACAGACAATATAGTTTATTCAATTTAGCAGTACTGCATGTCTTTGGACTGTGTGGGAAACCGGAACACCCAGAGAACATGCAAACTCCACACAGAAATGCTAATTGGTTACACAAAATGTGATACACAGCAGCAGCTCAACTGAATAGAAACATTGAGCTTCCAGACTTATTTTAGACACTAAACCATCTATGATGTTTTCAACCCAGGCTCATTATGGATACGTACCCCGGTATATATTTCTGGAGATCGCAAAATATGTCCCAGGAGGTTTAAAAAAAAAAAAAAAAAAAGGTGTAAATTTCTTTTCGTGAATCTACCAGAGGCCGCTGTGTACGCTTTTTCAGATCTCAAATTTTTCTCGTGAGTGCCATTCACACCCGCTGTTGTCGCGTAAATGCACCAGAGGCTGCTGTCAACTGACTGACCAACCTAGTGATAACCCCACCCACCCCCTTCCCTAAACCCAACCAACAGTGTTTTCAAAAGCACCGATTGACCAGCGCCAACCCCCTTCCCTAAACCCAACCCAACGCCTAGTTTTTACCATGTTTTCAGATTTTACCACGTTCTCACCCTGTTATTTACTTGTTTTTTTTTGCTTTTAGTTTTTGTTTTACCTGCTTTCTGGAACCGTTCTACAACAGACCCGAACCCCGTCGCTACGGTCAACTCCGCTCTGCATTTCAAGTCCTCTAATGTACGCAGTGAGCCAATGGGCAAACTAATGACAGCGAAAAAGCTGTCTACTCTGAGGTAAGCCCTGTAGCGTTGCTATATCTTCATAGCTCTGGCTACATAATTTGCACTCTCCAGAAATGTATACGGGGGTACATATTCACAATGAGCCTGTGTTGCATGTTTTCCACTATAGAAAATATAATATACAATAAAATACTACATTTACATTTAGTCATTTAGCAGACGCTTTTGTCAAAAAAGCAACTTACATTTTGAGAAGGCATTCAGCGATTCAACAAGAAGTGGCAATACACACAAGAAGTGCTAATTATACAAAGTAACTGTTAGTGCTCAGATAATTAAGTGCTAAAGTTAGGAGGGGGGAGTGTTTTTTTTATAGAGAGAAGAGTGTTTGTACAGGTGGTTTGTCAAACCCACTCACCTGTGTGAGGCACACTTAGTTTTTTTAGAGATATTGAGTGATTGTAAGAATATGTCTGGTGCAAAATTGGTGCAAGTGTAGGTTAAAGTGTCAGAGAGATGAGAAAGTGTGTTTTCTACAGGTGGTTTGTCAAGCCCAATCACCTGTGTGATGCACACTCAGAATTGCATTTGATAGGTGTCTCTCACACTGTCACACAAAAACATGAATATATAGAGTACAATGTTTTAGAATAACAGTTTATTCAATTTAGTGTTTAATATTAGGACATCCAGTGGCACGGTGGCTCAGTGGTTAGCACTGTTGCCTCACAGCAAGAAGGTCACTGGTTCGAGTCCCAGCTGAGCCAGTTGGCATTTCTGTGTGGAGTTTGCATGCTCTCTCCATGTTGGTGTGGGTTTCCTCTGGGTGCTCCGGTTTCCCCCACAGTCCAAACACATGAGCTATAGGTGAACTGAATAAACTAAATTGGCTGTAGTGTGTGTGTGAATGTGAGAGTGTATGGGTGTTTTCCAGTAATGGGTTGCGGCAGGAAGGGCATCCTCTGCGTTAAACATATGCTGGAATAGTTGGTGGTTCATTCTGCTGTGTTGACCACTGATAAATAAAGGGGCTAAGCCGAAGGAAAATGAATAAATGAATTATCTTAGCTGGTTCCCAAAAAAAATAAACAAATGGGAACCATGTGTGGGTTAGTTAGGGCAATGTTCCTTGTTTGCTGGGAATAATTCAAAAGGAAACCTTTCTTGACTTCTATGAAAGTCAGTAGACTGGTTTATATGTGGCATTTGCATGTTTTTCAGATCTGACATCTTAAAATAATGCATAATCTTCAGAATAATGCTGAAAGAGCTATTCTGATCACGATTTGGCATGCAAAAAGGGAATTGAAACTATATTAATATAAATGTTCTCAGCAACAGCGACTGAATGTTTGTTAGCAGTGACACTTAAAGTTCTTTACTTTTTAGACAATATTTCCAACCACACAATATTTCCTCCGAAGTCTTTTGTATGTTATACCAACGCTATCTCACGGCAATTCGTAACTTTTTGATTTAGTGGCTAATTTGTAAGAAATTATACAATCTTATTCATACAATTTAGTACGATTTGCTCATTGAGGGTTGGGGTTTGGTGCCATATCTCCTTTTAAAAATAACTGAACTCATACAAATTCATACGAATTAGCCACTAAACTGACAAAACGTGAATTAGTTACGTTTCCTCATGAGCTCAAGCTGGTTATACATGAGAACAAGCAATGAAGGCGGATTTATACTTCTGCGTCAAGCGCACGCGTATGCTACGGCGCAGCCTACGCGTGGACGCATAGCCCCTCGCCGCGGCCGTCGGCGACGTTGATGCGCACCTCTCAAAAAAATGTAACGTGTATGCGTAGCGCAAGCTCTGTGATTGGTCGGCTTGGTAGCGCTGACAAGTGTGGGCAGAGGTGAGAGCCGCGCGCCAGATGCAGCGAGTGTTTACAAGTGTGGAGTCCCGTGAAGGAGCTCCGGATAGAGACTGTTGTTTTGTGTTTACCTCATGATTAAAGTTGTTGCACGTCCGCCGATTCCAGCCTCAAAATGAGCGAATTTGAGCCACTTGTACATTAAGGAAGTGTTCAGAAAAAACAAAACACCAGCGAAGAAACTCGACACAGAGAAACATAAACACCTACTGCCAGCTAGCGTTTCAGAAGTGTATTGCAGAGCAACAGCGCGCAGAAGTATAAATGCACGGCTACGCGCGAGGCTTGCGCCGTGGGTCACGCCAATCACTTGACGCAGAAGTATAAACCAGGCTTAAGTTGTTGGCTGCAGTTCACTTAATGGCCACTGGTGTCACTAATAACAAGAGTTTCTGAGTTCTACAAAAAGCCCCTATACTTGCATTAATTTGTGTGTGAATATTTAGCAACAGAAAAACAATTAAACAGGAGAACAGTGGAGCATCTAGTTAAACAAAGAGATAAGTGATCATAGATGGCATAGTGTTTTGGTTTACCTCAATAAAAGGCACTGTGTGGGTTAATGTGGACAAGCCATAAATACAGCATTTGTGATATATATATATATATATATATATATATATATATATATATATATATATATATATATATATATATATATATATATATATATATATATATATATATATAAAGATGCTAGATGGAGGGCGAGTGCTTAGCGTGATAATGGAACAGTGGGTCATTTGTGGGCACTGCATTTGTGGGCAATGTATGATTGCCTATTCACTCCATTATAAAATGATCCATTGTATCTCTTGTCCTGTTTGGTTCTATTTTCGTCACAGATCTTGCATTTGTACAATGCTCAGCCCACACTGAATGCACAACCACCAGTGCCTTTGATGGATCATGCATTCGCAATTATTTTGGCTGTCTTACATGCTTTCTGTGCCATTTTCCTGGAGTTTTTGAGGTCTAGCTTGATTTGTGTGTTTCAGATAGCCTTTCCAATATTCAGAGTATATATAGTAAAAATCTTGTCAGGCATATTTAGAACAAAAACCAGGGTCACAGTTTATTTTAAGGTACAATTCTCACAATTAACTATATGACTTTTAGCTCAACAAACTCCTAATTTGTGGCTTACTAATAGTTATTAGAATAGTAGTTAGGGGTGGCATGGTGGCTCAGTAATTAGCACTGTCACAGCAAGAAGGTTGCTGGTTTAAGTCTAGGCTGGGATAGTTTTCATTTCTGTGTGGAGTTTGCATGTTCTCCCCGTGTTGGTGTGGGTTTCCTCCGGGTGCTCCAGTTTCCCCCACAGTCCAAAGACATGCGCTATAGTTGAATAAGCTAAACAAAACTGGCCGTAGTGTATGAGTGTTTGTGTAAATGCGAGAGTGTACGGATATTTACTAGTACTGGGTTGAGGCTGGAAGGGCTTCCGCTGTGTAAAACACATGCTGGATAAGTTGGTGGTTCATTCTGCTGTGGCGACTCCTGATACATAAGAGACTAAGCCGAAGAAAAATGAATGAATGAATGAAGGTAGTAGTTTGGTTTAGATAATTGGGAAGGATTTGGGATGTAGAATAAGATCATGCAGAATATGTACTTCATAAGTACTAATAAAGAGTAAATATTATAATAATAGGCAGGTAATAAGCCACTTATTAATAGCGAGAATTGGTACTTAAACTAAAGTGTTACCAAAATCATTTAAAGACATAATAAAGACAGTCGCGTAATACTCATTTATTGTCATTTTAAATCTTTACACTTTGCCACTATAATTAAGATAATTAGGCTTTAATTTTTTTGTTTTATTCAAATCATTCATTCATTTTCCTTCGGCTTAGTCTCATAATTCATCAGGGGTCGCCACAGCGGAATGAACCACCAACTTATCCAGCACGTTTTACACAGGGGATGTCCTTCCAGCCACAACCCAGTACTGGGAAACACACACACATTCACACACACACTCTTTCGCTATGGCCAACCAGTGACCACCTTGCTGTGAGGTGACAGTGCTAGTACTTACTAGTGCTTACTAGTACTGGGTTGGACCCCCTTTTACCTTCAGAACTGCCTTAATTCTTCGTGGCATAGATTCAACAAGGTACTGGAAATATTCCTCAGAGATTTTGCTCCATATTGACATGATAGCATCACGCAGTTGCTGCAGATTTGTCGACTGCACATCCATGATGTGAATCTCCCGTTCCACCACATCTCAAAGGTGCTGTATTGGATTGAGCTCTGGTGACTGTGGAGGCCATTTGAGTACACTGAACTCATTGTCATGTTCAAGAAACCAGTCTGAGATGCTTTACACTTAAAGACATGGCACGTTATCCTGCTTGAAGTAGCCATCAGAAGATGGGTACACTGTGGTCATAAAGGGATGGACATGGTCAGCAACAATACTCGGGTAGGCTGTGGCATTGACACGATGCTCAATTGGTTCTAATGGGCTGAAAGTGGGTCAAGAAAATATCCCCCACGCCATTACACCACCAGCCTGAACCGTTGATACAAGGCAGGATGGATCCATTCTTTCATGTTGTTGACACCAAATTCTGACCCTACCATCCAAATGTCGCAACAGAAATCAAGACTCTTCAGACCAGGCAACGTTTTTACAGTCTTCTCTTGTCCAATTTTGGTGAGCTTGTGTGAATTGTAGCCTCAGTTTCCTGTTCTTAGCTGACAGTAGTGGCACCCGGTGTGGTCTTCTGCTGCTGTAGCCCATCCGCCCTATGGTTGGACATGTTGTGTGTTCAGAGATGCTCTTCTGCATACCTCTGTTGTAACGAGTGGTTATTTGAGTAATTATAATAATAATTTTATTATTTATATTTTATAATAATTTTGAGTTGCCTTTCTATCAACTCGAACCAGTCTGGCCATTCTCCTCTGACCTCTGGCATCAACAAGGCATTTGTGCCCACAGAACTGCCGCTCACTGGATATTTTCTCTTTTTCAGACCATTCTCTGTAAATCTCTCTGTATATACATATATAAATGAGTGTGTATGGATGTTTCCCAGTACTGGGTTGCAGCTGTAAGGGCATCCGCTGCGTAAAACATATACTGGAATAGTTGGTGGTTCATTCCGCTGTGGCGACCCCTTATAAATAAGGGACTAAGCTGAAGAAAATGAATGAATGAATATATATACACACACACACACTCATATGTATAAATGAAAGCACAGTGGCATTGACAAAGCAGTTTTTTTTCCATCTTTTAAGTGTTTATGTGATTGAAATGGAGTGCATGTGCGAGTGGACAGTGTCTGAGTGCTCTCCTCTCACCTAGCTGGATTTTATTTTATTTTTATTTTGAATGTTTAATGTATTAAAAGGGCCGAGGTAATGAATTATAATCTTTAATGCAGAGAGCGATCGATACCTCCACAAATAAATCAGCTTTTTACTGAGAGCGTCAAAGCCTTTAATACACTGGGGAGAAACAAGTGAGGGAGGGAAGGAGAGCTGATGCAGACGGAGAGCGGGAACGAATGGGGTTAGATGAGAGTGCTATACTGAAAGATCCTATCAGGGCTGACCATATTTCAGATGATCCCCACAAAGTCTTGCTATATCTTTAACGAACTCCGGGGAGTCTGGAGGTCACATCTCATCCCGCAGTAGCCGAATATTGAATAAGTTGCGAGTAAAAATGGCATTGCTTTGTCTTAAGAGCCCTATCAGAGAGGCAATCAGGCCTTGAGATCGCATAATAATCATTTTCCTCTCAACTTAATGAAGGCTACCCTCAGGGGTCCTTTAATTTCAGCCCAATTTCTGACAACTTGACAATTCCCTTTCTCTATCATCTCTCGCAAGGCTGAGAACAGCGTTTTTGGCATCTTCGTGACAATAAATTGATTTAAAGTGCTTGGGCTAAACATTTTGCATGCTTAAAATGCTGTCTACCGGATGACAATCTCTGAACTCTGTGCATCGCCGCACTCGGTATATCATCAATTCATCGACAGAAAGGTCTGCGGACTGACGCATTTTGATTAATGTTGCCATGACAACTGCATAATTCATGAATTGTATTAGCGTTCCATTTGTCGTTTTTTTTTGGAGTTATGATTCAACCCCAGCCAAGGATTGTCAAAAACAAAAAAAATCTTTGCCCGCATCGACGTTGTTTTAAGACCCCCATCATCTACTGCCTCCTTCCTAAATGTCAAAGTCTCCGAAGTGTCAGCGAGACGGCATGAATTAATTCTGCTCTCATAAATATCTTGTTAGCATCAGTTTGTAGGAGACACTCTCATGATTGTACTGATGCAAAGGCACCAGCACAACAACCGCTGGGCGCTACAGTGCCACACAGTGGTGAGGATAGACACTGCAGCCACTGTTAACATTTAACAAATATTCATTGAGGTAAATATGGAGCGTATTGACAATGGATGTGTCATACATGGGTGTTTAAGATCTTTTATTTGCTGAAGTGCATACTATATACTTTATGGATGTTTCATACTGTATGGAAAATAGTTTTGAAACCATTGGATACAAATTATTACTGCTTTAAGTGTGTTTGTTGTCCGAGTCCTGTGGCTTGTCAAAACTGGAGTGAAAATCTAAAGGAGAAGGACAAAGATCTCATTAAACGGCCATTATTAAAATGTTTAATAAATAAAAGGTAATAAAACTGTTTAGGATTATTATTCAGGGTTTCTGCAGGTTTCATGAAGTGAATTTTAAGACCATTTTGAGACTATAAAGAATGAAATTTTAGACTTATACAGGGTTAAGATTTTTTCTAATGGCCTAGTATTATCATGAGGAATCGTGTAATTGTTTTCCCCCCTAATTAGGGAATTTAATTTGGGGAATTTGTTGTAAAAACGTTTAACAGCTGTTAGAATTATGTCTCTTCGCAATAAAAAACTTAAATATAAAAAATAAGGTTTTATTGAGATGTGTTTTTGGTCATTAAATGGATATCGGCCCAAATTGAGTAGCTTTATATTCGGACAAAGCAAAATTTGCATTTGAGACACGATGGTTGGGATATCCAGTACTTTATAATAATAATCAAGCACCTCAAATGGTCTATAAGCATATAAAAAAAAATCATGTCAACACAGAGAAACTATTTATGTGGCCGAATAACAAATTTTCTACTAATGGTTTACAGATTTTTGTCCCCAATCACCTTCCATATTAACACATGCAAGTAAACATTAAGTTTTTTAGCACAAACTATATGGGATGTGATTTCTCCTCACCTTTAATATTTATTAGTTTTGGGCTTGAGTAAAATGCTAATATTTGATTTGGTCCATAAAGGCATGGTAATATGTAAAATCGTCATCCAAACATGTTACTATACTGTCATTTAGAGCATTTCTTTCTCTGCATAAAATAAACAAAAAGGTGCCATGTTTTCTGATGTTTGTATTAATTTTAAACAAAATAAATACCTTTTTTTTAACAGTTATGAAATGTTTATTTGCTGGAATAACCCTGATTTTCAGTCATAACTAATAAAAACATTTGTTATGACTGAAAATTATGGCCATTCCAGCAAATATAAATGAAACATTTGTTATTTTGTAATTTTTGAAAAACATATTTTTATAAAATAAAACAAATTGTAACATTTTACTGAAACCCATACCAAATAAATCTTTATTTAAAATATATATAATTGTAATAGTCTTGATATTCTGTAAGAAACCGTAAAAAGTTCAATTGTAATTGTCTCATTTGCATCAGAAATGTGCATGTTTTGATTTGTTCTACCAATGCCACAGACTGACCTTCAGTTCCAGATGAAACACGGCTGACGTCTGAATGTGCAGGTGAGATGTTCTCCTCACTGTCAACTAAAACACACAAACAGATATTACTCTCAACTCCTAATGAATACAAATGGATATTTTCAAATGAATGTTTTACACAAATGCATGTTTTCAAATGCATATTCTCCACAAATTCATATTTTTAAATGCATATTTTTCACAAATGCATATTTTTAAATGCATATTTTCCATAGATGCATGCTTTCAAATGCATATTTTTAATGCATATTTTTCAGACATGCATATTTTCCACAAATGCATATTTACAAATGCATATTTTTAACAAATGCATATTTTTAAATGCATATTTTCCACAGATGCATGCTTTCAAATGCATATTTTCCATAAATGCATATTTTTAAATGCATATTTTTCACAAATGCATATTTTTAAATGCATATTTTCCATAGATGCATGCTTTCAAATGCATATTTTTAATGCATATTTTTCAGACATGCATATTTTCCACAAATGCATATTTACAAATGCATATTTTTAACAAATGCATATTTTTAAATGCATATTTTCCACAGATGCATGCTTTCAAATGCATATTTTCCATAAATGCATATTTTTAAATGCATATTTTCCACAGATGCATGCTTTCAAATGCATATTTTCCATAGATGCATGCTTTCAAATGCATATTTTCCATAAATGCATATTTTTAAATGCATATTTTCCACAAATGCATGTTTTCAAATCCATATTTTCCTAGAATGCATGTTTTCAAATGCATATTTTCCTAAAATGCATGTTTTCAAAAGCATATTTTCCACAAATGCATATTTTCAAAGGCATATTTACCATAAATGCATATTTTCCACAAATGCATGTTTTCAAATGCATATTTTCCACAAATGCATGTTTTCAAATGCATATTTTCCACAAATGCATGTTTTCAAATGCATATTCTCCACAAATTCATATTTTTAAATGCATATTTTTCACAAATGCATATTTTTAAATGCATATTTTCCATAGATGCATGCTTTCAAATGCATATTTTAATGCATATTTTTCAGACATGCATATTTTCCACAAATGCATATTTACAAATGCATATTTTTAACAAATGCATATTTTTAAATGCATATTTTCCACAGATGCATGCTTTTCAAATGCATATTTTCCATAAATGCATATTTTTAAATGCATATTTTTCACAAATGCATATTTTTAAATGCATATTTTCCATAGATGCATGCTTTCAAATGCATATTTTTAATGCATATTTTTCAGACATGCATATTTTCCACAAATGCATATTTACAAATGCATATTTTTAACAAATGCATATTTTTAAATGCATATTTTCCACAGATGCATGCTTTCAAATGCATATTTTCCATAAATGCATATTTTTAAATGCATATTTTCCACAGATGCATGCTTTCAAATGCATATTTTCCATAGATGCATGCTTTCAAATGCATATTTTCCATAAATGCATATTTTTAAATGCATATTTTCCACAAATGCATGTTTTCAAATCCATATTTTCCTAGAATGCATGTTTTCAAATGCATATTTTCCTAAAATGCATGTTTTCAAAAGCATATTTTCCACAAATGCATATTTTCAAAGGCATATTTACCATAAATGCATATTTTCCACAAATGCATGTTTTCAAATGCATGTTTTCAAATGCATATTTTCCACAAATGCATGTTTTCAAATGCATATTTTCCACAAAAGCATATTTTTAAATACATATTTTCCACAAATGCATATTTTTTAAATGTATTTTTTCCACAAATGCATATTTGTAAACATATTTTCCACAAATGCATGTTTTCAAATGCATATTTTCCACAAACGCATATTTTTAAACACATATTTTCCACAAATGCATGTTTTTTAAATGTATTTTTTTCCACAAATGCACATTTTCAAATTCATATTTTCCTAAAATGCATATTTTCAAATGCTTATTTTTGCACAAATGCAGCATTCACATGCATTGTTTCTAAAATGCATATTTTCAAATGCTTATTTTAGCACAATTGCTTGTTTTCAAATGCATATTTTTCATGAATGCATATTTTCAAATGCATATTTTCCACAAATGCTTGTTTTCAAATTCATATTTTCAAATGCATATTTTCCACAAAAGCATCTTTTCCTCAAAAGCATCTTTTCAAATGCATGCAATTTCCCCCTCCACCATCATGTTTACCTCTGCCCTCTTCACTGGGGCTGTCCAGGCTTGCTGTAGGGCTGCTGTCGTGCTCCCAGAGGGCTGAGGCTCCAGTCTGAGAGGAGCGCAGACGGATGCGGGGCTGAGATCGCTGGTCTCCTGGACTGAAGGACTGAGAAACTCCTCCTCTGCCTCTGCCCAGAGCCCAGCCGTGCCGAGAGCCCAGTTTGCGGCGTCCGGTCCGCAGATTAGCCTTAGGTTGCTCTTCTTCAATTTGATACGAAATTCTCCTCAGTGGGCTTGGAGAGACTGGAGCACTGATAGGGTCCTGGTCATGAACTGAGGGATCAAATTGAGGAAAGTGATTCAAATAATGTAGTGTAAAACAATATGAAACATCAATATCTGTGCATTGTCCATTAATATAAAAAGTTTTTATACATTATAGTTTTATACATTATATTTGTCTTTTAAAAATAGCTTAAATTAGCAAATGAAACACAAGGTGGGCCTACTGGGCAAAAAGGGAATGCCTCAGACAATTTTAGAAGCTGTCAGTCATTCATTCTCACCATACTTAAGGTCTTGGTCTCTTGTTTATCCTCATAGCATCCACGTGGGATAAAAGAACAGCATCTTAACTCTGTCTTTCGTGAAATGCAGTTGCCGTTTAATGTTTAGTAAATCGGACTCATTCAAAGTAGCATTGCTGCGTAAAAAACCCGTTATGAATGCATGCTACACTTCCGACTGTACAGTGTGTTTTCTTTTTCTTATAATGCACAGAGTTTTTAGGTAAGGGACGTTTTCATTTGCCATTCACTGACAGTCAGACAGGCTCATCAAGTTCATCAAACTTCGTCTTTTAAAATCTGAATCGGAAGCGGAATAAAACAGTCTTCTCATAAAAGCCGGCGTATCAGCTCGCTGCTACATTGAACACATATGATTCGACTAGCGCCTTTTGATTGGTTCTCGGGACATATCGGCTTTTGCTGCCAAAGGCAAGTGGCGTTTAGAGGCTTTTGCCAACAAACTGTTATTTCTAAATGCGCTGACGCTGGGATTTGGATGATTAGAAGCAAATCTATTTGTTGATGGAGTACTACGTGCCTAAAGCATTCACTCAATGTCATTATCTCATTTTTGGCGGAAGTGGCGTTTAGCGGCTTTTGCATCTAATTTTTTTATACATGTATATTTGACATTTTATATATATAATGCATACAAAATACAACATTTTATTTGTCAATCTTAATCATTATCTTAGATTAATAAATGCATTCTAAGTATTAAAGATGACATATCTAGTTTGACATCATTTTAAAACATTTCAAGCATATTATCCCCTCAAATTCCTATTATTCTCATATGAATTTTCCCCAAGCATTTATATATTAAGCAATCTTATATATTAACTAACATTGCATATTTTTAAATACATATTAACTAACATTGACAATAAAATTGTTATATGTTTATATGTCATAAGTAAATATTACTTAACATGATCTGTATGGCTGTACATTGACCAATGTTAACAAAGATTTAAAAAAGAATAAATTTTAATAAATACTATAACAAATGTATTGCTCATTGGTAATGTGTTAGATATCAACTAATGTTACATGTATTGTAAAACTATACTAATATATAGAAATAATATTATACAAACTCAACAAAATATCTTATTTAATTCATATTTATTCGTGGTTAATGTTTTGTTGTACAGTCAAAATCGAAATGTATTTCAAATCATTAAGAATTTGAGGAGAAACTCATTTAAAACGTCTTTGTACTAAATAATATTTGTTTTTACCCATAAACTGGAAATTTGATGTTTATCATTATATTGGATTTGTGCATTTTATCTATGATAATTTATATATGCAATAACTTTTTCATGACAGAAGCATAAACAAAACCGTGATCAATTTCAAATATAAAAATTCCCCCTTATTTACTCAAAATGTTGGTGCAAAGGTGAAACAATAATAATGCCATAATTTCATACGTTACCTCCAATATTATTTAAATAGAAAATATGATCTATTTCCATAATGGTACACTAGTATTTATTTTACACAAATCTCACAGCAATATTCATTTGATCTGCAGATTCCTTTCCATTGCTCCGTCACATTAACACAGAATTACTACATCTGGTTGTGATCCAAGGGAACAGCATAATGTGCTAGGCTAACAGCATCACTCATTGTTACAGGCTTTTGGGGACCTTTCTCTGTTTTACAGAGTCCAGGGAACCTGCAGTCTGAACTTATTGGCACTCTCTTACGCTCTGTGGTACAATACATCTAATGTTATTACAGTCTCACCAGGCCCTGGAGCAGGAGAAACGGCCGATCCGTCCACCGCATCTGCCAGGTTTTCCACACTGCCGGCTGCGATAAAGTGAGCTCGGCCTTCTTTACTTCCACCTTTAGGTTTAATCAGCTTCTTCATGCGGTCCGCGATCCAGTTCGACTTCCTGAGATGTGATCGGAAAGTTCAGAGGTTAAAAAAGGTCAAATAGAAAAGCGTCAAAAAAGAGCAAAAGAATAATTAATCATTTATTCATTTTCCTTTAGGCTTAGTCCATGATTATTAGGGGTCGGCACAGCAGAGTGAAGGGCCAACTTATCCAGCATATGTTTTACACAGCAGATGCCCTTCTAGCTGCAACCCAGTACTGGGAAACACTCTTACATTCACACACACACACACACACTCACACTACGGCCAATTTAGTTCATCCGATTCACCTATAGCGCCTTTGTTTGGACTGTGGTGAAAACCGGAGCACCAGAAGGAAACCCACACCAACACATGCAAACTCCACACAGAAATGCCAACTGGCACAGCCAGGACTCAAACCAGCAACCTTCTTGCTGTGAGGCGATAGTGCTGACCACTGAGCCACCGTGCCACCATAAGAATAATTAATTATAATATAATATGTATTTAAAAAAAGTTCACACATAAATTTGATAATTTATTGTCCCTCATGTGGTTTTAAACCTTTGAGTTTCTTTCTTCTGCGGAACACAAAAGAAGATATTTTGAAGAATGTTCCATAGTGAAAAACTAATACCATGTGAGTCAATGGTTACAGGGTTCTAACATTATTCAGTATATCTTCTTTTGTGTTCAGCCAAACAAATAACCCCAAACTGGTTAGTTAATGCTGAAAAATGTACTGAAAAAATTACTTCGACATACATACCTTCATTTTCTAAGTAAAATGAACACTAGGGGGCAGTATGATGCCAATACATTTTGTTCCTTTTCACACTAATGATATTTACAAAAACATATCAACGAATTTTTGAGCAGTTCTCTGGTGTAGTTCCACAAAACAACTTAACGCTGTATATGATTTGTAATGGAGTATGTTTGGCTCCTCTATTTCCATATTGACCACTTTTCTTTTCTAGATGAAGTTCTAGTAAATTGAAACAGCTTCAGTTCAGTTTTCACAAATGAAGTTTAGTTTAGTTCAGTTCAGTGTAAAGTAAATGTCACTACTGAAAGCCAACCCCAGGGGGTGTTCGGGTGGTTTAAAAGACCCCCATCCCCAACTGACAAAGTCCAGAATTTGACCCCAATATGAGCTCATTTATCCCATTTTTGACTGCTATGCCATCATAAATTATGAAAATTATAGATAGAAGAAGGCTTTAAGCAGCAATTTTTTTAAAGGTTTTTAGAAAGATATGTGGAAAAATTAGGTTCTTAGCGCAGGCAAGCTGACCTGTTGGATGTTCATTCTTTAAAATTATTGGCAGGAGCTTTGATTCAACCCCATTTTGATTATGCTACCTCATTTTGGTATAGTAGCTGCTCACAGAGTATGAAGGATAAATTGCGAAAGGCACAAAATAAGTTAGTACGAATAATTAAAAAAATTCATCCTAGAGCACATTTGCACAAAGAGTTTTTTAAAGAATTAGGCATGTTAACTGTTAGTCAAAGAGTATGTTTTTTAAAACTGGGAATGGTACGTACAGTAAAATGTTTAATAATGTGGTTCCTAGTTATTTGGTGAACTATTTTCAAATGGTGAGGCAACAGCATTCATACAGTACTAGGGGTTGGGATTTTAATATTTGCTTATTTAAATTTAGAACTCTAGTGGGTAAAAATATGTTTTTATATACAAGTGCAATCATGTGGAACAAATTACCAAAACCGATCAAGGAAATAAAAGAATTAAGGAGGTTCAAAAAAGCTATCAAAAGATGGTTGTTTGATGAGGATTAGTTTGCATGGTGGGATGAGGATGTTTTACTTTATATGTAATTTGATTGTGAATGGGGTTGCGGCTATGGGGACGTCAGCTGCGTGGAACGTGTGTTGGATAAGTTGGCGGTTCATGTGGCGACCCCTGATTAATGGAGTGACTAAGTCGAAAAGAAAAATGAATGAATGAAGCAATAATTGTATTTGTGAATTTTTTTGTTGCTGTTTTAAAATGTGGAGGTACTGTTTGTTTTATGCATCATCTGTATTTTGAAGCCATACTTTGTTTTATTTAACAGCGAGGACCACAATGGAAACAAGCCCAGGGCTTTATTGTGTTTTATCCTCGACAGTTTTTATTTCAAAATGTATGGGATACTTGTATTTTTGTACAGCTAGTCTAAAACCTGTCAAATAAAAATTCAATTCAATTCAATTATCAGGGCCAAGTAGCCCAGCGGCCACATCATAAGCACAGCAACAAGCTACAGAGCAAATGGAAAATTCTATAACTTTTTGGCAGCATGGTCTGATCCAAATTTTGTGGAAATTAAATGGGCTAACAATCTATGGAGAGATCAAAACAACAGATTTTCAAACTAATTCAAGATTGTGGATAGGAAGTTGTGTCAATTAGGAAATAAATTATATTAATGTTCTCTGTATGATACAAGGAATCTGCAGTACCAGTCTCATGACAATAGATTATTCAAGTGGCCAAATTCTGACTGGGAAAAGTTGAATGAGCTGGCCAGTTTTCATTTGCCCGTAGGCTACAGTTTTTTTTTTTTAAAACAAGTTTTATCAGATTCTTTTTTTTTTTTTAATGATGGATGATAATAAATTTGGATTTTCTTTTTTTTTTTTAATGCTAATCTCATAACAATATTTATAAAACTGTATTAATTCACAGTTTAAATCCAATTTTGTAAATAAATATTATTAATTATTAAATAATTATTTTGGGCTGCATGGTGGTGCAGTGGGTAGCACGTTCGCCTCACAGCAAGAAGGTCGCTGGTTCGAGCCTCGGCTGGGTCTGTTGGCATTTCTGTGTGGAGTTTGCATGTTCTCCCTGCGTTAGTGTGGGTTTTCGCTGGGTGCTCTGGTTTCCCCCACAGTCCAAAGACATGCGGTACAGGTGAATTGGGTAAGCTAAAATTGTCCGTAGTGTATGTGTGTGAATGAGTGTGTATGGATATTTCCCAGAGATGTGTTGCAGCTGGAAGGGCATCCTTTGCGCAAAACATATGCTGGATAAGTTAGCAGGTCATTCCGCTGTGGCGACCCCAGATTAATAAAGGAAAGTAACATAAATGAAATAGCACTTATTTTAATTTTGGTGCATCAAAAAAAGTGTGGTTATGATCACCATCTGACAAGCTGATCCAGCAAAGATTAGTTCTTATAATGTCACTAAAAGGCACAATTGAATAGAAAATTAGGTGAATAACTGCAAATCTTTTTCAGATTTCAATTGTATTATTAATTGGGAAAGCCTGACTAACTTTGGTTGTTTGAGGGGACTCATGGAGGGCAGAGCAGGCTCCAGGACCCGATACTGATCCATGATCTTCTCCACCAGCTTCTGCTTCTCCCTGCGCAGCTCGTTGAGTTTATCCCTGCGGTGGAGACACAGATGGAGGTGAGGTGAGGTAAGTGTTATTTACTGATGCGCTGCTGTGAACAGACGTGAGTGGTGTGTGTTCGTACAGATACTCTCTCTGCTGGTTGTGGTGCTGGTCTCGGCTCTCCAGGCTGCTCTCCATTAGAGCCTTGTTTTCTTTGGCCAGATTTTGGTTCTGCTCCACTAGATGTCGGTTCTCCTCTTCCATGTTTGCCTTCAGCTGCGTAAGGAGCTAAAACAAGCATGTAAGTAAGTATTAAAGAAATTATTGTCACTTTATTTTAAGGTAAATTCTCACTATTAATAAACCATTACTTGTGACTTTTTAGCTCAATAAACACCTTATTTGCTGCTTATTAATAGTTAGTAGGGTGCAGTGGTGTGAAGTAACAAATTACAAATACTCAAATGACTGTAATTGACTAGTTTTTCTCAGGAATTGTAATTTACTAAGTAGTTTTAAAAATGTGTACTTTTACTTTCCCTTGAGTACATTTTTAGTGCAGTATCTGTACTTTTACTCCACTACTTCCCTTCAACCTGCAGTCACTACTTTATATTTTCTTGTCTATGGGGATTAGAAAAATCAGTCCTGTGATTCCTGTCCAATCAAATGCACATAAGATAAAGATAAATCGCATCATAATGAACTTCCTCAAGACATCTGCAATTTATAATTGCAGCAAACTGTTAGGAAGCATTAAAAGTGTCCAAGAAGATGTTCAAAATCTTTACACGCATTGACAAAGGGACTGTTTAGATGTTTACTGTATGATGACCGAAGTGGCCTTAAAGACCCAGCAGGCACAAGACGTCAGCTTGACGTCAGATTGCAGTTGTACCCCAACGTCATGGGGAAGTTACAATTTTTTTGAAAATGAAAATCTGGTTGACATCAGAACCCAACGTCAGGCTGACGACGTCAATGTCCAACCTAAAAGCAACTAAATATCAACGTCTAATGATGTTACAGCTTGATGTTGTGTGGGCATTACCACTATGACGTCTATCAGATGTTGGATTTTGGTTGCCATAATTGCCAAATAAATATCAGTATTTGACGTCATTATGACGTTAGTTTAAGATGTTGGCTCGACATTGGATTTGGGTCACTTTCTAACACAACCTCAAATCAACCAAAATCAACGTCATTTGACGTCGTTATTGGACATCAAAATAAAGTTGTCCTTAGACGCTGACTAGACATTGAATTTTGGTCACCCGACATCACAACCTAAATCTAACCTAATATTAACGTCTTATGACGTTGTGTGCCTGCTGGGCAATAACTAAACGCACTACAGAATGTTACGTTTACACACATCCACTAATTACATGTAAACACTTCAGCTTTTTACAGTCTAATACTCACTACTCTTGAGTACTATTTCACATCTGTCTATTGAGTAATATTTACAACAGATACTTTTACTCGCACTACACTTTTAGGGAAGTAATGGTACTTTTACTTAAGTATGATTTTTCAGTACTCTTTCCACCACTGGGTTAAATACTATTAGTTAATAGTGAGAGTTGTTACTTCAAATAAAGTGCTACCTAAATTACATTTATGTATTTAGCATAAATTGTTGTCCAAATAAATGAGTGCTACAACAAAGAGTTCATCATAAATCATACATTTTTCAACTAATTTAAAACATATTATTGCAGTTAATCTGATTATTCTCAGATTTTTAATATGAAAGAATTAGCCTCTAAAAGTGTCAGTGTGAAATGTAAACCCAAAACAAACTAAAGAATAGTATTTTTTTAATAATGTCTTAGAAATTAGTTATTGAAATAATTTACAATTGTAAAGTGGTGTATTTCTCAATTATGATCTGTTGGTGAACATATTAGCACAATTACTGTGCTTGCATATTGAGAGGTACTGCAGAGAAGAACTAAACACTTCAAATACGGTCACATGTCTGGTGTGTCTGTGTTGTGTCATGTGATGTTTTGTTGTGCCGTGATATATGTGCTTGTGTTGGTCATGTGACCCCTCTGTTTCCGCTGTTTTCTAATGATCATGAGTTCCACCTGCTGTGTCACCCCTGTGTGTAATTTGTGTAATCGTGTCCTGTGTATTTATACCTCTGCTTTAGTTTAATGTCATGTATTGAAGCCTCAACATCCATGTGAGGTCTGTGTGCTAAGTTCTAAGTGCTAAGTGTTTTTGATCATCTGAGTCTCGATCGTCTGTGGTGCGACACCGTTTGTGACAAATACACACAGGTCGATTATTATTATTATTATTATAAAATATTTTCCTTGAAATTGTGTTTTTTTATGGACAGAAATAATAATAATAATAATAATAAAAAAATAATTAAAAAAAATAAAAATATATAGATATATAGATAGATAGATAGACAGGCTAGATAGATAGATAGATAGATAGATAGATAGATAGATAGATAGATAGATAGATAGATAGATAGATAGATAGATAGATAGATAGATAGATAGATAGATAGATAGATAGATAGATAGATAGATAGATAGATAGATAGATAGATAGATAGATAAACCATTCATTCATTCATTTTCTTTTCGGCTTAGTCCCTTTATTAATCAGGGGTCACCACAGCAGAATGAACTGCCAGCTTATCCAGCATATGTTTTATGCAGCGGATGCCCTTCCAGCTGCAACCCAGCACTGGGAAACACCCATACACTCTCGTTCACACACATACACTACGGACAATTTAGCTCACCCAATTCACCTATACTTCATGTCTTTGGACTTGTGGGGGAAACCGGAGCACCCGGAGGAAACCCAAGAGGGGAGAACATGCAAACTCCACACAGAAATGACACCCCATATATATAACCATCATAACACATTATATAAACAATATGTAATAAAAACACTTTTTAAAATATTTTACTGCAGGTAATCTAATTTTTCTCTGATTAACAATAAAATGAGCTTCTAAATCCTCTAGCCTCTATAACTAAAATTAAGTTAAAAAATAAAGAACAGTAAATGAACACTTTAATTAAAAAATATGTCTAATAAATTATTTATTTAAATATAAAAAAAAATTTAAATTGGCATATTTCTCAATTATGATCTTTTAAAATAAATTGACAAAATATGTAGCAGCAAATATAATTGTTTTAGCGTATTTCTAAAAAAAAAATAAACTAAAAGACAAAACTGTCAAGGGTCACAGACAAACACTTCAAATACTCATAAGTCAAGTATTGTTATTCATTCATTCATTTTCTTTTCGGCTTAGTCCCTTTATTAATCTGGGGTCGCCAGAATGAACTGCTAACTTATCCAGCATATGATTTACGAAGCGGATGCCCTTCCAGCTGCAACCCATCACTGGGAAACACCCATACACACTCATTCACACACATACACTATGGACAATTTAGCCTACCCAATTCACCTGTACCGCATGTGTTTGGACTTGTGGGGGAAACCGGAGCACCTGGAGGAAACCCACGCCAACACAAGGAGAACATGCAAACTCCACACAGAAATGCCAACTGACCCAGCCGAGGCTCGAACCAACGACCTTCTTGCTGTGAGGCGATTGTATTACCCACTGCGCCACCGTGCCGCCCCAAGTATTGTTATAATTATTGTTATTATGACAATAAAATATTGTCCTTGAAATTGTGATTCTGTGGCACAGTGGGTTGCACAGTCAGTTGGCATTTCTGTGTGGAGTTTGCATGTTCTCCCCGTGTTCGAGTGTGTTTCCTCCGGGTGCTCCGATTTCTCCCACAAGTCTGAGGACATGTGGTACAGGTGAATTGGGTAAGCTAAATTGTCCGTATTGTATGTGTGTGCATGAATGTGTATGGATGTTTCCCAGTGATGGGTTGCGGCTGGAAGGGCATCCACTGCGTAAAACATATGCTGGATAAGTTGGTGGTTCATTCCACTGTGGTGACCCCAAATTAATAAAGGTACTAAGCCGAAAAGAAAATAAATGAATGAATGAAAATGTAAATTTTTTTTTTCTAAATGTTAGAACATTTTCTTTTTCAAATAATCCCCAAATGATGTTTAAGGATTTTTTTCACAGTATTTCCTATAATATTTTTTCCTATAAATAGTATTTGTTTTATTTCGGCTAGAATAAAAGTTTTTAATTTTTGAATATTATTAGCCCCCTTAAGCAATAATTGTTTTCGGTTGTCTACAGAACAAACCACTGTTATCCAATGACTGGCCTAATTAACCTAGTTTAGCCTTTAAATGTCACTTTAAGCTGAATACTAGTATCTTGAAAAATATCTAGTATATTATTATGTGCTGTCAGCATGGCAAAGATGAAATAAATCAGTTATTAGAAATGGGTTATTAAAGCTATTATGTTTAGAAATGTGTTGAAAAAATCTTCTTTGCGTTAAACAGAAATTGGGGAAAAATAAACAGGGGACTAATAATTCTGACTTCAACTGTGTAAGTATTAATACAAAAAGAACAATCATAAAAGAATCATTATATAAACAATATGTAACATAAGCACTTGTAAAACGATGTATAAATTGTGATCTCAAACCTGGTACTGGCTGCTGAGCCGCACGTGGTTGAGGTCGAGCTGCTGGTTCTGCTCTTTCAGAGAGTTGAGTTTTCCTTCTAGTCTGGTTCTCTCCAGCTGAGCTGAACTCATCTCCGCCCGCAGAACTGAGCTCTGGGCCAGCAGCTCCGACTGCACCTGAACCCACTCCTTCTGCAGGCTCTGATATCTGCACACCATCAGTAGATCACAATTAAACCAAACTACACCATATGCAGATCATCAACAGAACAAAACTTATGAATAAAACCAAACCACACATAATTACTCCTTTATAGGGCACTCATTGAAATTCTCATTGGAAAAAAACTTACTTTTATGACAAATGTATATTGTCATCAAAGTTAATATTTTTTTTTTAATCATTGGCTGGAGAAGTGAATGTTTGGAGTGTTTTGATATCTGACAGGAATATGTGACGCCACACTGGATATCTACCTTCTGCAGTTCTCTCTCTCTCTCTCTCCCGCACTCACTATTTTGAGTGTACTATGTTACTATGGTTATGGCCCACCGCAGTCTATTCTGTTCCATCACGGTTTATTTCTTCAGAGTTTACAGCATCTCTTTCACAGTTAATGCTGCTAAATTGCATGCTTTAGGTTATATCAGTTTAAAGATTCTAGCAAGACAGAAACAATTCAATGTTGCTGCAACATATAGGCGGAAAGCATGTACTGTAGCATATAGGGCCCTCTCATACACCCGGCGCAAGGCACGACGCAATTGTTGTTTGCTAGTTTCAGCTCGATTTTGATGTTTTGCACCACGCTGTTTAAATAGCAAATACATTTGCGCTCATATGTGCGCCCATAGGCGTTCTGGTCTAAAAAAGGAGGTGTGTAGAGGCACATTGCTGGTGCTTCACTATTTTGAGGAACTAAAATAGACTGCTCAATAGACCAGCTGAGAGCAGGTCAAGTCCATCGCAGACAGCGTTAGTTGTGCACCTCGCTTAAACATTGCTTAATACACACAGGATGTAGAGCAATACGCAAATATCTTTACAAATGAAAAAGAATTAAAGGAATAAAATATTACAAAAATTATTATTTTCTACATAAATATAAAAACCACTGCCTTCATGTCTTCTTCAAGTCGGCGGGCTTTTTCAGTTTATTCATGACAATTTGCTTTTCATTCATTCATTCATTTTCTTGTCGGCTTTGTCCCTTGCGGGGTCGCCACAGCGGAATGAACCGCCAACTTATCCAGCACGATTTTACGCAGCGGATGCCCTTCCAGCCGCAACCCATCTCTGGGAACACAATTTGCTTTTGTATAATGTTATTATTAGTAGTAGTATTATTTATCATATGCATATTTATATTTGTTTTATTAAAAACAAGCTTAGATTTGCCCACCTGTCAGGTCTTGGACCATATGGGGCATAGCATGTGTGTTTGGATAGAACTACACTTTGTTATTATTGTTCATTTATTCATTTGCTGCAAATTAGAACTGAATTTAGAAATAGTTTTGAAACAAATCTTTGCGCTTAACAAACGAAGTTAATTATGTATAGGCTAATGCATGTCTGTGCATACAACATGTTTCCTTATCCACGAAAGAGAGTGAAAGTGAAAGTAAAGAATGAGGCGGCTCATTCTCTCATTCTCACGCTGCAGATGTTCTGTTTAACTGTTTAGACTCTGATTGATTTATTCTCAAAACACACCTATAACTCATTAAGAGAATAAGCTCAACCCTGTTAGACCATGCGCGAATTGCTCGAGTTGGAAAATTTGAATTTCAGCGGACATTCGTGCTGCGTTAACCAATCAGGAGCTTTCCCTTGTAAGGGAGTGATTATGACGTAGCGCCTGTTGTTGGTGTCCCGGGGGGAAATCCTCCTGAAATCCTCCTGCCTGATCAAACTGGGCTCGGCTCAGTCGGAAGCACCGCTGAAAGCTTCCATCATCCAGGTACAGTTTCTGGAGGAGTTTATAAACGCACAGAGCTGGGTGCACCTCAGAATGGATCTAGTGTACTCAGGCACTGCTCCAAACGAATCAAAGCTGTTTTTCAGTCCTCCTAAAGCACATAAACACAGCTATTCTCTCAATAAAATCCATGTTAGCCATTTAGCAAAGAAGCTAGAGTAACTGGGCAGAAAGAAGCCCTGCCCATGTCGCGAATCTGCGGCCTATTGTGAAGTGAATATGACGTGCGAATGAAGCGAGTAAACTCAAAATGATCACGCGTCTATTTGCGCGTAATTTATCCGTGCATACCGTGTCTGGTGTGAACACAGCATTAGGGCTCCATTTTAACGATCTAGGTGCAAAGTCTACAGCGCATGGCGCAAAAGCATTAAGGGCATGTCCGAATCCACTTTTGCTATTTTAATTGTATTATTTTTAAATAATAGAAATAATCATACTAAAAAAATTTATAAATAATATTCTTTATATAAATATTTGTTATTGGCTACACAATTTAAGTTTCATTTTTTTGTTTTATCAGTTTAACTGTTTAGCAGTTTAATAGTGACTTAGTAATATTTAATAGGTTTATACTTTGTACCTCAATGTCCGGACAGATTTACACACACCGCTGCTAGATGGCGCCACTAACGTGGCTAGTTCTCTTGTGTCCACAGAATATAACTTTGCCTGTAATTTAGTCGACTCTTTATTCCAACGTGATAAATAAACTACTACTCAGTCAACAATGCAAATTGTAAAAATATTAAGTCCAGATAAATTGAGTAGCCTAATGTGCTTCAACATTCCACCCTGAAAAAAATAAAATAAAACATCGCAAGTAAGAGTTTATCACTTTCACTTTCCCTTTCCTTCGCCTTAGTCCCTGTTTTTAACAGTTTTAATTAATTATAAAATATATTTTATATATATATATATATATATATATATATATATATATATATATCATCTAAACGTATGACTTTCCCAGAGATGGGTTGCAGCTGGAAGGGCATCCGCTACGTAAAACATTTGCTGGCTAAGTTGGTGGTTCATTCCACTGTGGCGACCCCGGATTAATAAAGGGAATAAGCCAAAAAGAAAATGAATGAATGAATAAATTTATGACACTTTTTGGTAGTAAATTTGAGGTGCTATAGCACTGAATTAATGAAGACATATGTACAGATGACTTGCAGAGAATAACAACTAATGTGATTCATGTGGCTTTATTTATAATGTACATAGAGCGCACGTGGTCTTGACATGCAAATGTGAGCGAAGAAAAAGTGTGCACAGCCGCACACGCATTCAATTCAATTACGCGTTCAAATTACAGGGGTCACCCCATTGAGCTCGGAAAATACAAATAAATCACATCCCTGACCTGGAGTCTTTCGCTTTAAAAAGTATCTAACCAGCTGCAGCACAAACTACACAAATGTACATCTCGGTATGCGAAAGTGTTTCTCCATATATTTTTATAGATTTTGTTCAAGATATCCATTATTTGGTCCGCCTCTGGGACAAAAGCAGCTACATGAGTGCTTTGCTTTTTTTTTTTACATGAAAGTTTTAATAAAAGTGAAACCATCAATAAAAATATGGACAAATTTTTATGTTTCCTAGTGATGGGTTGCAGCTGGAAGGGCATCCGCTGCGTAAAACATATGCTGGATAAGTTGGTGGTTCATTCCGCTTGGCGACCCCTGATTAATAAAGGGACTAAGCCGAAAAGAAAATGGATGAATGAATGAATGAATGAATGAATGAATGAATGAATGAATGAATGAATGAATGAATGAAAGGTAAAGTCGTACCAGAAATTTTCCGGATATTTACCGGTATCACTGTGTGAAAGGGCCTAATATTGACTTAACTTTTAAAATTATGCGCATAGTTTGTTTACTTAATTATTTATAAGGCAACAAGTTTACTTTTCTTTTTTTTTCTAAGTCAACTATTCGCTTTTTACAGTATATATCACCTTGTTTTTTTGTTTAAGTGAAGCTATATTTCTTGGTTTTTGGTGAAGCTCAGGCACGGTTTTGTCAGTCTGTATATATACACCTCTGACCATTCATCTAGACAGCTGATCAGAGCACCACAGCGACACTCTTATCCCACTGAACAAAAACTCCTCCCGGGTTATGTGCATGTGTTTTTTCTCTCATCCTGTTCACCAAAGCAACAAGCTTTACAAATGTTTTTGGCAGGCTGTCACGCCATGCCAACAGCTTCTGGAAACTGCAGTGAAGTGACTCACGCTGTGGTGAATCTGGCTGAACCGTCACATTCACTTCCTCACTCTTGCCCATGAATCTGCTCTGCTGTAACTCCAGCCCAGTGTTGTGGCGGCGGTGAGTGCAATTATAACTATCTCTCACCTTTCATTGTCCATTTTCAGTCTCTCCAGCTCCTTCTCGCTCTCCAGCTGCCCTTGTGTCACTTTCTCCATTTTCTGTCTCTCCACGCGTATCGATTCCTCTGCCTCCTCCAGCTGCGCTTTTCGCTCCAGCAGCTCCTTATATCTAGACAGGGACAGTATTTTAGAGTATTTAGCAAGATTTAAATGAAAGATTCACTTGATTGAAGCACTAATTAATGGATAATTAGTTTTTTTCATGTTCATGCTTTGTGTGATCTTAATAAATATTACTTTATCAACAACAAACCAATACTATAATAATTATGGTCACGCTTTACAATAGGTTCCCATTAGTTGATGTTAGTTAACATGAACTAAGAATGAACAATTGCATAGCATTTATTAATTTTAGTTCAACATTTACTAATAATGCATTATAAATATCCAATGCTGTGCTTGTTAACATTAGTTAATGCACTGTGAGTTAACATGAACTAACAATGAACGACTTTGTTTTCATTAACATTAGCAAACATTAATATCTACTGTAATAATTGTATTGCTTGTTCGTGTAATTAAATACATTAACACAACTAATACAGTGCATCAGGAAAGTATTCATATCGCTTCACTCTTTCCACATTTGTTTATGTTACAGCCTTATTCCAAAATGGATTAAATTAATTTATTTCCTCAAAATTCTACACACAATCCCCCATAATGACAATGTGGAAAAAAGATTTTTTGAAATTGTTGCAAATTTATTAAAAATAAAAAAACTAAAAATCCCATGTACATCTGTATTCACAGCCTTTGCTCAATACTTTGTTGATGCACCTTTGGCAGCAATTACAGCCTCAAGTCTTTTTGAATATGATGCCACAAGCTTGGCACACCTGTGTTTGGGAATTTTTGCCCATTCCTCTTTGCAGTACCTCTCAAGCTCTAACAGGTTGGATGGGGAGTGACGGTGTACAGCCATTTTCAGATCTCTCCAGAGATGATCAATAGGATTTAGGTCTGGGCTCTGGCTGGGCCACCCAAGGACATTCACCGAGTTGTTGTGTAGCCACTCCATTGATATTTTGGCGGTGTGCTTTGGGTCATTGTCCTGAAAGATGAACCGTCGCCCCAGTCTGAGGCCAAGAGCACTCTGAAGCAGGTTTTCATTCAGGATGTCTCTGTACATTACTGCATTCATCTTTCCCTTTATCCTGACTAGTCTTCCAGTTCCTGCTGCTGAAAAACATCCCCACAGCATGATGCTGCCACCACCATGTCTCACTGTAGGGATGGTATTAGCCTGGTGATGAGCAGTGCCTGGTTTTCTCCAAACGAACGCCTGACATTCACTCCAAAGAGTTCAATTTTAGTCTCATCAAACCAGAGAATTTAGTTTCTTATGGTCCTTCAGATGCCTTTTGGCAAATTCCAGGCGGGGAGTGGCTTCCGTCTGGCCACTCTACCATACAAGCCTGATTGGTGGATTGCTGCACAGATGGTTGTCCTTCTGTAAGGTTCTCCTCTCTCCACAGATGAACGCTGGAGCTCAGACCATCAGGTTATTGATCACCTCCCTGACTAAGGCCCTTCTCCCCCGATCACTCAGCTTAGATGGCCGGCCAGCTCTAGGAAGAGTCCTGGTGGTTCTAAACATCTTCCACTTACGGATGATGGAGGCCGCTGTGCTTATTGGAACTTTTAGAGCAGCAGAAATTTTTCTGTAACCTTCTCCAGCCTTGTGCCTACAGACAATCCTGTCTCGGAGGTCTACAGACAATTCCTTCATGCTTGGTTTGTGCTTTGACATGCACTGTCAACCCTTGGACCTTATATAGACAGGTGTATGCCTTTTTTAAATCATGTCCAATCAACTCAATTTACCACAGCTGAACTCCAATTAATTATCGGTGTAACGATACTACAAACCGAACCGAAATATCGCGATACACCAACCACGATACGTATCGCGAAACTCTCGTGGCGGACCGCGATACTGTCACGCCCCCTGCTGCCCACTGTTAAGGTTGACGTCACTTGTCTCTAACTGAACCAAAACATCTTTATTTTATCACATTTGATTAAATTGTATTAGTAATGATGAGCTTTTGTTCTAAATATTATATTCTAATGTTTTAGAATTTAGAATAGTATTTTCCAAGTGCATGTCATGTCATGTGACTTGAGTGAGCGATCACACTCCATTACTACTGTATATGCAGGACGGCTGCTTCGCATATATTGAGATTGCAGATCCCCCAAATACATTTAAGTCTCCTGTTTGGGAACATTTTGGTTTTCCAGTGGAGTACAGGAATGGAATTTGTGTCGTAGACAAAGCGCACACTATCTGTCGTAACTAACTGTTTCACGAAACTTAATAAGGAATAACATTCACATTCACCGAGTTGTTGTGTAGCCACTCCATTGATATTTTGGCGGTGTGCTTTGGGTCATTGTCCTGAAAGATGAACCGTCGCCCCAGTCTGAGGCCAAGAGCACTCTGAAGCAGGTTTTCATTCAGGATGTCTCTGTACATTACTGCATTCATCTTTCCCTTTATCCTGACTAGTCTTCCAGTTCCTGCTGCTGAA
The DNA here is from genome assembly GCA_903798195.1 of Danio kyathit. Taxonomy (NCBI): domain Eukaryota; kingdom Metazoa; phylum Chordata; class Actinopteri; order Cypriniformes; family Danionidae; genus Danio; species Danio kyathit. The sequence goes on along the minus strand of LR812532.1, from coordinate 54,075,464 downwards.
AAACATCCCCACAGCATGATGCTGCCACCACCATGTCTCACTGTAGGGATGGTATTAGCCTGGTGATGAGCAGTGCCTGGTTTTCTCCAAACGAACGCCTGACATTCACTCCAAAGAGTTCAATTTTAGTCTCATCAAACCAGAGAATTTAGTTTCTTATGGTCCTTCAGATGCCTTTTGGCAAATTCCAGGCGGGGAGTGGCTTCCGTCTGGCCACTCTACCATACAAGCCTGATTGGTGGATTGCTGCACAGATGGTTGTCCTTCTGTAAGGTTCTCCTCTCTCCACAGAAGAACGCTGGAGCTCAGACCATCAGGTTATTGATCACCTCCCTGACTAAGGCCCTTCTCCCCCGATCACTCAGCTTAGATGGCCGGCCAGCTCTAGGAAGAGTCCTGGTGGTTCTAAACATCTTCCACTTACGGATGATGGAGGCCGCTGTGCTTATTGGAACTTTTAGAGCAGCAGAAATTTTTCTGTAACCTTCTCCAGCCTTGTGCCTACAGACAATCCTGTCTCGGAGGTCTACAGACAATTCCTTCATGGTTGGTTTGTGCTTTGACATGCACTGTCAACCCTTGGACCTTATATAGACAGGTGTATGCCTTTTTTAAATCATGTCCAATCAACTCAATTTACCACAGCTGAACTCCAATTAATAGAGGTGTAACGATACTACAAACCGAACCGAAATATCGCGATACACCAACCACGATACGTATCGCGAAACTCTCGTGGCGGACCGCGATACTGTCACGCCCCCTGCTGCCCACTGTTAAGGTTGACGTCACTTGTCTCTAACTGAACCAAAACATCTTTATTTTATCACATTTGATTAAATTGTATTAGTAATGATGAGCTTTTGTTCTAAATATTATATTCTAATGTTTTAGAATTTAGAATAGTATTTTCCAAGTGCATGTCATGTCATGTGACTTGAGTGAGCGATCACACTCCATTACTACTGTATATGCAGGACGGCTGCTTCGCATATATTGAGATTGCAGATCCCCCAAATACATTTAAGTCTCCTGTTTGGGAACATTTTGGTTTTCCAGTGGAGTACAGGAATGGAATTCGTGTCGTAGACAAAGCGCACACTATCTGTCGTAACTAACTGTTTCACGAAACTTAATAAGGAATAACATTTAAAAAATGTGGTAAATTTCACAATGTGAGGGTGTACGCAAAAGACACTGACAACAGAACTGCCAACAAAAAGGATTTAACCCCTTAACTCGCTAGAAACTAATGAAAAGAAAAAAAGGTTTTCAGCGCCGTGCGCCTTATTCTTCACTATACTGAACTGACCTGTAGAATAAAATAAATATAAAGATGACGTTCACCTCTTACCTGATGTCTTTAACTATACATTTTCTACGTGTTTGCAAAATGGAAGTCGTAAGACATCTTCCCTATCCACCTTACTCTGAGAAAAGAGTGAACTTGAGGAGGTATAGCTCAATATGACGAGAAAGAGCTGAACAAAAAAGCAACAAACAAATCGAAATAAAAGTGTACAAAAATCACAAAATTTCTCAAAGTGGGCAAAACTAAAGTTAAGCAAAAACAACGAAATTCATAATCATGTTAGCAAAATACACGAAAAACGAGATCAAAGGAAGATGCACTCTCCTCCGCTTTTCCTGACGTCATTTTTATATTCCCGCGCCAAGTCGCCCAGTAATGATAGATCGTTCTCCTGACCAATTAGCTGTCGTGAAGGCGGACATACAGAAATGACAGGCATGGAGAGAGAGAGAGAGAGAGAGAGAGAGAGAGAGCGAGAGAGAGAGAGAGAGAGAGAGAGAGGCAAAAATACAACTTATATACGGCTACAACCCTAACATTAGTTTCAGACAAAACTGCAAATGTATTTTACTGGTAAATAGGTCATGTAAAAAACACTTTACAATTTTCATTAATTTAAACGGAAACCTATCTAAATGATAACTAAAATGAGCATCACTTTGTCTGTGTCTGCACAGAAATCAAGCCCCTCACCTGAGAATGTGGACATTATGGTGTTTTTAAAGAAGAACTTAAAACTTAATTGATTATTCCAAATGTCCTTAGAAAGGACAAGCCTGTTTATCTTTCACTATAGTCTACACTGCAGTTATTTATTTAATTTGAGTTTACTTTCTTAGGATGGCTGCACTAAAGAGAATTGTCTTTTCTGACTAGTCTATATTGGAGGTATTTATTTCATTTTTGTTGTTTACTCTAGTATCCTGACTGTACTAAAATGTGATGGCAAAATTAATAAAGAAAAAGTTTAGTCTATTGTTTCTTAGCATTACTGTTAAGATGACATCAACCCTAACCCCACAGCAAAACAGAAACCGAACCGAACCGAACCGTGGTTCCAAAACCGTGAACCGAACCGAACCGTGCCTTTGGTGTATCGTTACACCCCTACCAATTAAGCAGCTGAAACATCTCAAGAATGATCAGTGGAAACAGAATGTACCTTAGCTCAAATTAGAGCTTCACGGCAAAGGCTGTGAATACTGACATACATGTGATTTTTCAGGCGTTTTTATTTTGAATAAATTTGCAACAATTTCAAAAAATCTTTTTTCACACTGTCATTATGGGGTATTGTGTGTAGAATTTTGAGGAAATAAATGAACTTAATCCATTTTGGAATAAGGCTGTAACATCAAAAAATGTGAAAAAAATTAAGCGCTATGAATACTTTCCAGATGCACTGTAACTATAATTTTTAAATGGTCTCTCAATCTTTTTTCATAGCTGTGTATTAATATCACAGGATAAGTGATTTATTTTCAAATTAATAGACGTTTATTCTCTACATTTTGTCTAATCACTGTACCTGACTTCAGTGTCTTTACATTGAGCTTCTAGACTGCGATGGCTGCTTTTTAATTGACTGTGTTTGACGAGCAGCTCCTCTAACTCCGCCTCCTGCCTCTGCTGCAGTGCTGTCAATCTCTCATGATCCCGCCTTACAGCCTCCAGCCGCATCACTGACTCCTCCTTCTCCTTAAGCCACGCCTTTGACTCTGCCTCTAGAGCCACGCATCGCAATTCGCTCTCACTGCAACGTGTTAAAGTTGACGCATGTTCAGTGCTCAGAGATGCCTGCTCCACCTGAGAAAGAGAAACAAAAAATGCCCCAAACGACAGAATTTTTATTTCAAATTTAGAAGAAATGTCATCAGTAGTTTACCAAAAAATGATACTTTTTTTTGTTTTCTCTATTTCTCTATAATAATAATAATAATAATAATAATAATAATAATAATAATATTAATAATAATTCTTTACATTTACATAGCGATTTTCTGGACACTCAAAGCGCTTTACACATTGGGGGAATCTCCTCATCCACCACCAGTGTGCAGCATCCACCTGGATGAAGCGACGGCACCCATATTGTGCCAGACAGCCAGCTAATTGGTGGAGAGGAGACAGAGTGATGAAGCCAATTATGATATAGGGATGGTTAGAAGGCCATGATGGACAGAAGCCAGTGGGTAAATTTGGTCAGGATGCCGAGGTTAAACCCCTACTTTTTTCGAAGGACATCCTGGGATTTTTCACGAACACAGAGAGTCAGGACCTTGCTTTAACGTCTCATCCGAAAAACGATGCTCACTAAGCAGTATAGAGTCCTTATTAATATACTGGGGCGTTAGGACCCACACTGACCGCAGGTTGAGCACCCCCTGCTGGCATCACCAACACCACTTCCGGCAGCAACTTGGCTTTTCCATGTGCTCTTTCATCTAGCTACTGACCGGGCGCAGCCCTGCATAGTTTCAGTGGGTGACTGAAGAGTTGCAGAGAGCTAGCTGCTGAGTTAGAGCTAAGTTTTTCAATAGCTGTGTATATACCGTAGACTGTAAAAAACATGGCCGTGACGTCACCCATAAGTTTCTCAAATAAAGCTACTACTGGGCGTGGCCAACCATCATCATTTTGTTTGGACATCATTGCACTGACCCCAGATAACCGAAAATGGGCTAAGAGGCGGGGTGTGAGCGGAGCTAGAAATGCCTGCTAGCATTTTGCTTAGATGAGTTTAGGGATGGGCGATATGGCCTAAAATCTATATTGCGATATACATTGCAGCCTCTTGCGATAACGATATATATTGCGATATATAAATTATAATAGAACCATTTCAGAACAGGTTACAGAGACCCTTAGGAAAGCCAAACTGCTATTTTTTTTTAAGAAATAAAGAAACGTTGCATGTCATTTTGAGAACATTTATTGTGCAAAAGCAAAACTGTAATTAAACAACACAATGTTGCAGATAAATAAACTAAATGTAGTGCCTTTTAGAAAGAAAGACTTTTCTTTTAAGTCCTTGGTTCCTAAATGCCCAGTTGCAGAGAACAAAAAAACTGGTTTCTTTTTAGTTAAGGGACTTATGTACTGAAACTACTTCCAGTATTAAATTAGTCAAATAAAATTGTGTATTGCAGATACTTTAAATAAAAACATATTTCTAACCTGCAACCTAAGGTAACACATTTGATTTTGAACATTTTGTTATCCTAATGAAATTAAAACTGGTGTCTTGATCTGCTATCTCTCTCTCTCTCCCTCACTCTCTCTCTCTCTCTCTCTGTCTGCGTGCTGCTGAGACATTGAGACGCACCAGACAAAGTTTGCTTATAAAGTAATGCAAAAATGAATACAATTAATATCGAAAGCGAAAGCAGATTCTCGGACATGTCCGGGGAAAATGTATTGTCACCCCAAAAAATGAGCTGGATCAGTCTATTTAGTCTTCGCGCTCTTCTGTATCCAGCGCGTCTCTGTGGGTCTGCATGCAGAGCATGCGAGTCTGTGGCAGAGTGTTCTCAGTTTCTCGCGAACACAGAACCGGGCCGCCCCAATAATATATCCGCCGCAGCCAAATGGTCGCACTGTTGTTTATTCAAGATCATGCGTTGCAGCCGGCTGCAGCTCGTTGCTCTTAATTTCGCGGGTAGATTGCGTCATCAAACATGCATTATCGCGATAGTGCAATAGAATTAGAATCTCTATCGTAGGCCAATTTTGTATCGTTTATATCGCATATCGTTTATATCGCCCATTACTAGATGAGTTTCTTATTCAGACAAACGCTTAATACTTCATTACCTGCGACTCATTTGTGTTCTGACCACATATGCTTGGTTGTACACTATATCAATAAAGTGTTTAGTCTTTTAAAAACACTGTTGTATGACACTGAGCCACTAAACGTTGTTCTTATGACGTTTGTCTACAGGAGGAAAACGCGAATAACTTCCAAATACTTCATTTATAGTCTGTGTTAGTAAATGCAAGGCTTTATGAAACCCAGAGTCTATGCCTGGGCTGCGCCAGATAAACAGCACAGTGACAGACATAAAGGAAGCAGATCTCACATAACATTTGTGAGAAATACTACAGTAAAATTTTTTTACCAATGATTATTTTATGTATTTGTTGTGGAGTTGCATCGATGAGTCACACACAATGTCGTTACAAAGTTCACGCACGCACACACACATAGCGCACATTTAACTTTGCACTGTTTTTGCATGGTAAATGTGACAGGATACACGTTAATATCCACTGCTGTATAGATATCCGTTATGTTCATGTACAAATTGAAACCTGATTTAAAGTCCACAAACCGGGATTGAACGACTTCTTTTATAATTGTACTGACATGCGGCTGTGTAAAATGTGGTAAAAAAGATGGTAAAATCGCTGTCATTCATTAACATGCACTGTTTTAAAAAAGTTGTAAACTTGTAAAACTCACTCTTGATCACATTTGATGATGATTGATGATCACAGAGAGCTGAACAGATCTTTTAATCCCAGTTGCTTTGCGCACGTCCTGTCTTGTTGATATGATTATATGTGTTACTACGGAGACATGTTAATACGCGGATGTCAATCAAATCGGTGGGCAGGGAAACCGCACTCCTACGTCATGTGGTGGACCCAAGCGGCAACCTCCCGCTCTCCCTCAGGAAGCCAATACGGAAGTAACTAAAACTGCAATTCATCGACTCGCCTTGGGGGGCTGGCTCCATGAAGTCCAAGGGCTTTCTTTCTGCATTGGTAAATTGGCCATTTTTACAGCTGATAAAAACATGTTTACAGCCTGGTACAAACGATGGCTTTGATGCATATAGCTATGATTACCCTTCATGACAACTCTGAGGGGGGTGAATTTTTTTATAACTCATCCGTTTCGTTTTTATTAGGTTATATTAAGTTTGCATAATTAAGGGCGTGGCCACTTGAGTGACAGCTAGCCCTCGCTGCTCGCTGTCTCGTCACCTCAGCTGATTCTGGCTAATTAGCCGCTGAGCTCGGCAAATAAATCGTGTATTTGTTTTGTTTAATGTTTCTTTACACCTTCATTTGCCTTTTGGAATTATTTCCTGCAATTATCAGATGATATGGCATGCTGTGTGGACTTAATTGTGCTTACAAACCGTTCAAGTTGCCTTCATTTCACAGGTGAGTGAAATGATATACTTCTATAGCATCTCTATAAATGTATTTGTTTTATTTAAGATCATTTATCATTTAAATGTTCTTTAGACCAGTAATGCACTCCAGAATCTAACAGATTGATTAGCTGTAGGCTATAAAACAGTCATCTGAAGCGTTTCATACAGTGTTAGTGCTGGATTTTATAAACAGCCTTGCATTTACTAACACAGACTATATCTGAAGTGTTTGATAGTAATTCGCGTTTTCCTCCTGTCGAAAAACGTCATAAGAACAATGTTTAGTGGCTCAATGTGTTACAACAGTGTTTTTAAAAGTCTAAACACTTTATTGATATAGTGTACAACCAAGCACATGCGGTCAGAACACAAACGAGTCACAGGTAATGAAGTATTAAGCGTTCTCCCAAAGTAATAAATCTGTTTTAATCCAGGTCTAAGCTAAAGGCTGAGAATCAAGCATGCATCTGTAGCTCTGCTCACTCTCCGCCTCTTTGCCCTTATTTGGTATGCCGCGTTCGGTGCGATGACGCGCTAACAAAATGGCGACGGTTGGCCGCGCCTACTTGTGGCTTCTTTTGCAGTGTTCAGAAACCTATGGGTGACGTCACGGATACTACGTCCATATCTTTTACAGTCTATGGGTGGACCTCAAAATGAGAGGGATTTGGATCCTATTTTAATGTCAGGAAATTTTAAAAAGGGACTTATTGTGTTTCTATCACCCGAATATGACTGTGAACACACTATACCTACACACAGTTCTGTCCAAACACCTTACAAAAGATGATTTTCATCATAGGTGCCCTTTAAAACAAATACATTTATAGATAAAACTATATAAGAATTTCACTTACCTGGGAAATGGAGGCCACTTGAATAGTTTTTTAGCACAATTAAGTGCACAGTATGCTATCTGTAAGTTTTAAGAAATAATCCAATAATCTCAAAAGGCAATTGACTGTTTAAAGCCACGTAAAACAAAACAAATATATGATATTTATCAGCCGGCAGCTAGCTCTCTGCAACTCTCACATGGTCGCCCACTGAACCTAAGCAGGGCTGCGCTTGGTCAGTACCTGGATGGGAGGCCACATTGGAAAGCTCGGTTGCTGCCGGGGATGGTGTTAGTGAGGCCAGCAGGGTCTGTGTGGGTCCTAACGCCCCAGTATAGTGAAGGGGACTCTATACTGCGCTGTCTTTTGGATGAGACGTTAAACCGAGGTTCTGACTCTCTCTGGTCATTAAAAATCCCAGGATGTCCTTCGAAAAAGAGTAGGGGTTGCCCACTGGCCTCCGTCTACATGACCTCCTAACCATCCAAATATCATAATTTGTTTCATCACTCTGTCTCCTCTCCACCAATCAGCTGGTGTGTGGTGTCCAGTCTAGCGCAATATGGCTGCCGTGTCTAGAAAAGCGCTATATAAATGCAAGGAATTATTATTATCATTACTATATATGCCAAGTTCAGCAGCTATCAGTCAGAATCAGCTAAGGTGATGTGACAGCGACCAGTGAGACCTAGCTGTCACTCAAGTGGCCACGCCCTTAATTATGCAGACTTAATATAAATGAAACGAATGAGTTATAAAAAAAATTCACAGTTGTCATGAATGGTAATATTAGCTATATGCACCAAAACCATCTTTTGTACCAGGCTGTAAACATGTTTTTATCAGCTGTAAATTTGGCCAATTTAGCATAGCAGTCAGTAGACATCTGGAGTTTCTGGAGCCAGCCCCCAAAGGCCAGTCGATGAATTGCAGTTTCAGTTACTTCCATATTAGCTTCACAAAGAAGAGCGGGATGTTGCAGCTTGGTATTTACATATATATTTAACATTAAACTATATTAAAGGTCTGAAAACGTGGTATATTTTACATTTGAATGTTTCTCTTTGGCCTCTCATGTGAAAAAAAATAAAACTACCACAAAACGTCAAAAACGTGTCAAAACCAGTGTTCAGAGAGATCTATCTGAGTGAAAGAAATGTTCAAACAAAGCCCAGATAGTCTGCATGTGCTCATCTGGGTGTAAATAACCCGTTTATGAGAGGCCTGTAAAGTATAAAGTGGTGCTCCGTCAACGGTATGACTGAAACAGCATGTCCGCCCACCATAAAAGCTAATATGGATTTAAACAAATGTCAGTCTCTAAAATACCCCGGTCTTTATTTCAGCATCGAGGGTCCATTCTGAGATCCGCAACCCACACTCAATCAAGCACTCACCTGCAGTTTGGTGTTGAGGGCCTGTAATTTAGCGCCGTTTTCTTGCAGTGAGATGGAGTGGCGCTGCAGGGTGTCCAGCTGCTCTCGAAGCTGAGCGCAGGCCGACTGAGACTGAGTCAGCTGAGAAACCAACACCTCACGCTCTCGCTGCAGCATGGCATTCTGGGATACAACCACAGGCATGCATTTCAGACACAGGTGGGTAAAGCAGGATCACATTTCACTCAAGTACAAGTAAAACGACTCAATGGTTCAAGTAATAATACTTTTCTTAATGGAGTCTTTTTACAAGACTGTGTTATGACGTGTTTAACGGTCATCAGCATCTTAAATCCTTTAAAGTTTTTAATATTTAGATTTTTTTTAAAAACGTATGAACATTTACATCTGTTTACACCACCTGACCAAAGTCTTGTTGCCTATTCAAGTTTTATGACAAACAAATACTAACTTGACTTCTAGTTGATCATTTGGCAACAGAAGTGGCTTATATGTAAGGCAAAGGCCTCTAGATTACGCTTATTTTACCCAAATAAAATATGATCATGCTTTGGTTTTAAATGATTTAATTAGGACAGTAAGGTCTGACTTTGCTCAGACAAACGTCTTGTCACTTAACAGAAATAATGTCCAGTATAGAATATAAAGTCATGGTGCAGTGGAGAAAGAATGAACATTGTGTATGACTCCATAAGCTTGGAGGACTGCATCCATACATCTCTGCAATGACTTAAATAACGTATTAATAAAGTCATCTGGAATGGCAAAGAAAGCGTTCTTGCAGGACTCCCAGAGTCCATCAAGATTCTTTGGATTCATCTTCAATGCCTCCTCCATCTTACCCCAGACATGCTCAATATTGTTCATTTCTGGTGACTGGGCTGGCCAATCCTGAAGCACCGCGACCTACTTAGCTTTCAGGACCTTTGATGTGGAGGCTGAAGCATGAGAAGGAGCACTATCCTGCTGAAGAATTTGCCCTCTCCTGTGGTTTGTAATGTAATGGGCAGCACATATGTCTCGATACCTCAGGCTGTTGATGTGGCCATCCACTCTGCAGATCTCTCGCACGCCCCATACTGAATGTAACACCAAACCATGATTTTTCCTTTACCAAACTTTTTTGTTTTTTTAATTTCAGTGAGAATCTTGGCTTCATGCAGGTTCCAATAGCTCTTCTGCAGTAATTTTGGATGATTGGGATGCAGTTCAACAGAAAAATCGACCTTCTGCCATTTTTCCAAATGATCAACTAGAAGTCAAGCTCAAGGACAAGACTTTTGTCAGGTAGTTTAATGAATATATTTCATTATTGTGTGTATATATATATATATCATTAATAAATATAACCTACAGTAATATATATATAAGGTATAATACGTAACCTGAATGGGTGTCTACAGACCTAAAATATTCCTAAAATATAAACCAATATCCAGAAACCTTTTATATCAAATTTACGTCAGAACTTTTGTGATTTTTAATAAAAATAAAATTTTTCACAAATTAAATTATGGCATAGATGCGTGTTTGTGTAGTAAATGGATTAGTTAAGAATTGACTGTAAAAAAAAAATTATGTTTAGTTTATCATATAAAAATGTAGATTTCCCTATGTCTGTAAATGTTTGGGGTCAGGAGGACCCCAGGGAACCTGATTTTTTTCATGGGCCACTCTAGGGTTAAGTAAGAGTGAAAGGCCAGTTTAAAAATAAATAAATAAATATTTTATTATGTAACATATGTATAACATTATAATATACATTCACCGGCCACTTCATTAGGTACACCTGTACAACTGGTCGTTAACCCAAATTTCTAAAAGGCCAATCGCATGGCAGCCACTCAATGCATTTAGGCATGTAGACATGGTCAAGACAATCTGCTGCAGTTCAAACCGAGCATCAGAATGGGGAAGAAAGGTGATTTAAGTGACTTTGAACGTGGCATGGTTGTTGGGGCCAGACGGGCTGGTCTGAGTATTTCAGAAACTGCTGATCTACTGGGATTTTCATGCACAACCATTTCTAGGGTTTACAGAAAATGGTCGTAAACGTATCCAGTGAGCGGCAGTTCTGTGGGCAACAAATGCCTTGTTGATGCCAGAGGTCAGAGGAGAATAGCCAGACTGGTTCCAGCTGATAGAAAGGCAACAGTATCTCAAATAACCACTCGTTACAACCGAGGTCTGCAGAAGAGCATCTCTAAATACACAACACGTCCAACCTTGAGGCAGATGGGCTAAAGCAGCAGAAGACCACACCGGGTGCCACTCCTGTCAGCTAAGAACAGGAAACTGAGGCTGCAATTCACATAGGCTCACCAAAATTGGACATTAGAATAATGTAAATACTTTGCTTGGTCTGATGATTCTCGATTTCTGCTGCGACATTCGGATGGTAGGGTCAGAATTTGGCATCAACAACATGAAAGCATGGATCCATCCTGCCTTGTATCAGAGGTTCAGGCTGTTGGTGGTGGTGTAATGGTGTAGGGGATATTTTCTTGGCACACTTTGGGCCCATTAGTACCAATTGTGCATCGTGTCAACACCACAGCCTACCTGAGTATTGTTGCTGACCATGTCCATCCCTTTATGACCACAGTGTACCCATCTACTGATGGCTACTTCCAGCAGGATTACGCGCCATGTCGTAAAGCGCAAAACATCTCAGACTGGTTTCTTTAACATGACAATGAGTTCACTGAACTGGAGGCCCACAGTCACCAGAGCTTAATCCAATAGAGCACCTTTGGGATCTGGTTGAGGGAGACTCGCATCATGAATGAGCAAATGACAAATCTGCAGCAACTGCGGGATGCTATCATGTCAATATGGACCAAAATCTCTGAGAAATATTTCCAGTTCCTTGTTGAATCTATGCCACGATGGATTAAGGCGGTTCTAAAGGCAAAAGGGGGTCCAACTCAGTACTAGAAAGGTGTACCTAATAAAGTGGCCGGTGTGTGTATATATAATATGATGTTATAATATAATGCATGTATAATATAGCATGAACAATATGTATGAGTGCATGTTAAAGTGTATAATATAATTATTCAAACTCTCATGTTTATTATAATTTTAGTGGAACACATAAATAGAAAATGATCAATTAAAACATTTAAAAACTGACACGACTTAATGTAACGAAGTCAATGTAATGCATTACTGCCCACCTGATTCAACATGCAAATGCAATCTCAATCTCTGGATGGTGTTTCAATAAGGACACATATACACGTTCAATGAGTGTTTTGCACTTTATCTCACCTCGCGCTCTGTGTTTATCAGCCGTTGACTCAGCGCCTCTTGGCCTCCAGCCTCTGCCGTTGTGTGCGGTTGTTTGCTGCTTGTGTTTTCATCATCTTCTTCAGCAGAGATAAAGTCTGCAGGCCTGGTGCTCTGGTTGTGGTTCACCTTATCTGCAGTACTGACAGTGTCCTCCTGGCGGTCTGCAGACTGTCTGTTTGATTCACAACCCTCGACACTCTCTGCGCGCAAGTCAGGGGGTGATAAAGCAACTTCTAGAGTGGATCTTTGCTGTGATGCCATTTGAAGCCTGGCCTTCAGTTCTTCAAGAGCTCGGGTCAGCTGTGTGATCTGATTGGATAACTCTCGGGACTGGGCGCTCTCATTAGCCAGATCCTGGTTGCGAGATAGAGTAAAATATTATTATTATTGTGGGCACTTCAAAATCTTCTAAATAAACATTTCCAATGGAGCAAATGCACAGCAATGAATGTATAAAAACATGTTTTAAAGTACTACTGCTCTCCAGTATTGCGCACATCCCTTTAAAAGAGTAATAAGTTATAGTTAGGGATGGGTATTGTTAAGGTTTTAATGGTATTACTACTTTTATCGATACCACTTAAGTGACTTTGAACGTGGCATGGTTCTTGGTGCCAGACGGACTGGTCTGAGTATTTCAAAAACTGCTGATCTACTGGGATTTTCACGCACAACCATCTCTAGGGTTTACAGAGAAAATATCCAGTGAGCGGCAGTTCTGTGGGCGCAAATGCCTTGTTGATGTCAGAGGTCAGAGGAGAATGGCCAGACTGGTTCCAGCTGATAGAAAGACAACAGTAACTCAAATAACCACTCGTTACAACCAAGCGGCAACCTCCCGCTCTCCCTCGGGAAGCCAATACGGAAGTAACTAAAACTGCAATTCATCGACTCGCCTGGGGGGCTGGCTCCAGGAAGTCCAAGAGCTTTCTTTCTGCATTGGTAAATTGGCCATTTTTACAGCTGATAAAAACATGTTTACAGCCTGGTACAAACGATGGCTTTGGTGCATATAGCCATGATTACCCTTCATGACAACTCTGAGGGGTGTGAATTTTTTTATAACTCATCTGTTTCGTTTTTATTAGGTTATATTAAGTTTGCATAATTAAGGGCGTGGCCACTTGAGTGACAGCTAGCCCTCGCTGGTCGCTGTCTCGTCACCTCAGCTGATTCTGGCTAATTAGTCGCTGAGCTCGGCATACACATCATGTTTTTGTTTTGTTTAATGTTTCTTTACACCGTCATTTGCCTTTTGGAATTATTTCCTGCAATTATCAGATGATATGGCATGCTGTGTGGACTTAATTGTGCTTACAAACCGTTCAAGTTGCCTCCATTTCACAGGTGAGTGAAATTATATACTTCTATACCATCTCTATAAATGTATTTGTTTTATTTAAGATCATTTATCATTTAAATGTTCTTTAGACCAGTATTGCACTCCAGAATCTGACAGATTGATTAGCTGTAGGCTATAAAACAGTCATCTTAAGCGTTGTCATACAGTGTTAGTGCTGGATTTTTATAAACAGCCTTGCATTTACTAACACAGACTATATCTGAAGTGTTTGATAGTAATTCGCGTTTTCCTCCTGTCGAAAAACGTCATAAGAACAATGTTTAGTGGCTCAATGTGTTACAACAGTGTTTTTAAAAGTCTAAACACTTTATTGATATGGTGTACAACCAAGCACGTGTGGTCAGAACACAAACGAGTCGCAGGTAATGAAGTATTAAGCGTTCTCCCAAAGTAATAAATCTGTTTTAATCCAGGTCTAAGCAAAAGGCTGAGAATCCAGCATGCGTCTGTAGCTCCGCTCACTCTCTGCCTCTTTGCCCTTATTTGGTATGCCGCGTTTGGTGCGATGACGCGCTAACAAAATGGCGACGGTTGGTCGCGCCTACTTGTAGCTTCTTTTGCAGTGTTCAGAAACCTATGGGTGACGTCACGGATACTACGTCCATATCTTTTACAGTCTATGGTTACAACCGAGGTCAGCAGGAGAGCATCTCTGAACGCACATTACGTCCAACCTTGAGGCGGATGGGCTACAGCAGCAGAAGATCACACCGGGTGCCACTCCTGTCAGATAAGAGCAGGAATCTGAGGCTACAATTCACACAGGTTCACCAAAATTGGACAATAGAAGACTGTAAAAACTTTGCTTGGACTGATGATTCTCGATTTCTGCTGAGACATTGGGATGGTAGAGTCAGAATTTGGCGTCAACAATATGAAAGCATGGATCATGTTTTAAAGTACTACCGCTCTCCAGTATTGCGCACATGCCTTTAAAAGAGTAATTAGTTAAAGTTAGGGATGGGTATCGTTAAGGTTTTAACAGTATTACTACTTTTATCGATATCACTTATCGGTTCGGTACTTAAACGGTTCTCTTATCGGTCTTTTTTGTAGTGTTTTTTTTTTTATAAAAAAATAACAAAAAACAATTTGAACAGAATTCACAACACTTTATTTTATATTACGTTTTTAATGTAAAATAAAACAAAACCAATAATTGGAAAACAAATAATAAAAAATTTAAAGAATGTACAATGGTTTGAAGGACAATGGCTCTCAGTTTTTAACTATTCTTCTGGAGAAAAATCAACATAATTGACCTTTCTGGCAGAAGACGGTATCTTTCTTGGTTTGTTGTGAACAGTTTTGTGTACAGCTAAAAATACCCTCTATGAGTTGCAAAATGCAGTTAAATAAGATAATGTTTATGATTTTTTATTAATGCATTTACATAAATGAGTTAACAGTGTTTTTGGAGTTAACTGTGTTTTAATACAGTTTTGGGCGATGCAGTGGCGCAGTAGGTAGTGCTGTCACCTCACAGCAAGAAGGTCACTGGTTCGAGCCTCGGCTGGGTCAGTTGGCATTTCTGTGTGGAGTTTGCATGTTCTCCCCACATTCGTGTGGGTTTCCTCCGGGTGCTCCGGTTTCCCCCACAGTCCAAAGACATGCGGTATAGGTGATCTGGGTAAGCTAAATTGTCCGTAGTGTATGGGTGTGAATGGTTGTTTCCCAGAGATGGGTTGCAGCTGGAAGGGCATCCGCTGCGTAAAGCATATGCTGGATGGGTTGGCGGTTCATTCCGCTGTGGCGACCCCAGATTAAAAAAGGGACTAAGCCGAAAAGAAAATGAATCAATATAGTTTTGGAGCAATGTAAAAAATAAGCAGGTTTTTTATTATTTATTAATAAGCATAGTTTATTATTAGGCTATTCATAGGCTATATTTGTATATACAGCTGATGTAAAAGCATTTTTAGGTTTATTTAAGCTACAGCAGAAAAAAATACTGTTTTCATTGTAACTAAATGTGTGTTTATTTAATTATTAATATTATATTAATTTACTGTAGGTGATTGACTGCTGGCATAACCATGTGGATGATGTAAAGTTACCGTTTTCCTTGCACTTTTGAAAGATACTTTCACTTAGCCAGATTGCTTGCGTTTCCGCTTATACAAGAAAACAACTTGTTGCGTTTGTTGCAACAGGCATTGTTGCTGTCCACTCGGGAAATACAACCAAGTAGGTTCCAATGACTGTAAGAAATATGGACGACGCAACAGCGCCTTTTCCCATTGAACGCCTTGAAGGCAAAACGCCTCGTGACGAGCACAAACTGTCGCAAAACACTGCTGAAATTGGAGCCTGGGCATGCACAGAAGGGCTGCCTGATGGAGCCAGAGGCGGAGCCGCAGAATCAAACTTCCAACCAAACGCTTGTACATCAAATCAACCCCCCCCCCACCCCCACCCCCCAGTTCTCACTTGACTGCCGGTGTCTGCACTATAACAAAGGCTCGCTAATATAAGCACTTACATTTAAAAACACGTAATAATATACGATTTAAAAACTGTATGATGTAAGCTGTTATAATTTAATAAAAGCAATACATGTTGGACTGCAGAAATAAACAACCTTTCATACACTCTAGCCTGAGTTAGACTAAGCTATGAGCACAAAAAAATATTTCTCTCATAACGGGTTGTTGGTATTTGTTATCTTCACAGGGGTAGAAATAACAGTTGTAAATATGAACAATAACATATAAACAACGCATACATTTTAGAAAGGTTTTAACTTTTAATGAGCAATCAACAGGACCCAAAATATACACACCATAGATAACGATTTACCATGCGGGAAAAATCGTGCGTTTAAAAGATAAATACAGCATGATTTCTAAATATCAACAGAATATTTACACGTCCCATCCCTGCACTATATAAAATAATCCTTGTCAATTTGTACAATAAACTTTGCAGTATCATCACTTGTATATTGTTTATCATTTTTTGCCTCCATTATCATTTGGTTTATTTGATGCCTTAAATAAAGGAATTTACCTTCATTTTAATGTTTATTAGGTGGTTTCAAATTAAAAGGCGACGGTAAATGATGTATATAAATAATATTTAACATTTACAGCTCTATTTGTTATATAAGATTTGGTATCTAGAACATTAATATTTTATAACAGCAAATTCAGTAGATTAACTCAATAACATGTCGAAACTCAAAATGTCAGAGACGTCCTGTAAATCAAGTTCAAATAACGTTACAGGAGATCAATGTGGAGATAGGCTAACATTAGTTTTGTCTTCCTAATTATTATTTCAGACCCAAAAAGAGAATTACTGCTGAATAACAATCACCTGTATTTTCCCCGTCATGGCTAGGCGTGCATCAGCAAACTAATAAAGCCCGATAAAGCCCTGACCTTACCGAATAAACAGTGATCCGTCAGATCCTGTGGGTCAGAAACTATAGTTTACTGCTGAACAACTCATTTTATCATGGTAAAGTAACACAGAAATGGAATAATAACACTTCAATGTCCTGCCGAAGCTCCGATGTCTGCTTTGAGAAACTGTCAATCACAACTGTCAATCACGATGACACGCCCAGCATTAAATTACAGCTCAAAACATACTCTTTACAAAAATGAAGATCTGCACCTATATCAGCACGATAACCAGTGCCTTAACTGACCAGAACCATCTTTCGGGACATTTTATTGCAAGTGTAATTAATTTTTTTAATTGGTCTCATGTCTCATTCATTAACACGGAGGAGGCGGGCTTTATGACTTGTACTGCAGCCAGCCCCCAGGGGGCGATCTAACGGCCGAGACCTTCACTTAAAAGCAGGCGTGTGGCACACTTGGTTGGTTCTCTTCCCAAGCTCACGAGCTGTGCGAGTCTGTGTCGCGAGCTATGTGTGTGCACTTAGCGCGAGCCTCCGCTTAGTGCGCACGCACAGCTGAGAACTGTGTAGGCTTTTATACTTGACGCGCTCGCCGGAAACACGAGCATTTCTCATGTGAGATTGCCAACTGTGCAGACGATGTCAAATATCGCAAATTAGAAAAGGGTTGGTCAGTTAAATTATGCTACTGTAAGTAATGTTTATTCAGCAATAATTCTCCAGTACCGATAGCAGAACAGTTAACGTCAGAGCTTATCGATACTTCAGTCTTTCATAATGTAGCGCCGATACCAATTAAGAACCGAGTTTTGGTACCCATCCCTAGTTATAGTTACTAGTTATTTCTCACCAATAGCAACTGAGTTACATACATAATTATAAAGTAACATTGTAAGAGACAACCATCAAATGGGGTCGCCACAGCAGAATGAACCTCCAACTTATCCAGCATATGTTTTACACAGCGGATGCCCTTCCAGCTGCAAGCCAGTACTGGGAAACATCCATTCACTTTCATTCACACTCATACACAGCGGCGAACTTAGTTATTCAATTCACCTATAGAGCATGTCTTTGTACTATAGAGGAAACCGGAGCACCCGGAGGAAACCCACGCCAACACGGGAGAACATGCAAACTCCACACAAAAAAACGCCAACTGGCCCAGCCGGAGCTCGAACCAGCGACCTTCTTGCTGTGAGGCGACAGTGCTAACCACTGAGCCACCATGTCGCCTCATTCCATTGTACTTATAATTGATTAAATACCTATATGTAATTACATTTCAAGAGTTCACGCTTAGCTCATAATTTATCACATAGCTTGTTTGGCGTGCTGTCCCGGGAGAGAGCCCTGAGCTCAAGGGATCCTCGGGCCCAGGGCTCCCCCCTTTCACATGGCGAGGGGAAATTGAGCTGAGGTCGATCTCAAACTCCCCCGCTGCTGAGGCCAAGGTGAACTTCCTGAGAGTAAGGGCGTACTCACACTATGATATCCATACCGTGCCCAGGCCCATTTCCCAGATTGTTTGAGAGGTGTGCGTGCTCTGAATCAGGCTCAGGCACGGTTCACTTGGGCGGCCCTGGCCCGGTTGGAAGAGGTGGGCCTGAGCGCGGTTCACTTGGGCTCAGGCGCGGTACGCTTGCAGTGTGAGTGCAAGCGTGCCTAAGCCCGAAACTGAAAGCGAGACGTGACTTTTCAGGGACTGTTTCATATGGATTTATTAATCATTCGTACTGTTCAATAAACGCAATAAACGTTGTAGTTTATTAAAGGCGCAAATCCCTCACTGCACAACAGCTGCGCCTTCAGCAAACCTCCTAATTCCTGCAGCACGAGGACTTCATGATTGTTTATGAGCGTCAAAAGTAACTGATCTGTTCTGCGAAATATTTGACTGTGTGTCACCGCATATCAAACGACATAAACGATATAACTAAAGAAATCTCCACTGTGCTGAGCGAAAGCGCTTACTGAACAGCACATCATCGATGACGTAAGCGTGCCCAGGCTCGAATGTAATGTGAGTGCGGGCTGTCGGGGGAGATAGTAGGAGGGACAAGCGTGCTTTGGCCCGGTTCAACGCAACTGTACATTGTGTGAGTATGCCCTTAGACATTAGAAAAAAGTTTTAGGCTTATTTTATCTATGATATAGAGCATATTTGGATGGTGGGAGGAAACCAGGAAACCCGGGGGAAACCCACGCGGACACGGGGAGAATATGCAAACTCCACACAGAAATACCAGATGGCCCAGCAAGGACCCAACCCCATTGGTATTCCTTTTTTTTATTTTATTTTTTTTCGGGGTTTTCACTTTTAATTGACAGGACAGTAGAGAATTGACAGGAAAGCATGGGGAGCAAAGAGAGGGGAAGGATCGGCATAGGACCGCGAGGCGGAATCAAACTCGGGTGACCGTGCCACCCATTATGGATAAAAGTGGAAGAAGGGGAGGAGGGGGGTTTCTTCCAGACGAAGATATTTGTAGAAAGGAAAGAGGATATATATAGTGATATGGGATCCTTTGATGGGAAGATCATGATTAGCTAATGTGGGCCAGCTGGGTCAATCATGAGCACGTGCTCCTCTCGAAATTAGTTTAAAATTAAACTTCACTTATAATTAAATTGTTGACCCATCCCTTAACCCAACCTTAAACCTACCCATATCTCCAAACCTGTCCCTAACCCTACCCGTATCCCAACTTAAGAGCACCAAAAGTGCTCTTTAATACACTATGTACACAGTCAGTACATTGTGTTTATTTTTTGATCTAAGTACATTGTAGTTAAGACCACTTAATATGCGGAACTTAATAAGGCCCAATCCCAATTCTATTTTTGTACCACTACTCCTTCCCTTCCCCTTGGCCCTTCAACAGAGTGTGAAGGAGAAGGGCTTCAAAATTTACCCCTAAGCAATGGGAAGGCACTACAGCACCTGTACACGTCATCATATGTCATCATGAGCTCTTGCTTCATATGAGATCGACGATCGCGTCTGCTGTTGTTATTCCAGTTGCGTTATTTTTGGTATTTATCTTTAGGAAATCACTGAAGGCAACGATATAATGTTATCATGACGATCTAACGTGGCAATAAGCTTGTAACTGTACTGTGCATTTACAACATGGCCATATTAATGCATTTAAACACAAGAAAACAACATTAGTGTTATACAGACACTGTAAAAAGCTCATTTCCAGCCACTAGATGTTTCTGACAGGGTATTCGAGTGTCAGAATGTTGTGGGACTGCTATACAGGAGTTATGATTATGGATTATAGATAGCAAAATTTGACGGGTTTTATTTTAATGCATGACAGTAAAACACAAACGCCATTATGAATGTATTAAAACATAGGTTTGTTTGTTATAAAAGTTCGTAATATTGACAAAAAATACTAATTTGTGCATCTCCTTACTTTTGGGTGCAGCTATGCTGCCGTTGCGGCTGGTGTATTCTGGGAAGTTTTCTTACCCCTTGGTTTCGAGTGTGGTCCTGAAAAATCTCTCTTTCAAGGGGTATCTAGCCCTTCCCCTTAGCCCTCGGCCTTAAAGCTAAAGAGAATTGGGACACCCCCACCCCTTCAGGTTAACGCGCAAAACGGGGGTTAGGGATAAGGGGAAGGGCTAAGGGGTAGAATTGGGATTGGGCCTAAGTGGAACCAAAAATCCTAAATATAACTAGATATAATCACACTATAGGGAAAAAATATGAGCACAACTTCAGTTTCTTGCCATATTTAAAGTTAGTATCTTACCGGCATTATCAAGGACCGACTATCCTCTTTAGGAAAAACCTGAGCAATAACAGATTTCATTAATCTCGCAAAGATGCATTTTCAGCACAGCTGTCCGAGGAGGCTAAATCTAATTGCGTTGAGGATTTTTCAGATAAGAAAGCAGCCCGAAAACAATTACCTGCTTGAAAGGGAATATTCAAAGTGGGCCATTTTGCGAGATCTCAGCTCAATGGGACCTCCAGGCAAACATAATTGCAGAAATATTGTGTGCTGAGGCGCTATGGTAATTGCTTTTATCGTTCAGATCTCGCACACAAACACTTTTGAATACTGCACAGACCTTTGTTAGGGAGTCAATCTGGGCCTTGCTCTCAGCGTTGAGCGAAGCGAGCTGTGTGTTTTCCTTCTGCAGCTCCTCAAACTGCGCACAGGACTCTCTGAGCTGAGCCAGATCCTGACACATCCGTCTGTGGGCAGATAACAGATGCATTGAGCCATGTACATAATATTATTATGCTATTTGTTTTATAGGATCTGAAAGAGGTATGGTGACTAGAAAGTTCGGTGTGAAGGGAATAGTGCACTCAATACTTAAAACCTATTCATTATTTACTAATCTTTGTGTTATTTAATTTTTTTACAAGTTTAAAAAAATTAAATGTAGCAGTTGGTCCTATTACTTGTGCACTATGCACTGTAAAAAGTGACTATTTACTTTACTTAAAGGGCACCTATTTTACCCCTTTTACAAGATGTAAGATAAGCCTTTGGTGTCTCCAGAATGTGTCTGTAAAGTTTCAGCTCAAAATCAGATTATTTATTATAGCCTCCAGAATCTGCCCATTTTGGTGTCCAAGTACAGTGTAGCTGTTTTTGTAGTCTGTGGCTTTAAATGCAAATGAGATGCTTCTCCCCGCCCAATGCTCCCACGTGCGTGTCTGGTTCTCCTGCGTTACATCAGATAAACAGCAGTTAGTGATAGAGACAGACACGGATGAAGCCAAAATACAGCCCATTAGTCAAAAATTGTCAGTAAATTACAAAAAAGAGACTTGTTGTCTTTATATCACCCAAATATGATTAGACACACTATACCTACACACAGTTCTGTCCAAACAGCTTACAAAAGATGATTATCATCATAGGTGCCCTTTTTAAAAAAAAAAAAGTGCGTAAATCCAATGTAACTTGGAACTGTTAAGTTGCTTTAACTTCATTTTTTAAATTTGAATTCATTTTAATTTAAGGCAACGGGTTTTCTAACTAATTTTAGGTAATCAAATTATAACTTTTTACAGTGGTACTTTCTGAATGTTATGTATTTGTGTTATCTGTGCTCTGTCTGTGTTTTTCTTTTCTCCCTCTCTCTCGCTCTGTTCTCCCGTATCTGCTTTCATCATTCTCAGGTTCCGTTCATTGCTCTTTCCCGGTTACGTCACTCATACGTCACATCCAATAAACAAAGACCACCCGTCATTAAAGCGCGCGCCAGACCCTCACCGGCCCTTTCTTTTTCCGTTTTTCTCTTGTTTCTGTTGTGTTGCGTCGCGTTGAGAAAGAAAATACCCTATCTGACTGTTGTTGTTGCCCGTTTCTGTGTGCACGTTATCCGTCCGTTATTCATATATCTCATTCCATTTCTCTTATACGTTGTTTACGAGGCTTGGACGAAGCGGACAGGTAAGAAGGTCACGTGACATACATTTTGCAACACGTAGGACTACTCTTTTGTATAGTACATTAGGTTAGGGGCGAGCGCCACCCCTTGTACTTTTGGATAGACAGAGAGAGTAGTTAGTTAGGACTCGGAAGACTTCGCGTGTTTATTTTGTTTCATATAATTAGTTAGTTAGATGCTTCTGGGGAGTTAGATATAGTTTGGGTTTTGGTCTTTTCATTTCTTTAGCGCCGCCCACGTCCCTTCTGCCACCTCTTGTTTTTCTCCGTCTTTTGTATTTGTCTCCGTGTTGTAAATATTGTAAATACATATTGTAAATACATATTTTTGCCTCACCTTTTTTTCTTTATTTTTGGATTAATTCATTGTTTGTTCACTTTTGGGTATTGTAAATAAAGTCACAAATTTTGATATTTACTTGGTTGTCTTTTGCACTTCATTTACTGCCATTTACTGTTAGTATAAATGTATTTTAATTGTTATTAAATGTCAAACCCCACTTTCCCCTAGACTAACATCAGGGGTTTGTAACACTGAAGCAGTATAATAACTCTTTTGTGTGAGAAACATGAAATAAAAAAGATTATATATATAAATATATATTAAGGGTGTAACGATACGCGTATTCGTATTGAACCATTCGGTACGAGACTTTCGGTTCGGTACGCATTACAAACGAACGATTCAGACAAATTTCTAAAAAGATCAAAGTGAATAAGTGTACAGAATATAATGTTTTCAGTGCAACAACGCTCAAAAAGGCATCCCAAATGATGTGACCCTGGATGTGACAGGCAACATGCTGCCTTCCCCGCCCACCTCCAAACACCACTCCAGTCAGGCACACGCTGCACTAGCTCGCAAAATGACTAGTAACATTAATGTAATCCTCCTATAACCAACACCGGGTTTGGCGTTTATGAGCACTTTGGTTTCCCTGTAAGTTATGAGGGTAATGGCAGCAGAGTGGTGGATAAAAAAAAACAAGGACATCTGCTATGACAGTAAGCTATTTTAGCGGTAATATTCGAACATGTCAACTCATTTACACTAGCTATGTTTTTATCCAAAAATGCGAATGAACTTTATGCGCAAAACTGGATTATCGCATAAAAGACGTGCGAATGAGGCTGAGTTTCCATCCAACGAGTCAAAGCGAAAAAAAACGTCACTTCCTGATTAACTGGCGCCAAATATCAACAGTAAAAACTGAATTTGCTGCAGTAGGAGAAGCTGCGTCAATCTTTTCTTCATCTAATAAACGAATTGTGCCTCGGAAGGGAATCTTGACACACAGTGAACGAGCAGTGGCGTTTGAAGAGGTCAGACACGGAGCACAGATGCTCTTGATTCTGGATGTCATTATAACACTAATATTTAAATGGTAAGGTGTTTTAGAATGACAAAAACAACATTTCAGATGGTTTATAATGTGCAGCCTGCTGGTTTGTCCATTTAGACACATTGTTATCATCACATGATCTCTTATAACAAATTCACATGACCTTTTTTTTAATGGCACACTGGAATTTGTACGATAAAAGTGTTTTCATCGTAGTTTAAGCGCATCTTTTCTTATCGAATAAAAAGTTTATCCTACTCAGTTATGCGTATATGTTTTTTATGCGCATTTTCAAAATGTATGCGCATCATGTCGTTTCCATCAACCGTTTTTTTATGCGCATCTCCAAAATGCACATAAAAATAGGTGGAGGAAACATAGCTGCTGACATCACGAAATCACTAACTGGAATTAGACGAAAACTAGACACGCGCACTACATGCAACTATCCCTGCAGCATTCAGACAGGCAATTTCTACAGATTCGAACAGAGCAAAACAAATCACAGAGGCGACGGTGATTTATAGCTGTGGATATGAGACCTTAATCGGTAGTGGAAATTTCGGGTTTTAAGAAAATGTTAAATGTAATTGAGCCCCGTTACGTTATTTTTTTATAAGCCCATTTCAGTCAGATAATAATTCCTGCTTTCAGATCCACTGAAATGGCAGGTGACAGTCAAATCAAGCAGATCTGTGCTGTTTGAAGAAAAGGTGGACACTTTCTGAAAATAAAAAATTACTTAAAAATTGATTGAAACTGAGTTCCATATAAAAACTAAATGGTTCTTTTCTTTATATTTGTTTAACTACTAAAATATTACATTTATTTTTATAAGCAGCTTTTTGGTTGAGTATAAAGAAGGATTTGTTTTATTTGCTGCTAAGCAGAAACCCCAAAAGTATAGCTTTATATCACTGTTCAAAGAGAGATCATGCTTTTATGATGTTAGTTTTAATACATTAAAAAGATTTCAATCAGTTAAATCCTCTGGCTTTTTTCTTTTTTTGCTGTATCGAAAACATACCGAACCGTGACACCACTGTGTCGTATCCAACCGAACCGTGATTTTTGTGAACCGTTACACCCCTAATATATATATAATTGGGTTCAGTAATATTTTGATCAAAATTTAAGTAAAAAACAATAATATTGTGAAATTATTATATTATATTATATTATATTATATTATATTATATTATATTATATTATATTATATTATATTATTCATTCATTTTCTTTTCGGCTTAGTCCCTTTATTAATCCGGGGTCGCCACAGCGGAATGAACCGCCAACTTATCCAGCATATGTTTTTACGCAGCGGATGCCCTTCCAGCCGCAACCCATCTCTGGGAAACATCCATACACACTCATTCACACTCATACACTACAGACAATTTAGCCTACTTTATTCACCTGTACTGCATGTCTTTGGACTGTGGGGAAAACCGGAGCACGCGGAGGAAACCCACGCGAACGCAGGGAGAACATGCAAAGTCCACACAAAAACGCCAACTGACCCAGCCGAGGCTCGAACCAGCGACCTTCTTGCTGTGAGGCTACAGCACTACCTACTGCGCCACTGCGTCGCCTATATTATATTATATTATATTATATTATATTATATTATATTATATTAGATTAGATTAGATTATTTTATATTATATTATATTATATTACATTATATTAGATTATTTTATATTATATTATATTATATTATATTATATTATATTATATTATATTATATTATATTATATTATATTATATTATATTATTCAAACATAAAATAATATTTGTTCAATTCTTTTATTCCTTAGATTGCAAAGCTAAATTTTCAGCAGTTACTCCAGGTTCCACATGACTCTTCAGAAATCAAACTAATGTGCTAAAAATTTAGTGCTCAAAAATCTTTGATTATGTCATAAATATTGAAAAAACAGCTTTGAAAAGTTTTTCTGGATTTACAGGATTTCAGATCTTAAAATGTGTTTTGTTCTATTACTGTCTGAAAACATTTTATCTAGTGATCATATACAAATTTTTCATTTAGAATTTTTTTGTTTGTCAGAATAGCAAATGTTTTCCCTTTTTTTTTAAGTGAAAACATTGATATTGTGTCAAAAAATGATATAAACATCTAAAAGTATGGCACGTTTTTGTTATTTTACACCAAAAAAAGCTAATGACAAAATATTTATTTTAAATTTGGAAGAAATGTCGTCAGCTGTTTACAAAACAAAAATACAAAATACAAATCGTAAAGTTCATCAAAGTTGTAAAATTTATCTCATGTATTTGTTTAGACATCACCTTTTTGAAAAGTACACTTTATTGTATAACAGGCCAACTATGTATCTATATACTGTCTACCTTTTACACAAGACCTTAACTCTTTCTGATTTTGATTTTAATGCATTAACGTGCACCTTTTGCTTTGAAATGATAATTATTGTGAAAAGTGCTATACAAATAAACTTGAATTGAATGAATAAAGGGACTAAGCCGCATAAATTAATCAATCAATCCATCCATCCATCCATCCATCCATCCATCCATCCATCCATCCATCCATCCATCCATCCATCCATCCATCCATCCATCCATCCATCCATCCATCCATCCATCCATCCATCAATTAATTAATAATTAATTAATTAGAAAATATGTGAAAAATAAGAATGATTAATTAATGATTTTTTTCTTTTTCAAATATTCCTCAAATGATGTTTAACAGAGCAAGAAATTTTTCACGGTATTTCCTAAAATATTTTTCCTCTGGAGAAATTCTGATTTGTTTTATTTTGGCTATAAAAGTTGTTTTAAAAATGTTTAAAACCATTTTAAGGTAAATATTATTATCCCCTTAAGCGATATTTTTTCAATTGTCTACAGAACAAACCATCGTCATACTATGACGTGCCTAATTACCCTAACTTGCCTAATTAACCTAACTAAGCCTTTAAATGTCACTTTAAGCTGAAGACTAGTATCTTGAAAAATATCTAGTAAAATATTATGTACTGTCATCATGGCAAAGGCAAAAGAAATCAGTTATTAGAAATGAGTTATTAAAACTGTTATGTTTAGTAATGTGTTGAAATAATCTTGTACATATTGTACTGTACATATGCCTGTACCTGTTGTGTGCCTCCAGGCTGCAGGCTCGCTGGTGGCCGTGCTCCAGGGCAGATGATGTGCTCTCCAGCTGCTGCCGGAGTCTGGCCATCTCTCGCTCTCTTTGCCGCAGCTCACGCCGTTGGCTGTCCAACTCTGCCTGACACGCCTCCTTCTCCTGCTCCAATCGGGAGACTTCCAGCAGGGCTTCCTCCCTCCCCCTGGCCAGAGACTCTGCCTCCACGCCGGACTCTCTGAGCTCAGCCTGCAGCTCTTCTTCATGCCGTCTGGAAGACTCCAGGGTCCGGCCCAGTCTTTTCAGATCAGCCTTCAGGTTTTGGTTAATCAGCTCTATTTGATCCCCCTGTGAGAAAGTGGCTTGCATCATTCAGTCAACAATAGAAAAGACTCTCTGTTCTTCATTGTTTAGTAGTAAAGGTAGAGTTCAGTCAGTGTTGCCAACTTAGAAATTTTGTTGCTAGATTTAGCAACTTTTTATACTACCCTAGCAACATTTTTTTTTCAAAAAGAACCAAGCAACACATTTAGCAAATGGCTAAATTTAGCAACTTTTAAAAAGTGACTGAAATCGAATGAGCAGTAAGAAGTGACTTAACTCTAAATACTAAATATCTCTGGGCACAGTACTATTAGTACTGAATAGTACAGAATAGCATGTTCCTACACATCTGGAGAGGCTGGAACGCATTTCTAGGACTACTTTTTCATCAACCTGATTTCACCAAGTAGGACATGTTCCAGGATCAACATAGATGTTAATCAAGGAAAACATTCCAATCAGCCAATCAGAATTAAGGGATATGTTTACCATTTATGTTAAGTTTAGGCATATTCGCCTCTGATTTTGAGAATAGGGAATAGGTATGGATTACATTTTTGAAAAAAAATTATGTTCCAGGATCAACATAGATGTTAATCCAGGATCGCATCATATTTACAAAATCCTGACGTGCATATTTTTAGGACCCTCTGGATTTTTAGGACCCTGATTCGTCCAGTATGAGGTGGTTGGGTTTAGGGTAAGGGTGGGGGGGGGCATTATAAGATAGGATAAATAAGAAGGCTGATTTATACTTGACGTGTTCGCTTGAGTGCGTGCAGCAAATGTGATTTCATCACGGTGTTTGGGGCAACGCAGTGGCGCAGTTGGTAGTGCTGTTGCCTCACAGCAAGAACGTCGCTGGGTCGCAGGTTCGAACCTCGGCTGGGCTGGGTCAGTTGGCGTTTCTGTGTGGAGTTTGCATGTTCTCCCTGCGTTCGCGTGGGTTTCCTCCGGGTGCTCCGGTTTCCCCCACAGTCCAAAGACATGCAGTACAGGTGAATTGGGTAAGCTAAATTGTCCGTAGTGTATGAGTGTGAATGTGTGTGTGGAAGTCCCCAGAGATGGGTTGCGGCTGGAAGGGCATCCGCTGCGTAAAATCGTGCTGGATAAGTTGGCGGTTCATTCCGCTGTGGCGACCCCGCAAGGGACAAAGCCGACAAGAAAATGAATGAATGAATGAATCACGGTGTTTGCGGAGGTTCGCTTTGGCTGTGCACGACATGCTTTCGGCTGGTGGAGCGCATGAAGCTTTTTGAGACTCGAGCCTTGTTATATTTTAGTTGAGTATGAATGACTTTGAAGAGATTATGGTACGCCTGTACAGACATCTTTATGATCCGTCCATGCGTGATCATAGGAAGACCAGATGGCCAATAATTATTGGCTAGAAACTGCAAGTTTTTGTAAAATGTTTAGAAAAACTTGAGGGATAAGTTTGTTAAAGCCAAAAAGAGAGGCCATGGCAAAAGTGGAGACCCAGGTGGTTTTAATACACAATTACAGAATATGTTTTTCCACCAGTCATAGGTTTTACACTGATGTATTTATTACAATTTAGAATTTAAATAATTTAATAGTTACAAAACTAAAATTAATTAACAAACTATTTTCTTTGATAACTGGAAAAGAACATTTGGACCTATCGGTTTACCATATACTGATGCTCTGTTTTTTTTTAGGCTTTATTGGTGATAATGGTCAGGAATGTTGGACCATTATTGCCTTTTTAGCATATATAGTTGAAGTCAGAATTATTAGACCCCCTGTTTATTTTTCCCCCAATTTCTGTTTAATGGAGAGAAGATTTTTTCAACACATTTCTAATCATGATAGTTTTAATAACTAATTTCTAAATTGTTCTACCTTTTAGTAACTTCCTCTGAAAATTAGTTGGCAACAATGACTACGTTTACATGGACATCAGTAATCGAATGATTTGCTTTAATCTAATTAAGAGAATAATAAGACTAAGGTGTTTACATGAGTTGCTTTCTGAATGTTTCTTTCATGATCCCGTTTTACATGTTACAGCACATAATTTGCTTAACGTCATTGCGTCACCGCGCTATGCGCATTTCCTCTGGAGTTTCATGTAATTTCGAGTGTTTCATTTTTAATTTGCCGACTTTTAACTGCAGTTTGGCACTTTCACTTTCATTCAGGGACATTTCATGTACGTCCTCCGTGACAAACGAGATATTGGATGCAACTATGAACTGCTTGAAGTGTTGTTTTAATGGAAGTTCATACCGCATGCTGAATGGAAGAAAAAACACTCCGCATATCACGATGCAGGTGTCTGTGGGCTGCACTAACTCGGTAGGTGCAAAAAGTGTCAATCAGCCGTGCTTGTGTGTGTGTGTGTGTGTGTGTTTGGACTACCCTGTCGCAAAAGCGGCTTAAAGTCCTACATGACAGTAATAGTTCGATTAAGGTGTTTACATGTCTGTACTGCACTTCAATATTGCGACTAAAATCAGCATACTCCACACGTCATAATTCGATTTCTCTTTAGTTCGATTATGACCTTAATCTGATTAAATTAATAAAATATGGCTGTTTACATGGTAGACTCTTAATCGGAGTATTGTCTTAATCGCATTAAAATTGAATTATTGGTGTCCATGTAAACATAGTCAGTGGCTGCGTCCGAAACCGCCTACTACTCAGTAGGTACTGCATTTGAATTTAAATGTACTACTCGGCCGTTAGAAAAGTACGTTCTATACAGTATGAATGTGAGAAGTATGAATGGAATTTGGACGTACTACATCCGCCATTTTGTCATGGTCACGTGAACTACCTGCATCAGTTTCGTCGCTTCACGTCCATTCATGAATTCTCTCGCGGGGCATCATGGGATAGCGCGGCGTCCATGGGATGCGCACTTCAGAATCTCGCCGGAAGTAGTAAGTCATCCGGGTACTTCTCGCATACTGATTTTCGAATTCTATGAATTCGGACATACTACTCGGCTCCCATACTGATTTTAGCTTACTGTATAGTATGGAAGTATGCGGTTTCGGACGCAGCCAGTGAGTTTAATACTGTCACTGATTCCTGTATCTCCCATTGGGCCATGTTTACAATCCAAAAAAATGCTTACCTTACTTAGTTTTTGTCTTGTTTCTAGTCCAAATATCTAAAAAATTCTTAAATTAAGAACCATTTTCTAGACAAGTAACAAATGTTGTTTTGATTTTAGAAATAATAAATCAAAATTGAGAATATTATAGATATTTAACAGAGAATTATAGAGAATTAATAATTCAGCTGTACATTTATTTTGACTTATTCATAAGCACTAATTTTTATGTTGCTCCTTTGTCCACTTTCCGTCTTGACAGCTTTAGTTCTCATTAAACTTTAATTGCACATATCCTCTTTTGTTTTACACATAACAAAGAAACAATGACAGAACTGTGAACTGCCTCTTTAAAGACCAATTAGCAACTATTGGCACCTCATTACTGTTCCCCCACGCTGATGCCCTGCCCATTGTGTGTGTGTTTTTTTTTTATGATATCCACTCATTGTTCCAGCATAATTTTAATGTAGGCACCATTAATCTTCAAGTTTTCCCCAGTCATGTAATCCATATTTTGCAGTGGAGCAAATAAGCGGCCTCACCTTGCGCACGGCGACCCTGAGTGAATCTACAGAGCCTCTGAGAGTCTCTTTTTCCCGCTCCAGTGCTGCTCGCTCGTCCTCTAATTGAGCGATTATTGCAGCCTGCATCTTCTGGAGCTCCTCCTGACCGTGCAGACGAATCAGCTCCTCCTCCTTCTGCATAGATTCACCCTGCAGCACCTGCCCCGATATAAACACATTAAGCAGTTATTTAGCAGACGCTTTTTTATCCAAAGCAAATCAAAGTTTAGCGCTTTGAGGCTCAATGATGGTGATTCATGGATTGCTCCTTGAGGAAATCAAAAGGCCATTTTTTTGGTAATAATTCCAGAATAGTGTGCTGTGTAATGCAATGAGTGAAAATGGGAAGAGTCGTAACTGTGAGAAAGCTTGGTTTGTTTTACACTGGTCTAGTAAGCATGTTGTATGTCTTTCGTAATTGATAGTGGCAGGGAGTTTTTTTGACTTGGTGAGTCATTGCTGTTATCGACTGCACTGACATTTCACTTTGAGTGGATAGTGAGAATTTTAAAAGGGTCATTTTATGCATTTTACACTTCTTTAATGCATAATGTTGTTATTTGAGCATGAAAGTCCCTCCAAAGGGAGTTATTTCTATATTGGTAAGCACTGTTTCTCCCTCAAACACTTCAGATTTTATCATTTCAATCAGATAACAATCATGTTTTATAATTTTGTGATTCTCCTCATAGCTAGTTGTTTTGCTCCAGGGCTTACACTTTAACAAAGCCTTTTTAAAGATCCTTTATTTATATATAATGCATAGGTTTTAAACTGGATTCCTGAAGGGCCGCAGCTCTGCACAGTTTTTCTCCAACCCTAATCAAACGCAGGTGATCCAACTCATCAAGGTGTTCAAGACTACTAGAGACTATTAAGCAGGTTTGAGTTGGAGGTGGTTGGAGCTAAACTGTGCAGAGCTGCTGCCCTCCGGGAATTGAGTTCGAGACCACTGATATAATGGCAAAAATGAATAGGAAAAAGATTGCTGTTATCAACTGCACTGATATTTCACTTTCAGGGGATTGTGAGAATTTTGAAAGAGTCGTTTCAGTGGTGTGAAGTAACAAATTACAAAGACTCAAATTACTGCAACTGAGTAGGTTCTCAGGAATTGTACTTTAGTAATTAGTTTTTAAAATGTGTACTTTTACATTCCCTTGAATAGATATTTAGTGCTGTATCTGTACTTTTACTCCACTATTTATCTTCAACCTGCAGTCACTACTTCCTTTTTTGCTTGTCTAGCTAAAAACCTGTAACCATTTACTTATAAAGTAGGAAAAACAAATATTATGGAAGTAAATGGTTACAGATTTCCAGCATTTTTTAAAATATCTCCTTTTGTGTTCAACAGAACAGAGCAACTCTTAAAGGTTTGAAACAAGTAAAACGTGAGTAAATTATGAAATAATTTTCATATTGGGGTGAACAACCCCTTAAAGAGACACACACACACAACTCTTTATACTTCAGGTATAAAAATGAAATGTGTAGTATTTTAAGAAGGAACTTCACAAACATATTCTGCAGACTACTAGTATTGTTATTGTTAAAAAAAGATCTTGTTTAAAAGGGAACTTCTTCAAAGGTATATTTAAAAAAAAAAAATTCTGTCCTCATGTTCTAATGTTCTGCAGAACTTAAAAGAAGATAAACTGAAGAATGTTGTAAACCTGTAAACACTGACTTCTGTAGTATTAGTTTTTCCTACTATGGATGTCAATGATTACAGGTTTCCAATATTCTTTAAAATATCTTCTCTTGTGTTCAACAGAAGAAAGAAAGTCGTAAAGGTTTGAAACCTGAAGTAAATTGTGAGTAAATGATGAAAGAATTTTCATTTTTGTGTGAACAATCCCTTAAAAAGACACACACAGCTTCAGGAATAAAAATGATGGGCCCTATTTTAACGATCTATGCGCAAAGTCCAAAGCGCAGAGCGCAAAAGCATTAAGAGCGTGTCAGAATCCACTTTTGCTATTTTAAGGATGGGAAATTCCGCTTTGTGCAGCGGCGCATGGTCTAACAGGGTTGAGTTTATTCTCTTAATGAGTTACAGGTGTGTTTTGAGAATAAACCAATCAGAGTCTCATCTCCCATTCCCTTTAAGGGTCAGTTGCATTGCATCATAGCGCATTTGCTATTTACATGGCGGACTATGTAAGTGGAAAAACTGAACACTTCACTAGTGCGAAAACAGAATATCTACAGCGCGAGAATGAGAGTATGAGCCTCCTCATTCTTTACTTTTACTTTCACTCTTGTGGATAAGGAAACGTGTTGTACGCACAGACATCCATTCATCCGTTTGTTATGCGGAAAAGTTTTTTTCAAAACTATTTCTAAATTCAGTTCTAATTTCCAGCAAACGAATAAATGAACAATAATAATGAAGTGTGATCAAAAAACTGAGTTATATTCAAATACACGTGCTATGCCCCATATGGTCTAAAACCTGACAGGTGGGCAAATCTAAGCTTGTTTTTATTAAAACAAATATAAATATGCATATAATAAATAATACTGATAATAATAACTTTATACAAAAGCAATTTGTCATGAATAAACTGAAAAAGCCCCCAGAGATGAAGAAGGCATGAAGGCAGTAGTTTTTATATTTATGTAGAAAATAATAATTTTGCAATATTTTATTCCTTTAATTCTTTTTCATTAGTAAAGATATTTGCGTATTGCTCTACATCCTGTGAGTATTAAGCAATGTTTAAGCGAGGTGCACATCTAACACTCTCCGCGCTGGACTTTAGACCTCCTCTTAGCTGGTCTTTTAAACAGTCTATTTTAGTTCCTCAAAATAGCAACGTGCCAGCAATGCGCCTCAACACACCTCCTTTTTTAGACCAGAACGCCTATGGGCGCACATATGAGCCCAACGGCATTTGCTATTTAAACAGCGTGGTGCAAAACGTCAAAATGACTCTTGCGTCGAGCTGAAACTACCAAACAACAATTGTGTCACGCCTTGTGCTGGGTGTATGATAGGGCCCGATATGTGTGGTATTTTGAGGTGATAATCTAAAGACTATGAACAAGATTTACATAGGATCTTGTTCAAAAGGGGAGCTCTTTAAAGGGATACTTCACCCAAAAGTACAATTCTGTCCTCTTTACTCACCCTTGACTTTTTTTGGTTCTTCAAAATAACTTCTCTTGTGTTCAACAGAAGAAAGAAACTCAAAAAGGTTTGAAACAAGTAAATTGTGAGTAAATGATGAAAGAATATTCATTTTTCAATAAACAATCTCTTAAAGAGAGACAAAAAACTTCACAGAAACATTCTGAAGACTACTAACAAATTTATATTGCATCTTGTTCAAAGAAGGACTTCTTTAAAGGGATATTTCACCCAGAAATTTCAATTCTGTCCTCATTTATTCACTCTTTTGTTTGGCAGAACTCAAGAGAAGATATTTTGAAGAATATTCAAAATCTGTAAGTATAATCCATAGCATAAAATACTATGTACATCCATAGTATAAAAAAAACAAATACTATGGAATTCAATGGCTACAGGTTTACAATGCTCTACGGTATATCCTCTTTTGAGTTCTGCAGAACAAAAAATAGTCAAGAGTGACTAATTGAGGACAGAATTGTAATTTTTGGGTGAAATACCCCTTTAAAGAGGTCCCCATTTGAACAAGATGCAATATAAAGCTCGTGTTGGGACAAATTAAAGGAGAGTAAATGATGGCAGAATGTTTACTTTTGGGTGAACCGTGTCTTTAACTCATGCACTTATTGTGTGATCATCACCTCTATTTGTTTCCTAGCCTCCGCAAGGCTCTCGGCCGCCTTCTTCAGCCTCTGATTCTCAGCTTCCAGGAAAACCAGCTTATGTTCAGCCTCCAAGACCTTCTTACTCTGCTCCGCCACCTTAGAGCGCAAATCCTGGGCTAAAGCGCTCTGTCTGTCGGCCTCTTCCAGGGCCTGCTGAAGCTGGTTATGCAGGGCGAGGGCGTCCTGGGAGAATTGATCATCTTCAGTCTTCTGGGCTTCATCGCTGTACGTCTCTTCTCTGATGTCTGTCTTATTTTCGGTTTCTTTCTCACCCTCGGCCTCGCCTCTCTCTTTGCTGTTCATTTCATCTATAACCTTCTTTCTTCTCTCGCTGAGGATTACGTCGCCCCCCTCACCCCCTTCCCCGTCTTCTCGGCGGGCTTTTATTACGCCTTCTTTTCCATCATGTTTCTCTCTCCTCGTGTCATTTCCCTCGCATTCCCCTCTTGGGATTATTGGCTTTTTCCCTTCTTTTCCCTGTGAGGCTGTTCCGTCTGTCTTTAGGTCTTCTTCCCGTTTGCGTTTTGTCTCCTCCAGATTTATCTTCAGGGTGCTATTTTCATTCTTCAGACACTCCAGCTAAGGGTTGAAAGAATAATGACAGGGCCCGATTCAAAAAGTTGAAACGAGGACAAAATGACAGTAGACACAAAAAAAGAAGAAGAAAAAAACGCTCTTTAAATCTGTCAGAAGTGCCTCACCTCCTTGAGGGTGTTTTGAAGCTCTTGTGAAAGCTGCTCTGTGAGTCTCTGGAGCTCTTGGGTTTTCTCTGGGCCCTGCTGAGCCTGTGTGAGAGAGAGAAAGAGACATACAGTACATGGGAGACCTGAAAATTTACATCAGCCAGGTTGTAGCCTGAGGATAAAACTGGCCAAACATCCGCTGACCTCTTGTTCAGCCTGCAGGAGCTCCAGTCGTCTCCTCAGCTCAGCGTTCTCGTTTTCAGCTCCCAGAAGCCTCAGCGAGGAAGCCTCATTTACCTCCTCACTCAGAGGCTTTAGGTCTGAAGCAAAGTAAGAAAGATGCACACCAAGGTCAGGATTGATTTTCAGGATTGATTACCTACAATCTAAAAACTATCCATAAATTAGCAGTTTTCCGTATTATGTTTTTATTTTTTATTTCCCCCCATTTATTTATGCTTTTGAATTGCATTATGGGACCTTGATCTTTCTTCCAACAACTTCTAACTCTGAAAAGTTCAAAAAAATTAAAATTTTTAATAGTGTTTAATAAAGTTTAATGGTACAAAAACATTGTAATAAGCTGCCAGTACATTTTCTGTTATTTTACAGACTATTTAGTATTTTTTATATATATTATATTATTTCAAACTCCTAAAATGTCAAAAAAAGTCACTTTGTTAAACTGTAGAGTTAAATTTTCAACATTAAAAGTCAACAGAGCAGAGATCAAGCCCCCATGATGCAATTCACAACTGTAAATAAACAGAAAACACTTGTGAATCACAAAGTACGGTTAAATAACAGATTTTTTTTACAGTGTATAATTTAACTTCATCTTATAAAATATCTTTAAATAAATTGTCCTGTTTTGGTTCTATTTTCGTCACAGATCTTGCATTTGTAAAATGCTCTGCCCACACTGACTGCACAACCACTAGTGCCTTTGATGGATCATTCATTCGCAATTATTTTGGCTGTCTTACATGCTTTCTGTGCCATTTTCCTGGTGTTTTTGAGGTCTAGCTTGATTTGTGTGTTTCAGATAGCCTTTCCAATGTTTTCCAATGAGTATACAGTGCTCAGCACCGAACCGGCCAGGTAACTGGTCTATGTAACTGGTGTTACATAGATTAATAATGAGAATTGGTACTCATTCTAAAGAATTACCATTCAACAAATTGGTTAAAATGTAAATAAATTTTGCATTTAAAAAAACGTATCACTTGGAAAGCCTGCAATATTATGACTAAAAGAAAACTTTATTGGTGGTTACTGCTCTTGATATAAAAATAGTTATGTTGAATATGTGTAAATATGTATTTAAGTCTTGTAAAGATGGTGAATAGATTTTTAGTCTTATATTTACAAATAAACACATATATAGCTAAATATTAAGGCCATTAAAAATCGTATTTTCACATGAATTATGATGTGTAGTTGTCTTTGAGTAAAAAATGATTTTTCTCTAAATACTCTAATTTGCTTTAGACAACACAATACCATTTCTACAGAAGAGTTAATATAAAAAATAAGTTATATTTTAAGAATTAAAATTAATTAAAATTAAAATTAATAGTGCCTGATGCAGTTTGATAGAATAAACCTGATTTTGAATGAATAGAAAGATACTCTAAATTACAATATTTTAAAAACTTTTTATTAAACTATAAAAAAAAGTTATCAGACATTATAGAATAAAACAATTCTTAACACTTTACTTAACACTACACCTTATAAACCCAGAGAAACTGAGAATTTCCCAGTAGTCTCCTAATATCTACTTTAATATAGTAATTCTTAAACTTTAATTTTATGATGCACTGTAAAAAAATGATCAAAAATATTTTTAAGTTACTATAACTTATTTTAGTTAAAAAATTTTCAGCCATATTTTTAAGTTATACAAATTTTCACTTGATGTTTTAAGTCTATTTAAGTTAAGTTTAATTCAATTCAATTTAATCAAATCAAATGAAGTTTATTTGATTCAACTTAAATTTAGGACAGAACTCATTTTTTAACTGGTTCACAGATGTTCCATTAACGCAAGACATTGCCTTATTCAATTTAAAGTGCTTCATAGGCTTCGTTATTCCAAGTGTAAATTGAATAAAATATTTCCAGAAGTGTCCCCAGTGTGTGACAAATGTCAGTTTTTAGATTTCAACCTGTCTCATTCCTATGTTATGTGTCCCAAATTATAGAGTTTCTGGAACAAAATATTTCAGGTTTTTTCAGTTACATTAGACATTCCAATTGAACCAGATCCTATATTAATTAAATTTGGAGTTTACGAAGAATTTTTGAGACTTACAGCGGTACAACAACAGTTTGTTTCATATGGGTTGATCTCTGCCAAAAAACCTATCCTTTTATTTTGGAAGAAAAAAGAAGTTCCAACTCTTAAATTATGGCTGACAGAGTTAACAGGTACACTGCATCTGGAAAAAGATCAGATATACCCTAACAGACAAGGTTTGTTGTTTGAAAAAATTTGGTCCTCTTTTATTTCCTTTTTACAAACTTGTGATTAATATGTTTACTATGCCTTTAGTACCTACGTTTATTGTTGGATAGCACTGGTGGGTGGTTGGTGGGGGAATATATGTTTATTTATTTTTTTTTTGCTTAATTATTATTTTTATGACTGTTGTTGGCTTTTTTTATATTATATTTTATTTTATTGTTTTATTTTTTTATTTTCAAATATCTAATTGTTAAAATGTAAGTTTTATGTTTATGTTTAAAAAAAGTGTATTTTCAAGTGAATGTCTGCAAAAATTTCTAATAATAAAATATTGAAACCGAAAATGAATAAATTGTTTAAAAATATTTAGAAAAATATTTGAAAATATTGTGTTAATCTCCGCAACAAAAAAAATGTATTGCTTTGAAAAAAAAATATATATATATATATTATTTTATTAAAAAAAAAAAAAACTAATTTTTACAGTATGTCTGTAACTTTTAGGTTATCTTATACATTTTGGTAACCTGTGCGCCCCGGTGGCTCAATGGTTAGCACAGTTGCCTCACAGCAAGAAGGTCACTGGTTTGAGTCCCAGCTGGGTCAGTTGGCATTTCTGTGTGGAGTTCTCCCCGTGTTGGCATGGGTTTCCTCCGGGTACGTTGGTTTCCCCCACAGTCCAAAGACATGGGCTATAGGTGAATTGAATAAACTAAATTGGTGTATGAGTGTGTGAATGCGAGAGTGTCTGGATGTTTCCCAGTACTGGGTTGCGGCTGGAAGGGCATCTGCTGCGTAAAACATATGCTGGAATAGTTAGTGCTCATTCCAACTAGCTCATTCCAACAACTTCATTCCACTGTGGCGAACCCTGATAAATAAGGGACTAAACCGAAAGAAAATAAATGAATGAATGAATTGAGGTAACCTGGACTTTTAAAGTAAACCTCTCAGGTGTAATCAAAAATAACTTAATAGGTATTTTGAAAGATTATTCAAATAAATGATGAGATTTTTCATATGATTTCGGTGAACTATCCCTTTAAAGATCAGTTTCAATTAAAAATTTAATTTCTATCATCACCAGATCAAATGAGAAACAAGGGAGTATATTCGGACTTCTCTGAATGCAGATGAAAACCGTCAAGCCTCAAAAACAGCAACATGAAAGTTTTATTTTCTATCATTTTTTTCATCCCAGTCTTTTTCCATTTATTTTCAGTATATAGAAAAGGGCATCCAGGACAACGGCAATCTATTCCTTCCATGCATTACAGAAGAACGAACAACACAGAGATCTGGACCAACATGAAGGTGGGTGATTTATCGATAGGGAGGAATGTAAATGTATTCATAAATGTCTATTTCTAAACCCGACAGGCTGATTTGCATATAAGTGATTGATATCTACTCATTAACTTACACATTCAACGGTGCAGCAATGCCATTTGAGTCATAATATCAAACGCAATAATACCGAATCATGCATAATTAAACCTACCAATCTCAGGCATGTTTATTTCCTGAACGTCCTCGTCAGACTCGAGCTCTGATTGGAGGAAATGCTGATGAGTCACACTTTGATTGACACCCGCAGAATGAACCTGGCGCTTCAGCTCCACCTGCAGACTCATGTTCATCTCCAGCAGCTCATCCACCCTCTGTCTCTCCACATCCCGCTCCTACACAAACAATCATACATGCATCATACAATACTATGGATCCTTTATACAGACTCTTATGAAGTGTTTAATGGTCATCAAAATCTATATAATAGCCACACTGTAAAAAGTGCTGGATTCCACACAATCGATTTGTGTTTGGGCCAACATGAAGGTCTTATGGTCTTAACATACTTCCTGTATTACATTTGTAATGAAAAAACATCCACATATTGATAAATACTGTTATGACAGCTTTTTTAACGTTAAGATATTATTAAATTGCCTCTGGTTACAGCTATGAAATAGTTAGACAAGCAGGAAATGATCATGGGCCAATGACATTACCCCATTAAAATGGTCTAAACTAAAGTGTTACTAAAATTTCGAAGTATGTTTTCTTTCAATTCAGCATAATTAATCGAAACTGTGATGCACAGTCACAAATTGTAGCATGCAGATAAAACGTTATAGGTTCATAAAGACATTCATACAGCCTCCATATCCACAAGCTTCTGTCTGAGAAGAAGATTCTCCTTCTCCAGATCCCGCAGAGCGGTACAGCGCAGGCGAGCGTCCGCCAGCTGCTCCTCTAGCAGAGCCTTGTTCTCCTGCAGCGAGGCACAGTACTGCTGCTGCTCCTGTCGGCACAGAGAGCATCAACATTACAGGAGTTCACCCCCAAATTATCCTTAATGCTATTACAAGGATGTTCAGTTAAAAAACAATACACAGTTGAAGTCAGAATTATTAGCCCTCCTGAATTATTAGCCCCCCCTGTATATTTTTTTCGCCCAATTTCTGATTAAAGGAAAGAACATTTTTTCAACACATTTTTAAACATAATTTATTCATTTTCCTTCAGCTTAGTCCCTTATTTATCAGCGGTCGCCACAGCAGAATGAACCGCCAACTATTCCGGCATATGTTTTACACAGCGGATGCCCTTCCAGCTGCAACCCAGTACTGGGAAACATCCATACACTCTCGCATTCACACACACTCATACACTACGGACAATTTAGTTTATTCGATTGACCTATATAGCGCATGTCTTTGGACTGTGGGGGAAACGGAGCACCCGGAGGAAACCCACACCAACATGGGGAGAACATGCAAACTCCACACTGAAATGCCAACTATCCCAGCCGGGACTCGAACCAGCGACCTTCTTGCTGTGAGGTGACAGTGCCAACCACTGCGGTGAGCACGGCATTTTTTGAGACTCGAGCGAACAGTTCGCGCAGCGTTTGATTTGGTTTGATTTGAAACAGTACGACTGTACAGACATCTTTATGATCCGTGATCATAGAGATAACCTGATGATCAATAATTCTTGGCTTGAAATAGCAACAGCCGTGGGAAAAGAGGAAATTTTTTGATAAAAAGTTTGGAAAAACCTGAGGGATAAATTTGTTAAAGCCAAAAGAGGCTGTGGCAAAAGTGGAGACCCAGGTACACAATTACAGAAAAATGTTTTTCCACCAGTCATAGGTTTTACACTGATGTATATATTAGAATTTTGAATTTAAAAGAATTTAATAGCTACAAAACTAAAATGAATTAACAAATTATTTCTTTGATAACTGAAAAGGAATATTTGAACCTATCAGTTTACGATATACTGATGCCCTGTTTTTCTTGACTTTATTGGTGATAATGGTCAGGAATGTTGGACCATTATTGCCTTTTTTGCATAAGTATAGGACAGAAACTAGCCAGACAGTAATGTGTGAATTGTGGAGCGGGCTAAATCTAAAAAAACATCTGTACTTTTAAGTGTGCTTTTATTTTGCTTTTATTCTTGCCATAATAGAAATATATTTGTAGAGTAACCCATGTTCTGTTTCATTGATATTTTAATAAACTTTAATAGGTAAAACTGTCCGAAATATGAACAAAAGCAAGTGATGCATCAAAGTTTGATTTAAAAAAATCTTGAATGGTTATAAAAATCTTTATAATCATTAAAATAATGTATAAAACAATAAAAATAATTAGTTTAAAAATCTTAAATGATATTAATGATATGACGTAGTTCCGGAAACTTCCTATTTCTCTGTTTATTCGCCTGACTTTACGATCAGTTTCTTTTGACCGTCCCCTGTCGTTTTAAAGAATATTACAACGGCGAACACGGCAAGTATAAAAGCCTCGTCCGTTTCGCGAGGTGCGCGCGCAGTCAGCAGAGGTGCACGATGCAACTCCAGGCGAAAGTATAAATCCAGCTTCAGTATAGGACGTTAGTCTTATTTTTGAATCTGCCACTATGCTGACACATAGGCATTTGTAGCTCCTCCCTCTTTTGAAAAAGGCACAAACTATTTTGAATTTAAAGTGACAGTCACCTAATCGGCACATTTTGGTTCAAAGACTAAAAGGGTACGTTTCAAACCGTTATAAAAAATATGATCTGTGTGGTATTTGGAGCTGAAACTTCACATACACACTCTAGGGACATCAGAGACTCATTCTACCTCTTGTAAAAATGAGCATAATATGTCCTCTTTAAAAGGATCACTGCTGTGTATCTCCTCCTGTACCTTCTAGGCCTGTCACAATAAGGAATTTTTGTTGTGCGATTTATTGTCACAGTTATTGTTGCGATAAGGGATACTGTCATTTTGAGATCATTTTATGACACTGATTATATAATGATTACATAATAATAATGCAAATAGCCATAAACACTTTAAAATACTTATCATTCTTAATTTTATTTTAATTCTATAATTTGATGTTAACATTCCCAGAGATGGGTTGCGGCTGGAAGGGCATCCGCTGCGTAAAATCGTGCTGGATAAGTTGGTGGTTCATTCCACTGTGGCGACCCCGCAAGGGACAAAGCCGACAAGAAAATGAATGAATGAATGAATTTGATGTTAACAAGTTAAATGTCCTATTATAAATATATACTATTAAATGTCCTATTAGGTAAATGTCTAATTAAAAACTTGGACACTGGTAAAGTAGAATGTAAATGTCAAATGTTGACGTTATTTGTGAATTCAATATATCGACTTATCCTGCAATACTTGGAGATGATCTCAATAATTTAGCAAAAATTATTAAGATCATCTCCAAGTATTGCACGATAAGTCGATATATTGATTATTGTGACAGGCTTAGTACCTTTAGCTGTGTGCGGTAAAGCTCCATGCTGCGCAGGCGTTGTGTGCAGTTCTTCAGCTCCGTCTGCAGCTGCTCCACTCGGGCAGCACGTTCACGCACACAATCCAGTTCATCCTTCAGTCCGCGACTCGCACGCACCTCCACCTGCAGCGCTCGGCTCTGAGAAAAACATGATACAATCAGGAAGATGAGCATTTATTCATAAACATCATACAGAGTCTATTATCAGTACAGCATGCTCACTTCTTTCTGCAGTTTCTTAATTTCTTCCTCCATAGTTTGCATTTCTTGCTTGTAATCCAGTAGCTGATCACCTTTGTCCTCCCTGTAATACAGTTTGATGTAGGCGTGTGATTTCAGTGCCGCTAGTTTACCCGAATTGAATTGAAAAAATAATGACAATTGCTTATTTCACTGATTAATTCAGCATTGTTCATTTGGAGCAAACAAAAAAAGCACTTGCTGTATTGATTTTTTTATAACATTGCTAAAATTGCACACATTACTTTTAATTATATATTTATTATTTAAGTATTACATGAAAATAATGCTCAGATGGTTTTTGGTTTGTTTTTAAGTATTTGAAGCTCACCCAGCTTGCATTTGATTAATCAAAGAAATATTGAAAACAAATAAGATTAAAAAAAAATAAGTACAGTTGAAGTCAGAATTATTAGCCACCCTTTATATTTTCTTCCCCAATTTCTGTTTAACGACAAAAAATTCAGCACATTTCTAAACATAATAGTTTTAAAGGGCACCTATTTTACCCCTTTTACAAGATGTAAGATAAGCCTTAGGTGTCTTCAGAATGTGTCTGTAAAGTTTCAGCTCAAAATACCCATCAGATTATTTATTATAGCCTCCAGAATTTGCCCATTTTGGTGTCTGAGTACAGTGTAGCTGTTTTTGTAGCCTGTGGCTTTAACTGCAAATGAGCTGCTTCTCCCCACCCACCGCTTCTACATGTGCGTCTGCTTCTCTTGTGTTACGTCAGATAAACAGCAGTCAGTGACCGAGGCAGACACAGATGAAACTGAAATACAGCTTTGTGGAGTTTTATCAAGCCTTTCTGAAATGATGAGTCACACAAGTACCGTTTGCAGAACACACACATATTTGCGTTTACTGACATCATGCGGCCATGGTGATTATAGTGGTTAAGAATGACATAGCGGTTTTACTGTCTTTATTACAAACATGCTCTGTTTTAAAAACATTTTAAACTTGTAAACATCACAGAAAGTTGTAACAGATATTTTAATCTCAGTTTCTTTGTAAAAAATGTGTATACTGTGAACATGTGTATACAAGTTATTAAAGAAACATGGTCCCTGTCAATCAATTTGGTGGGCGGGAAAAACTGCACTCCTATGTCACGTTGCGGTGGGCCTCAAATTCACTGGGATTTTTGTATCCTATTTTAAAGCAGAAAAAAAAAAAAATAGACTTGTTGTGTTTATATCACTTCAATATGACAGTGGACACACTATACTAGGGTTGGGTCGATAGACGATGCCATCCTCCATTGCCGATGGCGGATAGACATCACGATGCTGAGTCAGCATCACAATCCTCCGCCCCGCCCTGCCCCCGTCACAGCAGCAACCCACTCGCGAAAAATACTCACTTAGGCCCCGTTTACACTAATACGTCACAGTTTTAAAATGGCATTTTAGAACAAAAACGATCCATGTCTACACTAGCGTTTCACCTAGCATTTCTGAAAAGATCTACGTCCACACTATACTGCTGAAAATGCACAACACGTGACCACACACATACACACACACACACACACACACACACACACACACACACACACACACACACACACACACACACACACAGTCATGCGCTGCAGCATGCAGCCTGAGCTCCAGCAGTCAGCGGGTGCTTTGAGCACAAAACCCTAGAGGGCAGTGCATGTCGGACAGTTTATCAAGGATGAACCGCTGGATCGCGTCTCACTATAGTTGTTAAACGTGATATTTAATTCATCTTAACAACATTATAACGACACAGATCACTCTGCCTATTCCCACAGAAAAAGTAACTGACAGGTGGTCTTTGTGTGTAACTTCTCTTTATTTATTTATGATTTGGTTGTGGGTAAAACAAAGAGCATGCGGGTCAGGTAGTTGAAACGGTAGGCTACAAATAATTAATTCACTATGAATTAATTAATTATTCATAAATAATTATTCACCGCCGTGAACATTGTGATGCAATTTTATGCAAGATACTTGGACGAATTAAAAAAAGCTCAGAAGAACAGCATTTATTTTAAAACATCAATATTTTGATTAAATAGTTGATTCAGATTTTATAGATTGTATAAGTCTTTGCTTTTATGTCTCTGCTGATCCATTTACTGCATCCTGGCTGAATAAAAAAATAAATACTGACACATATCTTCATATAAACCAGTGTTTCTCAACCACGTTCCTGGAGGACCCCCAACACTGCATGTTTTGGAGGTCTCCATCTGTCACACCTATTACTGGTCTTTCAGTCTGTGCTAATGAGCTGATG
The DNA here is from genome assembly GCA_903798195.1 of Danio kyathit. NCBI lineage: Eukaryota > Metazoa > Chordata > Actinopteri > Cypriniformes > Danionidae > Danio > Danio kyathit. The sequence continues at coordinate 54,030,565 of LR812532.1, read as the reverse complement.
ATCTGAATCAGATGTGTTTGATTAAGGAGACATGGAAAATGTGCAGAGCTGGTGGTCCTTCAGGAACGTGGTTGAAAAACACTGATATAAACCATTATAAAAATAAACTCACAGCTCCTGCTTGAGTCGACGTAGTTTAGCTTTGCTCTCCGCCAGCTGAAAGGCCAGTCCTTCAGGAGGTCCATCTCCAAACCCGCTCAATGTGTTTATATGAGTTACAGATGACTCCCGTTCCTGACAAAGCTCTGCTATCCTCTACATATCAGACACGGACATCCAAAAGCAAAAATCAGATCTCGCCTAATTGCATATGAAAATGCCAGATTGTGAAGATCAGTTGTTCTCTGACCTCCAGTTGTGTGTCTCTTTGGGCCAGCAGGTTCTGGATCTGTTTAGCCATTGAGCAGAAGAGAGTCTGCAGCTCCACTCCATTCAGTCCACACAGATCTCCAAACTCCAGAGGAAGAACTGCATTCGGGTCTTGGGTCACCTAATGATCAAAAGGTATGTTTTGGTCATATACACACTGAAAAAATACTTCTGCTGCTTGTTTAAACTACTTATTTAAAATGTGTTAAAGCAACTTCAATTCTTCACAATTCTTAAGGTTTTTTCAGGGGGACAACTTAATTGTTTTATGTTCAATCTACTTAAATTTGTAAAAACGATAACGGGTGGCACGGTAGCTCAGTGGTTAGCACTGTCACCTCACAGCACAGGTGTCAAGTCCAGTTCCTGAAGGGCCCCAGCTCTGCACAGTTCAGTTCCAACCCTGCTTCAACACACCTACCTGTAGGTTTCAAACAAGCCTGATGGACTCAATTAGTTTGATCAGGTGTGTTTAAATAGGGTTAAAGCTAAACTGTGCAAAGCTGCGGCTCTCCAGGAACTGGATTTGACACCTGTGCCTCAAAGCAAGAAGGTCACTGGTTTGAGTCCTGGCTGAGCCACTTGGCATTTCTGTGTGGAGTTGGCATGTTCTCCCCATGTTGTGTGGGTTTCTTCCGGGTGCCCCAGTTTCACCCACAGTCCAAAGACATGCGCTATAAGTGCATTGGGTGAACAAAAATGACTGTAGTGTATGAGTGTGTGTGTGTGTGTGTGTGAATAAGAATGTATGAGTGTTTCCCAGTACTAGGTTGTGGCTAGAAGGGCATCCGCTGCGTAAAACATATGCTGGAATAGTTGGCAGGTCATTCCACTGTGGCAACCCCTGATAAATAAGGGACTAAGTCAAAGGAAAATGAATGCATGAATGAAAACAATTACGTTAACCTAATAGAGCTGTGTTGGGACCTAGTTAAAATATTAGCCCTCATGTAAAATTTTAATCCTTTATAAATTAGTTCCTGAGTGCTGTTTAACAGTGACAAGATTTGTTTTCAACTGGTTTTTAAATAAAATATTTTTAATAACTAATGTCTAATAACTATTTTCTTTTGTCTTTGTCATGATGACAGTACATAATATTTTACTAATTATTTTGCAAGATATTAGTACACTAGTCCGCTTAAAGTGCAATTTAAAGGTTTAATTAGGTTAACTAGGCTTAATTAGGCATGCCATTGGACAACATTAGTATGTTCTGTAGCCGATTATAACATATAATTTCTTAAGAGGCTAAAAATATTGACTAGGGCTGCACGATTCATTCATTCATTCGTTTTCTACAGTTTTTCCGGGGCCGGGTCGCAGGGGCAACAGTCTTAGGAGAGAACCCCAGACTTCCCTCTCCCCAGACACTTCCTCCAGCTCCACCGGGGGGATCCCGAGGCATTCCCAGGCCAGCCAAAAGACACCCACCAGCGTGTCCTGGGTCTTCCCCAAGGTCTCCTCCTGGTGGGACATGCCTGGAACACCTCCCTAGGTAGGCGTCCATAAAGCATCCGAAACAGATGCCCGAGTCACCTCAGCTGACTTCTCTCGATGTGGAGGAGCAGCGGCTATACTCCGAGCTTCTCCCGGGTGACAGAGCTCCTCACTCTACCTATAAGGGTGTGCCCTGCCACCCTGCGAAGGAAACTCATTTCAGCCGCTTGTATCCGAGATCTTGTCCTTTCGGTCATGACCCAAAGCTCATGACCATAGGTGAGAGTAGGAACGTAGATTGACTGGTGAATTGAAAGCTTTGCCTTTCGGCTCAGCTCCTTCTTTACCACAACGGACCGGTACATCGACCGCATTACTACTGCCGCTGCATCAATCTCACGTTCCATACTTCCCTCACTCGTAAAAAAAAACCCCAAGATACTTGAACTCCTCCTCCTGGGGTAAGGACTTTCCTCCAACCTGGAGATGGCAAACCATCTTTTTCCAGTGGGCTGCACGATATTGGAAAAAAACTGACATTGCAATTTTTGTTTATTTGCAACATACAGGGGCGGATTTAACCACTAAGGAAGGTAAGCGGCTGTTTAGGGCCCCAGGACATCTGAGGGCCCCCAAGAAATATCTAGAAGTGTAAATTATACCTATAAACTATATATAACATAGTTTTCTATCATATTTTGTATAGTGAGAGTCAAACAAATACAATTTTTTTACACCATTAAATATTATTTAATATACAATAAAACATAATATTATTATAATAATGTAATATTATGTAAACATATTATAAATTAAAATATCCACCATCCCCAATCATGGAGCAGTCCAGCAGTTAAAAAAAAAAATATATATATATATATATATATATATATATATATATATATATATATATATGTATATGTATATATATACAGTTGCAATCAGAATTATTCAACCCCCTGATTTATTAGCCCCCCTGTTTATTTTTTTCCCCAATTTCTGTTTAACGGAGAGAAGATTTTTTCAACACATTTCTAAACATGATAGTTTTAATAACTCATTTCTAATAACTGATTTATTTTATCTTTGCCATGATGACAGTAAATAATATTTTACTAGATATTTTTCAAGACACTTCTATACAGCTTAAAGTGACATTTAAAAGCTTAACTAGGTTATTAAGGTTAACAAGGAAGGTTAGGGTAATTAGGCAAGTTATTGTATAATGATAGTTTGTTCTGTAGAATATTGAAAAAATATATAGCTTAAGGCGGCTAATAATTTTGACCTTAAAATGGGTTTTAAAAAATTAAAAACTGCTTTTATTCTAGCCGAAATAAAACAAATAAAACTTTCTCCAGAAGAAAAAATATTATCAGACATAGTGTGAAAATGTCCTTGCTCTGTTAAACATCATTTGGGAAATATTTAAAAAAGAAAAAAAATTCAAAGGGGGTTGAATAATTCTGATTGCAACTGTATATATATATATATATATATATATATATATATATATATATATATATATATATATATATATATATATATATATATATATATATATATATATATATATATATTATTTTTAGTAAATTCAAATTGACTAAATTATTTTAAATTGTAAATTCATTTTCAGAAAACTAATCATTTAAAATGAAGAGCTTACATTAGGGGTGTCAAAATTAATCGTTTCTTCGGTCAATTCGATATCGGTTCAGTAATAGATCATAACCGGTTATTACGCACTGACGTCATTTATCCCCTATGCGCGATGTCATAATTCATTATTTTAGATTAAAAAAATTTGTAGGGGGTATGCATGAAATATAGTAAAAAATTATGAATGCAATAGAACAAAAATACAAGTGAAATAAACAGTGCTTCATGGTTACCAGTGGAATCTAACAGCATTTAGTTAAAGAAATCCAATAATCATATAAAATTGTATAAATAATTAAATACAAGTAATGATGAAAAACAATATATTGTGCAGCTCTAATATTGAAAATATATATTTTTTAATTATTTCATTATTGTGTGTGTGTGTGTGTGTGTGTGTGTGTGTGTGTGCGTGCGTGCGTGCGTGCGTGCGTGTGTGTGTGTGTGTGTGAGAATGAAAGAAAATGACACAAGGGGGTACATCAACAAAATATACCTCTAAATGTTTATATAGCTTAAGGGATTTTTTGTTCTTAATAGTTTTTTTTAAAGATTTGAAAAGCACCACCAATTTTTTGGGAAACTAAGAGGATAGGAAAATTATAAACAGCCTAGATTTATAAATAAAACAGAAGGCCAGATCTACAGTATTATTAACTAAAAAAAACAAATTCAGAATAAATAAAACAACATTTTGTAGAAACAGGTTAAATTCAGATCTAATTTTAAACTTAAAGAAACATAGACTTTAGTGGAAAAAACTGCACGATGCATGATAGATCATATGCTTACACTATAGCCGGGTTTCCATCCTAATGCGAAGCAAATCTTTTCAAAGTTTGCAAAAAATAAAATAAATCCTGAAAGTGAATTAGATGTGTTTAAATGCAACATTTTTTGTGTTTCTGTGGATTCAAATTGATGGTAAAATTCATTTAAAGTGGTCATATTTTACTTTTTACACGTTCAACTTACATTAGTGCAATGTAAAAACATGAAAGGATCAAATTAGCTTATTTGTTTTTACAAATTTAAGTAGATTCAACATAAAACAATTAAGTTGTTGCCAAAAAACAAAAACAAAACATTGTGTTGTTTCAACTTATTTTAAATAAGTAGTTTGAACAAACAGCAAACCTAATTTTTTGAGAGTGTGCAGGGTTGAGTTTAAGCATGAAAACTGTCCATATTTAACCCAACACTGAGTTAAAACAACCCAACATTTTTTGTGTATAAATGATGAAAAGAAGCAGGTAGAGGAATTCCATGCAAATGTCAACCTTTAATTTACAACACAAAACATATAAGATACATTCATATTAACTTTAAAAGAAAAGCACTGACCTCCTGTATGCACAGCGCGATCTCTGCTTGCGTATCAATGTCCAGGCACTGAATCTGCTGAATGAACGTTTCTTTCCTTTCACACTGGTGACAAAGAGTCATACGAAGAGAAAGAAAATCAATCACACACTGTAAGCATCCACATGTTTTCCAGCATTACACTCCAATTCATTTAACAGTGTTGAAACTTTCCATTAAAGATATTAAAAGTGTTGACAGTGGTTATTTACCTGTACTGCACAGCCCAGTAATAACAGTAGCAGTCTTCTGAGCTCTGCAACAGCGCCCTCTATTGAAAATGAAACAGCATATTTGCTTACAGTCGAAGACTAAATTATTAGCCTAACAAAGAAATTAGATTTTTGTGCAATAATATGAAGAGTTAAAACGTCTAAGCAAATAGGTTTAGATGCAAAAACCTCTAAGTGCCGTCTGAAATTTCCATCTAAAATGACCATTATTCTTAGCCTCCTTTATTTATGTTGAGTTATTTCACTTTGAAAACCATGAAAAGAACTTATTCTTTGTCATAAAAGTGAAATTACTGAACCTAAACACTGGAGCATTAATAAAAACGACCATTTTAGAAGAAAATTTCAGACGGCATTTAGAGGTTTTTGCATCTGAACTCTTCATATGTTGATTGTAGCAAAGTTTTATATACACAAATGTAGATTCATTAAAGTTTCTCCCTGTTTCAAAGCATTTAAAAATGATTTCAAAAATCCATAAAACATGTAAAAACATAAATCCATGATGACATAAAGGTAAATCCATAATGATTTCTTAAATCCATAAAACAGGTAAAAACAAAAAGTGCCTCAAAGTTCTCGAAACTTGTCAGCTTATATGGATTGACCCCCCTGAATAAAATTTCATTTGTATTAGTATGATTTAAGGTTTTATTTATGTTATTATTTTGTTTATTATATGCTGCTTGGATATATAGTTATATATGTATATATTTAATAATGGAAGTTTAAAATGCTTTTTTGTTATTTAAAGGTTAAATAAAAGGGGATATATTTATTTATTTATATTAGCCTTAATTATTAGCCTTATTAGCCAAAATATTATTATTAAAATATTTCAAAAGAGCTGTTTATTTTATCAAGACATTTCTAAACAAAATAGTTCATTCATTCATTTCGGCTTAGATCCTTTTTTAATCTGGGGTTGCCACAGCGGAACGAACCGCCAACTTATCCAGCATATGTTTTTACACAGCGGATGCCCTTCCAACTGCAACCCATCACTGGGAAACATTCATACACGCTCATTCACACACAAACACTATAGACAATTTAGTTTACCCAATTCACCTACCACATGTCTTTGGACTGTGGGGGAAACCGGAGCACCCGGATGAAACCCACGCCAACATGGGGAGAACATGCAAACTCCACACAGAAATGCCAACTGACCCAGCCAAGGCTCGAACGAGCGACCTTCTTGCTGTGAGGCGACATCGCTACCCATTGCGCCACCGCGTCGCCCTAACATAATAGTTTTAATAGCTAATTTATAATAGCTCATTTATTTTGTATTTGCAATGATGACTACATAAAATTTTACTAGTTATTTTGTGAGATACTAGTATTCAGCTTAAAGTGCACTTTAAAGGCTTAATTAGGTTAACTAGACAAGGTAGGATAATTATGCAGGTTATAAATAAAAAATCTTAAGGAAAAAAAATATATTGAACCTAAAAATTTTTAAAATTAAAATAAAAAGTTTTCATTTAAGACACCATAAAAAATGTAGAAATCTAATTAGTAGAGATGCTCCGATCAGGATTTTTGCAGCCATACTGAGTACCGATTCCTTGTCATGGTGATCGGCCGATACTGAGTACTGACTCTGATTCTTCAAGCTTTATATAACTTTGCCATTGCATAAGCACAATTGCACTTTAAGTATGAGATCTCGCCTTACCTAAGATAATAAATTAAGGATGTTGCATACATGTAATGGTCAAAAGCAGCTTTACAAAAAGAAAATAGATAAAACAGATAAAAAAAATGTTAAGAAAAATTACTAATAATGCAATTTGGAAACATTGCTCATGTGTTGTAGCGCTGCTGATGCATAACCCGGATGCATCTTCCTCTGCTTGTAAACTTGTAAACTAACACTTGTGATCGGTTCATGTGATCGGCCAGATGAACGAGTATCAATCGAGTCCTGAAATGTGATTATCGGCCGAGACCGATCTTCGGCCGATCGGAGCATCTCTAATAATTATTAAATATATATTTTAAAAATTATATTTTATTAAATATTAATATAAAATATAAAAGAAAATGCTTCTTATATAATAAATTCATAATATAATAAATAATATATAAATAAATAAGAAATAATAATATAATAAATTAACAATTAAATAATTTTCATTCATTTATTCATTTTCTTTTTGGCTTAGTCACTTTATTAATCTGGGGTCGCCACAGCGGAATGAACCGCCAACTTATCCAGCATATGTTTTACGCAGCGGATGCCCCTTTCAGCTGCAACACATTACTGAGAAACATCCATACACAGTCATTCACACACATACACTACGGCCAATTTAGCTTACCCAATTCACCTCTAGCGCATGTCTTTGGACTTGTGGGGGAGACCGGAGCACCCAGAAGAAACCCACGCCAACACGGGGAGAACATGCAAACTCCATACAGAAATGTCAACTGACCCAGCCGAGGCTCGAATTGGGTGGCAATTGTGCTACTCACTGCGCCACTGTGACGCCAATTAATTTTTTTTTTATATAAAATAATAATATTAATATAAATTACATTATTATAATGAAGTTTGATCATTATTTAAATATATATTATTATTAATAAATATTATGCAAATATAATTAAAAATACTGTAAACAATTGCTTGCTCCGTTAAATATCAATATCAATATTGGAATATATTTAAATTAAATTCATACAATTTCATAATTTTGCCTTCTAATGCATAAATGTGAATTTTTGGGATTGTTTCTATGTACGTAATAATAATTAGAGAGGGAAAAAATGTCCTATTATTCAGATGACAGATTTCGCACCTGTCAGGGGATCTCGACCTAAAACAGCAACATTTGGCAGCGGCATCAGGACCAGCTGCTGTAGATTCTCCTGTAAGAGAAACAAGCATGAAAGAAAAGACAAGCATTAAAACCCTCATTTGTGCGTTTCTGTCATCGCAGACAATGCTCAATTAAGAGGTTTAAGAGGAACGGTATTCATATGAAGTGATATGCGGTCAAAAAAAATAACCAAGACTGTGGAAAAAAGGCTTATTAATAACCAAAAAACATCTAATTCAGTTTGATTAATGATTCTGTTATTGTAGTAGCCAATTTTCTTATGCTTTTACAAAATACTCATCCTTACCAAATTTATTGTTACATGATATGGTGATCAATATGAAGATACTAAATTGTGGGTATTTTCATAGGATTCCAGGCCACTTTGAAGAATACAATGAAAGCATGTATTACCATGGTGTGACAATGTTTTATTCTATTTAATGATTATTTTTTAGTATTTGAGGTTTATTTAATTACCTGCATAGCAATACTTATATATATATAAATTATAGGTGGGCATCATAAAATGGCTCATTTGAATTCTGCCGAAGGCATTCAGAATATGTGTGCTACCCAAATAATGACTAAAAATAAATCTTTGAGAACGGGTTTCTCAAGCCAGGTGGCGCATTAGACCAGGGGATCATCTCCTGTTTCCAAAATCCATCACAAACTGCTTGAGAAACTGTTCTACTGTGATAATTGGTGATGAAAATAAATGATATTCAATAAGATGTACTTGTGTTTACTAACTGTTTATTCAGTTAAACATGAATGTTGAACTGTAGGCCTACATGAGCTCCAAACAGCGATTTTTGATGACCTTAATCCGACTAAAGTCAGAACTGAACAAAACAGAAATGGAATTAAGATGTGGAGTATGCAGATATTAGTGGAATTATTGAAGTAAACACCGCGATCAAACTATTACTGTCATGTAGGACATTTCGCCATATTTTCCGACAAGATCCACACACGCGGCTGTCAGTAAAGGACCACGCACACACACACACACACACACACACACACACACACACACACACACACACACACACACACACACACACACACACACACACACACACACACACACACACACACACACACACACACACACACATTGCGAAATGCGGAAGTTTTTTCTTTCCATTTGGCGTGCGTTATTAAATTCCATAACACTCTCACCAGTCCTTACTCCTTATTTGCGTCTAATACCCCAGTTTGTCACAGGGGCATGAATGAAATAATCATGAATGAAGATGAAACTGCCGAACTGCAGTTAAAATCACCCAAAATTACAGGAAACTCTTATATGAAAGCACTTCACGTAAACACCTTAATTATATTATTGTCTATTAAGGCAAATAACTAGACTACAGATGTCCATGTAAGCATAGTCAGTTGTGTCTTCAAATTAAAAGAAAAGTTCCAGAAGGACATCCGGCTGATTTGAATCAGAAGGGCACTTTTTTGACTTTCATTCACCGTCATTTATTTTAAAAAGCACCCGGTCCATTTTATTTGTATTTATTTGTATTTGTTGTTTTACTCGAACGCTACAGGTGCCTGATAGTTAGATGTGGACCTAACATGAATCAAATTCACTCTAGTGAACTGCATCCATATAAGCACGTCACGTTTGATGTGGTAATTTCACAGTAGAAATACACACAGGTTCGAAGACTCCTACAGTGGCCACCTACAGTGCAATTCAGCCAGGTATACATCCGCTCCCTAAAATATCAAGGTGAAATTCATCATAGCTTGCGTAGAATAGACCCAGCTCCCAAACCAACTTTCAGAATAGATTAACGGCGCTATTTTTTTTATTGCCGGATAAGAGTCTTGCATTAACGCCGATAACGAGCCACAACTAATATAAATATAAATATAGTAATTTATATTAAAAATATATTAATATATAAATATATTAATAGTATCACAGATTGGTTTGGTAAAAGTTCATTACATCTTAATATTGGAAAAACAAAAGAGCTACGTCTGGGGAGTCAAACAAGAGTAGCAGATACTAGATTTTATAAACCAGTCATCATCATCGGAAAAATAGTAGAGCAGGTCTTATATTTTAAGTATTTAGACACAATTATTGACAATAAATTGAATTTAGATAGTAATGTAGAGGCTGTTTATAAGAAGGCAAGTCAACGTCTCAGTCTCCTCCGCAAGTTGAAAAGTTTTAATGTTAGTACACAGACTTTAAACATGCCATATACTGTAGACCCTATTCCTGGCGATCGACCTTCCTGCTCATTTCAGCTCCAACCCTGATCAAACACACCTGAACCAATTAATTAGAACCTGAGGAGCACTTGATAATTACAGGCAGGTGTGTTTGATATGGGCTGCAACTGAAAACAGCAGGAAGGTCGATCGCCAGGAACAGGGTTGAGCACCACTGCTGTAGATCATTAATATAGAGTGTTCTCACATATAATATTGTTTCGTGGTTTGGTAACACAACACTTAAACAGATGAAGAAATTATCGCAAATTATCATTCATGCAAATAAGATAACTGGTTACAAACAACATTCACGGCAGATTTTATTTGACTCCTTTATGGAAAAAAAAGTAATTGCGATATTTAAAGATAATACACATCCAGTTTTTGAAATGTTATAATCAGGACACAGGCTTAAAATTCCTAGAGCCTGGAGAAATGCTTACAAACATCATCCCTTAAAAATATCCCTTATTTTCACATCCAAATGTTGACAGGTGTGTCTTGTATATGTATGCTACCAGTGTTAAAGACAAATTTCCTTTCTGTGCCAAGCAGAACGGACAATAAAGTTTAAACTACACTAAAGAGTCAGTTATTACAGAAATTACATTTATACATCAAAACAAAATACAAAAAATTTGATAAGGTAATAAAAATGAAAGAAAAAGCTTAATATATTGTGTAAAACCATTTCAAGTAAATCAAATTTGTCCCAATAAGTTTACATTAAACCATTTACATAACTTATATACAACCTGTATACATCCACACACACACACGATTAAAATGATATAAACATTGGCATTCAAATATAAACATATTAATATTGATTACTAATCGGCTTAGTCCCTTATTTATCAGGGGTCACCACAGCGGAATGAACCGCCAACTATTGTGGCATATGTTTTACGCAGCGGAAGCCCTTCCAACTGCAGCCCACCCTGCTGAAAAATCCAGCTTAAACCAGCCTAAGCTGGTTGGCTGGTTTTAGCTGGTCGACCAGCCTGGTTTTAGAGGGGTTTTGGCCATTTCCAGGCTGGTTTCCAGCCATTTCCAGCCTGGTCTTAGCTGGTCAGGCTGGAAAATTACCAGCTTAAACCAGCTAAAACCAGCTTGACCAGCCTGGTTTAAGCTGGACATAGCTGGTTTTGGCTGGTCAAGCTGGTTTTAGCTGGACAGCTCCCAGCCTGACCAGCTAAGACCAGGCTGGAAATGGCTGGAAACCAGCCTGGAAATGGCCAAAACCCCTCTAAAACCAGGCTGGTCGACCAGCCAAAACCAGCCAACCATCTTAGGCTGGTTTAAGCTGGATTTTTCAGCAGGGCAGTACTGGGAAACATCCATACACACTCATACACTATGGCCAATTTAGTTTATTCAATTCACCTATAGCGCATGTGTTTAGACTGTGGGGGAAACCGGAGGAAACCCACACCAACACGGGGAAAACATGCAAACTCCACACAGAAAAGCCGAACCAGCAACCTGCTGCCCCTACTAATATTAGTTTCATTTATTATTTTTAGTAATCCAATATACTATTTCAGTTGGCAACTTTTTACATTTTTAGTTGATGTTTGACGTCTAATATTTATTCATTTAACACAATATTTTTAAATATAAATATATAAAATAGTAAGGTGACACGGTGGTGCAGTAGGTAGTGCTTTTGCACACAGCAAGAAGGTCGCTGGTTCGAGCCTCGGCTGGGTCAGTTAAAATTTCTGTGTGGAGTTTGCATGTGCTTCGGTTTCCCCCACAAGTCCAAAGACATGCGATACAGGTGAATCGGGGCAAGCTAAAATTGTCCATAGTGTATGTGTGTGAATGAGAGTGTATGAGTGTTTCCCATTGATAAGTTGCAGCTGGAAGGGCATCCGCTGCGTAAAACGTGCTGGATAAGTTGGTGGTTCATTCCGCTGTGGCGACCTCAGATTAATAAAGGGACTAAGCCAAAAATAAAATGAATGAATGAATATAAAATAGTATATATAAAAGATATATATGAAAAACTATATAACACCATAACAGATTTTATAGTAATCCTTTGCAATAAGGTCTCGTAACTTTAAAGTTAAATCATTAATTAATATAAACTACTGAGCAATTAATTTTTTTATTTATCATTGTTTAAGGATAGGAGATAATTAAAAAGGACAGCTTTTACCATAAATGAAAATGTACTCTCTCTGAAGTTGGTCCAAACCTCTGTGGTTTTTTCTTTAAGCACTTAATGTATAAGATTAACTTTGTATAAGATTTTAGCACTTTTTAATAATGTAGAACTCAACTAAGATTAATGAATGTTGTGAAACTATTATTCATAGATAGTTCATGTTTAATAAATGAACTTACATTAATAAATTCAACCTCACAGCAAAGTACTTGTAGTAAATCGCTTTAAAATATTTTATTTCAGTTAGCTGTGAGACAACATCTTTAGTTTTTCCATTAAATGTATATTTGAGTTGAATTTCAATTAATATGCTTTATTAATTTAATTGTTATAGTAAACCATAGAAACAGTGGTTACATCACAATATTTCCCTTGCATTTCCACAGAAATGTATGCGTTACCTGCCTTTATTCAGTGTAATTATTAATCAGCTCCTCAATCATTAAGCAACCACTGTGTGAGCCTTCAGGTTTTTTTTTTTAAAGCTGATCAAAAATCTAGATAATGCAGGTCAATATATAAGCTTACATTTAAGGATTTTATTATTAGTGGGGTTTGCCTTAAGGCAAATTCCACTATTGTAATGCTCCATACTTATTAGTGGGGTTTGCCTTTAGGCAAAGTTCACTATTGTTATTCTCCATACTTATTATTAATGGGGTTTGCCTTAGGCAAAGTCCATTCTTACTATTCTCAATGGGTGGTTTATTATTATTCTTCTTCCATCTTCCGTGCGCTTTTTCGGCGCGTAACTCGTCCCGCAGTTTTCGCCCCAGACCCCTGAAAGTGGGGTCAAATCGTGCGGTTTCATCGGGAATGGTGTGCTATGACTTTTATAAGGGGTCGGGGGTTTTTTGGCCCCGCAGGGGCCAAAAAACCTCCGAAAAATGTCCCATACGCTTTGCATTGAGCCAAACTTTGACGAGTCACAGCACTGAGTGTGAATTTCATAGAAATATGGGATTCACAGCATCTGTAGGGGGTTGCAGCCTGAGTGAGAACATACCCCGCACGGGGGTATAAGTTGCACCCCTGGGGCTCTAGGACGTCCCAAAGTGGTCCCATTGACTTAACATTGAGCCGAACTTTGACGAATCACAGCACTGAGTGTGAATTTCGTACAAATATGGGATTCACAACATCTGTAGGGGGTTGCAGCCTGAGTGAGAACATACCCCGCACGGGGGTATAAGTTGTACCCCTGGGGTGCTAGGACGTCCCAAAGTGGTCCCATTGACTTACATTGGCCCCATTGACTCCCATTCATTTTTCTAGACCACAGTAGCTAACGAAAGTGGAAAATTGTTATAGCGCCAAGAGTGAATTTCGTAGAAATATGGGATTCGCCACATCTCGAAAGGGCCACAGCCCGCATAAGTACATACCCCGAAAGGGGGTAAATGTTGTACCCCTGGGGGGCTAGGGGGTCCCAAAATCTCCCATTGACTTAACATGGAGCCGAATTTGGACGAATCACTGCGCCGAGTGTGAATTTCTTAGAAATATGGGATTCACAACATCTGTAGGGGGTTGCAGCCTAAGTGGGAACATACCCCGAAAGGGGGTATAAGTTGTACCCCTGGGGTGCTAGGACGTCCCAAAGTGGTCCCATTGACTTAACATGGCCCATTGACTCCCATTCATTACATTGACTCCCATTATAAATGTCACATGTCAATCACATTACATAGCAGTGTCATACAGACTTGGGGGTGGGCTTATTTGACTCAGGCAACCAACCAGCATCTCAATATGATAATGAAGCTCTCAAGCCACGCCCCCCAAACCTTTTAAGGACCCTTAATAACCGACTCATTGACTTAACATGGGCTGGGACGTCCCATTGCTGATCTCATTGACTTCCATTATAAATGTCCCACATCAATAACATTACATAGGAGTGTCATAGAGACATGGGGGTGGGCTCATTTGACTCAGGCAACCAATCAGCATCTCAATATGATAATGAAGCTCACAAGCTACGCCCCCAAACTGATCCCATAGACTGCCATTATAACTGGCCTTCATGCATATCTTTGCATAGCAGTGTCCTATTGACTTGGGGGTTGGCTCTTTTGACTCAGACAACCAATGAGCATCTCAATATGATAATGAAGCTCACAAGCCACGCCCCCAAACTGATCCCATAGACTGCCATTACAACTGGCCTACATGCATATCTTTACATAGCAGTGTCCTATTGACTTGGGGGTTGGCTCATTTGACTCAGACAACCAATGAGCATCTCAATATGATAATGAAGCTCACAAGCCACGCCCCCAAACTGATTCCATAGACTTCCATTATAATAGGCTTTGATGCATATCTTTGCATAGCAGTGTCCTATTGACTTGGGGGTTGGCTCAGTTGACTTAGGCAACCAACCACACCCAACTTCACTCTGTAACCACGCCCATGGCAACAAAACAGAGTACCCTAGCAACCATTTATCAACAGCTATATCTCAGCATCAGAACATCGTAGAGACATGGGGATTGGCTCGTTTGGCTCATGCTAGCAAACGGAACTTCCTGTATGCTACACATGCTAGCAGTGACTAGCTACATGCTAATATTGACTAGCCAAGTGCTGTAACTTGCTAGAAATAGTTACTAAGTATAAACAAATGACCAAGCATATATGTAAGGCTTGCCTAGTAACAACCTAGGGTACCCTAGCATCTGCCTAGCAACCACCCAAATTACCCTAGCAACCGCCTAGCAACCACCTAGCAACCGCCTAGCAACGGCCTAGTAATGCCTCAGTAAGTGCCTAGCGACCACTCAGGACACCCTAGCAACCGCCTAGCAACGCCTTAGCAACCACTCAATATACCCTAGCAACCACCTAGCAACACCTTAGCAACCACCTAGCAACCACTTAGGACACCCTAGCAACCGCCTAGCAACACCTTAGCAACCACCTAGCGACCACTCAGGACACCCTAGCAACCGCCTAGCAACGCCTTAGCAACCACTCAGAATACCCTAGCAACCACCTAGCAACACCTTAGCAACCACCTAGCAACCACTTAGGACACCCTAGCAACCGCCTAGCAACACCTTAGCAACCACCTAGCAACCACTTAGGACACCCTAGCAACCGCCTAGCAACACCTTAGCAACCACTCGGGACACCATAGCAACCACCTAGCAACGGATTATCAACCACCTAGCAACCACTTAGGACACCCTAGCAACCGCCTAGCAACACCTTAGCAACCACCTAGCAACCACTCAGAACACCCTAGCAACCGCCTAGCAACACCTTAGCAACCACCTAGCAACCACTCAGGACTCCTTAGCAACCACCTAGCAACACCTTAGCAACCACTTAGGACACCCTAGCAACCGCCTAGCAACACCTTAGCAACCGCCTAGCAACCACTCAGGACACCCTAGCAACCACTTAGGACACCCTAGCAACTGCCTAGCAACGCCTTAGCAACCACCTAGCAACCACTCAGAACACCCTATCACTGCCCTAAACTGCCTATTAACCACTGAGAACACCCTAGCAACCGATTAAAATGCATTGTACCCCATCGATTTGCCACGCAAACCCCATTCACATTTTCTTTAGGAAATGTACAATTCTAGTTAGTGGGGTTTGCCTTAAGGCAAATTCCACTATTGTTATTCTCCATACTTATTAGTGGGGTTTGCCTTAAGGCAAATTCCACTATTGTTATTCTCCATACTTATTAATGGGGTTTGCCATAGGCAAAGTCCATTCTTACTATTCTCAATGGGGTTTATTATTCTTCTTCCTTCTTCTTCCTTCTTCCGTACGCTTTTTCGGCGCGTAACTCGTCCCGCAGTTTTCGTCCCAGACCCTTGAAAGTGGGGTCAAATCGTGCGGCCTTATCGGGAATGGTGTGCTATGACTTTTATAAGGGGTCGGAGGTTTTTTGGCCCCGCAGGGGCCAAAAAACCCCGCCCAAAAACGCATTGACTTAACATTGAGCCGAACTTTGACGAATCACAGCACTGAGTGTGAATTTCGTAGAAATATGGGATTCACAACATCTGTAGGGGGTTGCAGCCTGAGTGAGAACATACCCCGCAAGGGGGTATAAGTTGTACCCCTGGGGTGCTAGGACGTCCCAAAGTGGTCCCATTGACTTACATTGGCCCCATTGACTCCCATTCATTTCCTAGACCACCGCCGGGGTAGCACTAAGTACAAAAGACAACGCATTAAATTGACATTTGTGTATTTCGTAGAAATATGGGATTCACCACATCTCGAAAGGGTTACAGCCCGGACAAGTACATACCCCGAAAGGGTGAAAATGTTGTACCCCTGGGGGGCTAGGGGGTCCCAAATCGTCCAAATCTCCCATTGACTTAACATGGAGCTGAATTTTGACGAATCACTGCGCCAAATGTGAATTTCATAGAAATATGGGATTCACAACATCTGTAGGGGGTTGCAGCCTAAGTGGGAACATACCCCGAAAGGGGCTATAAGTTGTACCCCTGGGGGGCTAGGACGTCCCAAAGTGGTCCCATTGACTTAACATGGCCCATTGACTCCCATTCATTACATTGACTCCCATTATAAATATCACATATCAATCACATTACATAGCAGTGTCATACAGACTTGGGGGTGGGCTTATTTGACTCAGGCAACCAACCAGCATCTCAATATGATAATGAAGCTCTCAAGCCACGCCCCCCAAACCTTTTAAGGACCCTTAATAACTGCCTCATTGACTTAACATGGGCTGGGACGTCCCATTGCTGATCTCATTGACTTCCATTATAAATGTCCCACATCAATAACATTACATAGGAGTGTCATAGAGACATGGGGGTGGGCTCATTTGACTCAGGCAACCAATCAGCATCTCAATATGATAATGACGCTCACAAGCCACGCCCCCAAACTGATCCCATAGACTGCCATTATAACTGGCCTACATGCATATCTTTGCATAGCAGTGTCCTATTGACTTGGGGGTTGGCTCATTTGACTCAGACAACCAATGAGCATCTCAATATGATAATGAAGCTCACAAGCCACGCCCCCAAACTGATCCCATAGACTGCCATTATAACTGGCCTACATGCATATCTTTACATAGCAGTGTCCTATTGACTTGGGGGTTGGCTCATTTGACTCAGGCAACCAATCAGCAACTCAATATGATAATGAAGCTCACAAGCCACGCCCCCAAACTGATCCCATAGACTGCCATTATAACTGGCCTTCATGCATATCTTTGCATAGCAGTGTCCTATTGACTTGGGGGTTGGCTCATTTGACTCGGGCAACCAATGAGCATCTCAATATGATAATGACGCTCACAAGCCACGCCCCCAAACTGATCCCATAGACTGCCATTATAACTGGCCTACATGCATATCTTTACATAGCAGTGTCCTATTGACTTGGGGGTTGGCTCATTTGACTCAGACAACCAATGAGCATCTCAATATGATAATGAAGCTCACTAGCCACGCCCCCAAACTGATCCCATAGACTGCCATTATGATAGGCTTAGATGCATATCTTTGCATAGCAGTGTCATACAGACATGGGGGTAGCCTCGTTTGACTCAGGCAACCAGTCATATCAATGTACACTTTGTAACCACACCCATAGCAACACAGTAGAGTACCCTAGCAACCGTTTATATCGTTCATATCATGCTAGCTACTTGGTATCCAAGCTAGCTTCATGCTAATCATGTTAGCATTGTGTTAGCTACATGCTAGTCATGCTAGCAACTCGATTAGCATAATGCTAACGTGATTAGCATAATGCTAACGAAATGCTAATTATGCTATCATCATACTAGCAACTTGATTAGCATGTCATTAGCATTATGCTAACACGATTAGCATCATGCTAGCTACATACTAATCATGCTAGCATCATGCTAACAACTCGTTTAGCATGTCATTAGCATTATGCTAACATGATTAGCATCATGTTAGCTAAATGCTAATCATGCTAGCATCATGCTAACAACTCGATTAGCATGTCATTAACATTATGCTAACACGATTAGCATCATGCTAGCTACATGCTAATCATGCTAGCATCTTGCTAGCATCTTGCTAGCATCTCGATTAGCATGTTGCTAGCATTATGTTAACACGATTAGCATCATGCTAGCTACATGCTAATCATGTTAGCATCATGGTAGCAACTCGATTAGCATGTTATTAGCATTATGCTAACACGATTAGCATCATGCTAGCTACATGCTAATCATGCTAGTATCATGCTAATGACTCGATTAGCATGTTATTACCATTATGCTAACACGATTAGCATCATGCTAGATACATGCTTTTCCTGTTAGCACCATTGTACCCCATCGATTTGCCACGCAAACCCCATTCACATTTTCTTTAGGAAATGTACAATTCTAGTTATTATTCTTCTTCTTCCGTGCGTTTTTTCGGCGCGTAACTAGTCCCGGAGTTTTCGCCCCAGACCCTTGAAAGTGGGGTCAAATCGTGCGGCTTTATCGGGAATGGTGTGCTATGACTTTTATAAGGGGTGGGCGGATTTTTGGCCCCGCAGGGGCCAAAAATCCGCCGAAATTTCCCATTGACTTAACATGGGAGAAACTTTGACACATCATAGCGCCAAGACTGAATTTCGTAGAAATATGGGATTCACGACATCTTGAAAGGGTTGCAGCCTGAGTAAGGACATACCCCGCAAGGGGGTATAAGTTGTACCCCTGGGGTGCTAGGACGTCCCAAAGTGGTCCCATTGACTTTACATTGGTCCCATTGACTCCCATTCATTTTCTAGCACCCCGCTCCCCTCACAAAACTCCCCGCATTGCGGAGCCAACTGGGAATTTCGTAGAGACATGGGATTTACCACATCTCGAAAGGGTTGCAGCCTGAGTCAGAACATACCCCAAAAGGGGGTAAATGTTGTACCCCTGGGGGGCTAGGGGGTCCCAAATCTCCCATTGACTTAACATGGAGCCGAATTTTGACACATCACTGCGCCGAGTGTGAATTTCATAGAAATATGGGATTCACCACATCTGTAGGGGGTTGCAGCCTAAGTGGGAACATACCCCGAAAGAGGGTATAAGTTGTACCCCTGGGGTGCTAGGACGTCCCAAAGTGGTCCCCATTGACTTAACATTGCCATTGACTCCCATTCATTACATTGACTCCCATTATAAATGTCACATATCAATCACATTACATAGCAGTGTCATACAGACTTGGGGGTGGGCTTATTTGACTCAGGCAACCAACCAGCATCTCAATATGATAATGAAGCTCTCAAGCCACGCCCCCTCAAACCATTTAAAGACCCTTAATAACTGCCTCATTGACTTAACATGGGCTGGGACGTCCCATTGCTGATCCCATTGACTTCCATTATAAATGTCACACATCAATAACATTACATAGGAGTGTCATAGAGACATGGGGGTGGGCTCATTTGACTCAGGCAACCAATCAGCATCTCAATATGATAATGACGCTCACAAGCCACGCCCCCAAACTGATCCCATAGACTGCCATTATAACTGGCCTACATGCATATCTTTGCATAGCAGTGTCCTATTGACTTGGGGGTTGGCTCATTTGACTTAGACAACCAATGAGCATCTCAATATGATAATGAAGCTCACAAGCCACGCCCCCAAACTGATCCCATAGACTTCTATTAAAATAGGGCTAGAGGCATATCTTTGCATAGCAGTGTCATACAGACTTGGGGGTGGGCTCATTTGACTTAGACAACCAATCAACATCTGAATATGATAATGAAGCTCACAAGCCACGCCCCCAAACTGATCCCATAGACTGCCATTATAACTGGCCTACATGCATATCTTTGCATAGCAGTGTCCTATAGACTTGGGGGTTGGCTCATTTGACTAAGACAACCAATGAGCATCTCAATATGCTAATGAAGCTCATAAGCCACGCCCCCAAATCGATTTCATAGACTGCCATTATAATAGGCTTTCATGCATATCTTTGCATAGCAGTGTCATACAGACATGGGGGTTGGCTCATATGACTCAGACAACCAATGAGCATCTCAATATGATAATGAAGCTCACAAGCCACGCCCCCAAACTGATCCCATAGACTGCCATTATAACTGGCCTACATGCATATCTTTGCATAGCAGTGTCCTATTGACTTGGGGGTTGGCTCATTTGACTCAGACAACCAATGAGCATCTCAATATGATAATGAAGCTCACAGGCCACGCCCCCAAACTGATCCCATAGACTGCCATTGTAACTGGCCTACCTGCATATCTTTGCATAGCAGTGTCCTATTGACTTGGGGGTTGGCTCATTTGACTCAGACAACCAATGAGCATCTCAATATGATAATGAAGATTTCAGGCCACGCCCCCAAACTAATCTCATAGACTGCTATTATAACTGGTCTACATGCATATCTTTGCACAGCAGTGTCCTATTGACTTGGGGGTTGGCTCATTTGACTCAGACAACCAATGAGCATTTCAATATGATAATGAAGCTCACAAGCCACGCCCCCAAACTGATCCCATAGACTGCCATTATAACTGGCCTACATGCATATCTTTGCATAGCAGTGTCCTATTGACTTGGGGGTTGGCTCATTTGACTTAGGCAACCAACCACACCCAACTTCACTCTGTAACCACGCCCATGGCAACAGAACAGAGTACCCTAGCAACCATTTATCAACAGCTATATCTCAGCATCAGAACATCGTAGAGACATGGGGGTTGGCTCGTTTGGCTCATGCTAGCAAACGAAACTTCCTATATGCTACACATGCTAGCAGTGACTAGCTACATGCTAATATTGACTAGCCAAGTGCTGTAACTTGCTAGAAATGCTTACTAAGTATAAACAAATGACCAAGCATGTATGTGAGGCTTGCCTAGTAACAACCTAGGGTACCCTAGCAACTGCCTAGCAACCACCCAAATTACCCTAGCAACCGCCTAGCAACCACCTAGCAACCGCCTAGCAACGGCCTAGTAATGCCTCAGTAAGTGCCTAGCGACCACTCAGGACACCCTAGCAACACCCTAGCAACGCCTTAGCAACCACTCAGATTACCCTAGCAACCACCTAGCAACACCTTAGCAACCACCTAGCAACCACTTAGGACACCCTAGCAACACCTTAGCAACCACCTAGCAACCACTTAGGACACCCTAGCAACCGCCTAGCAACACCTTAGCAACCGCCTAGCAACCACTCAGGGCACCCTAGCAACCACCTAGCAACACCTTAGCAACCACCTAGCAACCACTTGGACACCCTAGCAACCGCCTAGCAACACCTTAGCAACCACCTAGCAACCACTCAGAACACCCTAGCAACCGCCTAGCAACACCTTAGCAACCACCTACCAACCACTCAGGATACCCTAGCAACCACCTAGCAACACCTTAGCAACCACCTAGCAACCACTTAGAACACCTTAGCAACCGCCTAGCAACACCTTAGCAACCACCTAGCAACCACTTAGGACACCCTAGCAACCACCTAGCAACACCTTAGCAACCACCTAGCAACCACTTAGAACACCCTAGCAACCGCCTAGCAACACCTTAGCAACCACCTAGCAACCACTTAGAACACCCTAGCAACCGCCTAGCAACACCTTAGCAACCACTCAGAACACCCTAGCAACCGCCTAGCAACACCTTAGTAACCACCTAGCAACCACTCAGGACACCCTAGCAACCGCCTAACAACACCTTAGCAACCACCTAGCAACCACTTAGGACACCCTAGCAACCACCTAGCAACACCTTAGCATCCACCTAGCAACCACTCAGAACACCATAGCAACCACCTAGCAACACCATAAATTTAACATTGGCACAAAATGGCTGACATTGGCACAAAATGGCTGACATCCAAATATCCCCATAGGCTTAACATTGCCACAAAATGGCTGACATCGATATGTAGATTACAGAGTCGTAGAAGCTTGGGGGTGGGCTCGTTTTACTCGGCCTGTCAAGTCGGTATTAAGTAGTGATATACCAAATTTGTAGACACTCCCTAGCAACCACTTTTAGGCCCCTAAGAACCATATAACAACATAAACAAGCCATATTTCAGCACAGGAATATCATGGAAAGACAGGGTTTGGCCTCTATTGATGCAGGCTGATAAAATTGTTTTTGTTTTTACTCATTAAAACGACGTTGCCACAGCCTAGCAACCATTTAGAATACCCTAGCAACTGCATAAACACATGAATTTAGCCATTTCTTAGCACTCCATTGCTTTTGCCCAGTTCAGTGATTCATTTTACCCCATCGATTTGCCACGCAAACCCCACTCACATTTTCTTTAGGAAATGTACAATTCTAGTTATTATTATTGTTATTATTATTATTGTTGTTATTATTATTTTCTACAATCTTCCAATGCTTTTAGCTCATATTTTAATTTTAAAATGCCCGGAAGCCAAAATATATAGTCATTGCCACTTGCTTTGTGTGAAAATAACAGCTCAGAGAAACATGTCCACAACTAGGACATTTGAAACAAGAAGTGAAACCACAGAAACCAAAAAAAACAAACATGGCTAACTTGTTCAACAGCAACATTCTGTTTATGAGTTAGTGAACTGTCCATTTATATACCCCACACCATCAGGTGAGGTCTAGACACTTTTGCAAAGAATAAAGTAACATAATATAATATAATATAATATAATATAATATAATATAATATAATATAATATAATATAATATAATATAATATAATATAATATAATATACATGTGCTGCTATTCAGTAATTCAATGTATCTTGATAATGCACAATATTGCTATCGTGGGCACTTTAAAATACTGTAAAAAAAATATTATTTGAACTTGTAGAGTGAATATTTTCATGTTTTTCTGTCTTACAACATTAAAAAATTCTCAATTATTTCCATAAAAAAGCTCAATTTGTTAGCATCAGTTAATTTAACTCAAAGTCAATAAAATAAAGTCAATTATTAAATAAATAAAGTCAATATAATTACAACTTAGATTTTTTTTATTAATTTATGGTCATATTAAGCCAATATATAATATAATATAATATAATATAATATAATATAATATAATATAATATAATATAATATAATATAATATAATATAATATTCAGTAATTCAATATATTGTGAAAATGAGCATGCACAATACTGAAAACTTGGGCATTGAAAAATACTGTAAAAAAAATATTTATTATTTAAACTTTTAGAGTAGCTTTTAAGAATATTCAGATTGTTGTATTTTCAGTAGTTGTTCATCACAGACTTAATAGAAAAAATATGTTCAAATTTGAATAATTCATGTTAATCTTTCTTACCACATTAACTCATTCTCAATTATTTCATTAAAAGGCTCCATTTGTTAGCATCTGCTAATTTAATAATGTCAATATAATGACATCTACAAAATATTGTATTAATCTTAATCTAAATGTTCTTAATTTTTTTTGTTAATGGCTAATAATGCATTATAGTCAAAAGCTGCAATTATTTTATTAAATGCAGTTAATAACCAGTGTTGGGGGTAATGCATTACAAGTAACAAGTAAAAAGTAACAAGTAAAGTAACGTTTTAAAAAATAATGATAATATTTTAGCTACTTTTTTGTAAATTCATGTTACTTTTTAGTTTAATTAAATTAAAATTAAGTAGTAGTCACAATGAATTATGCAGTCAATGAGAGAATGTGTTCATTATTTTAAGGAAATATAAAATAAATGTATTTCATAAAAGACTTCATATATATCATAAAAGAAAAGGGGATTGTCTCAATGGACAGTGATTTTACTTAAAGCAAATAGTACAAACGTAGCAAACACATTGCTTTAAACTTTCAATAATCTGTATAGACGGCATGTAGAGCTCTGGGGTCAGGAAGTTCTCAGATAACATTATCCTAAAATATTTTTCGACGTGTTTTTTAAAGGTAAATGTAGGTGTGAGTATACAGTGCGTTGTTAATTGCAGAACTCCTCTATTTAAAAAAGAAAGAAAGAAAAAGACAACTTTCCCCAACGTTGTTAATAACTAATAAAATTAAGTTAATTTATTAACTTTAACATATAACTACAATACGGCTATTTCTTACTGTTGTGAAAAGTAAAGTGAAAGGTAGCAATTGTTTTATTAAATGGAGTTAATAACTGATTAAATAAAATACATTTATTTTATAAACTTTAATATACAACTGTATGACTATTTCTCACTGTTGATATTAATGCATTAATGAAAGTTTATTGTAAAGTGATACCAATTGTACTTTATCATATTTTTGCAATTGAATTAGTTTAAAACATTAATTTACTCTGAAAATGTATATACAATACAGCAATACGCTAAATATTTTGGGATAAGTATTCCTGCAACTTAATTCAATATTGTGATAATACGATGATTAATTGCAATTTTAAAGCAATTAATTTCAACAAGAAAATTTAATACCAACAGAAGCCAATAATATAAAATAAAATAAAATAATATAATATAAAATAATATAATATAATATAATATAATATAAAATAATATAATATAATATAAAATAATATAATATAATATAATATAATATAATATAAAATAATATAATATAATATAATATAATATAATATAATATAATATAATATAATATAATATAATATAAAATAATATAATATAATATAAAATAATATAATATAATATAATATAATATAATATAATATAATATAAAATAATATAATATAATATAATATAATATAATATAAAATAATATAATATAATATAAAATAATATAAAATAATATAATATAATATAAAATAATATAATATAATATAATATAATATAATATAATATAATATAAAATAATATAAAATAATATAATATAATATAATATAAAATAATATAATATAATATAATATAATATAAAATAATATAATATAATATAATATAATATAAAATAATATAATATAATATAATATAATATAATATAAAATAATATAATATAATATAATATAAAATAATATAATATAAAATAATATAATATAATATAATATAATATAATATAATATCAAAATAATATAATATAAAATAATATAATATAATATAATATAATATAATATAATATAATATAATATAATATCAAAATAATATAATATATTATAAAATAATATAATATAATATAATATAATATAAAATAATATAATATAAAATAATATAATATAATATAAAATAATATAATATAAAATCATTCATTCATTCATTTTCTTGTCGGCTTTGTCCCTTGCGGGGTCGCCACAGCAGAATGAACCGCCAACTTATCCAGCACGATTTTACGCAGCGGATGCCCTTCCAGCCGCAACCCATCTCTGGGAACTTCCACACACACATTCACACTCATACACTATGGACAATTTAGCTTACCCAATTCACCTGTACTGCATGTCTTTGGACTGTGGGGGAAACCGGAGCACCCGGAGGAAACCCACGCGAACCCAGGGAGAACATGCAAACTCCACACAGAAACGCCAACTGACCCAGCCCAGCCGAGGTTCGAACCTGCGACCCAGCGACGTTCTTGCTGTGAGGCAACAGCACTACCTACTGCGCCACTGGGTTGCCATAATATAAAATAATATAATATAAAATAATATAATATAATATAATATAATATAAAATAATATAATATAATATAATATAATATAATATAATATAATATAATATAATATAATATAAAATAATATAATATAAAATAATATAATATAATATAATATAATATAATATAATATAAAATAATATAATATAATATATTATAATATAATATAATATAATATAAAATAATATAATATAAAATAATATAATATAATATAATATAATATAATATAATATAATATAATATAATATAAAATAATATAATATAATATAAAATAATATAATATAATATAATATAATATAATATAATATAATATAATATAATATAAAATAATATAATATAATATATTATAATATAATATAATATAATATAAAATAATATAATATAATATAATATAATATACTATAATATAATATAATATAATATAATATAATATAAAATAATATAATATAATATAATATAATATAATATAATATAATATAATATAATATAATATAAAATAATATAATATAATATAATATAATATAATATAATATAATATAATATAATATAATATAAAATAATATACAGGGAGGGCAGAATTATTAGGTAAGTTGTATTTTTGAGGATTTTTGAGGATATTATTGAACAACAAAAGCTGAATATTTTTGGAAGTAGTTTTTAGTTTGTTTTTAGTTTTAGCTATTTTAGGAGGATATCTGTGTGTGCAGGTGACTATTACTGTGCATAATTATTAGGCAACTTAACAAAAAACAAATATCTTCTTTTAGACCCTTTCTTGCCAGCCATGCTGTGAAGTACTTGGACGCGTGTGATGGAGCATTGGCCTGCATGAAAATCATGTTTTTTTTGAAGGATGCAGACTTCTTCCTGTACCACTGCTTGAAGAAGGTGTCTTCCAGAAACTGGCAGTAGGACTGGGAGTTGAGCTTGACTCCATCCTCAACCCGAAAAGGCCCCACAAGCTCATCTTTGATGATATCAGCCCAAACCAGTACTCCACCTCCACCTTGTTGGCGTCTGAGTCAGACTGGAGCTCTCTGCCCTTTATCGATCCAGCCACGGGCCCATCCATCTGGCCCATCAAGACTCTCTCTCATTTTATCAGTCCATAAAACCTTAGAAAAATCAGT
This sequence comes from Danio kyathit, assembly GCA_903798195.1. Lineage (NCBI taxonomy): Eukaryota > Metazoa > Chordata > Actinopteri > Cypriniformes > Danionidae > Danio > Danio kyathit. The sequence continues at coordinate 54,003,477 of LR812532.1, read as the reverse complement.
CTTGAGATATTTCTTGGCCCAGTCTTGACGTTTCAGCTTGTGTGTCTTGTTCAGTGGTGGTCGTTTTTCAGTCTTTCTTACCTTGGCCATGTCTCTGAGTATTGCACACCTTGTGCTTTTGGGCACTCCAGTGATGTTGCAGCTCTGAAATATGGCAAAACTGGTGGCAAGTGGCATCTTGGCAGCTGCACGCTTGACTTTTCTCAGTTCATGGGCAGTTATTTTGCGCCTTGGTTTTTCTACACGCTTCTTGCGACCCTGTTGACTATTTTGAATGAAACGCTTGATTGTTCGATGATCACGCTTCAGAAGCTTGGCAATTTTAAGAGTGCTGCATCCCTCTGCAAGATATCTCACTAGTTTTGACTTTTCGGAGCCTGTCAAGTCCTTCATTTGACCCATTTTGCCAAAGGAAAGGAAGTTGCCTAATAATTATGCACACCTGATATAGGGTGTTGATGTCATTAGACCACACCCCTTCTCATTACAGAGATGCACATCACCTAATATGCTTAATTGGTAGTAGGCTTTCGAGCCTATACAGCTTGGAGTATGACAACATGCATAAAGAGGGTGATGTGGTCAAAATACTCATTTGCCTAATAATTCTGCACTCTCTGTAATATAATATAATATAATATAATTTAAAATAATATAATATAATATAATATAATATAATATAATATAATATAATATAATATAATATAATATAATAGGGAAATGTACTTGACACATAGACAAATAATATGGCTGATATGTTAATTCAGTACCTGATAGTAAGACCTCAGGTGTCGATTGAGGATGGAAAAGTTCTGCACTCTGCGAATCTTATCGTCGCCCACATTATGGTAGATTTGTTCTACCTTTGGATTGGGATCACTGATTAAAGAACAAACAAACAACAAAAAATGTCGCCATTAGATGACGAGTCACTGTTGAACTGTAATCAATGATAACTTTGTTATATAACAACATTATATAAAAGTAAAACTGATTAAATGATTCCTATTTTTAAAGCAAGCCAGTCTTACATGATCCTCATGACCTCATTGAGGTAAACTCCATTGGTGAGCTTCAGGTACTGCCTCACTGCATTCTGGGAACTGATGTTTACTTCCATGTATTCCGGAAAGAGTGATCCATTCTCTTCCTCACCGACAATACCCTCAAACAGATGCACCTTAAATCATAAAAACACTGTTCACATCAGGATTCTGTGCTATGTGCTTACATTGTTTACTTCAGTTGCTCCAACAAGAAAACAAACTATAGTAATTTATAGTAAACACAATTTTTTTAACCATACTATAGTAAAGCTGCTTATGGTCATGCTATATTCACTATGGTAATACAACTATAATAGTGATTAAAACAAATAAAAGTTTTCACTATAGGGTAGTGCTGTCGCCTCACAGCAAGAAGGTCACTGATTCGAGCCTCGGCTGGGTTAGTTGGCATTTCTGTGTGGAGTTTGCATGTTCTCCCAGTGTTCGCGTGGGTTTCCTCCGGGTGCTCAGGTGTCCCACACAAGTCCAAAAACATGTGGTAAAGGTGAATTGAGTAAACTAAATTGAACTGAACCATCCGAAACCCACCTGGCTAGGGGTCTGAAATGCCAACTGACCCAGCCGGGACTCGAATCAGCGACCTTCTTGCTGTGAGGTAACAGTGCTAACCACTGAGCCACCGTGCCACCCAAACTGATAAACTGTAATATACTATAGTTTTTACTACAGTAAACAGTGGTGCATTCATTGTAGTACAATATAGTATTGGGTTATTCATATTTCTAGTTATTTTATTACCACAGCAACTAGTGTAGAATTACCACAACAGTTTAATTGCATGTCTTTCGATAGTATGGTTCAAAAACTTTATAGTATTTACTACAAATTACTATAGTATTGTTTCATACGGGTAGATTGATGTACAACTGAAGTCAATATTATTATCCTTTCCTGTGTATTTCTTTTTCAAATATTTCCCAAATGACGTTTAACAGAACAAGGAATTATTCACAGTATTTCGTATAATATTCTTTCTTCTGGAGAAAGTCTGATTTGTTTTATTTCGGCTAGAATAAAAGCAGTTTTTACAATTTTTAAAACCATTTTAAGGTTAATATTATTAGTTGGGTAGGCTAAATTGTCCGTAGTGTATGTATGTGTGTGAACGAGGGTGTTTCCCAGTGATGGGTTGTGGCTGGAAGGGCATCCTCTGCGTAAAACATATGCTGAATAAGTTGGCGGTTCATTCCGCAGTGGCGACCCCAGATTAATAAAGGGACCAAGCCAAAAAGAATATGATACTACAAATTATGCTACAATGCACAACAGTATACTATAGTAAAAACTAAAGTATACTACAGTGTTTATTAGTTTATCAGTCCACTGTAATTAACATTACAGTATGCTGTAGCATTCATCAACAATGAGTTGTAAATACTATAGGCCAATACTCTCTACCATAGTATGGTTCGAAATTACTGTAGTATTTACAATAAATTGGGTTGTCAGAACAATCTTAAATTTAATTTCAAACTACCAAGACATTATAAAAAATAAAACCTGTGCTTAGTTTGAAGCATGGTAACTAGATTAACTGGTTAGTAGCTTAAAAAATCAAGACTCAAGACAGTTTTGTTGCTGGACCATGATGTTTACCATGTTTCAACAGTCTATTATTACATATTACCATAAAAGTTTATTCATTATTAATTATATGTAACAAACTAACGTCAGTTTAATAATTTCTGAGAACTCCTTTATAAAGTTTACAAAACTTTTCTCTGAACAAAATGGAGATTACCAAAGAACTGCAATATGTTTTGCTAGCCACCTACCCATGTAACAAGTGCACTTCCCATAAATTCTTCTAACATTTCCGTGACGTCTGAGTCCATCTTCTCTGTACCTGTGCTTGTTATTCCTCAGAACACAGCGGATTACTTAAATAACAATACATTTTTAAGAGTACATTCATGGCTACCGTGAGTCTCTGGACAGAAGTGTGTCAAGGTAACTGTTAAACCGATCAAACATCTTTCTGTTTTTCCCTTCCTTCATTAGTCACACTTCGAAACCACACCGGAATCTAGAGCTGCATTGCATTAGTTAAGTTCCCCTCTGCGCGTCCTCGTGTCAGTATGATGACGTTCGTGACGCGCGCGTTTCCACATTGAACACAGAAAACACATATTAAAAAAGGGGCTGTGACTCAAACTTTTATAGAAACTATAGAACTATAGATTAACTGTCTTGACTCTAGTCTAGACTGTGTTTTGTGTTGAACCACCCTCCACGAACGCGTCTCTGGGCATTTCCCCCATAAAAGTTTTGAGACACAACCACTACCCAGGTATGTGGCCAACACGGAAAAATCAGATCTATTCATATCAGATCATGGCGTGATCATCAGTAACAGTGCAGCTATAATATTGATGATGTTGTCTGAATGCTAATGTACCACTATGCATGATTTGTAAGGTGACATAAAAGCAAAATTAGGTTTTGCCGCTATCTAGTGGTGACCAGGTGTAGTGTCAGTGTAAAACAAGTACAGATGAAGTCAGAATTATTAGCCCCATCATTATCTTTGCCATGATGACAGTACATAATACTTTATCTAGATATTTTTCAAGATAGTATTCAACTTAAAGTGCAATTTGAAGGAATAATTAGGCAAGGCATTATGCATAACAGTGGTTAAGTGGGCTAATATTGCTTAAGGGGGCTAATAATATTAACCCAGGGTTCTTACACCTTTTCCAACTTCAAATTCCAGCACTTTTCAAGCACTTTCAAGGTGCATTTTTATGCTTTTCCAGCACCTAACAACCACAGGAAATTACGTTTATATGTGCTGTATGTACTTTTTCACATTTAAATAAATTGTGCTATTTAAAAAAAACACAATATGACATTTTAACTTAAAGTGTTGAATACTTTGGAGCATAAATTTATTGGGATAGTTCACCCAAAAATGTAAAAAAAATAAATAAATTAAAAAAAAGTTCAGTTATTGGATGAAGTATCATTTTAAGCTTGGTCTCTTTCTACCTAAAGTTGACATCTCAAAAAATGAGCTTACAAGTAAGTTTTTTTTGGGGTGTAGTACCAAACTTTCAAGACCAGTCGTTCATGATATTTCATGTGCATTGCTATTCAGAATTCATGTAACAAATTAAATCTTTATGAGTCCGAGATTATTCTTGCTGCAAATTAATGAACTGTTTATATGTCAACGGTTTTGAAAATCAGTCACCAAATATGAAAACCATAGTTTGTAAGCTTTCATCAACATTACTTTTTATTATTGTCAATATTACTTTAGGTTAGGACTAAGGTACTGTTGTAACTATGCAAATGTCCCACCTGTCAAATGGTGACAGTTAGCAAAATATGTTTAAGGTTCACAATGTATCACCTATCTGTCACCTATCACCTAGTCTTGGCATTCTATATAACCTTTATATAAATGACGAATAATCACCAGACAAATAAATACAATTTCAATAAACACTTTAATTGTGCAAAATAGGAACATTCTTTTCTGCCTTCTGCTTATCTTGAACAGCCCTCACATGGCATGGTGTGAATTCCATGAACAATAACTTAAATTGGCAAGGAAGTGCTCTTTAGACTATTGAGTTTAGGAAAAAATCTGCAATGAAAATAGTGCAAAAATGAAACTGCACTGAACAAAATATAGTGCAAAAATATTAACTAGCTTATCCAGGAGTAACGGGGGGGGTAGGTAGATATTGACATAATGCCAGACAGAATGTGCGGACATTTTTTGCTATTTCTGTGGAGAAATATGTAAATAAAAACTGCGGATTTATGCGGAATGATTTTAGGAGTATCATAACTAAAAACCTAATATATGAAATAAAAAATCATACATTCCCAAATATATTTTGAGCTCGGATAGATAAAATTTGGGCACATATGCGACCAAAATGGTCACAATTTCGAGCCCTGCTATTTCAAATTCAGGCAGGTTCAAGCACTTCATCCAAAATCCAAGCACTTTTCTAACCTTGAAAACGCTATAATAAAAATAAAGCATTTTGCAGGATTTCCAGCACCCGTACGAACCCTGTTAACCTTAAAATGGTTAAAAAAATAAATAAATAAATAAATAAAAACTGTTTTTATTCCAGCCGAAATAAAAAAATCTGACTTTCTCCAGAAGAAAAAATATTATAGGAAATACTGTGAAAAATTCCTTGCTCTGTTAAACATTGTTTGGGTAATTTCTAAAAAAGAAATGCACAGGAAGGGCTAATAATTTTGACTTTAGCTGAACATCAAACATCACCTGTATGAAACACTCCCAGGTAGCAAAGAATACTGGCCCAGATTTGGCATAAAGCTGGCACAGCAGGCGTTTGTCTGGCACTGGCATATAGCATGTGGGCCAAACATGGCCCGGGTTTGGCAGAGGTGGCACCGTCTTTAAGGCGGCACAAAAGACTTGGGCCAGATGTTTAAAATGTATATGTGGGCCAAGTAAGTTTGGTCTATCCTGACCCACTTTTAAAAAATACATTTAAATAATGTTTGAGTAAAGAAATAATTCTAACAATTGTGTCTCTTCGAGAAAAAGAATGCCCATAAAGCGAAATGCTTCATGGGTTTATCAAATTCATTGCAGTCATGACACACCAACATATCTGGCCCAGTTCAGGCCCCGTTATGGGTTATTAACTTGGCTGAGACTTGGTCCAGATATGGTCCATGTTTGGCCCTTGTATGGATGCCAGACTTGGTCCAGTCATGTACCGTAATTCACTGCGGCATGTGGGCCAAGCAGAAGCTGATTGTGTGGGCCAGATCTGGGCCAGAGAAATTTTGCTATGTGGGCTACTATGGTAATTTATTGTAAATATAGTGTTTTTGAACCATACTATTGAAAGAACTTTAATTAATCTGTTGTGGTAATTCTAGTCGCTGTGGTAATACAACAACTATAGAAATAGGAAAAACCCAATACAATATTATACTACAATGCACCACAGTTTACTGTAGTAAAAACTATAGTATATTACAGTTTATCAGTTTGCTATAGTTAATACTACAGTATGCTAGCCTGTAGCGTTCATTAATAAAGTGTTATAAATACTATAATATATACAGTATAATACACTTTACTATAGTATGATTCAAAAACATTATAGAATTTACTATAAATGAGTATTTATTCATGTGGGTAACTATTGACTCAATACTGTAGTTTTCTACAGCTGTAGGTTATATTAGTCTACAATTCACCACTGTTTACTGTAGTAAAAACTAAAGTATACTACAGTATTATACAGTTTATTAGTTTGTGATAGTTATGCATTCATAACAAAGGGTTGTATATACCATATAATGCACTTTACTATAGTATCGTTCAAAAACAGAATTGATCAAATATAGAATTTACTATAAATTACTATGTATTTTTAATGTGGGTTATTAATCACCCTCAGCTCACTTAATTTAATTATTGACCCTTCATAACTTCCTTAATTATTTGTGCCATATAATCAACAAGGTTTTAACGCCATAATATTACACTTTACAGATTTATTGGCTGCACATTCGTGATGGCATGGTGTGTTATTCTGCTGGAAGTAGCCGGGTGATTAAGGGATGTACTTAATGTATATGAAATATTACTCAGGCAGGCTGTGGTATTAATATGATGGTCAAATGGTATTAAGCTTTTCAAAGTGTGCCAAGAAAGCACCAGCAGCATGAACCACTTAAACCAGACATTATTTTGTGTTGTTTACTCCAAATTCTGATTCTACCATCCAAAATAATCAAAGGAAATCTTCCAATAGTTTAAGTTACCATCACATTTCTCTCAGCTGAACCAGTCTGGTTATTCTCCTCTGATCTCTAGCATAAAATAAGACGTTTCTGTCCACAGAACTGGAGCTAACTGGATATTTTTGGACCACTTTTTGTAAAATCCCTGTGCTCTGCAAACATCTGTTAATTAGCAGTTTCTGTATTTTGTGATTCACAAGTGTTTTCCGTTTATTTACGGTTGTGATTTGCATTATGGGATGTTGATCTCTGCTCTGTCTTTTAATGTTGAAAATTCAACTCTACAGTTTAAGAAAGTGACTTTTATTGACATTTTAGTAGTTTGAAATAATATAATGTATAAGAACTTATATAGAGAGAAATAAGTCTGTAAAATAACAGAAAATGTACTGGCAGTTTATGACAAGGTGTTTGTAGCGTAATTTACAGCACTAGCCCAGACAATATATAATTTTAAACTATTAAAAATGTTAATAAAAGTCACTTTTTGGAACTTTTTTAAGGTTAAAAGTTGTTGGAAGAAAAATCAATGTCCCATAATGCAATTCAAGAGAATGAATAAATGGGAAAAATAAAAATATGAATCATAAAATATGGAAAACTGATCATTTATGAATATTATTTACAGTATGGATCATCAATTTCTCAAATGCCTCTCAAAACCATGCCACAATCAAAGTCACTTAAATCACCTTTCTTATTAATTAGCAAAAATGAACAAGACTACAGTAATAATAACATTAATAATATAGTAATAACTAGAAAAATTGTAAAAAATTGCTCTGAAAACTGTAAAATTATATGCAAATACAAAACAGGATTAGTGTTTAGGATTATAATAATACAAATGATTATAAAAACAATTAAAACCAAAAATAAAGTTGATAATCTAGCTTTAAAATCACCTTTTCAGAATGAAAAAAAATCCTATCCCTTTCCTGGAATGACCACTCCACTAAATAAGTTCAGTCACATAACAGATCAGTAGTGCAGAACTAAGTGCTTTTAATAAATAACTAGATGGGTGCATGACACACTCTCAGAAACAAAGGTACAGGAGCTGTCACTGGGGCAATACCTTTTCAAAAGATACATATTTGTACCCAAAGAGTCCATAGTGGTACCTAAAAGGTGCATATTAGTACCCAAATGTACCTAAAAAGTACATTTGAAGCACCATTATGGACCCTTCAGGTACAAACATGTACCGTTTGAAAAGGTACTGCCCCAGTGACAGCTCCTGTACCTTTATTTCTGAGAGTGCACCGTTGCTTTTCTTGTTGTGTTTTGAGTGCGAGTGCTTTGGCAGCAGTCATAGTATTAAGCATCATCAAAAGGATAAAGAGATTTCAGGTGTCAGAACAGGACGCAACCGCATTCAGTCAGCGTAATCCTATTCATTTCTCTCTCATGCTCACTTTATCTCTCTCTCTCTCTCTCTCTCTCTCTCTCTCTCTCTCTTTATAGAGTATACGGATTATGAATTGGTCAATGACATTAAATCTTTCTTTTTTTTGTATGGGGGTGTTGGAAAAATGCTACATCAACCCAATGGAGGAGGAGGATGTGATTTAATGTTGTATAATATTATTGTTTAATGGAATGTTTTTGAAATAATATGTATTTATTTTAAAGATGTAAAGGTTTTAATAGGATTTAACAACCCAGGCTCATTCTGATTACGTACCCCTATATACATTTCTGGAGTGAGCAAAATACGTCCCAGAAGCGACGTTTTTTTGCAGATTTTGTTTTCGCGAATCCGCCAGAGGCTGCTGTGTATTCTTTTTGAGATCTTAAATTCCTCTCGCAAGTGCCATTCACACTTGCTGTTCTCACATAAATCCACCAGAGGCTGCTGTCGACTGACTGACTGACCAACCGACAGATACCCCTTCCCTAAACCAAACCAATAATATTTTAAAAAGCACCGATTGACCAGCGCCCACCAACATCCTTAAAACAAACTGACAGTGTTTTCAAAAGCAATCCAGAAATAGAAAAGCCTCCTGTTTTTTACCACGATTTCAGATTTTACCACATTCTCACCCTATTATTTACTTGTTTATTTTATTTTTTGGCTTTTGTTTTTGTCTTACCTGCTTCCTGCAACCGTTCTTCACCGGACTTGAACCTCGTCATTACGGTCAACTTCCCTCTGCGTCCGCCAACATACATGTCGAGCCACTTGACAAACTGGTAACAGCTGAAATACGTCCATACGGAGGTAATGGGTAAGCTGGTAAGCGCGAAAAGGCATCAAACCACCCTGTAGTGTTTGTTTTAAAGATGAAATGTAGCCATACGTAGCTCTGGCGACATAATGCCCAATGTCTAGAAACATAGGGGCTACGTTTTCAGAATGAGCCTAATGGGGTTTAAAAGTCAAAGTTAAGTCTATCTATTTCTCTTTCCGCTCAAGCCTCATTCACACTATAAGTGACTCGCAGCAGCAACGCAACAAGCGACTGCTCACTTCAATGGAGAATTCTACAGCATGGAGAATACAACCAGCCTCTGAGCGAGCAGAGAGAGGATCAAACGAGCAGGCTGTCGCTTAAGAAAGTCGCTCTTTATTTGCATAAATTTGAAGGATTCTCAACTTTGTTGCATTGCTCAACACACCCTCCGTGTTGCCAACGGTCAATGACGCTCGCTTAGACGGAGGTCGCCAAAAGTCCCTCATTCTCCGTTGAAATAAACAGTCGCTTGTCGCTTTGCCACTGCAAGTCGAGCAAAAGCGACCATTGGCGATCAGGTGGGCTTGTCGAGCAATGCGACAATGTTGAGAATCCTTTAACTTTATGCAAATGATGAGTGATTATCTTGTGCGACATCCAATAGGAGCACCAGTAGAGCTCACGTGATCCTCTCTTTGCTTGCTCAGAAGCTGGTTGTATTCTCCGTGCTGAAGACCTACACCAGTGTTGCCAGACATACGATAATTATCGTATTTGTACGATAATTTCGACCTCTGTACGATGCACAATCAATAATGAAACAATTTCTATAATGTACAATAATATCAGAATTTGATTGCATTTAAAATGAGTTTCATTGTAATCTTAGGGCTTCTATACTTATTGACAGCTGCATCTTGTGCCTACTGTCTGTGAGGAAAAGGTGGAGTTAGACACATTTTCTATCCAATGACTGTAGTTTCTATCTCATCTTATTTTACATCTTCTCAGCCAATCAACGTGGAGAATGGCTCTCTCTCACGAGTTAACATTCCTGCTGCGCGCAGCCGTGCTTAAGTCAGTCGTTTTCAGGTTGAGGTCGATCATTTAAGTAGTAAAGTTTTAAAAAGGTGAAATGGAAGGTGAGAAGAACAGGGGAGTTTGCCCTTGATGTTCTCGTTTTTCCCCGTTCAAATGCATCATGCGAACGTGTTTTTCCAAAGTTAATCTTATCAAAACAAAGCAACGAGATCGGCTCATTACAGATCCTCTACATGGGCTCGTGGTGCACACCTCAGACTAGTGTCTTAAAAATTCGGGAGGGTGCACTGGTTTCAAGCCAACCAGCACTATGTTGCGCTTCATGTAGGCATCCAATTTGTACCGCAAAATGAATCCCTCAACATCTGGCAACACACGCAGGTATTCAATGACAGCGACTCGGAGGTGGAGTTTGAACATTCCCACTAAGGTACACCTAGTTTTTTTTTTTTACGTATTGTGGTAATTTGCACGTTGTGTCAAAAAGCTATTTGTCTAGATAATAGCTGTATACTCTCCGTTTGACTAGTGTACGATAATTTACTTCCAAATACGATAATTTTGAGGTTCTGGTACGATACTTTCACATTTCCAATCTGGCAACACTGACCTCCACAGACCTGCGTTTACAGCGATTGCCACCCAGAGCAACAGGCAGCTACAAAGTCACTGCTAGTGTGAATGAGGCATCAGTGGGAGTGTACTGGTTTCTGGTGGTTTACAAGGACAGTAATTTGTATAATGACATGGGTATGTCCTAGGTATTACAATCTTGAAGTGGTTTATGAGGACAATCCTTGTGTCCTTATAATTCAAAACTGTTAAAAACAATAATTAATGTCAGTGCTGATAGCTTAGTGGTAAGTGTGCTGACATATAGTGCCAATGCACTTGGGGCTTCTTGAGTTCAAGTCCTGCTTTGTGGACCTTTCCCGATCCTTTCTCCTTTCTGTCTAGTTACTGTCCTGTTAATAAAGGCATATACGTTTTTAAAATATAAAACATATAATGGCCTCTGAGCATCACAGTGGCGCAGTGGTCAGCACGATCACCTCACAGCAAGAAGGTTGCTGGTTCGAGCCTCGGCTGGGTCAGTTGGCATTTCTGTGTGGGGTTTGCATGTTCTCCTTGTGTTGGTGTGGGTTTCCTCCGGGTGCTCCAGTTTCCCCCGCAGTCAAAACATATGCGCTATAGGTAAATTGAATAGACTAAATTGGTCGTAGTGTATGAGTGCATGTGTGAATGAGAGAGTGTATGGGTGTTTTCCAGTTCTAGGTTGCAGCTGAAAGGGCTTCCGCTGCGTAAAACATATGCTGGAATAGTTGGCAGTTAATTCCACTGTGGCGACCCCTGATGAATAAGGGACCAAGCCGAAGGAAAATTGCTACATGTTTTCTGTGAATGTTGGGTTTAGGGGTATTGGGGTGGGCAATATAAAAAGCGGTTTTTACTGTATAAAATACATTACGCCTTTGGAGTGTCCCTGTAAACCATGTACAGTTAAAGTCAGAACTATTCGCCTGAATTATTAGCCCCCTAATATATTTTCAAACTTCTGTTTAACAGAAAGAAGTTTTTTTCAAAGCATTTCTAAAGATAATAGTTTGTTCTGTAGACAGTCAAAAAAGGTATTGCTTAAAATGGTACATTTGGTAAAAAAAATGTAACTGCTTTTATTGTAGATGAAATAAAACAAATAAGACTTTCTCCAGAATAAAAAAATATTATAGAAAATACTGTCAAAAATTCCTTGGACATCATTTCAAGAGTTTACACTTAGCTGATGGGAGAGAGCCCTGAGCTCATAAGATACTCGAGCCCGGGGCTCCCTCCCGTTTGCAAGGCGAGAGGGGAGTTTGAGCTCCGGTAGATCTCAAGAACTCCCCTGCTGTAGTAGCTAATGAACAGATAGTGATTGCTCTTAAGAGATAACTACTTACTAGCAGCATGTCTATGGTGCTGATTTGGATTAGTTAATAAACTTAGGTTGCATGTTTTTGGATGGTGGGAGGAAAGCGGGGAACCCGGGGGAAACCCACGTGAGCACGGGGAGAATGTGTAAACTCTGCACAGAAACGTCGACTGGTTTGGTAAGAACTAGAACCAGTGACATTTTTGCTGTGAGGCAGCAGTGCTAACCACTGCCACCCATCTGGGAAAGGAGGAGGAGTAGGGTTGGAAGGGGGGATTCTTCAAAACAAAGATGGCTGTGATATGGAACTTAGGGTATTTATAGTGTCTTAGGTCTGATTGGTGAATCATAAATTGGATAATGCGAGACCGGCCGCAAGCAATCATAAGCACTTGATCCTCTCGAAATTAGTTTAGAAATAAACTTCACTTAGGAAATATTTAAAAAAAGAAAAAAACTGGCCGGAGGGTGTGTGAGTCTATGTGTGTGTGTGTGTGTTTGTGCAGGGTAAAAAAGAGAAGAGGAAATGGTCTGAACACTACACCATTTCACGAGGGAAGTTAAGACGTGAAGTAAGACATGTCCAAACTGAAAAACACATTTCAACACAAAAGAAAAAAGAAACATGACACACTTGACCAATTAACTATGAGACGCAGAGATCAGTTAAAAACTCTTTATTTGTGGCACGCATCTACAGTTTCAGCTTTTGTCTATTAAAGCGAAGCACGAAGTAAAGCCAAACATCTACAGACCGCATGTGATGAAATGTACCATTAACATTGCCTTCTTTTTCTCTTCACCTTTCCTTTACACGTCCTCACTTTATAAATAATTGTCAAAGGGGGTGTTTTGGTGTTGTCAGGATTTGCATTAACCAGCGTTTTTAAAGAGGTTGCTAGGTTTTTAACCTCAAATGTTTGGGTAACTTGATGACTTCATTTACAGTGTTATACAATTATAATTGCAATGATTTATTCCCTTTGGAGGATGATAATCAAGGACAGACAGCACTCATTTGTGCATGAGCACTCGTTTTATACAATAACACTTGGTCTTTTAGGCTGTGGCTGGCTTCTCCGCCTCTGGCTCTGTGCCCAGGGTCTCAGCGGACGCGTCGCCCACCTGAGCGAACTGGAGGAGTTTCATCATCTTTTCTTTGGTCTCCAGCAATGTCTCCTTCACTCCCTTCTCTAGGATGTATCCTTCGGTCTCGATCTCCACATTCTCCTGTCCCAGCACTCCCTCCATTGCAGTCTGCAGATAGCGCAGACCCACCAGAATGGCCATCTGAGGGCAGAAAAGGGAAGCAGGTCAGTGTTTGATGATATTTTTATCAGCTTTTCCCAAAGTTTTCTTCAGATTATTGTCCTTCAATCCCTTTTGTTTAATCGCGAGTAATGGAATATTTCACATTTATAATTTAGAAGCACATTAATGGCCTGTTAACAGTAAGAATGACTAACCAAGATGTATATTAGCCACACCAACATGTAATATCATACCCGAAGTTTCCTTTATGTAGATGTTTCCTTTAGAATGTAAATAAATATATGTAAATTAGCATTTTTTTCATATTTTTTATTCATGTTTTTTATTATTTTTTAATTTATTTATGCTTTTGAATTGCGTTGTGGGAGCTTGATCTTTTTTCCAACAACTTTTAACCTTGAAAAGTTCGAAAAAGTGACTTTTATTAATATTTTTAATAGTTTGCCTCGGTTGGTGTTGTATATTACAGTACAAAACCATTGTAGTAAACTGCCAGTACATTTTCTGTTACTTTACAGACTTCTTTCTCTCTATATATTATTTCTTATACATACTAAAATGTCAATAAAAGTCATTTTGTTAAACAGCAGAGTTGTATTTTCAACATCAAAAGTCGACAGAGCAGAGATTAAAGTCCCAAAATAAAATTCACAACCGTAAATAAATGGAAAACACTTTTCCATGGAACCATATGGGAATGTTTGGGGCACCTTCTGTGTTTGCTGGGTTTATATATTTTAAAGCTTATGCAGGTCATGTCATTTTAAAGAGTTAGTTCACAAAAAAATGAAAATTTGGTTATTAATTAAATATGTATTTATTAAATATCTCCATAGACAGCTACAATCCAGAGATGTTCAAAAAAGGAGCCAAAAACATTGTCAAAACATTCAATGTGTCTTCAGTAGTTCAACTGTTAGTCATACGAAGCTCCAAGAACACTTTTCTGCACCAAAAAACTATAACAATGACTTTGTTTGCCAATGGCTTCCTAGTCAGGTCGTAATGTATTGCCCATATAGGTGGGATGGCACGGTGGCTTGGTGTTTAGCAGTCACCTAACAGCAAGAAGATTGATGGTTTGAGTCCCGACTGGGCCAGTTAGCATTTCTGTGTGGAGTTTGCATGTTCTCCCAGTGTTGGCGTGGGTTTCCTCCAGGTGCTCTGGTTTCCCCCACAGTTCAAGCACATGCGCTATAGGGGAATTGAATAAACTAAATTGGCCATAGTGTATGAGTGTGTGTGTGACTGAGACAGTGTATGGGTGTTTCCCAGTACTGGGTTGCGGTTGGAAGGGCATGTGTAAAACGTATGCCGGAATAGTTGGCGGTTCATTCCTCTGTGGTGGCCCCTCATAAATAAGGGACTAAGCCAAAGGAGAATGAATGAATGAATGAGGATATAGATGAACAAAGCCTGTTTATAGTTTTTTTGCACACAGAAGTGCTCTTGGAGCTTTGTTTGATTAGAGTTGAACCACTGAAGTCACATAGAATGTTTTGACACTGTTTTTATCCCTTTTCTGGACTTTGAACCTCTGTGAATCTGTCTATGGAGGATAAGAGAGCTCTCGGATTTAATCTAAAATATCTTAATTTATGTTCCAAAGATGAACATAAATGAAGGTCTCAGGGGAACGACATGACGGTGAGTAAAAACTGAACTTTAGTTTTTCATGGTGGCTCAGTGGTTAGCACTGTCGCCTCACAGCAAGAAGCTCTCTGTTTCGAGTCCCAGCTGGGCTAGTTGACATTTCTGCATGTTCTCCCCATGTTGGCGTGGGTTTCCATGCGCTATAGGTGAATTGGGCAGACAAAATTGGCTTTACTGTGTAAGTGTGTGTGTTTGTGGGTGTTTGTGTATGGATGTTTCCCAGTACTGGGTTGCAGCTGGAAGAGCATCCGTTGTGTAAAACGTATGACGGAATAGTTGGAGGTTCACTCCTCTGTGACGGCCCCTGATAAATAGGGAACTAAGCCGAAGGAAAATGAATGAATGAATAATCTTGAAAGCAAGGCCTTTAAAGCAGCTTGAACAACATCATTTTGAAATCTGATTCTAAGGATGTCATTCCTCTGTGTTTTTATCATTTTAGCTGATATTTATGGATGGCAATCAGGACCATAATGTCCAGAAACATTCTTTTAATCTTAAGGTAACGTTCTGTTAACATAAAGCCGTCTTTCCTGACTAACCAACAGAGAACATTCTGGGAACCAATAATTGTTTGCTCTGTATTCCAGGTTTAGGATAGTACAGTACTTAGGTTGATGGTTTGAGTCCCGGCAAGGCCAGTTGGCATTTCTGTGTGGAGTTTGCATGTTCTCCCCGTGTTGGTGTAGGTTTCCTCCGAGTGTATGGGTGTTTCCCAGTACTGGTTTGCGGCCGGAAGGGCATCCGCTGTGTAAAGCATATGCCGGAAAATGGGGCGGTTCATTCCGCAGTGGTGACCCCTGATAAATAAG
Source organism: Danio kyathit (assembly GCA_903798195.1). Taxonomy (NCBI): domain Eukaryota; kingdom Metazoa; phylum Chordata; class Actinopteri; order Cypriniformes; family Danionidae; genus Danio; species Danio kyathit. The sequence continues at coordinate 53,987,783 of LR812532.1, read as the reverse complement.
GGACCAAGCCACAGGAAAATGAATGAATGAAGTTGTGAAGTAAGTTAAAGGGAGAGTTTACCATCATTTAGGCCTACTTTCCCAATACTTTTTCCAAACCTGTTTGAGTTTCTTTTAGTTTAGATTTTGTTAAACAAAAGAAGATATTTTGAAAAATGTTGGAAACCGGTAACCATAGACTTCCATTGTTTTTCCTTCTATTGAAATCAATGGATACCGGTTTGCAGTGGTGGTAAGAGTACCTAAGGAAAAATACCATTACTTGCCTAAAAATGTAGTGCAAGTAGAGTAAAAGAATCTGTTGTAAATATTACTCAAAGTATGAGTAAAAAGTAGTTTAAAAGTACTTTAGAGTAGTGAGTAGTGAGTATTATGCTGTGAAAAGCTGATTCATTTACATGTAATTTGTGCATGTGTGTGTAAACGTAACATTCTGTAGTGCGTTTAGTTATTGCCCAGCAGGCACACAACATCATAAGACATTAATATTAGGTTAGATTTAAATTGTGACGTCAGGTGACCAAAATTCAATGTCTAGCCAGCGTCTAAGGACAACTTTATTTTGATCACCAATAACAATGTCAAATGACATTGATATTTGGTTGATTTTAGCTTGTGTTGTAAAGCAACCAAAATGCAATGTTGCGCCAACATCTTAAACCAACGCCATATTGACGTCAAATACTGACATTTATTCATCAGCTTTGGCAACCAAAATACAACATCTGATAGACGTCATAGTGGTAACGTCCACACAACATCAAGTTGTAACATCATTAGACGTTGATATTTGGTTGATTGTAGGTTGGACATTGACGTCAGCATGATGTTTAGTTCAGATGTCAACCCAATTTTCATTTCCAAACAAAATGCAACGTCCCCACGACGTTGTGGTACAACGTCAATCTGACGTCATGTTGACGTCTTGTGCCTGTTGGGTGTTTAAGGCCATTTCAGTCATCATCCAGTAAACAGCCGTCATCTTCTCTTTAGTGACATGCATCTAAACAGTCTCTGTGTCAGTGCGTGTAAAGATTTTGGACATCTGCGTGGACACGTTTAATGCTCCCAAACAGTTTGCCGCAATTATAAATCGCCCATGGCTTGAGGTAGTTCAGTATGATGCGATTTACTTTCTATGTGTGATTTGATTGGACAGGAATCACAGGACTGATTTTTCTAATTACCATAGACAAGAACAAATATAAAGTAGTGAAGGAAAATAGTGGAGTAAAAGTACCGATACTGCACTAAAAATGTACTCAAGGGGAAGTAAAAGTGCACAATTTAAAAACTACTTAGTAAATTACTATTCCTGAGAAAAACTACTCAGTAATATGACACAGTAATTTGAGTATTTGTAATTTGTTACTTTACACCACTGCCGGTTTGTAACATTTTTCAAAATATCTACTTTTGTGTTCAACAGATTAAAGAAACTCAAAGGTTTGGAACCACTTGAGGGTGAGTGAATACTGAGTACATTTTCATTTTTGAGTGAACTATCCCTTTAACCAGAATTCAATGTAAAAAGCAATGATAAATCATAAAACCCTGTCATTTACTCGCCATTATCATTTAGTTTGTTTATCTTTGCCAACCTGCATGAATTTCTTTCTTCAATGCAACACAAAACATACTGTATATACATTAGGGTCTAAATTGACTTTCATTGTATTGAAATTCATGCATAGTGCATTTATAAGGTCAAATTGGTGAGTAAATGCAAAAACGTTGTAAGACTGAGCTAACAACAAACCCCATCTCGATGCGTGAAGTAACAGTTAATATCACACAGTGTTCCTATCATATCAAACCTTCTGTCAATCTAATTGTAGTTTTATTTCTGGTGCGGCAGCAGATGTTGATTTGTTGACTGTAGGAGTATCAGATGAGAAGTGACGACTCATGCTGTTTGTGTTACGAAAGCTGTGGCTGTTATAAAAGCTGAGAGCATGATGTGGTTTTGGGTGAAAGTTATTTTAATGCTTAAATAATGAATATTGACGCCTCTGAGTTCACGGCCGAGCTGCCAGCCATTCCGGAGGAGCGTCAATATTAGCTGAGTGAAGAGCGTGCAAACGGTTCGATGTGCTGAGCGCATTAGATTATACAATGTGTTATTCAAGGTTGATGCTTCAAATCATGTGCTTATTTGGGAAAGTCTGCACAAAACAGACCTTTAATGATGCGGCTGACATTATCACATTTTATATAGATAGACTATACTGTTTGAATAGTGGTTTACAAAAGGTAAAATCTGTAGGTGATGTTATATAAAACTTTGTTCAAACGTTTTTGAAATATTATCTTGTAGCTCTGTAAGGTGAATAAATGGTGCATAAATGAAATTATTATATACAAATATATAATTGTTGGCTAATTTGTTTATTAGTTTTGTATTTTATGAATACATTATGTTGTTAGCAATACTTGCAGGCCCATCGCCAGGGGAGGTTTGGGTGGTTCGGTAGACCCTCCTCTCACTGACAAAGGTCCAATTTGTCCCATACATAAGCTCATTTGTCCTATTTTGACTGCTATGCCATCATAAATGAAAATAACCCATCGAAAAGGATTTAAGACCAAGCAGAATCCTCTGTTTGCTGTTCTGTTCGGTGTGACTTCAGAGTCAGTTTTGGCCAATGCAAACAATTATTTTTCATGAATCCAACATCTAGCTAGCTGTGCAAGAAAACACACAATCTGAAAAGTCATCTTTCACTAATGTATGGTTGTTAAATAGAAAAAACATTTTACAAGTAACATTTATTCTAAATCTTGGATTTTGGATCTTATTCTTGAAACAAAAAATGAGCAATAAAAAGGCATGAAGCACCAAAAGTGGCCCATATTAAAATTCGTTTAAACTCTAATTTGGCTAATGTTGTTATCCATGAATATTCAAATGTACTTCTTTACAAAAGAATATGAATTTGTTCTGCGGTTAACATTACTATTTCAAACTGATTTCTTTCTTTTTTTATTGTTGATTTTCTTAAAAACTAATATTCAAGTTTGCCTCTGTAAGATATTTATGTTCACCCTGCTAAAGAAATACAATAAAATGTTGTGAAATATTAATCAAATTCAAAAGAATTGCTTTATATTTTTATCTATATTAAAATGTACTTTATTCCTGTTTGGAAAATCTTCAGTGCTATTTATAATTATCAATTATATAATGTAAACATGTATATAGTTTTTTTTTTAAACCATGATGTACTCTCAGAAATAACGTTATGAGAGTTGTCACTGGGGTGGTACCTTTTCAAAAGGTACACTTTTATACTTAAAGGGTCCATACTGGTACCTCAAAGGTACAGATGAAGTCAGAATTATTAGCCCCCCTTTGAATTTTTTAATCTTTTTTAAATATTTCCCAAATTATGTTTAACAGAGCAAAGAAATTTTCACAGTATGTCTGATTATATTTTTTCTTCTGGAGAAAGTCTTATTTGTTTTATTTCGACTAGAATAAAAGCAGTTTTTAGTTTTTTTAAAAACATTTTAAGATCAAAACTATGAGCCGCTTTAGGCTATTTTTTTTTCTGATAGTCTACAGAACAAACCATCAGTTTACAATAACTTGCCTAATTACCCTAACCTGCCTAGTTAACCTAATTAACATAGTTAAGCCTTTAAATGTCACTTTAAGCTGTATAGAAGTGTCTTGAAGAATATCTAGTATAATATTATTTACTGTCATCATGGCAAAGATAAAATAAATCAGTTATTAGAAATGAGTTATTAAAACTATTATGATTAGAAATGTGTTGAGAAAATCATCTCTCCATTAAACAGAAAACAAGGAAAAAAAATAAACAGGGGGGCTAATAATTCAGGGGGGCTAATAATTCTGATTTCAACTGTATATATTAGCAATGTTAAGGAAAAGTTACATTTAAAAGTAATGCATTACAATATTGAGTTACTCCCCAAAAAAGTAGCTAGTTGCATTACTTAGTTACTTTTTATGGTAAGTAGTGTGTTACATTACTTTTGAGTTACTTTTTATTACCTGGCTGAGGCTTAATCTCTTTCAGAACTTGTTTTTTCTTTCTTTCTTTCTTTTTTTAATAGAGGAGATCTGCAATTAACAACACACTGTGTAACCTACACCTTCATTTACCTTTAGAAAACACACACACACACACACACATATATATATATATATATATATATATATATATTAGGATAATGTTATCTGAGAACTTCCTGACCCCGGAGCTCTACATACAATATATACAGATTATTGAACGTTTAAAGCAATGTGTTTGCTACATTTGTACCATTTGTCTTAAGTAAAAAAATCCCTGTACATTGAGACAATCCCTTTTTCCTTTTCTTCAATGCGTTAAAAATAATGAACACGTTCTCTCATTGACTTTGTGATTCATTGTAACTAATTTTAAATCAGCAATTTATTTTTTAAAAGTGAATCATTTTAACTAATAAGTAACTTGCATTACATTTTTAAAAAAGTAACTCAAATAATATTACTTATTTTTTTAAAGTAATGCGTTATTTTACTCGTTAGTTAGAAAAGTAATATTATTGCATAACTCGGTTTACTTGTAATGCGTTACCCCCAACACTGCATATTGGTACCTAAAAATTTCAAGGGGTACACTTTTGTACATTTTAGGTACTAATATGTACCCTTGAGGTATCAATAAGGACCCTTTAGTTACAAACGTGTCCCTTTTGAAAAGATGCCACCCTAGTGACGGCTCTTGTACCTTTATTTCTGAGAGTGTGTAATCTTTTAAGATTCTTTGACAATTTGAACGTTCATAAGAACCACATTTATTTGAAATATATTTTGTGCCTTTCTTATAAATATTCTTACTGACAGTTTTATGAATTTACTGGGTTGCAGCTGGAAGGGCATCCTCTGTGTAAAAAAATGCTGGATAAGTTGGTGGTTCATTCCGCTGTGGCGACCCCTGATGAATAAAGGGACTAAGCCGAAGGAAAATGAATATATATATATATAAATCTAAATGACAGACATTCTTTAAAGACATTCTGTACATTTATTTAATAGTGCAGTTTCTATCTATACATCAGATTTATAGTTTTGTGCTTGAGTAAATATTCACCTGTTTTATTTTTATAAAGCGCAAATAAATGTTTTTTTCAAATTTCCAAAAATATAATTATTTAAACGCTTTTTTGTAGCAACATGACAATTGATCAAAAATAATGAACACTTTAAGTATTATTTTGTTATTCCACACTGTAAAACATGATATGCCAAAAAGGCATGACACAAATGTTTTTATGTTACTTTAACTTATTTTAATAGGTTAATAAGGGTTCAACTATTTCTTTTAAGTAATACAATATTTTTAGTCAGTTTGACGGATGTATGTTGAGATGACCAAAGAAGTTAATTTGATTCAACTAAACAAATGAAAGCAGAAAGCATGTTTTACAGTGCACATAATATAGATTTTTTTAGTTCCTCTGAAGTTTAGTGTTATCTTAAAAATGAATATAAGCATGGAATCTTTTTTGTAATCTTCACCAATTGACATTTTATACATTTTTATATGCAATTTAGAAGAAATGCCATCAGTAGTTTGTAAAACAAAACAATTTAACTGGATATTATTAATGTTGTAGAACAAAGCTTGGAAATATCCAACAGATTTGAAATCCATTAATAAACCAAAAGATTTAAAGGAATAGTTTATCCCAAAATGTAAATGTACACACTATTAAATCATCCTTGAGTGGTTATAAACCTGTATGAGTTTCTTTCTTCTGTTAAACACAACAGAATATATTCCAAAGAAAGCTGGAAACCATTCACTTCCATACCAGGAAAAACAAATATAGTAACAGGGTTCCAGCATTCTTCAAAATATCTTCTTTTGTGTACAACAGAAGAAAGAATCTCATAAACATCTGAAATAAGTAAAGAGACAATACATGATGACAGAATTTAAATTTTTGGGTGAACTATCCCTTTAAGGTCTAATACTGACCTTTTGGACAACAAGGATTGTGTCTCATTCACCCCATTACTAAACTCTTACCTGGAGAAGGAAAACAAGCAGAACACACGGGCCGATGGTGTTCATTAAGCCCATGTAATAGCTGACGAGGGCCTGACGGCAGCCGCGGTTGTACAGGTTCAGCTCTTCGCTCTGGTACTCGTAGTTGTAGTGGGCATTATTATCCAGGAGACTGTACTGGATGCAGGGCCGTGGTGATGCAGGGTTACAGCAGCTGAACGGGACGCCGTCCAGCAGATACCGGCCGTCTACATTACTCCTCACACGACTGATGGGACAAATTGAACACAGAAACATGGGTTAAATATGGGTTTAAATTTTTTAGTTTTGTTACACCAATGATTCTGCGTTTACCCGCTTGTTAACTCTGACATCACACTTTAAAAAATGCTGGGTTGTTGTAAGTGCAACTACGGGGGTTAGAAAATCTCATTTAAATTTAATTGAAAAACATTTAAATTAGATTTTTTTAACCAACTGTTGGGTTTGTCCATATTTTACCCAATGTTGGGTCACAGAGTCTGTTGTCAAAACTTAACACTCTAAAAATAAGTTTGTTTAAAAATGCTGGGTTCTTGTAAGCCAACGTTGGGTCAAATATGGGGGTTAGAAAATCTCTTTTAAGTTTAATTGAAAAACGTTTAAATGATGCGGCTGGAAGGGCATCCGCTGCGTAAATCATATGCTGGATAAGTTGGCGGTTCATTCCGCTGTGGCAACCCCGGATTAATAAAGGGACTAAGCCAAAAAGAAAATGAATGAATGAACATTTAAATGACATTTTTTAAGCCAACTGTTGGGTTTGTCCATATTTGACCCAAAGTTGGATTATAAAAATACAGCATTTTTAGAGTCTGTCGTCAAAACTAAAAAACTCTAAAATACAAATTATAAAACAATGCTGGGTTGTTGTAACCCAACATTGGGTCAAATATGGCTAAACCCAACAATTGGGTTAAAAACGTAATTTAAATTTTATTGAAAACATTTAAATTACATTTTTTAACTCAACTGTTGGGTTTGTCCACATTTGACCCAGTGTCAAAATATCTTATTGACCCAATTACTACAACAACAGCATTTGTTCGATTCTGTCGTTGAAACTAATAACTCTATAAAAATGCTGGTTTGTTGTAACCCAACATTGGGTTGAATATGGACAAACCCAACATTTGGGTTAAAAAAACATTATTTAAATTTAATTTAAAAACTTTTAAATTGCATTTTTTAAGCTAACTGTTGGGTTTGTCCATTTTTGACCCAGTGTTGGGTTATACGTAAAAACCCAGCATTTTTTTGGAGTCTGTCATCAAAACTCTGTAAAAAAGTGCTGTGTTGTCGCAACTCAATGTTTTTGAACTCAAGAATTTTTAAAGTGCACAAGTCACTGGGTCCAAACGTATTACAGTTACACTCCAAAAATCCTGGTTTGTTGTTGTAATGCAACAATGGGTCAAATATGTACAAACCAAACCATTGGGTGAAAAAAGTCTCATGTAAGTTAAGTTAAAAAAAATGTAAACCCACAGAGTGTGTGTAGGAAATGCCATTTTCCCACACATTTATAGTGTATGTGTGGGAAATACCATATACACAAACAAAAAAGTGGTCTAACATTAAGTGTGACATTAATTGTACATCTAAGAAATATAGAAACATTGCATATCACTCTAAAATGTGGTTTGAGTTTTATTGGGTTATTTTGAATCTAAATATTGAATAATTTTTTTACATTTAATTAAACATTTTTAAAAAAGGATTTTAACCTTTTGTTTGTTTGTTCACATTTGACTCAACACTGGGTTGGTTTAAGTGAAAATAATAACAGAGAAGTTTAAAGGGATAGTTCACTCAAAATACAATTTCCTCACCATTTACTCACACTCGAGTGGTTCTAAACGTTCATGACTTCCTTTCTTTTTTTGAACACAATGGAAGATATTCTGAAGAATGTTGGAAAGCAGCAGATATTCAAAGTATGGAATATTATGGAAGTCATTGGCTACTGCTTTCCAACATTCTTCAGCATATCTTCCTTTGTGATCAACAGAAAAATAAAATGTGGATGATGAGTAAATAATGACAGATTTATCATTTATAGATGAACTATCACTTTAATTGGTTTTAAATAAAGCTGTAATGATCCTTTGGGTCTCTAATGGTAATTTTTGGCATGTTAAAATGAATAAATCCTAATGGAATATGTCCCAAAAAACATTAGAAGCCATTAAGTTGTGCTGGTTTTGAGGGGTAAAGTTGAATAGTTTGCATAGATATTTACATGAGAAGTCGCCTACGCTATTGTTGTCTATTAGAAGGAATGCGTCAATAGAGCCGCCATTTTAGTACAGGGTAGCTCTCCTTTGAAATGAATGTGGGACCAAGGTGCAGTGGACGACTGGGCATCCGGAGCCATAGATATGTAAACATCTATACATATGTCTATGATCGGGAGTTTCCCGGTGGTCAATATGCAAATATTTTTAAAAATTACGAATATTATAATTTTACATCACTTTTCTACATCGATGGATAAGTGACCGCACGGGCATTGCTGACAAAGAGTGTTTGTGTGCATGGAAATGTATTACCTTCACTCCCTGTTTAATTTGATCTAATCAGTGTTTCTCATCCATGTTCCTGGAGGCCCACCAGCTCTGCACATATTCCATGACTCCTTAACCAAACACACCTGATTCAGATCATCAGCTCATTAGCAGAGACTGAAAGACCTGTAATGGGTGTGACAGACAAAGGAGACAACCAAAACATGCAGTGCTGGTGGTCCTCTAGGAACGTGGTTGAGAAACACTGATCTAATCCATGTCCTAAAACAGCCCCTCTCCTGCTTTCACTTCTAATTGTAACGGAAGGAGTGATTTGTTTGTGAAGGGATCCCCTTTATAAACGACTCGTTCACTTAGCTGACAATAATATAAGTTTCTAGCACTGCAGCATCTTGTTGTTATATTTCATTTACATTATTTGCTTATTTTATTCAACAAAACTAGCATAAGCTTAAATATAGTGCAAGGTGCTACTTTCCTTATGGTCATGCAGTAAGTGATTGTATTATCATCAATACTTGTTGAGCACAAAAGTTCGTAACATACAAAAACATAAACAATTAAATCTTACCTATGAAATGTTCTGCCTTTGTGCTTTGTTTTCTTTGTTTGCTCATTACTACATCTGTACACAGCGCTAAAGTCCAGCATCTTCACATTGGTTTTAGTCTTGACTAGTGCGGTTGAATGACATTTGTCCTGGGAGCACTGTACAAATGTGGCGGTGCTATTGACACATGCTCAGGGACCGTATGCAATATCTAGTGTATATACAGTTGAAGTCAGAATTATTACCCCCCTGAAGATTTTTTCAACATATTTCTAAACATAATAGTTTTAATAACTCATTTCTAATAACTGATTTATTTTATCTTTGCCATGATGGCAGTAAATAATATTTGACTAGATATTTTTCAAGACACTTCTATACAGCTTAAAATGACATTTAAAGGCTTAACTAGGTTAATTAGGTTAACTAGACAGGTTTGGGTAATTAGGCAAGTTATTGTATGACAATGGTTTGTGTAGACTATCAGAAAAAAAATATAGCTTAAAGGGGCTTATAATTTTGACCCTAAAATAGCTTTAAGAAATTTTTAAACTGCTTTTATTCTAGCTGAAATAAAACAAATAAGACTTTCTCCAGAAGAAAAAAATTATCAAACTATTATCAGACATACTGTGAAAATTTCCTTGCTCTGTTAAACATCATTTGGGAAATATTTAAAAAAGAACAAAAAATTCAAAGGGGGGCTAATAATTCTGACTTCAACTGTACCTATGAATGTTTTGCATTGTTTCAATGGTATTTGTATTGTAAGCCATTAGAACTTCTGTGATGGTTTTTATAGCTTGCAATAAAACAATACAAATACCAGCATATGGGGGACGAAACCTGCAAAAACAATAAATAAATTAATATCCAAATAAATTAATGAATTAATTATTCCACAAATTCCTGCATAAATAAAACAATAAATAAATATGCAATTATATATATATATAAACCTACAAATCCCTGCATAAAAAAATTAATTAAATAAATAGTGTGGGCAGATTAATAATTAAATAAATGACATGGATGTTGGGGAAGTACGAAAATGCTAAACTGAAAGTAGATTTTCCCCATTTCCCACTGCACTATTAATTATTTATATATTTATTTATTTATGCAGGAATTTGGAGATTTATTTATTCATTTATTTGCATATTTATTTATTCATTTATTTATTGTTTTATTTATGTAGGAATTTGTGTATTTATTTATTCATTTATTTGCATATTTATTTATTGTTTTATTTATTGTTTTAGTTATGCAGGAATTTGTAGATTTATATATACATTTGTATATTTATTTGCGTATTTATTTGTTTATTGTTTTATTTATGCAGGAATTTGTGTATTTATTTATTCATTTATTTTTTATTGTTTTATTTATTCAGGTATTTGTGTATTTATTTATTTATTTGCGTATTTATTTGTTTATTGTTTTATTTATGCAGGAATTTGTATATTTATTTATTCATTTATTTTTTTATTGTTTTATTTATTCAGGCATTTGTGTATTTATTTATTTATTTGTGTATTTATTTGTATATTGTTTTATTTATGCAGGAATTTGTGTATTTATTTGTGTATTTATTTGTTTATTGTTTTATTTATGCAGGAATTTGTGTATTTATTTATTCATTTATTTTTTATTGTTTTATTTATTCAGGTATTTGTGTATTTATTTATTTATTTGCGTATTTATTTGTTTATTGTTTTATTTATGCAGGAATTTGTATATTTATTTATTCATTTATTTTTTTATTGTTTTATTTATTCAGGCATTTGTGTATTTATTTATTTATTTGTGTATTTATTTGTTTATTGTTTTATTTATGCAGGAATTTGTGTATTTATTTGTGTATTTATTTGTTTATTGTTTTATTTATGCAGGAATTTGTGTATTTATTTATTTATTCATTTATTTGTTTATTGTTTTATTTATGCAGGAATTTGTGTATTTATTTATTCATTTGTTTGCATATTTATTTATTTATTGTTTTTGCAGGTTTCATCCTCCATACCAGCAGGGTGGATTTAGCAAATACAGATAATGTAATGTACACCATCATTTTGTAAAAGATTACTTTTAATGTGTAATATAACTAAAAAGTGTTGTTGTTTTTTTTTTTTCAATTCAATTGAGTAGAAGCTTGGACCCGGAAACCACATTTCATACGTCACGACTTAACAAGCACATTGACTTTGTGATCAATACAGGAATTGATTGGTGAGTACTAAAGGTCGACCTTTCATCCTGACATCGGTTTCGGAACATGACATTCTGAACTCTGCATAACCTTGGTAACGGAAAGCTTTGAAGTGTTTGGAATGTTTCCTTATTTGAATATATCGGCACACTGTAATAAATGCTTTACTTACTTAGATTTATAGTCTTGTTTCTAGTCCAAATATCTAAAAATTCTTAAATCAAGAAGCATTTTCTAGACGAGCAAAAAATATTGCTTTGTTTTAAGAAATATTGTGCAAAAAATTAAGTGAGTTTTTCCTTAAAACAAGCAAAATAATCTGCCAATGGGGTCAGCAAAGTAATCTTATGTCAGAAGGAAAGACAAGATTATTTAGCTGGTCCCATTGGCAGATTATTTAGCTTGTTTTAAGAAAAAAACTCACTTATTTTTTTCTCTTATTATTACTTAAAACAAGACTATTTTTTTGCTCGTATAGAAAATGCTTCTTGATTTAATAATTTTTAGATATTTGGACTAGAAACGAGACTATAAATCTAAGTAAGAAAAGGTGCAGGAGTGTGAGGTGAGGTGGTCTTTTTGGACTCACTCCTTAACTTCTTTGGATGTGAAGTCCAGATAGCGGTTGCTGATCCACTGCACCTCAAACCAGTCCCTGTAGTTGGTGTTTCCACAGCACTGGAACTCAATCTGCAGACGGTCAATCGTCTCCTTCTGGAAACAGCGACCTGGTGTGTCTGTGTCCTGTAGAGACGTTCAACATCATCACATACATACTACACTTCATTAGAGATAAATATCTCATCCAGGTATTTATAGGATTCTGGAACTCTGAATATTGATTCATTATCTATCTATCTATCTATCTATCTATCTATCTATCTATCTATCTATCTATCTATCTATCTATCTATCTATCTATCTATCTGTCTATCTGTCTGTCTGTCTGTCTGTCTGTCTGTCTGTCTGTCTGTCTGTCTGTCTGTCTGTCTGTCTGTCTGTCTGTCTGTCTGTCTGTCTGGTTTTTTTTATTCATTCATTTCTATATTTCATTCTGCAATGATCAAATTTTTATTTTATTTTACAGATCGATAATCTTATCTCTCTGTCTCTCTCTCTCTCTCTATATATATATATTTTTTTATTCATTCATTAAAAAAATATGTATGTAAGTGTCTATCTATCCATGAATCCATCCATCCATTTTCTATTCCATCCATCCATCCATCCATCCATAATTTTTCCATTCCATCCATCCATCCATCCATCAATCATTTTTCCATACCATCCATCCATCTATCCATCGATCATTTTTCCATACCATCCATCCATCCATCCATCATTTTTACATACCATCCATCCATCCATCCATCATTTTTCCATTCCATCCATCTATCCATCGATCATTTTTCCATACCATCCATCCATCCATCCATCATTTTTACATACCATCCATCCATCCATCCATCCATCATTTTTCCATTCCATCCATCCATCTATCTATCCATCGATCATTTTTCCATACCATCCATTGATCTATCCATCATTTTTACATACCATCCATCCATCCATCCATCCATCCATAATTTTTCCATTCCATCCATCCATCAATCTATCCATCATTTTTCCATACCATCCATCCATCCATCCATAATTTTTCCATTCCATCCATCCATCTATCCATCGATCATTTTTCCATACCATCCATCCATCCGTCCATCCATCCATCCAGAATTTTTCCATTCCATCCATCCATCTATCCATCGATCATTTTTCCATACCATCCATTGATCTATCCATCATTTTTACATACCATCCATTCATCTATCATTTTTCCAAACCATCCATCAATCTATCCATCATTTTTCCATACCATCCATCAATCCATCCATCCATCCATAATTTTTCCATTCCATCCATCCATCTATCCATCAATTATTTTTCCATACCATCCATTCATCTATCCATCATTTTTACATACCATCCATCCATCTATCCATCATTTTTACATACCATCCATCCATCCATCCATCCATCATTTTACCATACCATCCATCCATCTATCTATCATTTTTCCATACCATCCATCCTTCATTTTTATACCAATTATCCATCCATCCATCAATCCATCCATCATTTTTCCATACCATCCATCATTTTTTACCATCCATCCATCCATCCATCCATCCATCCATCCATCCATCCATCTATCCATCATTTTTCCATAACATCCATCCATAATTTTTTTATTCCATCCATCCATCCATCCATCCATCTATCCATCATTTTTCCATAACATCCATCCATAATTTTTTTATTCCTTCCATCCATCCATCCATCCATCCATAATTTTTCCATACCATCTATCAGGGGCGATTTTAGGATTTTCATTATGGAGGCTCAGCTCCTTATATGGTAAAAAAATTATATTTGTGTATGTATATATATATATATATATATATATATATATATATATATATATATATATATATATATATATATATATATATATATATATATATATATATATATATATATATATAAAGCATAATATTACATTTATAAGTAGTAATTTAATAGTAATACACTTAAAATATTTGTTTAATATGGTAGGGTTGTATACTAGTATTCAACTGTATTACATAGACAGGAATAACCATTTGAGTTCTGAATAAGCCAAATAGGCTTGACCCCCCTATTTACTGTAGTAAAAACCACTTTCTATATTTAAGTGCATTTTTTGTTTCCATGTATTAAATAAATAAACTGCCACTTTTCTAATTTATTGACACACATATAAATATATATTCAAACTTACAGGCTAATTCACACATTTCACGATCTGAATGAATGTTATAAAAATATAGACTACAGTTCCGTCATTTTTCCGTTTCATCCATCTATCCATCCATCATTTTTCCATACCATCCATCCATCCATCCATCACTTTTCCGTTTCATCCATCCATCCATCCATCCATCCATCCATCCATCCATCATTTTTCTGTTCCATCCATCCATCCATCCATCCATCCATCACTTTTCCGTTTCATCCATCCATCCATACATCCATCCATCCATCATTTTTCTGTTCCATCCATCCATCCATCCATCCATCATTTTTCTGTTCCATCCATCCATACATCCATCCATCCATTCATCCATCATTTTTCTGTTCCATCCATCCATCCATCCATCACTTTTCCGTTTCATCCATCCATCATTTTTCTGTTCCATCCATCCATTCATCCATCATTTTTCCATACCATCCATCCATCCATAACTTTTCCGTTTCATCCATCCATCCATCCATAATTTTTGCATACCATCAATCCATCCATCCATCCATCCATCCATCATTTTTCCATTCAATCCATCCATCCATAATTTTTCTGTTTCATCCATCCATCCATCCATCTATCCAGCCATCAGCTTTCTATAGCATCCATCCATCCATCCATCCATCATTTTTCCTTTTCATCCATCATCCATCCATCCATTCATAATTTTTCTGTTCCATCCATTCATTCATCTATCCATCCATCCATATATCCATCCATCATTTTTTCGTTCCGTTCCATCCATCCATCCATCCATCATTTTTCTGTTCCATCCATCCATCCATCCATAATTTTTCCATACCATTCATCCATCCATCCAACCATTCATCAGTTTTCTGTTCCATCCATTGATCCATCCATCCATCCATCTATCCATTCATCATTTTCTGTTCCATTCATTCATCTATCTATCCATCCATCCATATATCCATGTATCTTTTTTCCGTTCCATCCATCCATCCATCATTTTTCCATTCTATCCATCCATCCATACTTTTTCCATACCATCCATCCATCTATCCAACCATTCATCATTTTTCTGCTCCATCCATCGATCCATCTATCCATTCATAATTTTCTGTTCCATCCATGCATTCATCCATCCATCCATCCATATATCCATCCATCATTTTTCTGTTCCATCCATCCATCATTTTTCCATTCCATCTATCCATCCATAAGGTTTTATTCTTCACATTATTCTTGTTGTCCTCTGTTACGCACCTTGTAGAAGCGAATGCCGTTCTTCAGGCCGATCTTCAGCGACTCCTCCAGGCTGGGCTGCAGGGCGTAGCTCAGGATCATGGCCACCAGCAGCAGAGACGTGAAAAAGACAGACAAGCAGAAGAACGGCAGTAGAAGCGTCTTCCAGCGTGGGAAACGCGAGGGGTCCAGTGAGTCCTGGCAGACTTTACCAGCACAGATGTTGATGCCCACTGACGCTAACCCCACTGCCATCAGCAGATTCGGCACAATGTGGATGTCCATACTGTGCATCACCTGTAGAGAGAGAGAGAGAAGGGCTGATTAACTGCTATGCATCCACTATTTACTAAGATCTGAATTATTAATGTTTTTAAAATATTTACTTAATGATTTTCAACAGAGCAAGGAATTTTTCACAGTATTTCCTATAATATTTTTTCTTCTAGACAAAGTCTTATTTGTTTTATTTTGACTAGAATCAAAGCAGTCTTTAATTTTTGTAAAATCATTTTAAGGTAAATATTATTAGCCCCCTTAAGCAATATGTTTTTTAATAGTCTACAGAACAAACCACTGTTATACAATGTCTTCCCTAATTACCCTAACTTGCCTAATTAAGTAAAGCCTTTAAATGTCACATTAAGCTGAATACTGGTATCTTGAAAAATATCTAGTATAATATTACGTACTGTCATCATGGCACAGATCAAATAAATTACACAGGGGTGCTAATAATTGAGGAGGGGTAATAATTCTGACTTCAACTTTATATTGAAGAATGTTGGAAACCTGTAACCATTGACTTCAATAGTATTTGTTTTTCTTGCTATGGTAAATGATGATTACCAGTTTCAATTTTTGGGTGAATTCTCCCTTAAACATTCTTTCCTCAAGCCTGATGCTACTAATCAAAAACAATTGCTCACTGAAAGCAGATTTATTAACTTGCACCAGTGCAAACACTCTTTTGGCATTAAAAACAACTGTAAGAAAAGTCATGGATACTTTTTGACCTTATTTGAATATGCATTTGTACAAGTTTGACCTTTAGATCGAAATTTTTTAATGAATCATGCGACATGATTAACTATACTGTACTGTAAAAAAATTACATGGTTGGCATACATTTTTTTAAGTTGAAGTAGTTTATTGGTTTTTCTGCCCATATTTAATGCCCCCCAAAAAGTCTTGAAATCTTTTGATAGTAGAATTAAAAGAGTGGAAAAAAATGTTATACCATCAAATCAATTATCAAGCCACATGATATTAATTTGAGCTGTTATTAATATGTTACACTGGAAAGGGGCTAGAAACAAGTGGAGCAATTTGAGGACACAAACCTGAAATACAACATCTGAACAATGTCTTTGTGTCAAAATGATGGATTTTCCTTTTACGCCAAATAGTCAGAGTATTAGGTAAAGATATTACATATGAATATGTTGTAAATCTTCTACTGTAAATATATCAAAACTTAATTGTTATTTGGTAACGTGCATTGCTATGAACTTCACTTAGACTATTTTAAAGGCAAGTTTCTTAATATATATTTTTCTAAACCCTCAGATTCCAGATAATCAAATAATTGTCAGCCAGATATGATCATATCCTAACAAAGCTCATTTATTCAGCTTTCTGATTATTTAAATATTTTAATTTTGAAAAATCAATTGAAAATTGACGACATGTTTTGTGTTCCAGTGTAACATATTGTAAAAGTAATTGACTTCAGCCTGTTGAATCATTACAAAATAATCTGATACTTCTTATATATGTCCCACACCTGTTGAAAAGCATTGAGTGAATGTATGGAAATTACACATTTTAATGCATTCAATGTTAAACACGCCAATTCATGCAAGTGCATTCCAAAAAGCTCTTTCCAATCATTATCAGGTTTCATTCTCAGGTTTGTTGACTGCATTATAGAAACACAGGCTCAGGTAATGGTGTACACTATAGACCTTATCTGAGTGCCAATCCTCAGATTATGTGAGATTATTCCTCTCAACAAGACAAAGCTTAGGCCTGTTATATCTGTGTTGACAGTATAAAGGGTAAATGAAAGTAGTATCATATATATACTAGTAAATGATTCATTGTGTGTAATAAATATCAGTTATTAAATAAATGTTACTTAGTAAAACATTGGTTAGTGTGAAAACAAAGACAAGCAATGAGTACATTATCCTTTTCCTTATAGAAATCTGATATATGGAAATATATACAAATTACATATGGCACACACATTCATATTTGGATTTCACATATCCATGGCATATACAGTTGAAGTCAGAATTATTAGCCCCCCTTTGAATTTTTTTCTTTTTTAAATATTTCCCAAATGATGTTTAACAGAGCAAGAAATTTTTCACAGTATGTCTGATAATATTTTTTCTTCTGGAGAAAGTCTTATTTGTTTTATTTCGACTAAAATAAAACCAGTTATTGTTTTAAGGACAAAATTTTTAGCCCCTTTAAGCTATATATTTTTTCTGATAGTCTACAGAACAAACCATTGTTATGCAATAACTTGCCTAATTACCCTAACCTGCCTAGTTAACCTAATTAACCTAGTTAAGCCTTTAAATGTCACTTTAAGCTGTATAGGGGTGTTTTAAAGAATATCTAGTAAAATATTATTTACTGTCATCATGGCAAAGATAAAATAAATCAGTTATTAGAAATGAGTTATTAAAACTATTATGTTTAGAAATGTGTTGAAAAAATCTGCTCTCTGTTAAACAGAAATTGTGGAAAAAAAATGAACAGGGGGGCTAATAATTCAGGGGGGCTAATAATTATGACTTCAACTGTATATATGACATATTTCACAATATTGCAAAACTGATCATTGGAATTATAAATAGGTATACAGTATGTTCAAATATATTAAATGTAATTATATGGCCATATATGAACACGAATATTAAATCATAGCTAGTATATTTGAACATATATTTGCATATTTGTAATTCCAGTGGTTGAACTAAACATGTAAACAGCCATTGGCATGTATTTTATGTAAAAACCAAATATGAACTTGTAGGTAATATGAAAATATTGCTATGTATCATATTTCTACACTCGAAAAATGACTTGTTTAAACTACTTACAGTTGAGGTCAGAATTATTAGCCCTCCTGTTTGTTTGTTTTTCCCAATTTCTGTTTAATGGAGAGCAGATTTTTTCAACACATTTCTAAATATAATAGTTTTAATAACTCATTTCTAATAACTGATTTATTTTATCTTTGCCATGATGACAGTAAATAATATTTGATTAGATATTTTTCAAGACACTTCTATACAGTTTAAAGTGACATTTAAAGGCTTAACTAGGTTAATTAGGTTAACTAGGCAGGTTAGGGTAATTAGGCAAGTTATTGTATAACGATGGTTTGTTCTGTAGACAATCAGAAAAAATATATAGCTTAAAAGGGCTAATAATTTTGACCTTAAAATGTTGTTTAAAAAATTAAAATTTTAAAAAAAAATTATTCTAGCCGAAATAAAATAAATAAGACTTTCTCCAAAAGGAAAAACATTATCAGACATACTGTAAAAATTTCCTTGCTCTGTTAAACATAATTTGGGAAATATTTAAAAAAGAAAACAAATTCAAAGGGGGGCTAATAATTCTGACTTCAACTGTATATTAAATAAGTTAAAACAACAAAATTCTTAAGTATTTTTGGCGACAACTTAATTGTTTTAAGTTCAATCCACTTAAATTTGTACAAATAAAATTAACTTTTGTGTTGGGACAACATGAAGGAATTGAGTTAACATTACTTTTTTATGAATTTAAGTGGAGTGAACATAAACCAATTAAGTTGTCCCAACAAAACCTCAAGAATTGTGTTTATTCAGCTCATTTTAAATAAGTAGTTTGAACAAACAACCAAAAAATATGTTTTTTTCAGTGTATGTGGGACCGATCCTAATAGCAGCCAATGCAATTCATTATGTTTCCATTCATGTTCTTGACAAACAAACAAATGCATCTAGGGACAAAGCATCACATTTTTTTTTCATTTGCAGGTTCTCTCTCGGCTCAGAAAGGATTCATTACCTCTGATCTGCGATGTAGCTCAGTTTTGAGGAAGACCCCCGTAGCGAAGGTGACAGCACCAGAGAACATGGCCACCCATGAGAGCAGCCAGAGCCCCTGGGCCAAACGCACCCGCTTCTGGAAGGGGAACTTGAGTTTTAACAACACCATGCTGCTCCGGAACAGAGGGAGAAGAGGAATTTAATACAGCTTAGCAAATAATCAGTCATTCTCAGGTAAATTCTCTTATAGATCTAAGAGTATCAGAGTATTACTTTATTTTAATGGCCCCTTTAACACATTTTGTTAATTATTACACAGAATCTACATCCACACAGTCTATTATATGTGTATAAATATATTTTTGTTCAGTTTGTATATTAATTTCAGTAATATTATTTACTAATATGCAAATGTTTATATGATTTATTCACTGTACAGTTTGTAAAGTAGTCTTTTCTGTCTTTTAGTAGATACAGTTGAAGTCAGAATTATCAGCCACCCTGAATTATTAGACCGCTTGTTTATTTTTTCTACAATTTCTGTTTAACTGAGAGCAGATTTTTTCAACACATTTCTAAACATAATAGTTTTAATAACTCATTTCTAATAACTGATTTATTTTATCTTTACCATGATGACAGTAAATAATATTTTACTAGATATTTTTAAGACACTTCTATACAGCTTAAAGTGACATTTAAAGGCTTAACTAGGTTAATTAGGTTAACTAGGCAGGTTAGGGTAATTAGGCAAGTTATTGTATATCGATGGTTTGTTCTGTAGACAATCAGAAAAATATATAGCTTAAAGGGGCTAATAATTTTGATCTTAAAATGGCTTTTTTTTTAAATTAAAAACTGCTTTTATTCTAGGCGAAATAAATCAAATAAGACTTTCTCCAGAAGAAAAAATATTATCAGACATACTGTGAAAATTTCCTTGCTCTGTTAAACATAATTTGGGAAATATTGAAAAAAATTCAAAGGGGGGCTAATAATTCTGACTTCAACTGTATATTGTATGAGACACTTGCTTTGTCAAACAAATCAATTATTTAAAGTCTTTTTAATTTGTTTGTAATCATTTTTATTCTTTGTTGTTTTAATTTCTAAAACTTGTTTCTTTTATTCTTGTTTATGTGAAGCACTTTGAATTATCATTGTGTATGAAATGTCCCTTGCCTAATTGGATTTGCATCGTCAACCTTCAATAATAGTTATTGTTTTTTTTATTTCATGCTTTAAGTTACTACTCTGCATAAATCTGCTAATTTTTAACTAAATATTTAGCAAAAAATGTCAGCAGAATCTGTCTGCCCCTGATTAGGAGTTCCATTGCGACTACATGCCACCTAATTCTCATTAGAGTATTAGTAGACGGGTTATAGGGTTAGCGTAAGAGGACACGTACCTGCAAATTTTCTTATAGTCATGAGAATATGTTGTTGGAGCAGAATCAGCAGTTATTAAACATATAGTATGCTAATATTCTAATAAAAATGAGTTGACATATAGTTGCAATGTAACTTATTGTCAACAAAGTGTGCAAAAGTATTAGAGTATTAATACTAGTATCACCATCTACAAAGTACTCTTTAAAGGCACAGTTCACCCATGAATAAAAATTCATTATTTTCTCATCATCCAATTATTTAAAACCTGTTTGAGTTTCGCTTTCTTCTGTTAAACACCCAAAGCTGATATTTTGAAGAATGTTGAAAAGTGGCACCCACTGACTTCCATAGTATTTTTTGTTCCTACTATGGATTTCAATAGTTACCGGTTTCCAACATACTTAAATATCAACTTTTGTGTTCACCACTTGAAAATGGTGCGTACATTTTCATTTTTAGGTGAACTATCCCTCCTTTAAGACATAATGCAATGCATATGAGATGAAAAATAACTTGAGATTTATATTTGAGAAGTTAAAAAATAGAAATAAACATGAATTACCTTCGAGATAGTTTGAGTGCCCTTTCTTTCAGACCCTGAGCCTTCAATGTGCCTACAGTTTGGCAGCCATTTTGACTAGAGCTTAAAAATATGATATTGAGAATTATGTCTTGAGTGTCATAATCTCCTGTCCTCATGTCTGATCCTATTACAGCATTTCCACCAATGGGAATCCAGGCCAGTGTCCTCTATAAGCAAACCTGCCCTTGGGCCACAAGTCCAGAGGGGGAGTCGGAGGGAGGGGTTTGACTGGAGGTGTGCGGTGTAATGGATGGAGAAACTGGGAAAATTAAAGAAATAGTGAAGAGGACAGGTATGGGATGGACATTTTAACCATGTGAGCCTCAGTGTACACAGCAGGGTCAGAAAATGCACTCTAAATACTGGGTTTTCCCAGTCAACGAAGAACTATTTTAGTTTTCCAAAGAAACTTTTAGTTTTTATTGGGATTGTTAAGTGATTCTTCGGGCTCTATCTATGCTTATTAAAGGGATAGTTCACCCAAAAAATGAAAACGTACTCACGTCACGCTCAAGTGTATCCATACCTTCATGAATTTCTTTCTTCTAATGAGCACAAACGAAGATATTTGGAAGAGAGCTATAAATACTATGGAAGTCAATGGTTACAGTTGTCCAGTTTCCTTAAAAGTTTCCTGTTTTGTGTTTAACAAAAGAAAGAAGCTCATAAAGGTTTGGAACAAATGAAGGGTGAGTCCACTCTGAGCCAAATCTCAAATTCATCTGCACTGCCTAAAAAGACACATTTCTGTGACATAGGAGCACTGTTCAGGACACAGTGCTAGAGCCAGAAACAAAGATGGACTAGAAATCAAATTTCCTTTAATTAATTCAAGGGGTTGGTTAATCTTCTTGATTATAACATTAATACAACATTGACTGATACACTATATGATATTTTTTTACACCAATCTAAGACGTTAAATAAGTGGCTAAAAATGGTTGCAGAGGCAAAAAAGTCCAAACTTAGCAATAATCAGCAACCCAATTATAGTTATATTTTAATTCAGTCAGAGACCATTGATGCCACCTGATATATGCTACACTTTAAAAAACAAAAAGAATTACACTCACCGGCCACTTTATTAGGTACACCTTACTAGTACTGGGTTGGATCCCCTTTTGCCTTCAGAACTGCCATCGTCGCATAGATTCAACATGGTACTGGAAATATTCCTCAGAGATTTTGGTCTATATTGACATGATAGCATCATACAGTTGCTGCAGATTTGTCAACTTCACATCCATGATTCGAATCTCCCGTTCCACCACATCCCGAAGGTGCTCTATTGGATTGAGCTCTGGTGACTGTGGAGGCCATTTGAGTACAGTGAACTCATTGTCATGTTCAAGAAACCAGTCTGAGATGATTCATGCTTTATGACATGACGCGTTATCCTGCTGGAAGTAGCCATCAGAAGATGGGAACACTGTGGTCATAAAGGGATAGACATGGACAACAATACTCAGGTAGGCTGTGGTGTTGACACGATGCTCAATTGGTACTAATGTACCAAAAGTTTGCTAAGAAAATATCCCCAACACCATTACACCACCACCACCAGCCTGAACTGTTGATACAAGGCAGGATGGATCCATGCTTTCATGTTGTTGATGCCAAATTCTGACCCTACCATCCGAATGCCGACTCAAAATCGAGACTCATCAGACCAGGCAACGTTTTTCCAATCTTCTATTGTCCAATTTTGGTGAGCTTGGGCAAATTGTAGCTGACAGGAGTGGCACCCGGTGTGGTCTTTTGCTTCTGTAGCCCATCCGCCTCAAGGTTGGACGAGTTGTCTGTTGTCTTTTATCAACTCAAACCAATCTGGCCATTTTCCTCTGACCTCTGGCATCAACAAGGCATTTGTGCCCACAGAACTGCCGCTCACTGGATATTTTCTCTGTAAACCCTAGAGACGGTTGTGCGTGAAAATCCCAGTAGATCAGCAGTTTTTGAAATACTCAGACTGGCACCAACAACCATGCCACGTTTGAAGTCACTTAAATCACCTTTTTCCCATTCTGATGCTCGGTTTGAACTGTAGCAGATTGTCTTGACCATGTCTACATGCCTAAATGCATTGAGTTGCTGCCATGTGATTGGCTGATTATAAATTTGCATGAACAAGCATTTGGACAGTTGGACCTAATAAAGTGGCCGGTGAGTGAATAACACAATAAAACGTGTAATAATAAAGTTTTGAGAAATGGAAGGTAAAATTTAAAATAAATTATAAAAATGCATGACATTCCATGACCTGGACAAAAAATATTTACAAAAATTCAGTGACTTTCAATGTCTGGAGTAGCCCTTTTAAAATTCCATGATATTCCATACCCTGTGGCAACCCTTGGATTGGGTTCCAAATCAGTAACAAAGAAACTTTTAATAATAATTATGGCGTTATTAACCTTCCATTATGAATGATTTTTTTTGTTCTATGAAGGTTCTATTCTTTTTAGGTTCCAAAAGCAATCAATTTAAATAATTGGATGTAATCATATACAGTTGAAACCAGAAGTTTACATACACTCTAAAAAAAGGAACATAACCATTTTTTTAAATGTCTGATGGTAAATCATACTAAACGTTTACTATTTTAGGTCCGTTAGGATTACAGAAATCATTTACATTTGCTAAATGCCAGAATAACGAGATACATTTTTTTTGAAAATCTTTGATTAATTTATAGGCAGTCAAAAGTTTACATACATTTCCTTGGTATTTTTTTAGCTTTGCTTTTAAACTGTATAAATATGGTCGAATGTTTTGGGTATCCTTCCACAAGCTTCTCACAATAGTTAAAGGAATTTTGGCCCATTCCTCCTCACAGAATTGGTGTAACTTAGTCAGATTTGTTGGCTGTCTTGCTTGCACAAGCTTTTTCAACTCTGCCCACAAAGTTTTTGTAGGATTGAGTTCAGGGCTTTGTGATGGCCACTCCAAAGCGTTCACTCCGTTGTCCTTAAAGCACATTTTAACTAATTTGGCAGTATGCTTAGGGTCATGGTCTGTTTGGAAGACCCATTTGTGGCCAAGTATTAATTTCCTGGCTGATGTCTTGAGATGTTGCTTCAGTATTTCTACGTAATGTTCTTTCTTCATGATGCCATCTATGCTGTGAAGTGGACCAGTCCCTCCTGCAGCAAAACAGCCCATCAACATGATGCTGCTGCCCCCATACTTCACAGTTGGGAGGATGTTCCTGGCTTGTAAGCTTTCCCTTTGTCCTCCAAATGTAACACTGGTCATTATGGCCAAACAGTTCAATCTTAGTTCCATCAGACCACAGGACATGTCTCCCAAAATTATTCATTTTCCCAGTGTAATTTAGCAAATTGTAATCTGGCTTTTTTGTTGGTTCTGGCTTGTTGATTTTCCCATGTTGTCACACAAGGAAGCAGTGTGTTTGAGGTTTTCCTTAAATACTATTCTACAGTTGTGCCTCCAATTAACTCAAATGTTGTCAATTAGAAAAAATCATAAACTTCCAAAACCTTGACACCATCATCTGAGCTTTTTCAGAGGCATAATAATCTTATTGTATGTAAACTTGACTTTCAAGAAAAGTTATAATAATTTCTCAAAAAATATCTCTTATTCTGCTGTTAAGCAAAACAGAAACAAATTTGATAATCCTAACTTACCTAGAAGAGAAAAAGTTTAGTCACATTAACATCTGACTTTTTTTTTTAAATGGTTATGTGCCTTTTTATACAGTGCATGTAAACTTCTGGTTGCAACTGTATATCAGGATGTATATATGAATATAAAAGCAAGCAACATAAAGTAAACAGATATAAATAATTCTCATACATAGAGCAAATTTGCTGACAATACTTTATTAAAACATTTCCTAAAGGAAATAAATATACAAAGATATTCTACAATCAATTATATGGTTATGTGCCTTATTTGCTTTCTAGAGGAAAATTGTCTTGATTCTGTTTCTTGGAATTGTTTACATTCTGTCAGTAGCAGATACACATTTCAGAATCAAAATAATTAAAACGTTTCTAAATGTTAGTGTATACAATAAAAAGACACATGAACATTAATTGGTAAATGTATTTCATGTAAATGTAATTAAATGTTGGTTGACTACATATTTCACAAAGGTTTACTCACTCCAGTTTAATATTTTGCATTGTATATACTGTATATATTCAATCTAGACTAATAAAAAAAATAATGAATTAGTCCTGGTTCATTTTTAGAAACAGACATAAACAAACAAACAAACATAAAAGACCTTTACTAAACATCTGTACAAAAACAATCTGCGTGGTGGGTATTTTTTGAGAACTCTTTTCTCTCTTTTTTTTAAAAAAAGCACGTATAAAATATGACAAAACTGGGCTAACGAGACCGTTTCTGACATCTTTTAACATTTGTATTGAACTGCATTGGGCAACAATTCGACTATGTCAAGAAAAAAATAGATGCATGATCATTCTGTCCTTTTTATGGTAATATCTTTTGACACATGTCCTGTTTTGATGGTGCTGGAGCATATTTTTCTTTTTTAAATATTTCCCAAATTATGTTGAACAGAGCAAAGAAATTTTCACAGTATGTCTGATAATATTTTATCTTCTGGAGAAAGTCTTATTAGTTTTATTTCAGCTAGAATAAAAGCAATTTTTTTATTTTTTTAAAAGCCATTTTAAGATCAAAATTATTAGCCCCTTTAAGCTATATATTTTTCCGAACAAACCATCGATATACAATAACTTGCCTAATTACCCTAACCTGACTAGTTACTAATTAACCTAGTTAAGCCTTTAAATGTCACTTTGAGCTGTATAGAAGTGTCTTAAAAAATATCTAGTAAAATATTATTTCCTGTCATCATGGCAAAGATAAAATAAATCAGTTATTAGAGATGAGTTATTAAAACTATCATGTTTAGAAATGTGTTGAAAAAATCTTCGCTGTTAAACAGAAACTGGGGAAAAAAATAAACAGGGGGGCTAATAATTCAGGGGGGCTAATAATTCTGACTTCAACTGTATATAAATCAGTCGAACCAAAAGGAGGTTAATTTGGAAATGAACCAAGTCCCATTTTTAAGGGTACTGTCCTCTTATTTGGTGTGCACCAAATTACAGATAGCATCGTTCACACTTATTCAAATGAACTGCATTAAAAGGGTAGTTGAAAATGTCCTCACCAATGTCATTAACTCTGAAGAATGTTGTAAACCAGCAGCTATTGACATCCATAGTAGGAACAGAACATACAATGGAAGTCAATGGCTTGTCCTTTCCAACATTCTTCAAAATATCTTCTTTCTGTTCAACAGAAGAAAGAAACTGATTTGGAAAAAGTGAAGGATGTGTAAAAGATTTTCAGAATTTTCATTTTGGGTGAACTATATCTTTAATAAATCAATTGCACAAGAGTTTAAATGGACCAAACATGTGTGAACACTATTGAACTGCAAATAAAAACACCTACACAAAACCAGGTTGTACAGTACAAAGACACTTATATACAACACCTATACAACTATACAACTTGTAAAGCTATAGAAGTGAAGTGTATTTACCAATTTACACCAACTAAGAGCCGTCAGAGTTCTTCACATACCTGTTGCAATATTAGCAATGGGAAATGTAATTAAGATTTTCATCCAGTTCTTGCACAGTTTAACATAAAAAGACTTTAGCTGCATCTGAAATGGCATATTTCCCTACTTTAAAGGACACCTACTTTACTCCTTTTTCAAGATTTAAGATGAGTCTTTTGTGTCTCAAGAATGTGTCTGTAAAGTTTCAGCTCAAAACATCCATCAGATTATTTATTATACCTTTCAGAATATTAGATTATCCGCTCTGAACACAATGTAGCTGTTTTTGTGGCCTGTGTCTTTAGTACTAGTTCTCCCTGCCCACCGTTCCCATGTGCCTGTCAGAGTGTCCCTCAATCTCCGCCTCGGCTGCGTCAGATAAACAGCACAGTGACAGACATGAAGGAAGCAGATCTCACGTAAATTTGTGAGAAAAACTACAGTAAGAACCTTCCCAATGATTATTTGATGTGTTTGTTGTGGAGTTGCAACGATGAGTCACACACAGTGTCGTTACAAAGTTCACACATGCACGCACACACACACACGCAGCGCGGGCGTTTAACTTTGCACGGCAAATGTGACAAGATACACGTTAATATCCACTGCTGTATAGATATCCATTATGTTAATGTACAAAATAAACCTGATTTAATGTCCACAAACCGCTATTGAAGCGTCTTCTTTTATAATTGTTCTGACACGCGGCTGTGGTGATGAAGTAAAGCTGAAGTAAATCGCTGTAATTCATTAACATGCACTGTTTTAAAAACATTTTAAACTTGTAAAACTCATTCTTGATCACATTTGATGATGGTTGATGATCCTAGCGAGCTCAACAGAACCTTTAATCCCAGTTGATTTGCGCATGTACTGTCTAGTGGATATGATTATACAGTACGCGTTACTAATGAGACATGTTATTGCGGGGCTGTCAATCAAATCGGTGGGCAGGGAAACCGCTCTCCTACGTCACATTGCTGTGGGCCTCAAAATGGAAGGGATTTGGATCCTATTTTAACTTCAGGAAATTTTAAAAAAGAGGTTTATTGTGTTTATATTACCCCAATATGACTGTGGACATAGTAGACCTACACAGTTCTGTCCAAACAGCTTACAAAAGATGATTTTCATCATAGGTGCCCTTTAAAGTTTGTGAAAAACAGTATGTGAGCCAAGTAGTATGTCCAAATTTATAGTATTCAAAAAACAGTTTACCAAGTATACCTGGATGACCTACTACTTCTGGAAAGATTCTGAAGCGTGCATCCAATGCATGCTACATTTAAAGGCTTAACTAGGGTAATTAGGCAAATCATTGTATAATGATGGTTTGTTCTGTAGACAATCTAAACAAAATATTGCTTAAGAGGGTTAATAATATTGACCTTAAAATGTTTTTTAAAAAAATGAAAGCTGCTTTTATTCTAGTCGAAATAAAACAAATCAGACTTTCTCCAGAAGAAAAAATATTATAGGAAATACTGTGAAAAATTCCTTGCTCTGTTAGACATCATTTGGGAATATTTAAAAAAAAAATGAGGGTTCACCCTCTCAGAAATCATATCATGCTGGAAATCTGTTTATATGCTGGAGAAAATGCGGAAATCAAAGGCGAATCACAATCACATTTTCTGGGACTGCTCGGTTATTAAAAAATATTGGAAAAAAATACACAATGCCTTACAAAATATCTTTGAATCTGTGATATCCTTTGATTGTAAAACTCTATTTTTTGGACATATAGCTGAAGAATGGTTAAAAAAGATATAATGAGTATCTTGTTGGTGGCTGTCAAAAAGAGCATTACCAAAAAATGGTTGTCACAAGAAAGTCCTACACTAAACGCATGGATGGAAATTACAATGAAAATCTATAAAATAGAACAAATTACCGCATTTTTAAATCAGTAAATGGAACAATTAATTTCATTCTGGGAAAAATGGACCAACTATGCAACATCCCATAGACCTGAACTTTTGTTAACCTAAAATCGTAAGGATCACACCCTGTGTATATAGTATATTTTTACTTATTTGCTCGCTTTTTTCCTATTTTATTTTATTTATTTAAATTTTTTTATTATGTATAACATTAGTGTGGCTGCACAGTGGCGCTGTGGGTAGCACGATCGCCTCACAGCAAGAAGGTCGCTTGTTCGAGCCTTGGCTGGGTCAGTTGGCGTTTCTGTGTAGAGTTTGCATGCTCTCCCCGTGTTTGCGTGGGTTTCCTCTGGGTGCTCCAGTTTCTCTCAAAGACATGTGCTGTAGGTGAATTGAGTAAGTGTGTGGGTGGTTAGTGTATGTGGGTGATTTAGTGTGTATGAGTGTTTCCCAGTGATGGTTTGCAGCTGGAAATGCATCCGCTGCGTGAAATATATCCTTTGTGGCGACCCCAGATTAATAAAGCGACTAAGCCGAAAAGAAAATTAATTAATCAATGAACATTAGTGTACATGTGCACAAAAAGGAAAGCATATATTGCTAAAAGAGAAAGTGGATGTACAGAATTTGTGCTTATAGTGTATTCAGATGTGGGATCTCTGACATGTACCTGTAAGTGTAAAACCATTCATTCATTCATTCATTCTCTTTTCAGCTTAGTCCCTTTATTAATCAGGGGTCACCACAGCGGAATGAACCGCCAACTTATCCAGCACACGTTTTTCGCAGCGATGCCCTTCCAGCTGCACCCGGAGGAAACCCACATGAACGCAGGGAGAACATGCAAACTCCACACAGAAACGCCAACTGATCCAGCTGAGGCTCGAACCAGTGACCTTTGTGCTGTAAGGCGACACTGCGTCGCTCTGTAAAACCATTTGAGAAAATAAAAAAGATCATTGAAAAAAAATAAAAGGAGGGCTAGTAATTGTGACTTTAGTTGTATAAATGCACAGTGTATAGTGGGTCATTTGAGATGCAACTATACTTTACAGAGTCAACAGTTGTGTTGTGAATTCACATTCAAGTACGCAATATCAGATGCAGCTTCACTGTTTTCCATCTGCCAACTTTCTGCTTTCTAAAATATCTTTCTCTTCGCCTTCATCATCCTCTGGAGGAGGAATCTGCTTCAGAAACTCATTCAGCAACCTCTGAGCTGTGAAATAGCTGACGTCTGTGGGGGTTCTTCCTTCTGTCTGTCTATTTTGTCTCAGCTCTTCTACATTATATGGGTTTGGAGGAAAAACGTGGATCTCTGTGTTCACGGCTAACTGATGATGACTCTGAGGCTTCTTATCTGTCATGGTTTTGTGGATAGGCGCATCATCGGCAAAGGAAAAAGGAAGTTGTGAGTCACTTCCTTTAACCGTGAACTGCTCTGGTCCTGCCCATGGATCTTGTTCATGTTTCCATGGCTGAAAGGCAGTGGCTGGCTGTTGTCTGAAGTCTGAGCACGACTGTGGCCAATCAAAAACTTCCCCTTTTGCTGCAGATGCTTGGTTGTTTGCTAATTGGTTGCAGTCAGGTTGTCCGGTAGATGTTCGAGGACATATAAAGTGTTCCAGAGCTTCCTGAGAGTCTAGGTGAGTTTTCAACAGCTCTCTAATCAGTGAAGGAATCTGTGGAGAGAGAGAAAAAGATGTTGTTGTTGAAGTACATCAGTCTACAGGCACAACTATAAATACTTTTGACTTTAAAGGTGCTGTATGGAGGTTTTTGACTCCTAAAAATCATAAAAATTTATATATCTGCATCCGAAATAGACTACTTTATAGTACATGAAAAACTGAATGGGAGCAAAGTAGTATGTCCAACTTCAAAGCATTCAAAAAACAGTAGCTTTCCTGTAAATTTGTTTTACAGTAGCAGGGCCCTACCAAAATTTAATTTTACTGTAAAATAGCCTTACCGCTACTTCTTTTTATGGTAAAATGCACTTTATCACATTTTAATTTTACAGTATGACACTTTTTACAGTACTTTTACTGTTATTTGTTGACATTTTACACTAGCAATACAAAACCTTTATTTTTAGTGTATACTATTGAATTTAATAAATTCCAAACAAGTGTGGTTGTCTTCAACCACAGTAGCAGTACTTGATTACTTAAGACAGGGGTGTCCAAACTCGGTCCTGGAGGGCCAGTGTCCTGCTGAGTTCAGCTCCAACTTGCTTCAACACACTTCCCAGGAAGTTTCTAGTTTAACTAGTAAGAGCTTCATTAGTTCAGGTGTGTTTGATTAGTGTTGGAGCTAAACCAAATGCTGCGTCCCAATCCGCATACTATCCGTCCTAAATAGTATGTGAAAGTAGAATTAGTATGTCCCAAATCGTAGTATGTTGAAAAGAGTATGCCAAAAGCTCCCAGATGGTTTACTATTTTTAAATTTTAAGTGTAGAAGCGTCCGTACTCTAACCGCTGATATTGCCCACAGTACATTGCGCGTTGGACGTGAATTCGATTAGAACTGCAAAACGCGGGTGAAAAGTGTAAACAAACGACAAACATGATGGACGCGCGAGACCAACCGTCAAGCAGAGAGGCTTCGGTAAAGATGTTTGTATGACTGTTAATTAATATCTAGCCCACTGGAGAATATTTAAATACCGTTGTCTGTGTTATATTTCATCTGCAACAACAATACTGAAGTTATATAAAGACGTGTTTGGACATTACCGTCTGAATGCAGAATTATCCAAAGACCTGAGGAGATTTCTCTGCATGAAAGACTCGTGAATGGGAGATTATCCTGCTGCTGCTTCTCCAATAAGGTAGGAAATTAAATACGACAGAAATGTGGATGATTGACAGGGCTCTTAACTAAGCAACACAATGATCTGTGTAACGAGGAAGTAGTATGTCCCAAAGCTTGCATACTCTTCTGTTACACACTCAAAAGTATATATTTTTCCTCCACAAAAAAAGTACATACTTTTAGGTCGTAGTATAAGTATGCGAATTGGGACGCAGCAAAAGTCCTTTTAAGGCAAGTCATTTCACTCTTTAGTACACCTCTTGGGCAGTATGCTCGGGCATTCTGTCTGAATGGGGAAACAACAAAATCTCCAAAATTACTTGCCAAGCTTACAGTTAAATTTCATATTAGGAGTCACGGATAAAATGAAACAACAAATGTCTTTTTAGTTTCATTTCTAAACGTTCGAATCAAACTAAATCTGCAGAAACTCACGTCTGGTTCGAGCCCCTCCCCCAGAGAATCATCAGTCTATAGTGACCGATGACTGGCTCCTATACTAGAAGGCAAGGCTTTAATTGCCATATTGACCATTACACTTTCCCCTATTCAAAACTATACGAGTGACATGTCTTGTGTATTCTATATTCTTTGGCTAAACTCTCCAGGACACCGGCCCTCCAGGACCAAGTTTGGACACCTCTGACTTAAGAAAATCCACAAATTCCTAACATGCAGTAAGGTGCTGTAAATATTTTAAAATTACCCACAGTGCAGTGCATATTACAGTAGTGAACTGTAAAGAATGTATGTGGTATTTTTACTTGGTGTTTTTGCAGTAAATTACTGTAAAATTGCAGCAATGTCTATCAGTATCATTTTGACCTTAACCATTTTTAATAAATATATATATATATATATATATATATATATATATATATATATATATATATATATATATATATATATACAGTTGAAACCAGAAGTTTACATACACTTTAAAAAAGGAACATAACCATTTTTTTTAAAATGTCTGATGGTAAATCATACTAAACGTTTACTATTTTAGGTCCGTTAGGATTACCTAAATAATTTACATTTGCTAAATGCCAGAATAATAAGAGAATTATTTTTTAGAGAATTTTTTATTAATTTCTAGACAGTCAAAAGTTTACATACATTTCCTTTGTATTTTTTACCTTTGCTTTTAAACTGTATAACTTTGGTAAAATGTTTTGGGTGTCCTTCCACAAGCTTCTCACAATAGTTTGCAGGAATTTTGGCCCATTCCCCCTCACAGAATTGGTGTAACTGAGTCAGATTTGTTGTCTTGCTCGCACAAGCTTTTTCAACTCTGCCCACAAATTTTTGGATTGAGTTCAGGGCTTTGTGATGGCCACTCCAAAACATTCACTCTGTTGTCCTTTAAGCACATTTTAACTAATTTGGCAGTATGCTTAGGGTCATGGTCTGTTTAGAAGACCCATTTGTGGCCAAGTTTTAATTTCCTGACTGATGTCTTGAGATGTTGCTTCAGTACTTCTACATAATGTTCTTTCTTCATGATGCCATCTATGCTGTGAAGTGGACCAGTCCCTCCTGCAGCAAAACAGCCCCACAACATGATGCTGCTGCCCCCATACTTCACAATTTGGGATGGTGTTCCTAAGCTTGTAAGCTTTCTTCTTTGTCCTCCAAATGTAACACTGGTCATTATGGCCAAACAGTTCAATCTTAGTTCCATCAGACCACAGGACATGTCTCAGAAAATTATTCTTTTTCCCAGTGTAATTTAGCAAATTGTAATCTGGCTTTTTTTTGATTCTGCCATGTTGATTTTCCCATGTTGTCACACAGGGAAGCAGTGTGTTTGAGGTTTTCCTTAAATGCTATTCTACAGTTGTGCCTCCAATTAACTCAAATGTTATCAATTAGCCAATCAGAAACTTCCAAAACCTTGACACCATCATCTGAGCTTTTTCAGAGGCATAATAATCTTATTGTATGTAAACTTGACTTTCAAGAAAATGTATAACAATTTCTCAAAAAATCTCTCTCTCATTATTCTGCTATTAAGCAAAACAGAAACAAATGTGATAATCCTAACTTACCTAAAAGGGAAAAAGTTTAGTCACATTAACATCTGACTGTTTTTTAAATGGTTATGTGCCTTTTTATACAGTGTATGTAAACTTCTGGTTTCAACTGTATATATATATATATTCCAGGCAAATGAAAATAAATAAGACTTTCTCCTGAAGAAAATATAATAGGAAATACTGTAGAAAACTTGCTCTGATAAACAGCACTTGGGAAATATTTGAAAAATAATTAAAATTTCACCGAAAGGCTCATAATTTTATTTTCAACTGTATATTAAATCACTTTTGCACATTTATTTTGATGCAGACAGCATCCAGGACGTCTCATCATTGACCCATCTGTCTGCGTGTTGCGCTTACATTGATGTTTTCCAAAGAGCCGATGGTCTTCTGAGCAGAATCCAGCTGTTTAGTCAGATCCACAATTCTCTGTGTGAGGAACGTCCTTTCAGAGCCCAAGCTGTCTACCTGTCAAAATACGGTAAAAAAAAAAAGAAACTGTAAAACAAGTAACTGGCAGTGTGTCTGTAGATGTCTGTTCATCTACATTTTTAATAGCACAGCAGAAGGGAAAGCAGATGCTGTAATCAACAAGACATGAAAAACAATGCATAGTTCACAGGTGTAGTTTGTGTAAGAAATGCTCCATGACAACAACAAAAGATCTGGGATTTTACTGTTCATATGTTTAGCCATTTGCCACAGATGGTCAGCCACAAATCTCATATTTCGCCACCATAATTAGAATTTAGTCCAACTTGTGTACTCTCAGCTTTATCCATGTATGACTGAGTGGTTGCTAGGTGGTTGCTATGGGATTTGGGGTGGTTGCTATGGGGTTGCTAAGGTATTGTGGATCATTCCTTGGATCTTGTTATGCGTTTGCTAGGTGTGTTCTCTGTGGTTGCTTTCTGATTTCTGAGGGTCTTGCTATGTAGTTTTTATGGTTATCTGGGTATTCTTAATGTGTTGCTATGCATAGGGTGCTGCAATGCAGTTGATAAAATAACTAAGGGCTGAACTGCATTTAGTCCAAAATATTGGTAACAGGGCGACGCAGTGGTGCAGTAGGTTGCGCTGTCGCCTCACAGCAAGAAGGTCGCTAGTTCGAGCCTCGGCTGTGTCAGTTGCCGTTTCTGTGTGGAGTTTGCATGTTCTCCCTGCGTTCGCGTGGGTTTCCTCCGGGTGCTCCGGTTTCCCCCACAGTCCAAAGACATGCGGTACAGGTGAATTGAGTAGGCTAAATTGTCCTTAGTGTATGAGTGTGTATAGATGTTTCCCAGAGATAGGTTCCGGCTGGAAGGGCATCCGCTGCGTAAAACATGTGCTGGATAAGTTGGCGGTTCATTCCGCTGTGGCGACCCCTGAATAATAAAGGGACTAAGCCGAAAAGAAAATGAATAAATGAATATTGGTAACTGTAGCGCCCCCTACCCTCTCAAGAGTTACATCTCCTAAGTTCTATTAGGGCGGAGCACCGGGTTCTGATAATAAGATTGTCACACTGTTAATAAATGTATTATTCCCCTCTAGTATTAACTTGACTTAGAATTAAATTAACCACCCTAATTATATTCTAGGCTGGTAAGTAAGGGTACCTAGAATACTTATACGTGTAGTATAAGGCAGAAAATGATTTCATGTATGTATAAAAAATAATGAATATTTATTAACCGATAATAAGAATAAATATGTATAGAGCAATAAATAGAGAAAGATGACAGTCAATAAAAATAAATAAATAAATAAATAAATAAATAAATAAAAGCAAAACTATGAAATACTTATTACAGAATCACTTTTTAAAATTTCAAAAGTCAAAAAGACTGTTTGTCAAATATGTCACTGAGCTATTTCCACTGTATTTTTCCCCAATTAAAATTCAAACATAAACAGCAGAAAAGTTATGCCACAGTGAAAATATACCAAACAATGGGGTAAATTATTTCACAAAGAGAAATAAAATACCAATAAACTATTAAAATGTATCACTTCTATAACTCTATGTGATCACAAGATCGTTCAAGATTTAAACGAATTACTTGTGGGCCCACTCACACGCACACAAACATACATAAACTCCACCGTTGCAGGCCTGAATCGTAGCTCGGGTGCGTTGTGGCCGAATAAAACACAAACTGGCCTCTTCGCTCTTCACAGAGCAAAAAAAATAATAATATGATTTATCTCGATATCCTTAACCAGGATGTAACAGGCCTTTTGTATGGAAAGATCTGAAACAATGTATCCGGTGTTGGCTACTGATGTGTTGAAGCAATGTATCAGTTGCGGGCTATCGATGTTTTGATACAATGTATTCGTTGCTGCCGATGTTTCCACTCCGTGACTGAATGATCACCTGACTCTAGCTGGCGTCGCCTCCGCTCGGAACTCACTCTAGTTGATCTTGGCTGCTAGTCCTTCTGATCTGCTGCCCGTTGATCCACAGACTCCGTAAAACATTGCGATATCTCCAGAACGCGGCACCCTTAGCCTTTTTTTTTCTCTCTCTCTCTCTCTTCCGTCGTCCCCTCTCCCCTCTCCAACTGAATTAACGAACTCTCTTTTTTTTGAACATCAACATTGAGTCTGTGCACTTATAACATTAACGTTATGTATTGAAATAAACAAAACAAACAAAAAAAAAACGTCAAACACTCTCGGAGTGATTTTCAGTCATAAAAAACACTCAGAATACAGATTTGAAGTCTATGAGGAAAACCTCTAACGTGACTCCTCCGTCAAAGTTATTTTTCTCCCCAACCTCCATTCACAACCTTCTCGTCCAATCAGAAATGTCCTTTTCGTATTGGAGGCGTGGCAGTAACATTTAAAGCCAATAGATGAAGAGACTTTTCCCCAACCATATTTGCATAGAGAGTTTATAAAAAAAACTGGTTCACACTCTAAACTGGTATATTAAAAAAAATGCAAATACAAAAGCTTGCTGCAATACAACTGTAACATTAATAACTAATTAAATAAGATTTTCTCTGGGTTACACTCTCCCCTTTCTAAAATTCTCATGTCCTCATGAGAGGGAAGGATTATATTTGAACATGGGCTTCATAAGCATCTTCAGGATGGGACCTGGCGCAACTGGAGCACTTAGCCATTGGATGACACCATAAAGTTTGACACTGCTGATTCTTCCATTCTGGTGAATTTATAATACTGATCACAATCCCTTGATGCACAGTGATCAATTGTGGCTCTTTGGGCTGGGTAATGTTCCAGTAGCTGAACTTGACTAAAGGCTTTATTCTCCTCTTTGGTCTATGATACACCTGTACAGACTTTTCCTTGGGAGCACAACTGGACTGATCATTTTTTCTTTCCAACTCATGAGTCTCTGTAAATTCAGAAATAGCTTGGGAGATATCTTCTAATCTTCCTGGAATGTCATTGCAACTGTTACTAACATCACTGTCCGATGATGTATCAACAATTTTGCTCTCTGTTAACGTTGCTGTCTTTTGCATTAATTGTTTTCTCTTCTTCCGGTTTTCAGTCTGAGCTCTGGTTACAGGTGGTCTTTGGATTTCCTCTACTTCATCAAGGTTCAACCCCCGCACATTATCCCCAATGGGCAATAGATGGTCCCGATGTAAGATCTTAAGTCCTCCCATGCCAGCTTCAGGTTTTAGACGGTAGACAGGTAAGTTTTGGAGCTGTTCCACTACAATGTATGGTAAGGAATTCCAACGACTTTGGAGTTTACACTTGCCAGTATTAGCCAAATTTCTGATGAGCACTCTATCTCCTGACTTTAATGTCTGGGGTTTCACCCTTTTATCATACAGCTGTTTGTTTCTTTGGTGGTTTTTGAGTGCAGATTCTGAAGCTAGCTGATAAGCCTTCTGAAGTTCACTTTTCATTCTTTCTACATACTGTTGGTGTTTAGGTCCTCCATAATCTGCACAAGTGCCAAAACACACATCAACTGGCAGACGAGCCTCTCGCCCAAACAGAAGATAATAAGGTGAGTAACCGGTTGCTTCGTTCTTAGTACAGTTGTAGGCATGTACAAGCTGACTGATGTGCTGACTCCATCTAGCTTTCTTGGCAGAGTCAAGGGTACCCAGCATAGAAAGTAGGGTTCGATTAAAACGTTCAGGTTGTGGATCTCCTTGTGGATGATATGGTGATGTCCTTGATTTTCTTATTCCAAGCATCCCCAAGAGTTCTTTAATAAGACGACTTTCAAAGTCTCGCCCCTGGTCTGAGTGAATTCGGGCTGGTAATCCATAATGGACAAAAAACTTCTCAATCAAAATCTTAGCCACTGTAATTGCTCGCTGATCTTTAGTAGGGTGGGCCTGAGCATAACGTGTGAAATTATCTGTTATTACTAAAATGTTGGTAATTCCTTTAGAGTCTGGTTCCAGAGTCAGAAAGTCAATGCATACCAAGTCCATAGGGCCACTGCTGGTCATATGATTTAATGGTGCAGATCTTTGTGGCAGAGTCTTCCTAGTTATACATTGTCCACATGTTTTTACGTATTGTTCAATGTCCTTTGCCATTCGGGGCCAATAGAATCTATCCTTGAGGAGCTCAGTGGTACGTTCAACTCCCAGGTGTCCACACTCATCATGCAAAGAATGCATCACTTGAACATGGTACTTTTCTGGTAACACAAGTTGTTGTTTTTCTCGGCCAGTCTGAGTCTTGCTCATTCTATAAAGAAGGTTGTCTTTTATAATCAGCTTTGGACTCTGACGCTGCAGAAGGGTCACAGTAGGGTTTGTACTTTTAGCAGACCTTTTAACATTCAGCTCTACATCTCTCTTTACAGTACTAATTACAGAATCTTGGTCTTGTGCAACTCTCAGGTCTTCGTTGGATAACTGTTCCATCTGTCCAGTCTCTAATCGGGTGGGACAAGCATACACCTGTGGTATCCCCTCTGGTTGGACACCAAGCTGGTCAACACACCGAGAATATTCATCATATGGGTGAGATGTAGCCAACTGACAGATTGCCTTAACCCCAGTTTGTGGAATCTCCTTCCATCCTTCATTATTCTGACAGCTCTGTGGGTAACGAGACAGCACATCTGCATCTGTGTTATGACGGCCTGGTTTGTACTGTAAACTGAAGTTGTAAGTTGCTAGGGCAGCGAGCCACCGATGTCCTGTGGCATTTAACTTGGCACTGGTCAGTACGTAGGTAAGTGGATTATTATCTGTCCTTACAACAAATTTTGCACCATACAGGTAGTCATGAAATTTGTCAACCACAGCCCACTTGAGAGCTAGAAACTCGAGCTGATGCACTGGGTAACGCTGTTCAGATGCACTTAATTTTCTACTGGCATAGGCAACTGGTCTAAGTCCATTAGGATGTTCCTGGTTTAGAACAGCACCAAGCCCACTCAAGCTAGCATCAATGTGGAGAACATAGGGCTTTTCCGGATCTGCGAATGCAAGCACAGGGGCATGGGTGAGACAGTGTATGATATTGTTGAAGGCTTTGGTGCAGGATGAATCCCAGCGCTCACCAAACGGGGCAGTCTTTTTAAAATACTTTTTTCCTTCTTGACCAGCTTTATTTCTGCCCATGGTTGGAGGATAGCCCTTTGTAAGATCAGTCAGGGGTCTAACTATTGTAGCATAATTTTTTATAAAACGTCTGTAAAATCCACAAAATCCCAAGAAAGACCTTAGAGACTTCAGATCTTTTGGTATCTCCCAACGCGTCACAGCCTCAATCTTTTCAGGATCAGGTGCTACGCCAGCTTCAGAAACAATGTGCCCTACATATTTCACTTGTGACTGGCAGAATTGGCACTTGTCAATGGACACTTTCAATCCACATTCTTTCAGTCGGTCCAAAACTTTTAGAAGTCTCTCGTTATGTTCCTCCAGAGTACGGCCAAACACAATGATGTCATCTAAGTAAACAATTACTTGAAGAAGATGCATGTCACCCACAGTTCTCTCCATGAGCCTCTGAAATGTGGCTGGCGCTCCTGTGATTCCCTGAGGCATACGCTCAAATTGATAGAACCCAAGGGGGCAGATGAAAGCAGTCTTTTCTTTATCTTCCTCTGCCATTGCAATCTGATAGTATCCACTTCTAAGGTCCGACACTGAAAACCACTTGCTCCCAGAAAGACAGTCCAAGGCATCATCAATTCTTGGGGTAGTGTATTGGTCAGGGATGGTTCGCTGATTCAGTGTACGATAATCAATGCACATACGTATTGCTCCACTTTTCTTTCTTGCTATTACAATAGGTGATGCATAGGGACTCCGTGATTCTTTGATGATGCCTGCAGCCACAAGATCTTTTAAATGTCGCCTTAAATCATCAATATCAGCAGGTGTAATACGCCGTGATCGTTCCCTGAAAGGCCTGGGATCATTAAGCCTGATGTGGTGTTCCATTCCCTTTGCCAGCCCCACATCCCACTCATCAATAGAAAACACATTTCCTCTCTCAGACAATTCTTGACATAATATATTTTTGTTTTCTTCAGATATCTGTGAATCTCCAAAATTAAAAAGTTGTGGATTAATTTTTGTGGGCGTGACCAACACTCTTTGAGTCTCAGTTACTGTGTCAGTTGGAAACACCTGAGCAATGACTGTGCCAGGTGGAATTGAGATGTCTTTGAGTGTCTCGTTGTGAACCAAAACTTTGAATCTGTTGACTTCTATTGCAGAAGATGGTAATACTACTGGAGGGATTAACAGTCCAGAAGGTAAATGATCATCCGGTGAATTTTCCATAACAAAGACTTCCTCCTTCAGAGGTTTCTGACTTTCTATTTTACAGACAGCAAAAATCTCACTTCTGGATGGAATGGTGAGTGGTCGAGGGCCCATCCACTTAACTTTTCCTTCAGATAGGTCGGTGGTGATCTTTTTGCCAGGCTGCAGTGGGAAACAAAACTCTTGGTGCTGTGTCTGAATTCTAAAAGTGTGGCATATATTTGAAGGTGAAGGATCTTGACTTAGAGCAGCAAGACGTTGGAAAAAACTAGCATTTGTGC
The DNA here is from genome assembly GCA_903798195.1 of Danio kyathit. Lineage (NCBI taxonomy): Eukaryota > Metazoa > Chordata > Actinopteri > Cypriniformes > Danionidae > Danio > Danio kyathit. The sequence goes on along the minus strand of LR812532.1, from coordinate 53,947,034 downwards.
CAATTATCACAGGTACCTGTGGTGGACCCTGTGGCTCAGGGCAAACCAGAGCCAGTATTGATATATTTTCCTCAACATCTTTGAGGGAATCTGGGAAAGACACATCAACCACAATATATCCCTTGTATGGGTAGCTGGATGTACTGAGTCCCCATATGGACAGTCCAGTGAGAGGTTGCAGGTTCACATTTGGTAAGTATTTGTTATACCATGTTTCAAACACAATCGTGACTTGGGACCCACTATCTAGTAAAGCTTGACAGGGAAATCCATTAATCTTCACAGAGACAGTTGAGGCAGGGCCCACTAATCCCTTAGGTATACTGCTTGACTCAGTGATTCCAGTCTGGCTTTGTCTTGAAAAACAGGCTTGGTTCTCATCAGCACTACCTGCCTTAACACACTCTTTCTCATTCTTAATTTTTCGCAGAGAACGTACCAGTTTCTGAATGACTTGAGTGGGATTTTCTGGAGCTTGGCATCTCGAAGCGATATGGCCATTTTCTCCACAGCGGTAACAAAAGTAATCCTCTATGTTCCTGCTAGGTCTCTTTCTTACAGCAAACTGACCCGAACTGATCGGTAGCTGAACATGTTGAACTGGCTGACTCTGTCCCACACTCATGACAGCTAACTGTTGCTGTAGATCTTGTACTTGTTCCCTAAGCATGTGTACTTCTGGATGTTGATAAGTATCACTTTCATTTTCCGTCTTTGACTTAGACTCAGGCGTCATTGAGGAAACAGAAACAGGTTTTTGGCTTTCAGTCAATCGTGCATGCAGTCCTTGAATGTCAGCTTTTAGTTCTTTCACAGCCAATACAGTGAGTTTTTCTTCTTGTAAATGGACAGTCTTTACATTAGTACTAATTCTTTTTCTTGCTGCTTCACTCTCCTCAGCTTCAAGAATTTCAGTCAGAAGATTCAAGAATGTGGGTGGTCGCTCCTTTCTCTCTCTCAGCCTCAGCTGTAGAAGCATCATGTCCGACTCCACAGCTCCACGTATAAGTTGTTCCACTCTGGTTCTGTCCATCATCTGCAGAGACAGACCACCTCTCTGAACTACTTTAGTGAGTGACTTCTCGATTCTGCGCAGGAATTCCGATAGAGTTTCACCACGATGTTGACGAAGGAGGCGAAAGGCAAAATATAAATCTTCCCCAGATTCAGATGTCCCAAAAGTGCTTTCCAATGCCTCAACATACTGAAGCGCACTAGCATCTGGACTAGAAAATCGAACTGCTTTGATAATATCCAGAGCAGGACCCTTTAAACTTTCTACAATCCTTCTTCTTTTCTCTTTTTCAGAACATTCACATTCTGTGATCATAAGACGGGCTTGCTCAATCCAATTGTCCATCATTTCTTCTCCAGCTGGAGTAGGAGTAGTGGCTGAAAAAGTGCGCAATCGTCTGTATGCACTACTGTCACTATGTGATATGACAGTTTTTCCTATCAACTCCGTCACTGCCCGAATGATAGATTCTGGTGTACTGACACTTGAATTGAATGGCGAGACCAATTCCTGAATGTCTTTCATAGATTTTCCCTCCTCAGCCAAGAAATTTGAAAACTTTTCAGCGAACCCCATACTATTGGTTTCACACTTTTTAGAAAATATAATTTTCCAAGTTTCTTCTCCATTTGGAACAGGCAGTTCTATGGGTATGCGAGTGGGGTCAATTACTTCTCGACACTCACATAATACTAATAGGCTGCTTGGACGAGGGCCTATTTTAGTGTCTCTAACTCTCACCCGTCCCAGGACTTTAATTGTCTGTACAGCTTCTTCAATATCCGTCACATCCATGTTGACAGGAACTCCAAGCAGTAGAAGAGCATGGTTTTCATCAACTACAGCCTCTTCGCACCATCGAGTGAGTTCTTCTTGGATGAAACGGTTACTATGAAAAGCCATGTTCAAATATAATACCCAAATAAGTTAGTACAAGAAACTACAAACTTCATTAACTTTAAAATAATACTAGAAAGGGATCCCGGACGAGCCCCCAAAATGTGTAGCGCCCCCTACCCTCTCAAGAGTTACATCTCCTAAGTTCTATTAGGGCGGAGCACCGGGTTCTGATAATAAGATTGTCACACTGTTAATAAATGTATTATTCCCCTCTAGTATTAACTTGACTTAGAATTAAATTAACCACCCTAATTATATTCTAGGCTGGTAAGTAAGGGTACCTAGAATACTTATACGTGTAGTATAAGGCAGAAAATGATTTCATGTATGTATAAAAAATAATGAATATTTATTAACCGATAATAAGAATAAATATGTATAGAGCAATAAATAGAGAAAGATGACAGTCAATAAAAATAAATAAATAAATAAATAAATAAATAAAAGCAAAACTATGAAATACTTATTACAGAATCACTTTTTAAAATTTCAAAAGTCAAAAAGACTGTTTGTCAAATATGTCACTGAGCTATTTCCACTGTATTTTTCCCCAATTAAAATTCAAACATAAACAGCAGAAAAGTTATGCCACAGTGAAAATATACCAAACAATGGGGTAAATTATTTCACAAAGAGAAATAAAATACCAATAAACTATTAAAATGTATCACTTCTATAACTCTATGTGATCACAAGATCGTTCAAGATTTAAACGAATTACTTGTGGGCCCACTCACACGCACACAAACATACATAAACTCCACCGTTGCAGGCCTGAATCGTAGCTCGGGTGCGTTGTGGCCGAATAAAACACAAACTGGCCTCTTCGCTCTTCACAGAGCAAAAAAAATAATAATATGATTTATCTCGATATCCTTAACCAGGATGTAACAGGCCTTTTGTATGGAAAGATCTGAAACAATGTATCCGGTGTTGGCTACTGATGTGTTGAAGCAATGTATCAGTTGCGGGCTATCGATGTTTTGATACAATGTATTCGTTGCTGCCGATGTTTCCACTCCGTGACTGAATGATCACCTGACTCTAGCTGGCGTCGCCTCCGCTCGGAACTCACTCTAGTTGATCTTGGCTGCTAGTCCTTCTGATCTGCTGCCCGTTGATCCACAGACTCCGTAAAACATTGCGATATCTCCAGAACGCGGCACCCTTAGCCTTTTTTTTTCTCTCTCTCTCTCTCTTCCGTCGTCCCCTCTCCCCTCTCCAACTGAATTAACGAACTCTCTTTTTTTTGAACATCAACATTGAGTCTGTGCACTTATAACATTAACGTTATGTATTGAAATAAACAAAACAAACAAAAAAAAACGTCAAACACTCTCGGAGTGATTTTCAGTCATAAAAAACACTCAGAATACAGATTTGAAGTCTATGAGGAAAACCTCTAACGTGACTCCTCCGTCAAAGTTATTTTTCTCCCCAACCTCCATTCACAACCTTCTCGTCCAATCAGAAATGTCCTTTTCGTATTGGAGGCGTGGCAGTAACATTTAAAGCCAATAGATGAAGAGACTTTTCCCCAACCATATTTGCATAGAGAGTTTATAAAAAAAACTGGTTCACACTCTAAACTGGTATATTAAAAAAAATGCAAATACAAAAGCTTGCTGCAATACAACTGTAACATTAATAACTAATTAAATAAGATTTTCTCTGGGTTACAGTAACAATGTTGAAAAAAATTTTCAATTTTAACAAAATATTGCTACTTTTTTTAGTGGAATCAAATGAACTTTTCAACTTACATCAATCGAACTGACTTAAAATATTAAGTTAACATTTGTATAACTCCAAAAAAATAGTTGCAACCAGATTAATGTATTAAAATCCCTGGCAGCTAGCTCTCTGCAACTCTCACATGGTCGCCCACTGAAGCTAAGCAGGGCTGTGCCTGTTCAGTACCTGGATGGGAGATCATATGGGAAAGCTGGGTTGCTGCCGGAAGTGGTGTTAGTGAGACCAGCAGAGGGTGCTCAACCTGCAGTTTGTGTGGGTCCTATCGCCCCAGTATATTGATGGGGACTCTATACTGCTCAGTGAGCACTATGAGTAGCCCCACACAGAATCTGCGTGCGCAGAAATCCGCTGAGTTTTAGCCCATCATTGAGTCTATTTATTTACTTGTGTAAATGTGTGTAAATTTATATTTATTCAGTTGTTTTATTAATTTTAGTAATATTATTGACTAACATGAAAGTGTTTGTTTGATTGATTTACAATGCAGTTTGTAAAGTAATATTTTCTGTCTTTTAGTAGAGATATTATATGAGAGTCTTGCTTTGTTTACCAAACAAGTGGATCTAGATGGCTTTACATTGTACACATTAAATAAGCGTTGAAAAACTATTATTTTTCATTTCATTAAGTTTTTAGTTACGATACTCCCAAAATAATTCCGCTTAAATCCGCAAATTTTTTACAAAATTCTCTGCAGAAATAGCAAAAAATGTCCACAGATTCCATCTGGCCCTAACCAGGAGAAATTAAAATGAGGCCCTGAACTGTGGTCATTAAAAATCCCAGAATGTCCTTCGAAAAAAAGTGGGGGTTTAACCCCGGCATCCTGGCCCAATTTGCCCACTGGCCTCTCTCCATCATGGGCTCCTAACCATCCCCATATCATAACTGGCTTCATCACTCTGTCTCCTCTCCACCAATCAGCTGGTGTGTGGTGTGCGGTCTGGCGCAATATGGGTGCTGTCGCATCACCCAGGTGGTTGCTGCACTCTGGTGGTGGATGAGGAGGTTCCCCCCAAAAATGTGTAAAGCGTTTTGAGTGTCCAGAAATGCACTATATAAATGTAAGGAATTATTATTATTAAAATAACTTAAAGTAACATGGAAACATTTGTTCTCATAACATTTTGCCATATAATTGTTTTCAATGTATAATACAAAGAAACTCATGTTATCTTTCAAAATAAAATGCGTTGTTTAAAATAAATAAGCATCCTTTTTGTTTTTCTATTAAAAATAAGATATTTTGAGTTGTTGTTATCGTATTTGTTGGGTGTTGGTTTGAAATAATACATCATATAGTTGACATTCCCATTCTTTCACTGAAGTTATATTTAAAATTAGTTTTTATTTGCATCAGACTTTCTGATTTAGTAATAGTTTTTCTTACCGAAGATTTGAGTTTTTGCTCCAGGACACCGTTTGCCTGTTGAGAAACAGAATAGCTCTCCTGAAGCCTGCAAATCACACAATGGACAGAGAGTGGGAGTCAAAAATGAATCTTTAGTTTTTTTTGTGGGAACATGTCTTTAAGTTTAATGCTGACCGTTTGTATTTCTCTTTAAGGCTGACTAACTCCATCTTGGTGCATTGCAGTTCTGTCTCCATGTTCTCAATGCACGCCACCATCTGCAACAGGTTCTCGTGCAGCTCTTTGTTGTATTCCTCCAGTAACCTGCAAACAGTGGTGGGAAGAGTACTTAAAAATGACACTCCAGTAAAAGTACCAGAAAAGAAGTATCTGCATAGAATTCTGTAAAAACAAATCTGCAGTTTTATGCTGAATGATTTTGGGAGTATAGTAACTAAAAACTTAAAACATGAAATAAAAAACTATAAATGTTTAACTTTTATGGGAGGTTTACAATGTGAAGACAGTTAGATCTATTTGTTTGGTAAACAAAGAACATTTCATATCAATTAAAAGACAGAAAATATTACTTTACAAACTGTATTGTAAATACATCATATAAATATTTGCATATTATTCATTCATTCATTTTTCTTCCGCTTTGTCCCTTTATTCATTAGGGTTGGCCACAACGGAATGAACCGCCAACTTATCCAGCAAATGTTTTACACAGCGGATGCCCTTCCAGCTGCAACCCATAAATACAGCCCATACACTACAGCCAATTTAGTTTATTCAAATCACCTGCATCACATGTCTTTGGACTGTGTGGAAACTGGAGCACCCAGAGGAAACAAACGTCAACACGGGGGGAACATGCAAACTCCACACAGAAATGCCAACTGGCCCGGCCGGGACTCGAACCAGTGACCTTCTGGTAACACTTTATTTTGATGGTCCATTTGAGTATTAGTAGACTGTCTGCTTATTATCTGTTGACACTGACATTTAACAGTCCTTCAACAGACATTTAACTGACTATAAGAAACTTTGCAAGTACATGTCAACTTACACTAACCCTAACCCCAACACCAACCCTAACCTCAACCTAACAGTCTACTTATAATCTAATGATAATTAGTTGCAATGTAACTTAAATTCAACAAACGGACCATCAAAATAAAGTGTGACCGACCTTCTTGCTCTGAGGTGACAGTGCTAATCACTGAACCATCGTGCCGCATAAATCACTCATAACAAGTGAAAAACATGACTCTGCTTTGGCTGTGCACCGAAACGATACACATAAAAATAGAAGCAATCAATTCAGCTCAAGCTGGATGACAGAGTTTAGAAAACTGAGCGGAGTAAAATGGGGAAAGCTCTGGAATAAGAGCAAAATCAATAGTCTGAAATAACCAATGAGAGGAAAAAGGGGAAAACCACTTACTGAACTCTGTCCGCCGAACAGGCCGAATCCTGGGGGCAAGAGAAAAGGATAGGGGGTTGAAATGGTCAATGGAGAAATGGACAGAACAGAAGATAAATCATTGATTTTTGAAGTGATATGCTGCAGGAAAGACCATTGATTGAGGACTCATCCGGTTCAATAGTGTTAATCAACGAATATAGACACAATGGCGGGCATCCCTCATACTTCCAGTTTTAGAGGTTAACCCAAGGCTATTCATAATTAGATCTTTATTTTAATTTTGCACATTTTTTGTGGGCTGTAATAATGTAAATGCCTGTTACAGCCTATTAAACTATTTGTTTTGAACAAATATTGTAATGTCAACTGCGTACTTTAAAATCAGTTATTCTGTCCTGGTCCTGGTCAAAAATTGGCAAAAAATATGTTTCCTTAAATACTATATGATGAATTAAAAAACACTAGAATTCAAAAGATTAGGGGTTTTTAATGTTTTAAAAAATAATTATTCTATGATCCCTAAAGGTTGCATGAATTAAAATGCAGTAAACACTGTTTAATATTCTGAAATGTTAACATAATTCAATTATAACATTAATAAATTATTAAATTAAATATATGATATAATATAAATTATATATTTCATAAATAAAGTAACAATATGTAACAATAAATGTAACAATATGCACATCTGACTTCTTTTGATCAGGTCAATATGTTCATGCTTGATAAAAATATTTATTATTTAAAAGAAATACCACAAACAATGAACATTATTGTAAATTTACGAACATATATCAATACATACAACACAGCATTTGTTTTTGTGGGACTTTCACACTCTTAAAAATAAAGGTTCGAAATTTTCTTTGTTGAAATTTTAGTGGTTAAAAAAACATTTGGGTTTCTTGAACTTGTCATGATCGATTCTTAGATCAAACATTTGTTTCTCAGGCCCCGTTTTCACCAATACGTTTTAGTTTTAAAACGAATAAGTTTTGCTACGGTTATGCCGACCGTCCACACTACCCCGGAGTTTTCGAGCCCCGAAAACGGAGTGTTTTGAAAACGCTAAAGAGGCCGTTTTTATTTTAAAACGCTGCTGCTCCATGTCAGTGGGGATGGGGGAAAACGGAGGCGGGCTGCAGACACTGATTGGGGCTTTTTCTCAATATCAAGTACACAGAGTTCAGTCTTGCATCCTGTCCTTGTAAGTTCAGACTTCACTAGCTTTATATGGAAAACAAACTGCCGAGGACACGTCGGGTAAATCTTCAAAGGGAACAACAATAAAATGAAAACATAATATAAGGAACTGCCTATTTTCATTTTAATATTAACAGACACCAAAAAATATTAAGGCATCATGTAGCTTCTTATTTATTATCGTCATCTTCACTGTATGCATATTTATAACAAACGAAACCTAACATAACTGCCTCCTGTCATTTCCATTAAAAATATGAAACATACCCTCTCTTTTGCTGTATATCAGTTTAATAATCAGTAATGGCCATTATAAAAGTATAATGTACAATAAGATTAGGAAATAAAGGCAAGCAATCAGTCAAATTTGCAGAATCAGTGTATGTGGCTACATAAATTAATATAATAACATTATTTTTGCGCTCAGCCAAAACACATTACCTGAAAACAAGTAATAGATTCAAAAGACCAAAGTCGAGGAATATGTCGTTAGATAGAGACAAGATGAATTAAATATCACGTTTAACAAATATAGTGAGATTAGATCCTGCGGTAGATCCTTGATGAACAGTCCGACGTGCACTGCTCTCACCTGGGGTTCTGTGCTCAAAGCATCCGCTGACTGCCTGTAGTTCAGACGCACGTGATACGCCAGAGTGTGTGTGCTCACGTGATGTGCGTTTTCAGCAGTGTAGTGTGGACGAAGAGCTGTTCAGAAACGCTAGGTAAAACTCCAGTGTGGACGTGGATCGTTTTCATTCTAAAACAGTTTTAAAACTAAAACGTATTAGTGTAAACAGGGCCTTAATGCGAAGAACACTTTAATAATCTAAACAACGCTTGTTTCGTTTCCCCAAAGACTAAAGAACAGATATTTAACAGAGTTAAACTTAGAAACCAAAATTCCCTTGATTTGTATTCAATATTTATAGTTATACTGAAATGTCATATTCAGATGAAAAACTGAAGTATAACGTGATGTTAAAAAACATTGATCCACTTAGGTGGAAGTGACAAACTTGTGGTAGCCAGCAAGTTACCTCAATTGCCCCTTTACAGTAGCTTACCTGTAATTGTGTTTTACAGTAGGAGGGCCCTACTGCAATTTAATTTTACAGTAAAATAGCCTTACCACAACTTCTTTTTATGGTAAAATGCCCTTTACCAGATTTTAATTTAACAGAATGACAATTTTTACAGTACTTTTACTGTAGTTGATTTACATTTAGCACTAGCAGCACAAAACCTTTATTTTCAGTATTTACTATTGAATTTAATAAATTCCAATCAAGTGGCGAGATCACGTACAACAGTATTCTTAGTCATTGTTTTTATATCTATTTTAAATGGTTTGCAAAAGTAATTTTCATTCATCAGTCTATTTATCTATATCCTGCCACAGGAGCTGCTCGTACAGTTCTACTCAGCTGTCATCCAATCCATCCTCCGCACTTCAATCACCGTCTGGTTCAGCTCAGCTGCCAAAACTGACCTCCGTAGACTACAGCGAATAGTCCGGACTGCTGACGAATCACTGGCACTACCCTTCCTAAACTTCAAGAACTGTACTCTTCTAGAGTGAGTAAAAGGGCTCGCAAAATCACTCTGGACGCCTCGCACCCAGCACACTACCTGTTCGAACTGTTACCGTCTTGCCGGCGCTACAGAGCACCAAGCACAAAAACAGCCAGACACAGGAAAAGTTTCTTTCCAGTTAAATATTCCCCTACTGTGCAATAAACAAGCAATACTTTCTCATACACACTTGTACACAGCACATTATAACAATATACAATGCAATACTTTCTCACACGCATTTGTACACAGCACCTTATAACTTGTATATTTATAACAATCTGTAGACAGGGCCGGCCCTGTACATTTGGGGGCCCTAAGCAGAACGATTTTGGGGCCCTACCTTGCTCTAAATAGTGGAGTATTGCCATTGCAAACCGGCCCACAATGATTTTATTGCTTATTAAATACAATCTGAATGACTTGGACGTTTTAAAACAGCACTGTTTTTGTCAACTAGCAGTTTCAAAAATGAAAAATAAACTATCTTTAATAAAGGGAGCAGTGATTCCTACTTTGCGTCCATCTGGAGTGTTTAAAACATATTTTATTAACTTAGCAAACAGATTGAAGATTCTATAAAAGATTCTAGGTTGAGTTTTTTTTTTTGTTTTAATAAATTCCAAAAGTAAAAATGAAAATGAAAGACAGTGAGCAATAATTAGCCAATAGTGAAAATGCACTACTTAGTAATAAAATATACATTCTGAACTCATTAAAAACTCAAGAAAACAACAACAAAATAATTAACATTAATGCAAAGATTGATTCATAAATAATAAAACCAATAAGCAAATAATATAATGTAAATATGAAAAATTTTCATATAAAAAACATAAGAAAAAGGGAAGCAACAAATACTGGGTTTATGTTAATACCCAAACACAAACTTTGTTATTCCCTTCAGTCTCCTTTCCTGTTCCTTACATTTGAGATGCAGGGTCCAGAGCTTATATTAAACTATGATTAATTAAATTAGGACATAACTTTTATGTCTCAGGAAAAAATATTACCAGTGTGCAAAATATGTCAGTGAAAGTCACTTCAATATTGCATTTCAGTTAAATGCGTTTTAGACTAAAAAAGTGTCTGTGAAACCAGAAAAAAATAAAAATATTCCTATAAGTAGACGACGTTTACTAATCTGTAATTGCCTATTTTCAATAAATGTGCTACTAGATTATGTTTTTAACATCATCATTAGCACTTAAAAGCGATGCTAAAAATGATTTTGTGCTTGTCTTTTCTCGTCGTCATTTTCCCCCTCAGTTTTCTACATCTGAAGGGTAATGTTAGTTTCGTTTCATTTTCGCGGTCCAATTTCCAAAATAAATTAGGTATATAATGGCAGGCAATGAAGCAAAGGCCATGGCTGTGCCCGTGCATGGGCTCGCGCTCTTGTGGCGACTGGTCAGTCTTGCAGGTTTCCTTGGAAGAACAAACTCGAACCGCGAGAACAGAACGCTTATGAGAAATGAGATGCTGCGAGCTTCCTGTTGATCACATGACTTTCACACAAAAACAATTTCAACTTTCATAAAGTTATGATTTTTTTTCTTTTCAGTGAAAATGTATAAATATTTAAGCACTAAAGCACTGTCAATGAAGATAATTTGTAAAATGAAAATAAAAATGATTTCAGCAAGGAAGCAGCTCGCACCACTAGCAGGTTTTGGGGGCCCCCTAGTGGCGGCGGGGCCGGCTATGTCTGTAGATACAACTCAACATTTAGATCCTTTGACTAACTGCATCTCTGTTTAATGTTTATTGTCTGTTTTCATATTTATTTTGTGTTGTCACTTGTCACTTTATGTACACTGGAAGCTTCTGTAGCCAAAACAAATTCCTTGTGTGTGTGAAGCACACTTGGCAATAAAACTGATTCTGAGTCTGATTCTAATTTTAAATACATTTTATTATACAAGATGTTAATCATTTTTTTCATTACCGTCTCATATTTGTCTTCAAATACAGTAGCAGTACTTGATTACTTACTTGATTACCGGAGAATACCGCATATTTCTATGCAGTAAGGTACTGTAAAAGTTTTAAAATTACCCTCAATGCAGTTCATTTTACGGTAGTGAACTGTAACGAATGTATGTGGTATATTACTGGTAGTTTTTGCAGTAAATTACTGTAAAATTGCGGCAAAGTCTAACAGTGTATACAGTGATTTTTGCTGCTTGTTTAAACTACTTATTTAAAATGAGCTAAATCAACACAATTCTTGAGGGTTTTCTGGGACAACTGAATTGTTTTATGTTCAATTCACTTAAATTTGCCGAAACAATTAAGTTAACTTAATCGATTTGTGTTGAGACAACATGAAGCAATTGTGTGGAACCATCTATTTTTTACAGCTTAGATATTCAGCTTATAGAAGACTAACATACTGATACTAACATCTATGTCTATCGATTTCACAGGAACTTTAAGAGTGCAGGAAGACTAGAAACGCCCTTGGTTCACACATTAATGCTTAATTCAAATACATTTCATTCAAATAAATAAATAAAAACTATAACTGTAATGTGATCAAGTTTATCCGCAATGAATTGCACTTACTCATATGTTATATTTCCTTCCCCCAGCTCTCTTTGCACTCACCCTGTGTGGTTTAGACTGCCTCCTGTGTCCCGTGTGTTTGGGTCCATCACTTTTCTCTGAGCTGGCGCTGGTGGATGATTTACTGGACTGAGACTCAGACTCCGGGTTTCGTGAAGGAGGCGGCGGCGATCCCTTTATCTGCTTAGCATGAAAGTGTCTGGAAGAGCCGTGACTGCTTTGATGTCTCACTTTATGGTGGTGTATGGTCTCAGGACTGGTGCTGGTGCCATCCGTCAGCATCTGAGAATATTGCCTATGGTGTTTTCCTGAAGAAACCCCTTGTCTTTCAGATTTAGATGAGTGCTGAGGTAAAGGCGGAGGACTTGTTAAAGTTCGGTTCTGTTGATGTTGATGATGTTTACTCGCTCTTTTCTGTGGCCGAGAGTGCGAGCTTGAATCTGTAGCTGTTTTTCCTGAATCAGGTCTCTCGGGGTGCTGTTTGAGTGTGATGCTTTCCTGCTTTTTGGGGGGTGTCACTCCAAAAGAGTTTAATGCACATGGACTGATGACCTGCTTGGTGATTTCATCCAAAAACGCAGAGAACTGCAGCTTTCCTTTCACAAAGTTCTCCCTCGCGGCCTCCATTGAGATCTGCTCGGATGTGGCTTTGACGTCCACTCTGGTGGAGAGCACCTCCATGGATTTGGCTTTCCGAAATTCGCCTCTATTCTGTCCCTCATCTTTATTCTTCAATATGCCTTTGCTGGGAAGCTGAATAGACGAAACTGCCTTTTTGGGAGAGTTGCTTCCAAAAGCGAGGTTTTGTCCCAGGCTTGCGGTTTTATAAAGTGGTCCGTGATCTAGGTTTTGAGATCCTGGTTTGTTCTGCTGAAGGCCTTCCTCGCTTTTGCTGTGTCCTCGAGAAAGTTTTGGCATCCGATGTGCTTGTTTGGTGGTGTTTTCTAGGCTGCCGCGGTGATTCTGAGCTCTGTAGTCGAAATCAAAGTCCTCCGAATCTCTGTCGTGGCTTATTTTTTGGACTTCAGGGATGTTGGAGCAGGACAGGGAGTGTTTGGGTTTGGGCGTCAGGTACGTCTCCTCGTCCAGACTGGGCTCGGACGTCCAGGACGGGGTTGAAGAAGAGGATGAGGAGGACAGGCTGGAGGAGGATCTTTTGGTGAAGTTGTGCTGGTCTACGGGTACTTTAGGCTGTCTGCGATGATGAGAGGGATGCTGGTTATCATGGTGATGGTGGTCAGGGTGTCTGTGCTTGCCATGACTGCTTGAAGAGCTGTGGCTGATTTAATAATGAAATTAATGTCAGTGTGTGATCTGTTCTTGAAAACAATAATGATTATTTTTACGGTAGCATTGGGCATAGTTGAAGTCAAAATGATTAACCCTCCTAAATTATTAGCCCCCCTGTATATCTTTTCCCAATTTCTGCACTGTAAAACCCAACAGTCAGCTTTATCAAATGAAATGAGTGTAGTTAACTCAAGATTTACTGAAAGTTAATTCTACTCACTTGAAAACAGTTTTGAACTCAGTCTTAATTAAACACCTCATTACTTCAGCTTAAATAGAGTAAGTTCAGAGTACTCATATAGATTTAGTTTTTAACTCAAATGGTTTGTAGCAATCTGTTTCCTCAAATGGTTTGAGTTGCATTAACTTATTGTGTTTTACAGTACTCAGTTGGTTTGAGTTCTCTTCATTTATTGAATTTTATTGTGCTCAAATTGCTTTGTTTACTCAAATGTATTAAGTTGACAGTACTCATTAGGATTAGTTTTTGAACTTTAATGGTTTGTTGCAATCGGTTTTCTCAAATGGTTTGAGTTACCTTAACTTTTTGGGTTTTACAGTGTGTGTAATGGAAAGAATATTATTTTTTTCAACACATTTTTCAAACATCATAGTTTTTTTTTCTGTAGACAATCGAAAAAGAAATATTGCTTAAGGGGGCTGTTAATATTGACTTTACAATGGTTATAAATTAAATGGCTTTTATTCTAGCCGAAATAAATCACTTTCTACAGAAGTAAAAATATTATAGGAAATACTGTGAAAAATTACTTGATGTGTTAAACATCATTTGGGAATATTTGAGAATGAAAAATTTAAAATAATAATAATTTTGACACCAGCTGTATATGATAACATAGGATATATGATAAATTAAGAAAACTGAAAACTGATAACTTCACACTTTATTCAAATACACATTCCCCCAGTTTCACAAACAAGGTTTAAGGCTAGTCTTGGATTAAATGGCATGTTTGGGCTGTCTCAACTGAAAATAACTCAGAGTGAGATGTCTTAAAATATGGCAGTTTAATTTTTTGTATTTTTCTTAGGCCATTTTTATAAATGTGGCTTAAATAGCCTAATTTAACTAAGGTCTAGTCCTGGCTTAAGCTAAACCTGGTTTGTGAAACTGGGCCATTGTTGTTCATTTTTGAGCATATTTGTGCTTGAAGAGTGTAAAAAGGTTGTATGTGCAAAAGCATTTTAATCTTCTCTCCAAACAAATTGGGGGGAGAAATAAACAGGGGGGGGGCTAATAATTGTATATCTTAATTGTTTTTGTTTGTTTGTTTATTTATTTATTTTTTTTAAGTTTTTTTATTTATTTATTTATTTTTAATTTAATTTAAAAAAATTCTCGAGTTTGTTTTTTTATTATTATTTTTTATGTTATCTTTTGTGTGTATATTGTTGTATATATATATATTCGGTATTTTACCTTATCATTTATATACTTATTTAGTGTATAATCATGTTTTCCTGATAATTTTTTTGTTTGGTGAATTGTTTTGAAAAAAAAATTGAGAAAATTGTATTGAGAGAAAAATATTCAAAGGGGAGATAATAATTCTGACTTCAACTGTGTATATATATATATATATATATATATATATATATATATATATATATATATATATATATATATATATATATATATATATATATATATATATATATATATATATATATATATATAAAGTTGAAGTCAGAATTATTAGCTCCCCTTTGAATTTCTAGTTATTTTTTAAATATTTCCCAAATGATGTTGGACAGAGCAAACAAATTTTCACAGTATGTCTGATAATATTTTTTCCTCTGGAGAAAGTCTTATTTGAACTAGAAAACTAGAATTTACTAGAATAAAAGCAGTTTTTAATTTTTTAAAAGCCATTTTAAGGTCAGAATTATTAGCCCCTTTAACCTATATATTTTTCCGATAGTTTACAGAACAAACCATCATTATACAATAACTTGCCTAATTACCCTAACCTGCCTAGTTAACCTGATTAATCTAGTTAAGCCTTTAAATGTCACTTTAAGCTGTATAGAAGTGTCTTGATAAATATCTACTCAAAAATATTTACTGTCATCATGGCAAAGATAAAATAAATCAGTTATTAAAAATGAGTTATTAAAACTATTATGTTTAGAAATGTGTTGAGAAAATCTTCTCTCGGTTAAACAAAAATTAGGGAAAAATAATAATTCAGGGAGGCTAATAATTCTGACTGTATATATGTGTATGTATAAATATAATGTATATTTTATTGTCTGACCTAAGATGAACCTAATAAAGGGGAAAAAAAGAAATTACAAGTACGATTCACAAAATAAAAATAAAAAAATGTTTAAACTATAGCAATTTTGGGGAAGAAAAATAAACAGGATTTTATATAAAAGGTAAAAATCTTTTTTATTTACACTCTATACTGTGTCACCAGTAAATGGAGCTAGAGAAAATTACTGAAGGTTGTCATCTTTAATCTTAACAATTTAAAAATTTGGCTTTATTAATTATTGTTATTCTTAATATCAATATTTCATTTAATATCTAAGATAACTTTTCAAAATAACAACAATAACAGCATTTAATATTTCATTTGATTGTAGTTAACAACACTGAAAAACACATATAATAAAAGTTTAAGCACAAACCTGTGTGATCCGTGGTGCTGATAATGGTTTGGGTGGTGCTGATGGTTGTGATGCTGATGGAAATGTTTGTAAACTTTGACCTCATCCTCCGAGGAGCCGCGCACAGGCGTAAAATATCTCTCCATGTCTTACTAAACTACCACTATCTACTTGACACGTCCTTTGTAGTCCCAATTTCTTTTTTGTGCACTAAAAATGTTATCCTTGTAGCTTATTTTGATTAAAGTTTGCTTTAATAATTAATTCCAGGAATTTAAAGGAATGCACTGAATGAAAAGTGCATCCGTTAATAAGCAGATGTTTATTCAGCAGGCTGGA
The DNA here is from genome assembly GCA_903798195.1 of Danio kyathit. NCBI lineage: Eukaryota > Metazoa > Chordata > Actinopteri > Cypriniformes > Danionidae > Danio > Danio kyathit. The sequence continues at coordinate 53,930,966 of LR812532.1, read as the reverse complement.
GCAGCAGGAGTGACAGAAGTCTAATGCGGTCAAGAGTTTCTATCACCCGATATCCATCAGACTGTGATGTAATGAGTACACGTTGAATTCAGTGAAAACACAGCAGGAGCACAATCGATTAGGCTTTGGTGAAAGGACATCGCATGACATGGAATTTGGGTTATGTACACAACAGCGTGTGACTGAAATTCATAAGGGTGCTCCGTCACATCACTATAGATTTATTGGAAGACATTCAACCAACAGATCTTCTTTATCTTGCATGCATGTGGCATATTAATGACTAACAGAGATTCTGTGATTTGTGTTTATAAATAAGGGACATTTTGCTATTTCTGTAATCACTTCGCCTCATTTCTAAGACCTCAGAAATTTGATCATCACAAAAAAATAGTGCAGACAAATGCTATTGAAAATTACTTAACCTTTATGCACTGTTGGAAATGTTTTCATCCGCTCTAGGGTGATTTTGTGTCTTACAGTGTCTGATTTGGTGAAACAGCACACAAAATGATGTATCTTCAATATAAAAAGGTATTGTGGACTGGATTTTTTTTACCTTTTATCACAGTCGTGGACATGGGAAACAACATTGTCTTTGATGCATTGTTTTTGATTAATTGTAATTTTGTTTTCTCTAATTTACTGTTGGGGGCTGTTTTTGCCCCATTGACTTCTATTATAAGCACATTTCTTTGATTGCAAAACCATGACACCACATAATCATGCATTTGTTTGTTGGTGGTTTCCCTGTTGGAAAGAGGTCAAACTTTTAATTTTTACTGTTGATCATCAAGTTGGCACCATTAACCCTTTAGATAGGCCTATGCAAAAAATGCTTAGTTTCTGGATTTTATACAGAGTATAAGAGAAAATTAAAGTGTGTGTCTGTGAGTGTGTGAGAGTGACCTTTACGCACTTGCATTAATGTGTCTGAGAAAATCTAAATATGCATCTCAGCTTTTAGAACTACACAAAATAAACATAAACAAAGACTGTATTTATGCACCATCAAATGTGCACTGAAAACAAATGATTCAAAAATGATTTCTTGGATTTACTAATTTTGTTTTTTAAGTTAAGTCCTGGTTAACAATTTTTTGGGGCTGAATTTAAACAAACTAAGTTGCATTACTCAACATTACTGAATGTTTATTTATTTATTTATTTTTTAATTCAACACATTTAAATTGTTTGCAACAATTTTGCAGACATCATTTTTTTCAGTGTGGTTATAATGGACGTCAATGGGGCAAAAACAGCCACCAACAGTAAATTAAGGAGAAAAAGATGAAAACTTTAACAATGCATCAAAGCCAATGTTGTTACTAATCGTTCACATGTCGAAGACTGTGATAAAAGTTTTTAAATAATCCAGTCCACAATTACTTTTATATTGAAAATACGTCAGTTTTTGTGTTTATTTTCACCATCAGACATTATTTGCAGAGTTGGCAATTAAAAAGCTAAAATCCTGTAATTTTCTAAGCAATTTAGTAGTTTTGATCAGGACTGAGGTTGATTAACAGATTTAGGCGAAAAATATTGAAAAAAAATTTATCTGAAGCCTTTTTACAGCAGTTTACCCGTTTGCTTTTTTAATATGGGACCTTGATCTTTCTTCCAACAACTCTTCACTAAAAGTATGAACTTTTATGAACATCTTTAATAGTTTAAAGCAGAGATGCCCAAACTGGGGCCCGAAATGCTGGAATAGTTGTCGGTTCATTCAGCTATGGCGACCCCTGATGAATAAATTAAATCCAAATCCTCTAGTCTAAAGGATTGTTAGTCTGCATTATTTAAGGAAACCGGAGCCAGGAACACTTCCAAAAGACATTATAATTTGAACGGCATCTCTGCTTATGTTTTTATTATTCCCGAGGCTTGCACACTGAAAACCCTAATAAGTTGACTGAACGAAATTAATTGAGACTCGTTGCCTCAATTTAATTGAGTAACGGAGTCTCCCAAAACTTGCATATTTAAGTTTATTTAACCTGCCGGTTTGGTAGATTATGCTTAAATTGTTCACTTCAGTGTGTGTGTCTGTGTGTGTAATTATATACTATTAAAAAAATGCTTAGAAGAAAAATAAGTAGCCATTTATTCCCATTATGGTGAATAATTATACATGAAGCCTTGTTTTCTGATTTAAAAAAGACCTTAAAAAATGACCTATTTTTTTAAAGGATTAATTGTGATTTTGAGCTTACTTGAAATCTAAAGTTTATGCATTTTCATTGTATATAAGTTAAATTAACTCATATTTTTAGGTGACAGGACCAAAATGCTAAATTTTAAGTAATGTTCAGTCAACTTGATTGTTTAAGACAACATTAGGGTTTACAGTGCATATGGGACTTGTAGAGCTGCGCATCCATGGATTTGCTCTTCAGTGTTTGGACTCTCAGCAGTACAAATTAACCCACACTTAACTGAACTGAACTGAACTGAACTGAACTTAAACTCTGAAAACTGGACTGACTCTTGACACAATCTACATTGTAAAAGTGCTGTAGAAATAAAGATGAATCGAATAAAGGGACTAAGCTGAATGAATGAATGTACTGTAGGTACCGACTAAAACATGCATATGTGTCAGTCATTTCCTGTAAAAAAAATTTGGGTTCCAGATAATCTATTTGTGTTGAGACAACATGAAGAAATTAAGTTATCTTATTAAGGTTGGCGTTGGGTTTAGGATTAATCATAAATCAATTAAGTTGTCCCCCAAAAAACCTCAAGAATTGTGTTGTTTCAGCTCATTTTAAATAAGTAGTTTGAACAAACAGCAAACCTTTATTTTGTGCTCTCTAAATGTAAATCATCTCAAAGACTCGAAACAGCCAAGCATTCACACTGAAACAGCTTCTTCTGTTGATATACTGATCAAGCAGGGAGGTGAGAACTGCTTCAGCTTTTGTTGTCAGGCAGATCTGATTCAATCAGTGGTTAAATGTTTTCATCAAGACAATTAACCACAGTTTCGCTTTACTAACCATAGCTTGCATTGAATTTTGTAATATAACTGTGGTTAAACAAATGGTAGTCCCTATAGTGAAAAAATAGGCTAAAATGTTATTTTAAATATATGCGAAATATAATTCATTCATTCATTTTCTTTTCAGCGTAGTCCCTTTAATAATCTGGGGTCACCACAGCGGAATGAACCGCCAACTTATCCTGCATATGTTTTACGCAGCAGATGCCCTTCCAACCACAACCCAACATTGAGAAACACACATACACTACGACCAATTTAGCTTATTCAATTCCCTTATAGCACATGTCTTTGGACTTATGGAGGAAACCGGAGCACCCGGAGGAAACTCACGCCAAAACAGGGAGAACATGTAAACTCCACACAAAAATGACACAGCGGAATGAACCGCCAACTTATCCAGCATACATTTTACGCAGCAGATGCCCATCCAGCCGCAACCCATCTCTGGGAAACATCCATACTTACTCATTCACACTCATACACTACGGTCAATTTAGCCTACCCAATTCACCTGTACTGCATGTATTTTGACTGTAGGGGAAACCGGAGCACCCGGAGGAAACCCACGCCAACACAGGGAGAACATGTAAACTCCACACAGAAACGCCAACTGACCCAGCCGAGGCTCGAACCAGCGACCTTCTTGCTGTGAGGTGACAGCACTACCTACTCCACCACTGCGTTGCCTAACTTTCATTTAGGCTATACTAAAATATAGCTTTTTAACCTGTATTTCAGGGTCAAGAAAATACATTTAACACAATAACATATGGTGGGCTAAAGTCTAAAGCAGGGATGCCCAAACTTTTTCTTATGAAGGGCCAAAAACCAAACTTATTAAGGCTAGTGGGCCAATTTCTTTTATAATATTTCAAAATAACATTGCTTTATATTAACTAATGCAGTATAGTATTTGTTTTACATTTTATAATGAACTTATTACAATAGGCTAATCTCATTCATAAGAGTAGAGTTACAGTTTTTTTTTTTTTGGCCTTGATTTGCTCGCCCATGTCTCCTGCAGAGTCCTCTATTTGTCGAGTGACAGTATTTACATTTTAAAAACTCAGATTCATTTACATTTAATTGAAACATTTAATCTCAGTTTACTTTTTGTAGCTCAACAACAAAACAAACACACAAAAGGTTACGTCAAATTAGAAATGACAATCTCTGTTAAAGGCATTTGCCCCATTCTCAGAGGGGATGGTGGGCCAAATCTAAGGTTACAATGTGGCCCTGCTCTAATTTGATCAGCTCTAATCTAAAGTATAATCTTTTATTTAAAATATATTTAAAAAAAATTGCAATAGAATAAGAAAAAATATACTAACTTAGCCTGTATTAGTATTAGTACTAGCACGGTGGCAGAGTGGGTAGCACAATCGCCTCACAGCAAGAAGGTCACTGGTTCGAGCCCCAGCTGAGTCAGTTGGCGATTCTGTGTGGAGTTTGCATGTTCTCCCCATGTTGGTGTGGGGTTCCTCCAGGTGCACCGGTTTCCCCACAATTCCAAAGGCATGTGGTAGCCTATGTGAACTGGGTAAACTAAATTCTGTAGTGTGTGTGTGAACGAGTGTTTATGGATGTTTCATAGTGATGGGTAGCAGCTGGAAGGGCATCCGCTGCGTAAAACATATGCTGGATAAGTTGGCGGTTCATCCCACTGTGGCAACCCCTGATTAATAAGGGAGTAAATAAGGGAGTATTATTAAAATCTATCTATTAAAAAAACATTTTTTATACTTTTTGTAAGTATTTTAGCAAATATTTATATGACCATTTAAATATATTTTAATGCCAAAATGCATGATTACTGCTCTTTTACTATAGTAAAGCCATATTAAGTTTCGTAAGAACGAATGGCCCCTATACTGTATGTGTTCTGTAATTAATGTGAGTTTGATGCCATCTCGTGGATAACATGTAAATAACAAACCCACCCACGAACACCCAGCTCTTTCCAAACATTCCACAACATTCGTCACATTAAGATTTGATTGTAATGGCACACAAACACGTGCTTTGACTCAAATGACTTGATGAAGTACAAAAAAGAGACAATAATTATATTAATAGTGGGTGGAAGAGTTTGCATGATGAATAATTTGCATGATGAATCTGCGAACTCGTTTTAAATGCTGACTCACAAGATCGTGACGACAGTTGCTAAGAAAAATAATAATAAATAAATGCATTGCGTACGTCTTTTGGAATGGAAAAAACAAATCAACATTATATTGTTAAACACTGCCATTTACCTCTGATAATCCCTGAAAATAACGTGTTTATTTGGCGAAATGTGATGTAAAACCGTTATAACTAATGAATATATGTTTTACTAAGCATTCGTCACTAAACAGGTTTGTACCGGTCAATATGATGCAAGTTTAGACACAAACAAGCTAAATTGACTAGTCTTTCTTGTTTTTTTTAAGTGTATTTGTGTTCCCATCCCCCTTCCCTTCACATTAGCAGTCACGTCAGCACAAATACCAGAGAGGAGACGTGCTGGAGGTCTCGTTTACCCCGCACCCACCCGTTTACTGTCCAAAGCGACCAAGAAACACATTTTCTTCAATATATCCCCAATTTATTAATATCAAAATCACTTTCAAAATTTATATTTATTCATATTTGTCGAAACGAGCTTTCTAAATGCGTGTACATAGAGTATTAAGAGGTTTATCAAAACAAAACCTGGTTATTTTGGCTCATGATTTAACCTTATAAAGCTTAATTCACACTTCTTGACCTCTTAAAACCTGTACTGCGTTTGTACAACTTTCATTCTGGATTAAACTAGAACATTCTGGCATTTCCTAGACAAGAACTGTCTTTTTTTAATCCAACTAATGTGGCACGCATGCGCATTCGGGCAATGCAGTAAAAAGGAATGAAGATCCGTGCACTAAAACCGGTTTGAGCTGGATTGAAAGTGGGGGTTTGGGATCCTTGTTTGTATTCATCCGCGCTAAGGCTTCTGACGTAGCTGTTTTTGTTTGAAAAGTGCATTTTTTGTGATGATTCACTCTGGGCGGATGACTATTGGTTCTTCACTATACATTGGTCACCATTTGAAGTGGGTCAAAACGTCTTTTGCTAAATTTTACTAAAGCAAGAATGGGTGTTGTTGAATAGTTTTAAAACAACTTTGATGAAAGGTCTTGATCCACTTCAAATGTCGACTATTTTAAATCAAATTGAAAGCATGTTTGTTGGGGGTTTCCTTTATGTAATTTTTATGGCGTCATACTTTTAAGGCTGGGAACTGTTTGCTTTCTGTTTCCACTTTTTACATAGTATGACGTGCTTACAGGGGTAGTTCACACAAAATGGAAATTTACCTACTTGGCCTAACGTGTGTGTATATCTTAACCTTTTTGAGCTTATTTTTTCTTTTGGACACAAAATAATACATTTCGAATAAACATGTTCAACAAACAAGAAACTCAACCAGATTTGAAACAAGTAACACGGCAAAGTAATGACAATTTAAAATTTTGGGTGAACTCTTTAAATGTTTGGTATGCTGTGCCAAGTATTACACACATACAATTTTCATATAAATGATAAAACTGGTATATAATCTTATTCATATATATGAGATCTTACTTAAATGACTCAAGAAAACACCATTGAGAGCGCTATCTTTCTCCCACCGCGGAAGGACAGCGACCGCATCACTCACTCACTATAAAAGGCGAGGCAACAACATTGTGCGTCACGACGGGGTGAGGCGCTATGGAAGGCAGGGAGGCTTCGTTGATCTGGTGAAATGTTCTCATTTTGTTCTGTTTAAAAGATTTTTTGATAACTAATAGGCACTTTCTTTACCAACCTTTTTCATTTTTAAAACTCTAGACGTTTTCGCCGTTGGCTATACTAAGGTTTTCTTTTGAACTGCTAGCGTGAAGCAGATAAAATACAAGCTTACTTGTAACTTGAGTAGGTAGAAGTGCCTTTTTGAAGAACTATTCATTTATTTTTTTTTATCTTAACTAGACACAAATAAAAAAAAAACCGTTTTATTTAGTCGAACATTTAACGCTTATCTTCAGGTTATCGTTTAACCAGCTAACGTTACCGAAAGCCTAAACAAAGCTCAACTATAAATGGCTAAGCGAACGTTATTATTTTCACTTAACCTCATTTTAAGTTTATTTTTGTTTCAGCAAGGGTTTTTTGAAATTACTTGATTTTATTTACTTTTTTTGACGCTTGTTTTGTTTGATACTCGACGCCAGAAAGAATTTACAAAATGGCGGTCGCGACGACGGATTAGATTTCGTTGAAGAAAAGCTGTTAGATTTCTTTTGTTTTCAAATCAAATCAGAACATCCAATAACAGTTTATATAAGCCTATAGAGTTATATAAGACCAACGTTATATACAGACCTACATTTAATTTTATTATAATTTTTTTTAACCATACCGATTAGTAACAGCCTTTTATGGTAGTGAGGACCCAAGGTATCTACAACCATTTTAACTTGTTGTAAATTCTCAAAAAAAGCTTTTGTTTCTTTTTAATCTTCAGACCATAACGAGTGATAGCAGCCTTTTATGGTAGTGAGAACGAACAGCAAGTCTTTTTTTTTTTCAATCTTGATATTATGATTAGTAACCCATTTAGCAAGGATGGACTTAAAATCAACAAGTTTAAATTATAGAGAAGGAAAACAACTGCAAGGTTACAGTAGATTTACAAAAAAGCTTTTATTTATGTTTTTGTCAGTTAGGTTAACTAACTAACTAAACTAACCACTAGTGACTATTTAAATGACAGCAAGCGAGAGCAAATTTAAGCTACAGAAACTTTCTTAAAAAAAAAAAAAAAAAAAAAAAAAGCTTTGATTTTTAGTATGCCAGCCATAACGTCAAAATGAATTACAACTTATGATTATATTTCATAAAAAAAAAAAAAGTATTTTCTTTTAACATACCGCAAGTCCATTACAACTTAATTATGATGGCAAACATAAAAAAAAACTTGTTTCCTTTTAATATACCAGCCATAACAAATGTTACAAGTTTATTATGGTAGTAAACCTTAAAAAAAAACTTTTTAATATGCCAGCTATTATGTAAATGTGTTACAACTTGATTATAAATCCAAATCAGTTTTATTAAAACGAAGCAGCAGCTTTATTATTTTAAAATCTTTTGATTTAAAACAGCAGAGATATTAGATTAACCGATCTACAAGACTAGATTTTCTTCAAATCTGAAAGAACAGTCTATAACTGCCGATGAGAGTGAGGATGAACACAGTCAAGACTACAGCAGATTTTTTTTTAAACAATTTTGTTTTATTATTGAGTTTACAATTTTAACCTTATGATGGTCAGGATAAAATACCACGATTACTAAAGAATTTCTTAAGTTTTCTTTTTAGTCTGCATACACTTAAGATATAGTGAGGGCAAACCATCATTGCTATGCTGTAAATAATTTTATTTAAAAAAAAAATTTTTTTTTGTTTTGTTTGTTTTTTACTCTTAATATACAGTAGTAAGAACAATCTACAATCGAAGACTACTGCAGATGATCTTAAAGTTATTTTGCTTGTAAACTATTACAGAACAATAACCACTGAAATAGCAAAAACAGCCTAAACGGGATATAAAAAAAAAAATTTTTCTCCAACCTACAACTTAATCCTAGCAGAAAATTTAGCAGCTCATATAAGGATTAGGTTGTCTTTAAGTCTACAGTAGATTATTATTTATTTTTTTTCTTTTGAGAAAAACCTCAATTAAGGATTTCAGTCTCTTGACATTATAGAGAGGATCAATTATTCTAAATCAAGCTTACAGTATTTTTTTCTTTATTTTTGAAAACTACAATAGAACAGTTAACGTTTAGTTTTGCAGTATTTACATTTTTATTTAATTGTTTATCTGCAAACTTTATCCAAGAAATCAAGAACAGCTTCTGATAGCCAGAGTGACCTTTTTAAGAGATTTTATTTTTTTGCATACCATAACAGAACAATCACCAACGCTTAAAGCCAAAAAAAAAAAAAAAAAAAAAAAAGCCAGACAATCAGACTTAAAGTCTTCTTAAATTGTACTTTTTGAAAAAAAAAAAAAAGCCTGCTCTTGTTGCCTATTAGGAAGAAATTACTGAATGTCAAGTGAGATCTAAGTTTGGAAGACAACGATTATTGATGCTGCCTATTTTTTTTTTTTTTTTTTTTTTTTTTTTTTTTTGAGAAGAATTGAGTATTTCAAGATTAAGTTCGTAAACCTAGAAGAATTAATCTACAGTGATGCATTTTTTTTTTTTTTATCTGAACCACCTAATTGATTGCTGTATGGACTGAGTCATGTTGAGTAACAGCAGTGAAATGGAAGCGTAGGTTGTTTTCATGATCCAAAGATATCAGCAGAAGACGGACGTGCAGAGGACAGGAGAAATGGACTGAGTTTATCCAGTAACAACATAGCTCTTAGATGACATCGGATGGAAGAAAAGATCTACAGCAGGGACCAGGGAGAATCAGGACAAGAAAAGCTCTACAGCAGGGCCCAGGACCAGGGAGAATCAGGACAAGATGGCGAGCCAGGCAGAACCAGGGGAGGATCAGAGGGCACAGATCAGGGTGAAAAGCAGCAGTATCCAGAAGGGGGAGCCGGGTCTACAAGGCAGAGTAGCTTCAGATCCACGTTGGCCACCAGGGGAAGCCCAGCTGGTCTAGATCAGAGCAAGCCAAAGATGGGTGTCCCAAGAGCAGCAGGAGAAAGAAAGAGGGCTCACAAGCAGAGGGTATCAGGGGTCGTTGCCATAGCACAGTCATGAGGAGGGCATTTGGTTTGTATGGGTAGAGGTATTCTGTGTAACTTTAAAAGTCATAATTTCAGTTTTCCAGAACCCTTTGCTCGCGAAGTTCTGTTCTTTCCTTTTCAGGCGTGGTGAGTGAATGTTTGAAAATCCGATATGGCATCTTTCCCGTTGTTGGCCGAGTCTGATGAATGCCGTTAGTGTGCTGCGGAGACGATCGTCCTTAATCGACCACGCCTCCGCTGAGATTTGGCTATAGGCCCGTGGAAAAGTCGTCCCCCATATCCGCTTAAATCCATTAGGTCTGTCCTGAGAAGCAATCCACGTTCGAAAGGTTTTTCGGAGTTGAAGTTCGACTGCGTCCCTACACGACACCACTACCTCTACTGCAACACCCGCTGCGTCAGTCCAACATATGATGCCAGGGCAGCCGCATATTGCCTGCCGGTAAAATTTTGATGAGTTCATGCATGAATTTTTTTATTGTAATTTAGAGCAAAAGCTCTGTACATTAAAAAAAAAAAAAAAAAAAAAAACATACAATAAGTTTTTGCAAAAGTAAATTCATTATTGTAAAATATTAACATACAGATGTTGCAAATGCACTTTCTGAGTAGTTATGTAATGTAATGTTATTGCACAGTGTTTTTTGGGGTTGGGGAGGGGCAAATTCGTTTCTCGAGTTCTCTTTCCCACAGGCCCTGTTCACATTAGAGGAGATAAAACCAAAAAGGGATTCCAGGATGTTGTGTGGACCCTTTTAGAGTCAGTTTGACTTCCCTGTAAAGAATTCTTTTAAAGCTTCAAGGAAAGCCTCTGATTTAGGAAGGTACCCCATTGGATTTGTTTAAAGTCTTGTTTGGAATCATGAACTTTACATATACTATTTTTATCAATATTTTCCAGTATTACATGTTGGGATTTGCAACGGGGTGGGAGGGGTGTGGGTCGTTAACCCAAATCTTTTCCTAGACTTTGCAGCTTGTGAAAGCGGCTTTATTAAGGGTGGCAATGGCTTGAATAGCGCAGTATGGGGAAGGAACCACCAGTGTGTCTGCCAGTGGATGCGTGGCCGTTACAAGCCTTCCATGGCAGCTAGACCAACGTTTACATGGGTAACGCGGCATGGGATCAAACGCTTTCATTTTATTTAACACATCATGATGGCCATTTTTTTGTCATTATTTAATTGGTGTATGGATATTGGTTGTGTATGGATATTGTTTATGGGGTTTGTGGATCTGGGGGGGATTGCTTAATTTTGACTCTTACAGATTGAATCAAACCCTTAAAGAACAAAGCTGGTGGTCCAACCAATATCTGCTCCACTTCCCCCACTTGAGCAAAGCTTCTTCACTAGAGGTCCAGATGCTTTTAACATTTTCTAATGGCAAGTAATTGTGGGTATTCATGTAAATGGCATTCATTTGCTTTTGTCTGTCGTTGTATTGTACTTGAATACAATTTGATGGCTAAGTGTAAGCAGTAACTGTATTAGTTGCTTATTTGTCTTTTAATTTGTGTATTTTGAAAAGCGGGGATGTGTGTAGGCTTTCTTTTCCTCCCCCTCTGCATTTTTCAGTGTGCAGTGTCCCTGAATGCTTTCAACCGAAGATGTCATCCTAACATTGTTTGTAAAGATTTGCTTTCGCATCAAGCAACTTCAGCCTCTTTTCGGTCACGTAAGGTCACTAAGCAAGTCCATTTGTTTCTAACCTTTTCCATTTTTAATAGTCTGTTACAACTGTAAAATGTGTGGTTGCACACTTATTACAAATTAGTTTTGTAATTTGTATGTAAGTGTACATTCTGTAACTGTTCCCATTTTCAGTTAATAAATGCATAGCCTGTTGTGATTGAAATTTTGGTATGCATTTTTGTTTCCTGGGGGAATGTGTGGGGCTTTCTTGGGTGTTTCTTTATGCTTTTTCAGGTATGAGTGTAAAGCTTGGCGCTTTTTGTAGAGCTTGGATGCCAGGGCTTGATGTCAACTCTGTGCAAGGTGGAGAGGCAGATCAGTCCAGTCCTACAGCAGTGTGCGAAGGAGGAAAGGCAAATTATACATACAAATTTAAATTTAAGGATATACCGTAAATTTGTAGTCTCTTTGGCTTTAAGCCTGTGCTTTTGATATCTGAATCTTGCAGATTTGATGCATTTACTTGAACATTAGGCCATTTTGTAAGGGTGGGTGTAGGGGTCTTTTGCTTTTGCCATTTTTGGTCTTGCAGAATCTTACAAAAGCCTCGTGAAGATTGGCACCTATCAGAAGAAGTTATGACCTGAAATCGCCCGCTTCCACTGAACGCCCCGTCAGGCCGGACAGTTCGTTGTGCTACTATAGATTTGTAACTTTAAAATTCTCTTTAACTGCCCAGCCACTTCTCTGCGCAACTGTGCAGGGTGACGAATGCTTTACAAATGTATAGCAGCAGTCTATATTTCAGCTGTGGCACAACTGTGCTTCAGACTCCAAATTTAGGGTGGCTGGGAATGGCTGCGCAACTGTGCAGCTTTAATTGGCATTGGCTCAACAGCCATACGTAAACTGGAAAAGATGTGTTTGGGGTGGGAAGGGGATCTGCACTTTTCTCTCTCTTCTGCAGAAATCTCATCAGCCAGCTGTGTGGTGAAAGTTACATGATGTCGCCCTGTGGAGTCTGTAGTTACCAGGTGTCTAAATCTTTTTAACTTGATGGTAGATTCCTCATGCAACTACTTTTTGTAAACTTCAGTAACATCAATCACCAATGCTTCAGAAGCTACACTACCTTTATGCTTCATGCACTTTAAGTTTCTTTTACATCTTAACTCCTCAGTTGAGTCACAGTTAGTATTGCAATCGGTGTGTGGTGGACGTGTTTGTGTGTAGAAGCTCTTTGTTTCAGATTACCCGTCTGTTCCCCTGCCTTCTCGACTGCATCCGAATGCAAGGCTGTCTGTGAGAGCAGTTGTCCCCGGTGAATGTCATCTTCACTTGAATGAATGGCCAATCGAATCCCCCTTCTGTGCGCTTGAGAGCTTTGTCCAAACCTTGGAAGCCCTTCGCCGAAGTCCTTCTGTGTGTCTGCGCGTCTTTTTCTTTTTTTTTTTTTTTCTGTTTATCCCCCACCTCCCCCCTCCAATTCTTCATTTTCTTAGGTCAATTTCATTTAGGGAGCAAAATTGTCTTGTGTCCGTCTGGGAGAGCCCTAACTGCCTGATGAAACCCATCCAGTCGCTCTGATCAACCTCATATTCGTCATATTTTGCTGCTAATCGCGCATCCCTCTGCTGCTATCTGCTGAGTTAAGTACATGTAGTTGATCTTAATCTTGTGTCTGGGTAGAAGCATTCACCTTTTTATAAATATGCATGCACATAACACTTAAATCAAACCGTATCAGTGTGTGTGTGTTGGTCGCTTTGGGGAGGGATGGGGCAACACTTTCTCTCTTTTCAGGTGCGCTGTTGTGATTCTTCTTCTAAAAATTAAGACTGAGCCATAACATGGGAGTGGATGGATGTGCTTGCGTCGAAGCCGTAACTAGTATTTGCATTGGTTTTTAAAGTGTTTAAAAATTGCATTGGGATTGGGAAGGGAGGGGGGTTGTGGGCTTGTAAACGTGTTGTTCTTTTCATTGCAGCAGTAGACTTGATAAATCATTACTCTGAAGAACTGGGTGTAAAGCGCCGCTGCCTGGAGATAAGTCTATACGTGCTCTTTGCCTCTTAAGAAATTCTGAGAATAGTTCGGGGAGTCTGGGGGGAAACCGAAAACCCTGCGAGTATCTGTCTAGTTACAGGAATCGTGATTTTACAAAGGAAGCCATTTTGTTCTGGCCGTGTTGGTGGAAATTCAAGACCTGGGACGGTGTGTGGTGGTAAATGACATTTGTATCACATTTGGTTATGAATCTTTGGGGTTGGGTGGGGTGGGGGGCTCTAAACCCTTTTCTGTGTTTCAGATTTTTTTTAAATAGGATCGCGTCACACCTGAATGCAAGTGCAGCCTTGAACAAAACCTCACTAGTCAGAGATTTGATCTTCGAAGTAGAGGCGTATGAATTTCTTGCATTGAAGACAAAATTACTTCAGTAATATCGATGGTGTTTTGAAGAGTTCGACTGAGGATTTTTTGGGGGGGGGGAAACCTGCAATCTTTTGTGTAGTTTCATACTAAAGGAGGACCATTCAAGACAAGAGTTTTGTAGAGCAGCAGGTTTGAGGTTTTTCTTTTCCTGGGGGAACAATCTTTGGATTGTTCTTTCAGGTTTTGCTTTTTAACCTCCTAAGAAAAAAAGCAAAAGACCCTGGTGGAGGCACTCCTGATTCTCAGGACGGGGTTCAACTCCCTGCGGCGTCTTTGCTTTCTAACCTCTGCTCAATCAATTCTCTTTATTGTAACCTAAATTTTGTTTGCTTCTAAGGAAGTGTAAATGGATAGTTGTATTTTAAGTTTAATTTAGCTGATGTAGAGCAAGTGCTCCTCAAATTAATACTAATGCTATTAGCTTAATGTAATCCCTTTGTAACTAGTTTTTTTGTTTTTCACAGGTAGTGTGCTCTGGTTCAGATACAGAAGTAAAATAAAAATCAATTTTGTCATTTATTATACTACCTTGTTGATTCTCTGCCTACTTGTTTTGAGGTAACATTCATGTGTGAACATTTGTTGGGGTCTGTTTGAATGCCCACTAGCATTGAAAGTGACGGAAGCTTTTACTGCCATTGCCTGGGAAAAGGGTTTATTCTCAATATTAACCTGTTACGATGTCTATGGCCAGTGAGGTAATCTATTTGCTTGAACTGTAAAGTAGCAATTTGTCATGTATAACATTTTGTATAGCAGTATCAAATAAAACCTTTAAAAGACACAAACCTTTTTTTTTCCAGCACAATTACGTCTTGGCTTTTTTTTTTCCCAAATTGCCTGTATTTCTAAGTTTCCTTCAGTCTGCCTTCAGATCATAATTGTCATTCAGTATAATGCACTCATTTTCATATGTTTTTGAAATTTTAAATTTAAATGCAGAAAATAATTTGTGGAAGTTAAGCTCTTGGGTTTGTAAGTCTCAAACAAAACCCTGCCATTTATGTAATTGTTCATGGAGGAGAAAAATTTGGTTTTATGTAAACCTTAGTCAAGATTTTTCTTTTGTAGAGATATTCTGTCAAAGAAGTTGGTGCCATCTCGTGGTTAACTTGCGATTTAATTTATAGCAGCCCTGGCTTGATGTGAACGTCAACACCTAAATACTAAATACCAGAGATGATGCTGTCCGCACACACCTGTTTGGTGTAGCACATCCACAATCCACCTCACGGAAGGTGGTGTTTTTCCTGAAGGTACTTACAAGCGTGTCAAAGTAAAGCAAATGGGTATACCAAATCTTTTTAGTTTGTCAATAATGGCCACTGATTTAGCGTTGTAAAATACAATTTACATATTTTTTGCAAAACTTTCCATATGGAATTAACAAACATTCTGTCGTTTCCTTGAGTTGATGATTTTTGATTAATCCAAGAAACGTTACACGCATGCGTGTTAGGACACAAAAAGGCCCGTTCGATGAACCTGATATCAGCCAGATAGAAGTTTCAGACCTGTTGTGTTCCTCCGCACCGGGCCTCAGTGAGTGACGGAAGCATCGGCCGCCAGCATCGGATACTTGTATCAGCGTGTCTTTAAGCCGCCTTATATCCCGGGCACGAGGTACCTCTTTTCATTTTGATTTTGTTTGGCTCTGTAGAGGTGAAGAGGTTTGTTTTTATTCGTCTACTAGGCACTCTAGCATCGATTCAGGCCTATAACGGTGTAGTTTATATACGTAAGTGTGTGGATCCACAAATAATTAGTTTCAAAGTATTTGACGTTTACTGTTTATGTGAGCAAGGTATTTTTCCTTATCTGTGCTTTAAAAGATCTTGTACATAGCCTGTGGTGGTTTGATATTTCTCTATATGGTATAACATTAGCACAGATCTAACAATGGTTTACATGTGAATTTTGATAGTGAGAAGACTCAAACAACTGATACTGTTTCGTCACTTGGAGACTTTTTGGTCTCATTAATACTGTTATAAAAGGGCATAGTTTGATTTATTTACTAATTTATTTACCTGCTTTCCCATTTATACATTTGTCTTGTCGTATTTCCCTATTTATGTTAATAAATCCTTATTATTTTGATACTTAACCCGGTGAACCGCCCTAACATAACTTGCATGCAGTTTTGCTTAAAATATTACAACACATACATTATGCTTGGTGCGTGTCTTGCTGGCGCATCTGTGACCAAGAAAGCCTTTGAGATGTATCCAGGGTAATGTCACTATTAGGCATGGGCCGGTATAAGATACTTGATAACCTTGGATAAAAATATCACAGTATTGTGATTAACACTCTAAAATCTATTCTTTTTAAATGTCTGGATGCAAAACAAAAAACTTATTTTCTCCCTTTGAACACAAAATATTTTATTTTGAGAAACATTTAAAATATTTTGTTACAGTAAACATGTCAGGCTAAATAATTCATATGAATCATTGACTTGTGCTGTCTTTAGTTTCAAAAACACTGATTTATTTACAATTCAAAACTGCATTTCTGCTGGAGATACTGTCTTAAAAAATCTTACATGTTTCCAAAGTCCTTTTAAGGCAAGTCATTTCACTTGGCGGCCATCTTAAGGCATCTTAAAACCTTTCGGGCAGTATGCTTGAGCATTCTGTCTGAATGAGGAAACATTAAATTCTCCAAAATTGCTTGCCAACCTTACTATTGAACTTCATATCATATTCTATTAAAATCAACAATAAAATTGAACAACAGCTGTCTCTAGTTTCATTTCTAAATGTCCAAATCACACAAAATCTTCAGAAACTCACATCTGGTCCTCCCCCCTCCCCCAGAGTATCATCAGTCTATAGCAGTGGTGGGCAAACTTTTTAGACCCGAGGGCCACATCAAGTTTTGCAAACCAAGTGAAGGGCCACATGTCAAATCCTTCAAAAAATAACTTATATTTATAGTGGCAGTATGCATCGAACATGTAATATCGGACAGAAACATGTCACATTAACACAAAACAGATTTTTTAATAGTTATTATTGAGCCAAATTTACAAGTCAAAATAATTTGCACTGCTATTTATATTTACTTATCATCATAAAACCATAAAATAATCCCTTATAAAATATAATAATAATAATGTAATAATTTTTACAGCGGAGAATAGAAAG
This sequence comes from Danio kyathit, assembly GCA_903798195.1. Lineage (NCBI taxonomy): Eukaryota > Metazoa > Chordata > Actinopteri > Cypriniformes > Danionidae > Danio > Danio kyathit. The sequence goes on along the minus strand of LR812532.1, from coordinate 53,913,949 downwards.
GATATTGTCTAATAGAAAAAAACTCTTATATTAACACATTCAAAATAATTCTTAAAGTTTACTATTCAGTCAAATTTATGATAATCTAATTTGCACTGCTTTTAGAATATACTGATCAATCATCATAAAACTTGATGAAACCACAAATCTTTGATAAAAGAACTTTTTTAAGTGGATGTATGCATGGAAAATATATTCTATGACAAAAATTAACACATTTAACCAACAATTATTATATAATTTGAGTCAAATACTGGTTGCGCTAACTGTAACGCGTGCAATGCTGCCATCAAATGGCGTTCACTTGTATTGCATCATTAATTTACTAATTCTGAAACCGTTACTCCGAAGCAGCATTTTAAAAACTTCCTCGCGGGCCGGATGAAAGTGCTCAGGGGGCCGCATATGGCCCGTGGGCCGTAGTTTGCCCACCTTTGGTCTATAGCAATCGATGATTGGCTCCTGTACTAGAAGGCGGGCTTTTTTTCACCATATAACGATCGATGATTGGCTCCTGTACTAGTAGGCGGGGCTTTATTCACCATACTGACAGTTACACTTTTCCCCATTCGAAAAGATACGAGTGACATGTCTTGTGTATTCTATAGTCTTTGTTATATCATAGGAATGGTATAACAGAACATTTTGGTGGTTTTAGAACCTTGTTTTTTCCAAACCGCCGTATTCTTTCAGAACTGTTATCATCCCCCGCCTAGTCACCATACCACCAAGAAGGATGAACCACATCCAACAGGAGTAATTGTGGACACAGGAGGAAGCTGTTTGGGTGCTAACCCGGATTGTATACAAAAAAAATTACCACAGCTGCCCAACTCACTGGAGAATTAAATGTGCACCTCGACTCTCCTATTTCCACCAAAACTGTTCCGTCGGGAGCTTCACAGGGTCAATATATATGGCCGGGCTGCTATAGACAAACCTTTGCTCACTCATGCCAATGCCAGTTGTCAGTTTTAATGGTGCCAGCAGTGAAAATCTTTGGCTGTCGATAATGTGAAACATGTATTGTTCTCTGATGAGTCCACCTTCACTGTCTTTCCCACATCCGGGAGAGTTACGGCGTGGAAAAGCCTCAAAGAAGCGTACCACCCATACTGTTGCATGCCCTGAGTGAAGCATAACAGTGGATCATGGTTTGGGGTGCAATATCGTGGCCTTCCTTAAGCCCAATACTTGTTCTAGATGGGCACATCACTGCCAAAGACTACTGAATCATTCTGGAGGACCAAGTGGCCCTACACCTTACTAATGAATTAGGCCCAATCCCAATTCTACCCCTTAGCCCTTACCCCTCTTTTTGCACGTTCACACCAAGGGGGTAGGGGTGTCCCAATTCTCTTTAGCTTAAAGCCATAGGGCTAAAGCCTGGTTTATACTTCTGCATCAAGTGATCGGCGTAACCCACGTGCGTAGCAGTACATTTATACTTGTGCGCGCTGTTTCTGTTTTTCTGCAATAACACTTCTGAAACGCTAGCTGGCAGTAGGTGTTTATGTTTCTCTGTGTCGAGTTTCTTCGCTAGTGTTTAGTTTTTCCTGAACACTTCCTTAATGTACAAGTGGCTCAAATTCGCTCATTTTGAGGCGGGAACTGGCGGATGTGCAACAACTTTAATCATGAGGTAAACACAAAACAACAGTCTCCATCCGGAGCTCCTTCACGAGACTCCACACTTGTAAACACTCGCTGCATCGGGCGCGCGGCTCTCACCTCCGCCCACACTCGTCAGAGCTACCAAGCCGAACAATCACAGAGCTTGCGCTACGTGTACGCATTACATTTTTTGAGAGGTGCGCGTCCAAGTCAATAATATCCAGCTGCAGGCCCGCAGAACCACACACAGTTCAGGCACACACAATCCAGCACACACGTTCTAGGCAAAGAATATATGGTAACTAACTCCTTAGGAGCGTTATCGCCACCTAGTGTATTTCACCAGTATGGCGATCGAGAACACCCGTGCTACGATTGCCATTCAGTAGACTGTGAACAGTTTATGGTTTCCCATTTTAGTCATTATTTCATTATTATATCGTAACGATCATTTTAACATCTCTACAGTTTCTGAACGCAAATTATGTAAATAAAAATAATTGGTTAAACACCGTAGTATGACTTTACCCTGCTGAAAAAAACAGCATATGCTGGTAAGGTATGTTTTGATGCTGGTATGCTGGTCTTGCTGGTTTCAATGCTGGTCTTGCTGGTTTTGCTGGTCTCGGCGCTGGTCTTACTGGTTTTAATGCTGGTCTTGCTGGTCTCAATGCTGGTCAGGACCAGCACTCAGGCCAGCAAGACCAGCACTGAAACCAGCAAAACCAGCATAGAGACCAGCAAAACCAGCACTAAAACCAGCATACCAGCATCAAAACATACCTTACCAGCATATGCTGTTTTTTTCAGCAGGGTATTTATGTATCCACATACACAAAGAAAAAATAACAGACCGTCTAATTGTATTAAGTGTAATAAACTAATTCAGGACCTTATTGTTGTCATACTTGGTTTAAATCGTTTTGTTGTAAAATATAAAAAACAAACAATAATGTGTCACATTAAAAATTAATTACTATAGATAATAGTTTAAAATTAATATAGTTATAAACTGATTTAAACTACTATCTTTTACTAAACTATATATATAATATATAGTTATTTATATATATATATATATATATATATAATTTATTTAAATTAATTATTAACAGTTAATTTGTTTGTATTGCTAAATTTGTTGCAACTATAATTACCAGTACTTTATGGTTTAAAAACAATATACTACTTACTATATATTACTATAGTATTTAATGTGGGAAATCATTAATAAAAAAGTAATAGAAAATTAAGCAAATAAATACTATTAAATCGCTTGTGTAAAATAGTGTTCACATTTATTAAATGTAAAAAGATTTTTATTACATATAAAGATGTATTATAGCCTATACATATTAACTTGCTATTATTTCCTTCATTATAAATGAATCCATTATATAAATTAAAACTGTCCAATTAAGATCGTTCAGCAAGGCCAGCAGACGAGTATCTGCTATATTGACTCTGTCAGATAATAATGAGTGAATGACTGATCATCTATGATGACTGATAGAAAACTGATCAGTCTATTGTATTGAATGGCGATCGGAAACAACGCTCCCGATTTGCCCGCCTCGATCGCAATATTTGTGAAACTGTAAACAAACACTATTGTTTATTGTGTACAATATTTATCAACACTAAATATAAAAATATATTGACGACGATGTCGAGAAGACGTTAATAACATTAACATCCGTCGTAACCATATATGGTTTGCCTAGAACGTGTGTGCTGGATTGTGTGTGCCTGAAACGTGTGTGTTTCTGCGGGCCTGCAGCTGGATATATCTCGTCCAATTCGCCGACGGCCACGGCGAGGGACTATGCGTCCACGCAGAAGTATAAATCGGCCTTTAGGGGTGAATAGCCCTTCGAACGAAGATTTTTTAGGACCACACTCGAAACCAAGGGGTAAGAAAATTTCCCAGAATACACCAGCCACAACGACAGTATTGCTGAACCCGGAAGTAAGGAGATCCACAAATTAGTTTTTTTTGTCATTATGACGAATTTTTACAACAAACACACGTTTTAATATATTCATAACCGCGTTCGTGTTTTACCGTCATGCTTTTAAAAAAAAAAACGCCAAATTTCTCAATCTATAATCCATAACCATAACTCCTGTACAGCAGTCCCACAACATTCTGTCACTCAATGACACTCCAATACCCTTTCAGAAAAGTTTAGTGGCTGAGAATGAGCTTTTTACAGTGTCTGCTATGATGTTAGTGTTGTTTTCGTGTGTTTACATAGATGAATATGGCCACTGTGTAAATACACAGTACAGTTACGATCTTATTGCCACATTAAATCGTTATGATAACATAATATATACCTTCAGTGATTTTATGATGATAAACACCAAAAAACAACAAAACTGGAATAACTACAGCAGTCGCCATCATCTGATCTCATATGAAGCAAGAGATCATGATGACATATGATGACGTGTGCAGATGCTGTAGTGCTGTCCCAATTCTTAGGGGTAAATTTTGAAGCCCTTCCCCTTAACCCTTGGTTGTAAGGACCCATAGATATATACACTAGATGTCGCCTACCCTGCTATTGTCTATTAGAACGAATGCGTCAATAGAGCCGCCATTTTAGTACAGGGTAGCGCTCCTTTGAAATGAATGCGGGACCAAGGTGAAGCGGAGGACTGTGGCCATCCAAAGCCAGAGAAATACACATAAACACATATATCTATGATCGGGAGTTTTCCCCGGTAGTCAGTATGCAAATATTTTTTTCAATTACGAAATATTATAATTCTACATCACTTTTCTACATTGATGGATGTGACCGCACGGGCATTGCCGACAAAAAGTGAGTGTTTGTGTGCATGGAAATGTATTATCCTCCTTCCCTGTTTAATTTGATCTAATCCATGTCCTGAAACACACCCCCTCTCCTGCTTTCACTTCTCATTCTGATGGAGGGAGCGATCCGTTTGTGAATGAATCTTCGTTATGAATGACTCGTTCACTTAGCTGACAATAATACAAGTTTCTAGCACGGCAGCATCTTCTTGTCATATTTCATAACATAGTTTGCTTATTTTATTCAACAAAACTAGCATAAGTCTAGAATTTAGTGTGAGTTGGTGCTACTTTGCCTTATGGTGAATGCAGCAAGAGACTGTATTATCATCAATAACATTACTTTTTAAGCACAAAAGTTCATAACATACAAAAACATAAAAAACAAAATCTTACCTATGAAATGTGATGCCTTTGTGCTTTGTTTTCTTTGTTTGCTCGTTACTACAACGCAAACACAGCGCTAAAGTCCAGCATCTTCACATTGGCACACTGTCTTGACTAGTGCGGTTGAATGACGTTTGTCCTAGAAGCACTGTACCAATGTGGCGGCGCTATTGACACATGCTCAGGGTCCCTATGCGATATCTAGTGTATATATCTATGGTAAGGACCTAGGAGAAGGGGTAGGGGTACAAAAATAGAATTGGGATTGGGCCTTATGGTGATCTAAAACCAAGTGTTTCAGTGAGTATGTTTACATGGACATCAATCTGATTTTAATATGATTAAGACAATACTTTATTAAGAGTCTACCATGTAAACAGCGATTTTTGATTAGTCTGACTAAAGTCATAATCAAACTAAACAGAAATGGAATTAAGGCATGTGGAGTATGCAGATATTAGTCGCATTATTGAAGTGCAGTACAGACATGTGAACACTGCAATCAAACTATTACTGTGGTGTAGGATTTTCATCTCAATTTATGAGAGGATAGTCTATACACACATGGCTGTTTGACACTTTTCTCTGCACCTACTGAGTCAGTGAAGGACCACAGACACCTGCATTGAGAAATGCTGAGGTTTTTTCCCCCCATACGGCGTGCGGTATCAAATTCCATTAAAACAACACTCCTCCAGCAGTTCATACTCGCATCCGATATCTCATTTGTCACGGGGCCATGCATGAAATGTTCCTGAATGAAAGTGAAAGTGCCAAAGTGCAGTTAAAATTGACAAACTAAAAATGAAACACCCGAAATTACATGAAACTCCGGAGGAAATGTGGATATCCTGGTGACGCAATGACGTTAATCGAAATATGTGCTATAACATGTAAAACAGGATCATGAAAGAAACATTTAAAAAGCAACTCCTGTAAACACCTTAATCATATTGTCTTAATCAGATTAAGGTAAATAACTTGATTACTAATGTCCATGTATGTTCAACCCCTGCATATGTATTTCTTTACATGTTAACAAAGAGCCAAAGACTACAGAAAATTCCTCTCATATGGAGGCTTTCAATACTGTATTTTATGACTTTCTTGCAATAATAAATAAACCAACAATACTGTGTGAGTTGTTTTTATTGAAAGGCTTTTCTAAAAAAAGATGGCTGCTGTTAAATGCGCAGCCTTTGCTTCATATGCATCTGTGTCTAATTCTAAATTACTTGAATTAGTAATACAACAAAAGTAAAAATCTACAAATTAATATGTAAAATTTACACTTTAAACAGTTTGAACACACATGTAGGCAAGACATGCTTGAGTTTTTGACAGCTCCAAATGTGAAATACTGTTTAAATAGCTGTCAGACTCATAAAACAATGATGTCATTTGTAATGCTGAATCCTTTTCCTCTTCGTTGTCTTCAAAGGATTTAGTTCTTCACGTGTACTTCAGCAGAGAAGCATTTTAAAGGAGGGACCCAGTGGTGAAGTTCACAGTTCTTAATTTGGCCATCTTTTGCTTGTGAATATACTCTGTAAATAATGTGGGGAAAAAAGAAGAAAAAAAATATCAGAATTATTCATATTACAAATTAGGGCTGCACCAAGCGGCAACCTCCCGCTCTCCCTCGGAAAGCCAATACAGAAGTAACTGAAACTGCAATTCATCGAAGTTCCGCTAGTCCTGACTCCATATGGAGCAAATTTCTATTGACCCCACTGCTAGAATGGCCAACTTTACAGCAGAAAAAATGTGTTTACAGCCTGGTACAAAGAACGATTTTGGTGTATATAGCTAATATTACCCTTCATGACAACTGTGAGGGGGTGAATTTTTTTTATAACTCATCCGTTTCCTTTATATTAGGTTATATTATGTTTGCATAATCAAGGGCGTGGCCACTGAAGTGACAGTTAGGTCTCGCTGGTCGCCGTCACTTCACCTCAGCTGATTCCGGCTGATCTCAGCATATTCATCGTATTTTTGTGATGTTTTATGTGGCTTTACACAGTCAGTTGCCTTTTATACCATTTCTATAAATGTATTTGTTTTATTTAAGATCATTTATCATTTATAATGTTCTTTAGAGCTGTAAAGCACTCCAGAAACTGACAGATTGATTAGCTGTAGGCTCTAGAACAGTCATCTGAAGCGTTGTCATGTGTTATGGCTGGATTTCATCAATAGTCTTGCATTTACTAACACAGACTACTGTATACCTGAAGTGTTTGAAGTAATTTGCGTTTTCCTCCTATGGAAAAACATCATAAGAACAATGTTTAGTGGCTCAATGTGTTACAACAGTGTTTTTAAAAGACTAAACACTATTATAGTCTACAACCTATATATGTATGTGTGTCTGCGTAAAATATGTGTGTGTGTGTGTGTATATGGCAAATATACATATACATGTATATATTCACATATACATGGCAAAGATAAAATAAATCAGTTATTAGAAATGAGTTATTAAAACTATCATGATTAGAAATGTGTTGAAAAAAATCTTCTCTGTTAAATAGAAATTGGGGGAAAAATAAACAGGGGGGCTAATAATTCAGAGGGGGCTAATATTTCTGACTTCAACTGTATATATGAGCAATTCCAGCGTTATGGATGTGACATTTGCAGTAAAAACTCAAAACATAAATTCACATAGAAAGTAGGTGTTAACATTATATTGAAAAATCTGTTTATATTTTTCAGAACAACTGACCACAGAGTTATGGGAGCAGAAAAATATCAATCTGTAAACATGTTTTGTACTTTAAGGAAATTAAACGCGCGTTATGGATGTGACAACAAAAGTTAGCGAGTTTACAGTCTACAACATACTTGTAGAAATTCTATGAATTAAACTGCACAACCCAAAATAAACAATGCTAATCTATAGAACAAACATGATTGATTTTATTTTATTTGACATTTTTGCATTTATGAGGAAAAAGTGTCGTTATATATGTGACATCTCTCCATTATGGATGTGACGGATGTGAAGTTGTCACTTGTGTGACTTTGGTAAATTAAACATAATTTGAAAACTCTGACAGACACATTTTTGAGTATCTCTAAAGTACTGTAAAATACAAGCCTACACAAAAAACTTAGAAACAGTTTCCGTATTTTGGTGAAAACTTGCATGGAAATTTGCATGGAATTGGTTTTATATATATATATATATATATATATATATATATATATATATATATATATATATATATAATGTTATGGGCGACGCAGTAGCACAGTAGGTAGTGCTGTCGCCTCACAGCAAGAAGGTCGCTGGTTCGAGCCTCGGCTGGGTCAGTTGCCGTTTCTGTGTGGAGTTTGCATGTTCTCCCTGTGTTCGCGTGGGTTTCCTCCGGGTGCTCCGGTTTCCCCCACAGTCCAAAGACATGCGGTACAGGTGAATTGGGTAGGCTAAATTGTCCGTAGTGTATGAGTGTGTGTGGATGTTTCCCAGAGATGGGTTGCGGCTGGAAGGGCATCAGCTGCGTAAAAACATGCTGGATAAGTTGGCGGTTCATTCCGCTGTGGCGACCCTGGATTAATAAAGGGACTAAGCCGAAAAGAAAATGAATGAATGAATATCACGTTATAGCATATAATATATACAGATAGATCACTATATGGATTAGATTACTAGATGTAATTCTTACATTTTTTTGTAATTATAACTGGTTTCTAAAACTCCCTTCATTTTAAACTCTTCAGTATATTTTAAACATAGTGTATAGGGTGTTTTTCTACCATTTTAAAAGTTCTATTGAAATTAAATGTGTTGTATATTCTGTGCATAACCAAATGCAGCGATAAATAGCCGAATATAAAATTTATTCATGCTGATTACAAACTTTTTGAACGCGGAAGTCAGAATGTGCGAGTATAAAACCAACTTTACCCATCTAACGTTATTCTGAAGGCGTGTCGTTTAATTCTGGTGCCTCTGCGGGAACCGAAGCCTCGGGATTCTGTTCTTTGTTGACAAGAGCGTCGTCCGGTTGTGCTTTTCTTTGCTTTGGGGTTTTCTGCTTTCTGCGTTGCCTTTTTCGCCCACACTCCTGTCGGCCAGTGGATGTTTCGTCTTTTTCTGACCATTCCCTGTAAACCCTGGAGACTGTAGTGCGAGAAAGTCCTAGTAGCTCAGCGGTGTCGGAAACACTCCGACCAGCCTGTCTGGCACCAACAATCATTCCGCGTTGAAAATCACTTAAATTATTTTTCTGTTCCATTCCGAACTGCAAATATATGGTCCGCTGATATTGAATTAAAAGAGTTGACAATACAAGTGCCTCTATTTTATCACTAATAACCCAAGAATATGCGTCTGCGCCTCACCACTGTTCTTTTTAAGTGTTTTATTGGCGGTTGGCATACAACTTATAGGCGCATTACTGCCAACTGCAGGTTAGGAATAGCACATGCAGGGAAAAAATAGTCCTTCCTACATTTCTTTTACCTGGTTCAGTCATTTTCTATTATTCATTCATTCAATCATTTTCTTTTCGGCTTATTTCCTTTATTAATCTGGGGTCGCCACAGTGGAATGAACCGCCAACTTATAAAGCATATGTTTTACGCGGCGAATGCCCTTTTAAGTTCCAACCCATCACTTGGAAAAACTCATACACTCTCATTCACACACATACACCATGGACAATTTTAGCCTACCCAATTCACCTGTACCGCATGTCTTTGGACTTGTGGGGGAAACCCTGCGAACGTGGGGAGAACATGCAAACTCCACACAGAAATGCCAACTGACCCAGCTGAGGCTCGAACCAGCGATCTTCAGCGCCACCGCGTCGCCCCCATTTTCAAATATACTATTGCAAATTCTGTACAGTCCCCATTTGGTTTATTTTGTAGCAATTTTGTCAGTTTTTAAATTTAAAATAAAGATTTTCTGTTCATTGCATGTTTTTCCCGTGTTGGCGTAGGTTTCCTCCGGTAAAGACCTGTTGGGGTCCTTCGCCCTGGGCTTCAGTGAGTGCAGCATCGGCCAATAATATTCAGCTGGAGACCCGCAGACCCACACACTTTCAGGCACACACAATCTAGGCAAACCATATAATTACGATGGATGTTAATGTTATTAACGTCTTCTCGGACATCGCCATCAATATATTTTTATATATTGTTAATAAATATTGTACACAATAGACAATAGTGTATAGGGGAATTACCGATTTGTTAGCATTCAGGATGCGCGTGCAGCGAGGTTGCAGAAAAAAAACGGGAGCGCTACAGCGAGGGAATGACATCCAATGCGGTACAGTTTGTTGTTGTATTAGAGATAAGTTATATTGATTAAATATTATATATATTATTTACATAATGCTTTTAGTGTATTATAACAGCTTGTCACCCAGTGATAAGCACAGTTATTCGGCAAAATGCACGTTAAAGTGAGCGGCGTTCGTCTGACAGGTCCATTTGCGATAGCACCCCCCTGAACGCGTCTAGCCTGAAATATACAACTATCTCATTGAAACTCCAAATGTTTTTACAAGAGAGAAGTTAAAGGCCTACAAGTCTTTGGATGTCTGCAATTGTGTTCTGTGTGGTCATGTGCAAGAAATAATGCTCCATGATTACCAGATTCAAAACTTTGTAGTGCTAAAAACCGAGTTTCTGCCTAGCCAAAGACAAGGAAAGAAGACGGAACTGTACAAGGCCTGAGTAACCATCAACAAGCAAAACAACTGCATTCTGACAGTGAACTGCACCTGTACGGCAGGGTTTGTGAACCTAGATTTTTACATTTCATTGTAAGCATTCAGTGTCCGCAGTTTAATTAACCATACTTAACTTGCTGAAATCATTGCTGCAATCAAAAATGAGTAATGTGTATGATTCAGCATAACGTGAACCAGGGCCGGATTAACCAATGAGCATTGTGGGCACAGGCCCAGGGGCCCGTGCGCACTTGGGGCCCCTGCAAGGGGGGGAAAAAATGCTGATTTTGGAGTGTCTATTTAGGCTAAGTGCAAATAGCGCACCTCCTTGTAATAAGCTAGTTGAGTGCTTCCCGCCAGCGAGGTTTGATTGACAGAGACAACATAACTAAAGAGCGCAGCAAACAGCTGGTGGGTGTGGCGTAGCTCGAAAAGAGAATGGTAACATGTTTTGAGGCGATCGATCATGATCCTGGTTCGAATCCAGCGTCTGGTGAACATAATCTTCTTTTTTCCCCCATTACATATCAGATTGGAAATACATTTATTTTCAATAGAAAGGAAATGTTTTTGTTTAAAAATTTTAATAAAGTATATAAAATGAGTCACAATGTATTTAATAAGGATAACAATAATAATAATAATAATAATAATAATAATAATAAATATTCTATAAACAGTTAATATAATTAATCTGTATTTACAATGTTAGTCGCCCTGCTTCACCCATATTCTCCGAACTCATGGAGAGAGAGACAGAAAAAAGCCCTGAAGAGGAGAGAGATAGGAGAGAACTGGTACAGTGTGTGTGATTTCGGATACTTTCAGCTTTATAATCACGTGCTTTTTGCCTACTCTTCATCACGAGGGAGACAATAGGAATCATTAATAAATGTGTGTATTATGGAAGACTCAGATTCATAGAACTGGATTGGAGAGGTGTTATATCCAAATTATGCATTATAAGTTTGTAGAAGTTATACATTAAAAATACCCTTAAATATAAACTTTTAGTGGCAACCCAGTGGCGCAGTAGGTAGTGCTGTTGCCTCACAGCAAGAACGTCGCTGGGTCGCAGGTTCGAACCTCGGCTGGGCTGGGTCAGTTGGCGTTTCTGTGTGGAGTTTGCATGTTCTCCCTGGGTTCACGTGGGTTTTCTCCGGGTGCTCCGGTTTCCCCAACAGTCCAAAGACATGCAGTACAGGTGAATTGGGTAAGCTAAATTGTCCATAGTGTGTGAATGTGTGTGTGGAAGTTCCCAGAGATGGGTTGCGGCTGGAAGGGCATCCGCTGCGTAAAATCGTGCTGGATAAGTTGGCGGTTCATTCCGCTGTGGCGACCCCGCAAGGGACAAAGCCGACAAGAAAATGAATGAATGAATGAATGAATAAACTTTTAGTACCGCTTCAGTGAACTTGAACAAGTATATTAAAAAACAATACATTTTCACTAGTTATATTAGTATTTTTATCAAAGTGTGCTTTAAATGCTTTTAAAATCAGGTAAATCTTTGTAGACTATAAATATATGTACTATGTCATTTATTTAAAAAAATGGGCAAAATATTATAGAGTAACTTTATTTTAAAAATATTATATTAATCTTAATTTTTAATTCAACTAGGGTGCGGCCTTGTAGGGGGGCCTACAAGACATTGTGCCCAGGGGCCTCTGAATTCTTAATCCGGGCTTGGCGTGAACTTACCTGATATAACATGAGAACTGCAGAGTCGAGTATTTTTAATTAGGTCCTCACTCCATTCAGCTCTTCTGATGGCTGTTAGCCAAAGACGTCTGCGGTTGGCATTAAAAGCACTGTGGTGTACGGTAAAATTAAAGTTTTCTATTTTTGGACTTTCGATCTTGGCATCCTACCGCACAACACAACACGTTTCATATTGCAACCGGTCTTTTATTGCAACCAGTATGCGTGGTTGAACCCGCATGACGTCATGTGTGAAGTAGATTGGTTATTCCCCTATAGTTACAACTGATGTTAATGTTAATAATGTCTTCTCGGACATCGTCATCAATATATTTATTTATATATATTGTTAATAAATATTGTTCACAATAGGCAATAGTGTATACTATTTCACAAATATGGTGAAAGAAACGGGCGAATGGGGAACATTGTTTCTGATCGCCATTCAATATAATAGACTGAACAGTTGTCTATCAGTCATCATAGATGATCAGTCATTATTTATCTGACAGTCAATATAGCAGATACTCGTCTGCTGGCCTTGCTGAACAATCTAAACAGGTTTAATTTATATAATGGATTCATTATAATGAAGGAAATAATAGCAAGTTAATATGTATAGGCTATAATACATCTTTATATGTAATACAAATCTTTTTACATATCATAAATATATAACACTATATTATTATTTACTCCAGCGATTGAATAGTATTTATTTGCTTTATTTTCTATTAGCTTTTTTATTAATGATTTCCCACATTAAATACTGTAGTAATTTATAGTAAGTAGTATATTGTTTTTAAACCATAAAGTACTGGTAATTTGTGGTAATTATAGTTGCAACAAATTAGGAATGGGATGACAACCGTTTTCAAGGTTTACCGTGGTTTGGAAAAGTCAAGGTTTTAAGACCTGCAAAATATTCTGCTATACCATTCCTAAGGTATGTGTAAGATTTATTTTTTTTTTTTTAGGGCAACAGTATCTCCAGCAGAAAATATTTTCTTCTGTTTTAAATTGTAAATAAATCTGTGTTTTTGTAATGAATGAAGACAGCAGAAGTCAATATTTAATTTTTATTATTCAGCCTGACATGTTTACTGTTCCAAAATATTTTAAATGTTTCTGAAAATATAATACATTGTGTTCAAAGAGGAAAAAAGGTTTTGTTTTTTACCCAGACATTTATATATATATATATATATATATATATATATATATATATATATACTAACATATATAAATATAAATATAAATATATTTTATATATATATATATATATATATATATATATATATATATATATATATATATATATATATATATATATATATATATATATATTACTAACAGTTGCTACAGTTTAGTAAAAGATAAAGTAGTTTAAATCAGTTTATAACTATATTAATTTTAAATTATTAACTATAGTAATTCATTTTAATGTGACACATTATTGTTAGTTTTTTATATTTTACTACAAAACGATTTTAACTAAGTATGACAACATTAAGATCCTGAATTAGTTTATTACACTTAATCCTACAATTACATGGTCTATTATGTTTTCTTTGTGTATGTGGATACGTGAATAAAGTCATAAGTGTTCAACTAATTATTTTTATTTACATAAGTTGAGTTCCGGGGCAACCCAGTGGCGCAGTAGGTAGTGCTGTTGCCTCACAGCAAGAACGTCGCTGGGTCGCAGGTTCGAACCTCGGCTGGGCTAGGTCAGTTGGCGTTTCTGTGTGGAGTTTGCATGTTCTCCCTGGATTCGCGTGGGTTTCCTCCGGGTGCTCCGGTTTCCCCCACAGTCCAAAGACATGCGTGAATTGGGTAGGCTAAATTGTCCGTAGTGTATGAGTGTGTGTGGATGTTTCCCAGAGATGGGTTGCGGCTGGAAGGGCATCAGCTGCGTAAAAACATGCTGGATAAGTTGGCGGTTCATTCCGCTGTGGCGACCCCGCAAGGGACAAAGCCGACAAGAAAATGAATGAATGAATTTGAGTTCAAAAACTGCACAGATGTTAAAATGATTGTTACGATATAATACTGAAATGAGAAACCCTAAACTATTTGTGAAATTCAGTAGGTGGCGATAATGCTCGGAGTTGTTAAACAAGAAAAAATAGAAGACTGTACTATCTCATAGATATATATCTATGGTACTATCTGACTGAAGCTATCCTGTACAAAGCCTGCGCTATGCATTTTAAGTATTCAAACTGATTACTTGTTATTTTTATTTCTGAAACGGTTGAAGGTGGTTTGATATTTCTATATATCGTATAACGTTAGCACAGAACTGCATTACATAGTTTACATTTGAATTTTGATAGTGAAATAAGACACATACACAACTGGCATACAGTTCTGTTACTTGTAGACTTTTTGATTTCATTAATAGTTATAAAAGTGCATAGTTTCATTTATTTACCTCCCATTTATATATTTCTGTCTTATTGGCGTATTTTTTTATTTATTGCTCTTTTTATATATTTATCTATATATATATGTTAATACGTTTTATTACCATTATTTTTTTTTTTGAAACTTACCCAGTGCTCCGGCCTAGCAGAACTTGCAAGCAGTTTTGATGAACTATTTTTTATCACCCGGCGGAAGGAGCCTGACAACGCCATCCGCACTGCGGTCTTTATAACTCATAACGAAATCGACGGGCTGAAGCGCCGACGTGCTTTCTTGCTTTAAAGTTTATTTCTGATAAACAGAGGCGTCCGTTTCGCCAACTCTCTTAATTGTATATAAGCGGACCATATATTTGCTGTTCGGAATGGGACAGAAAGGTGATTTAAGTGATTTTCAACGCGGAATGATTGTTGGTGCCAGACAGGCTGGTCTGAGTGTTTCCGACACCGCTGAGCTACTAGGACTTTCTCGCACAACCATCTCCAGGGTTTTCAGGGAATGGTCAGAAAAAGACAAAACATCCACTGGCCGACAGGAGTGTGGGCGAAAAAGCCTCGTTGATGACCGCGGTCAGAGGAGGATGGCCAGACTGGTTCAGGCTGATAAAAAAGCTACCATAACCCAGTTAACCGCTCGTTACAACCAGGGGACCCAGAGGAGCATCTCCGAACGTACAACACGCCGTGCATTGAAGCAAATGGGCTTCAGCAAGCAGAAAACTACACCGGAAAGTAAAGCACAACCGGACGACGCTCTTGTCAACAAAGAACCGAAAACCAAGGCTCCAGTTCCCGCGGAGGCACCAGAATTAAACGACACACCTTCAGGCTGGCGTCAGGACGATTCAGAAGCGACTCCGTTAGCGTAACGTAAACAAACAAGTCACAACAGGACATTGCTGGTTGGACTACCAATATCACGTTTATTTCTTCTTTAAGCAAATTCAGTTGCAATTTATGTTTGTATATATTATTTGTTGAAATGAGCTTTCAAAATACGTGTAAGCATTGAGACTTGCATCAAAACAAATCTGGTTATAATGGTTCATTGATTTATCCTTATAACGCTTAATTCATACGTATTGACCCCAGAAAACGTGTACTGCGTTTGTACAACTTTCATTTTGGATTAAACTAGAACATTATGGCATTTCTTGGAGAATATCTTGTCTTTTTGAACTAATGTAGCACGCACGTGCATTGTGGTAATGTAGTTAAATGAAGATCCGTGCACCAAAACCGGTTTGAGCCGAATTGAAAGTGGGGGTTTGGGATCCATGTTTGTATTCCTCCGCGCTAAGGGCCTCTGACATAGCTGTTTGTTTGAAAAGTGCGTTTTCTGTAATTATTCACCCTGGGCAGACTTTATTTGGTAAGTGCACTACAGAAAGCATCTTTAAAATTTGTTATTTCCTAATTAAAGTGTTATCAAACAGCTATGCTTTTCTGATTGCTGATGCCTGTGCTTTTTTCTACAGAGCTGTTGTGGAGCAGGACCTGTGGGGCAAGGATTCCAAGACATTTGTGAAAGAAAGGGAAACCCTGAATCCAAAATATGAGGTAAACATTTTAATTACTGGGCAGCACAGTGGGTAGCAAAGTCAGTTTGCATGTTCTCCCCGTGTTTGCGTGGGTTTTCTCCGGATGCTCCGGTTTCCCCCACAAGTCCAAAACATGTGGCATAGGTGAATTGGGTAAACTAAATTGTCCATAGTGTATGGATGTTTCCCAGTGATGGGTTGCAGCTGGAAGGCCATCCGCTGCATAAAACATGCTGGATAAGTTGGCGGTTCTTTCTGCTGGGGCGACCCCAGATTAATAAACGGACTAAGCTGAAAAGAAAATTAATGAATTTAATTACTACCACTATAGAAATCAAATGACTAGGGCTGGGGGATTTGGCCTAAAATCAAAATCTCGATTAATTGAACATCTTAACTCGATTACGATTAATGGACAATTATTTTATTTTTTTGCCCTCATAGTTCACTGGTAGGTTTTGTGCAGTAAATATGCTCACATATTACAAGTGAGGGATGAAATTACAAGTAATGCACCCTTCATTCAAACTTGATTTTAAAATAATTGAGGGAAACACACACTATCTACTATCTATGATTATTTATTAAACATCAACATTGAACAACTGAAATTAAAACACATATGCCTAAAACCAAGTCACGTTTTTTCTTATAAAAAAAGTGAAAACTTTTGGAAACAAAATAAATTTTCAATGTTTTCAAAAGTAGAAAATAAGCAGTATCTCTTCTAAATTAAACAACTCTTGTATATCTTGTAATAATATTTTAAACTGTGGATTTCTTGCATCTACTGTAAACAGATATTTTAATGTAAATAATAATTCTATTGTAATAGAAAATATGCCTGGCGCAGCTTACAATCATCATCAATGTAATGCAAATGTGTGACGCAAAAATGCATAGATTTTGCTACGGTTACGTAGCCTTCCACCCACACTACGCCGGAGTTTTCGAGCCCGTTTTAAAACGCTGCTGCTCCGTGTCAGTGTGGATGGTGGAAAATGGAGACATCTGAAAATGGAGGTGTGGCTGTAGACATTCTCCTCTTTGATTGGGGCTTTTCCTCAATAATAGGTACACCTTTTAAAGGTGCAGTAGGGGATTGTCTATAGCAGGGGTGCTCAACCCTGTTCCTGGCGATCGACCTTCCAGCTGATTTCAGCTCCAACCCTGATCAAACACACCTGAACCAATTATTTAGAACGTGAGGAGCACTTGATAATTACAGGCAGGTGTGTTTGATCAGGGCTGCCACTGAAAACTGCAAGTAGGTCGATCGCCAGGAATAGGGTTGAGCACCCCTGGTCTATAGAAACATTTTTTGTTGTGCTGGTTGAAAGTGTCTTCACATTCCAATAGTAATGATTAAAGTAAATGATCTAAATGTATTTATATGTATTTTAATTTATATGTAAGGCATACGACTAAAAAATGTTCAACCAATTAAAAATTGTTGGGCCGACAATTCCCATAATTCTTATAAGTAGCCCAAACTGTCTGTCAACAAAGATTTGTACATCTGCGCACCCCGTTCACGCAGATCCACCATTTGCGCATGCACACGCGCCGCGCTTCATGTGCATACGACAAATGCTAAATCAAAACATTTTTAAATCCTGAATCAATATTTTCAATTTATTTGTGTTCACAGTGACCCTGACTACTGGATAATTTTTTAACCCATTTCACTAAAGTTTTTAAGAAACAAAAAATGTTAAAATCACTAAGGGAATTGCACCATTTTCCATTTATTTATGATTTTTTGAAAATGGGAAATGGTACAATTCACTTAGATCACAGGTGTCAAACTCAGTTCCTGAAGCTCTGTACAGTTTAAGCCGTGGTCACACTGCACTTTTCGTCTCATAGTCTTCTATTTATATGCACACAAATGCGACAGATGAGAAATGCAAGCTTGTGCGACAAGTTTCGAAGTTTGCTGCGTTGCAGAGTTTAAACTTGGTGGGCTTTTGTGACCTGCGAAATCACATGACGTGACTGCATGAGACCAATAGAAGATCAAAACATGACCTCTCTGGACAGAAATTTAAAATATGGACCAATCGCTCGCTTTTTTAAATATCTAATCATTTTGTTTAATCCTGCCACTTTTCGCAGTGCCATACCACAGAATTTTACATGCTCAAACTCTAGTGTGACTGCGGCATCAGTTCCAACTCTTAATTAAACACACCTGATCAAACTGAGTCCTTAAGGCTTGTTTGAAACCTACAGGTAATGCCACGGTCACACTAGACTCGAGTTTGAGCATGCAAAATTCTGTCATACGGTGCTGTGAAAAGTGGTGGGATTAAACAAGATGATTAGACATTTTAAAAAAGCGAGCGATTGGTTCATATTTTACATTTCCGTCCAGAGAGGTCATGTTTTGATCTGCGATTGGTCTCGTGCAGTCACGTAATGCGATTTCACAGGTCAGAGTTCACCAAGCTTAAAATTTGCAACGCAGAGAACTGTGAAACAACTTGTCATACGAGCTTGCGTTTCTGGTCTGCCGCATTTGCATGTGTATGAATAAAAATCTATGGGGAGAAAAGTCCAGTGGGACCGCGGCTTTAATGCTGATGCAGGGTTGGAATTAAACTGTGCAGGGCTGGAGCCCTCCAGGAACAGAGTTTGACACCCTTGACTTAGATGCTAACTTAGATTTAATTTTAACATCATTTTTTCCTAAAAACATCAGTGAAATGGGTTAAAACCTATTTTATCTAGTAGTCAGGATCACTGTGAACACAAATAAATTGTAAGAATGAGCAAACCTATGAAGAAAATATTTATATTTATTTTTGTTTGTTTCATTGTCCAACCCCTGCATATGTATTTCTTTACTATGTTAACAAAGGGCCAAAGGCTACAGTAATTCCTCTCATATGGAGGCCTTCAATACTGTATTTTATGACTTTCTTGCAATAATAAATAAACCAACAATACTGTGTGTGAGTTTGTTCTGTTTTTATTGAAAGGCTTTTCTATAAAAGATGGCTGCTGTCAAATGTGCAGCCCTTGCTTCATATGCATCTGTGTCTAATTCATGTAGTTTACCTAATACAGCAAAAGTAAATTACTTGCTACAAATTATTAAATGAAATTTACACTTTAAACAGTTTGAACACACATGTAGGCGAGACATGCTTCTTGAGTTTTTGACAGCTCCAAATGTGAAATACTGTTCATAGAGCTGTCCGACTCATAAAACAATGATGTCATTTGTAATGCTGGATCCTTTTCATATTCATTGTCTTCAAAGGAATTCTCTGTTTACGTGTACTTTAGCAGAGAAGCATTTTAAAGGAGGGACCCAGTGGTAAAGTTGGCCATCTGTTGCTCATGAATTTACTCTGTAAATAATGTGGCGAAGAAAAGAAAAACAGCATTATTCACATTACATATGAACATATGCTTTTTTTTTTTTTAAACATGTAATACTTAATTTTTTATAATGATAATTATACATAAATATGACTTATTATGGACACATAATAATCACTTTATATGTACCTATATATGTGTGTGTGTGTGTGTGTGTGTGTGTGTGTGTGTGTGTGTATCTGTGTGAAATGTATACATTTATACAGTGTTGGGGTAAGTTACTTTTAAAAGAAATGTATTACAATATTGAGTCACTCCCCAAAAAAAAGTAACTAATTGTGTTACTTGGTTACTTTATATGAAAAGTAATGGGGACTGACTAACTCAATATTGTAATGCATTACCTCAGGCAGGTATGAAAAAGTAACTCAAAACTAAGTAGCTGCAATGCATTACTTAGTTACTTTATACGTTAAGTAATGTGTTGTTAATTTTTTAGTTTTTCATACCTGCCTGAGGCTTGATCTCTTTCAGAACGTGCAGGGTATTTTAAATAGGGAAGCTCTGCATTTAATAGTGCACTGTATAACCCTCATTTACCTTAAAAAATGAATTTTAAAAAAATTAGAATAATTTTACCTTCTGAGAACTTCCTGACACTATACATGCCGTATATACAGATTAATGAAAGTTTACCCGTATGCACTGTTGGAGATGTTGTCATGCACTCTGGGGTGATTTTGAGTCTTAATTTGGCCATACCTTCTTGTTTCAGCTAGCAGAATTATTTTTGGTGACATCTTATCTTTACATATTTTGAGAAAATGCTTTGAATAATACTCAACGATACACTCTGGGCAAATTTACTACCTTTTTGTTATGTTCGGGATAAAAACATCCACTGAATTAAACTGCTGTAAAAATGCATCAGATACATTTTTTTTTTCAAGTTTTTTGCATAAATCTGTTAATCTTCCTCAGTCCTGATCTAAACTACTCAATTGTTTAGAAAATTATAGGATTTTAACTTAAGTTGCCAAATTCATAAATGTCACTGATTTGGTGGGAAAAAAACCCCACACAAAATGACGTATTTTTAATATAAAAAAGTAATTGTTGACAGGATTTTTTTTACGTCTTATCAAAGTCTTAGACATGTGAAACACCATTGCCTTTGATGCATTTTTGATTGATTTTCATTTTTTCTCTCTAATTTTCTGTTGGTGCTGTTTTTGCCCTATTGACTTCCATTAGAACAATTTTTTGGATTGCAAAACCATGACCGCATATAATCATACATTTTTGATTGTTGGTGGTTTTCCCTGTTGGGAAGAAGTAAAACATTAATCTGATGCATTTTTACAGCAGTTTAGTTCAGTGTTTTCATCCCTAACATAACAAAAGGGTAGAAAATTTAAACAGTGCTGCTGCACAAGAGTTAAATCAATGTGTTTGCTACTTTTGTCTTATTAGTAAGGTAAAATCACTGTCCATTAAGACAATCCCCTTTTCTTCAATGTCTTCAGAATAATGAGTATACTTCCATTACAGAAATGTAAGGCTCTGCAATCTTGGTTTCTGTCTGTTCCTGTGGGAGCTCATTCTCTCACTTGACTTGAGTTCATCGTGATTACACGAACTTAAATTCAGCAAACTATTTTTAAAAAGCATATTATTTAATATACAAGTAACTAGAGTTACTTTCCCAGTGTTCGGTTGCGGCTTGAAGGGCATCCGCTGCGTAAAACATATGCTGGATAAGTTGGCGGTTCATTCCCCGGTGGTGACCCCTGGTTAAAAAAAGAGACTAAGCCGAAAAGTTTGTGGAAATTGAATGAATGAACGAGATACATTTTTAAAAAAGAAACTAAAATGTTACTTAATTTTTTTAAAAAGTAATGCATTACTTTAATCGTTACTTAGAAAATATTACTTAACTCGCGTTACCCCAACACTGCATATATACATCAATCATTATGATATAGCATATAATATATACACAAAGATCACTATATAAATTACTAATGTAATTTTTACATGTTTTGTAATTGTACTGTTTTTTTTTACATCCTTTTTAAACATTACTTTTATTGAGTATGTTTTATACAGTGTATAAGGTGTTTTTCTACCATTTTTAAAAGTTCTACTAAATAAATATGTCGTATATTCTGTTCATAACCGACTACAGCAAAAAAATAACCGAATTTAGCATTTTTTTCATGTTGATTAGCAAACTTATTGAACGCGGAAGTCAGAATGTGCGAGTATAAATCCAACTTTACCCATCTAACGTTATTCTGAAGGCGTGTCGTTTAATTCTGGTGCCTCCGCGGGAACCGGAGCCTCGGGATTCTGTTCTTTGTCGACAAGAGCGTCGTCCGTTTGTGCTTTACTTTCCGGGGTGGTTTTCTGCTTGCTGTAGCCCATTTGCTTCAATGCACGGCGTGCTGTGCGTTCAGAGATGCTCCTCTGGGTCCCCTGGTTGTAACGAGCAGTTAACTCGGTTACGGTAGCTTTTCTATCAGCCTTAATTAGTCTGCTCATCCTCTTCTGACCGTGGTCATCAACGAGGCTTTTTCGCCCACACTCCTGTCGGCCAGTGGATGTTTTGTCTTTTTCTGACCATTCCCTGAAAACCCTGGAGATGGTTGTGCGAGAAAGTCCTAGTAGCTCAGCGGTGTCGGAAACACTCAGACCAGCCTGTCTGGCACCAACAATCATTCCGCGTTGAAAATCACTTAAATCACCTTTCTGTCCCATTCCGAACAGCAAATATATGGTCCGCTTATATACAATTAAGAGAGTTGGCGAAACGGACGCCTCTGTTTATCAGAAGTAAACCAAGAAAGCGCGTTGGCGCCTCAACAGTCGTCGTCTTATGCGTTTTATTGGCGGTTTGCATACAACTTTTAGGCGCATTACCGCCAACTGCTGGTTAGGAGTGTGGGTCATGCTCGCACATACAGACCAAAAAATGGGGGCGGAGTGATTTGGGGGTCCTAAGCAATTTCCATTGAAGATGAATCCAAAGAGGGCGACAGTAGGTAGTGCTGTCGCCTCACAGTAAGAAGGTCGCTGGTTCGAGCCTTGGCTAGGTCAGTTGGCGTTTCTGTGTGGAGTTTCCATGTTCTCCCTGCATTCGCGTGTGTTTCCTCCGGGTGCTCCGGTTTCCCCCACAGTCCAAAGACATGCGGCAGGTGAATTGGGTAGGCTAAAAAATTGTCGGTAGTGTATGAGTGTGTATGGATGTTTCTCAGAGATGTGTTGCAGCTGGAAGGGCATCCGCTGCATAAAACATCTGCTGGATAAGTTGGCGGTTCATTCCGCTGTGGCGACCCCGAATTAATAAAGGGACTAAACCAAAAAGAAAATGAATGAATCCAAAGAATCTTGATGAACTCTGGTAGTCCTGCAAGAACGCTTTCTTTGCCATTCCAGATGACTTTATTAATAAGTGATTTGAGTCATTGCAGAGATGTATATGGATGCAGTCCTCCAAGCTCATGGGGGTCATACACAATATTCATTCATTATCCACTGCAGCATGACTTTATATTCTATACTGTACATTATTTCTGTTAAGTGACAAGACTTTTGTCTAAGCAAAGTCAGACCTTAGAGTCCTAATTAAATCATTAAAAATCAAGTTGATCTTATTTTGGTAAAATAAGCGTAGAGGCATTTGCCTTTTCACTTCTGATACCAAATGATCAACTAGAAGTCAAGTTTATTTTGTTGTTCCTAAAACTTGAATAAACGACCAAACGTTTGTCAGGTATATGCATATTTTGTCAATTTTAGGATGCATTGTGCCTGTACAGGGGTGTCGCAAGTGGAGGGAAAAGAGTGACACTGTGTAGGGCCCTGGAACTAGGCAGGTTTGGGGCCATGGTTGGTTTAAATGCCTCATTTTAAAATAAAATGTAGATGACCATGATAACCGGGAACCTAAAGAAATGAACTGAAAGCCTTAGACCACAATAGTCTAAAACTAAATGTGTAATGCAAGCATGAAATATTTGTGCCAACATTAGTCAAGTTAATTCGTAAGAGATGTTTTAAAACTTAAAGCTGATGCAAAAACAAAAATAGACTCCCAATAAGTTCAAGCAGGGGTGTAGCTGACATTTTAAAGGTGCAGAAGGACAGCTGAATCCAAAAGTTTATGTTTTCATATAATTATTAATCACCTGTTTCTACACTGAATTGTTTTTTCAAGCAGGATTTAATTTAATTAAAAATGTATCTTTCATTTTAGTTTAATATTATTTGCTTTAAGTTTAAAACAGTTAAATATATATATATATATATATTTTTATTAAGAGCTCAACTAAGAAATATTTGTTTTGACAAATGTAAAATTTTAAGGTTACTCACACAGTAATGACACGGCCCACAGCACTATAGCCAGGTGCATCATGGTTTACAGCTAGTTTATGTGTTATATTAGTTAAAATACATGGGTTGCTTTGTTATAAACTTTATGCGTGTTTGTTTGAGTTGGCTTCTGTGATTTAGGCCCAATATTTCATTTATTTCAATAAAATAATGATTATTTAAATAAATAAAATATTGGCCATCACCATCAACGAGGGTAGTAAATGAAGCATCTCAGATCATGGTCCTGTTAAGAGCTGTTAATGTTCTGAGCTCAGAATAAAATGGTGAACTGACAGGGCTGTCTTCCACCTGCTTATTCTGCCAGACTGCTGACAACACTCAGGATTGTGTGGTGTATGGGACACAGGTGTTCTCCTAGGTCTAATTGCCCATGTATACAGCAATAAATACAATATTCTTTGTTCTTTCATGGACTTAATATAAATCTTGTCATTTTCGTCTGCCTATCTGGTGCCTGGTCACGGGGGCAGCAGTTTTAGGAGAGTACTTCAGACTCTTTCTCCAGCTCCTCTGTGGGGGATTAGAGGCATTCTCAGGCCAGCCGAGAGACATAGTCCCTCCTGCGTGTCCTGGGTCTTCCCGGAGGCCTCTTTCCGGTGGGACATGTCTGGAACACCTCCCTAGGTATGCGTCCAGGAGGCATCCGAAACAGATGCCCAAGCCTCCTCAGCTGACTTATCTCAATGTGGAGGAGCAGCTGCTCTACTCCGAGCTCCTCCCGAGTGATAGAGCTCCTCACCCTATCCATAAGAGTGCGCCCTGCCACCCTGCGAAGGAAACACATTTTGGCCGCTTGTATCCGAGATCTTGTCCGTTTGGTCATGACCCAAAGCTCATGACCATAGGTGAGAGTAGGAATGTAGATTGACTGGTAAATAGAGAGCTTTGCCTTTCGGCTCAGCTCCTTCTTTAACACAACGGACCGGTACATCGACCGCATTACTACTGCCGCTGCACCAATCCACCTGTCATTCTTGCATTAATAAAAATCTTGTTTAAGGCAAATTATTTATTTTTAATTGGCTCAAGTGAACAAATTTAGATGTGAAACCATTACCCTTCTTTTTCAATTAGATGAACATTTTATGGGAATTATTTTTTTATTTATTTATGTCTTGTTTAAAATAAAAGAGAATTTAAATTAATTGACTTTCTTCAACAAGACAAATATTTTTTGTTCCAGGTTGTATAAAATTGTTCTCATGGAGATAGAAAATATTGTTTAGGACAAATCGAATTTCATTAGGTCAAGTGATAACATTCAGATGTGAACCATTACCCTATTTCTTTTAAATTGGATGAATGAATTCATTTTTACAGTGTAAATGGCCCAATAGTATCTAATGGTCTGTCTCTAAAAGTGAGGGGGGACTTTTTACACCCCGTATCTACACTTTCACCTGAACATGTTTTTGGCCTGCTAAAATATAGCTCCTAACATGACTGCAATACAAACCATTCAAATTCGTATATAGCAGCAAGTTCTGTATACAAATATTCATTAGTTTTCCTTTGGCTTAGTCCCTTTATTCATCAGGGTTCGCCACAGTGGAATGAACCGCCAACTTATCCAGCATATGTTTTACACAGCGGATGCCCTTCCAGCTGCAACTCAGCTCTGGGAAACATCCATACCCTCTCACATTCACACTCATACACTATGGCCAAGAGGAAACCCACGTCAAGATGGGGAGACTATTCAAACTCACACAGAAATGCCAGCCAGAACTTGAACCAGTGACCTTCTTGCTGTGAGGCAACAGTGCTATCTACTGAGCCATAAATATTTGCATATTAAAAATTATATATATAATTTCACTTATAAACCAGAAGTTTACGTACGCTGTATAAAAAGGCACATAACCATTTAAAAAAAGTCAGATGTTAATGTGACTAAACTTTTTCTCTTTTAGGTGAGTTAGGATTATCAAATTTGTTTTTGTTATGCTTAATAGCAGAATAATGAGAGAGACATTTTTTGAGAAATTGTTCTAACATTTCTTGAAAGTCAAGTTTACATGCAATAAGATTATTATGCCTCTGAAAAAGCTCAGATGATGGTGTCAAGGTTTTGGAAGTTTCTGATTGGCTAATTTAAGCCAGATTACAATTTGCTAAATTACACTGGGAAAAAGACACATTTTGGAGACATGTCCTGTGGTCTGATGGAACTAAGATTGAACAGTTTGGCCATGGTGACCAGCGTTACATTTGGAGGACAAAGGCGAAAGCTAACAACCCTAGGAACACCATCCCAACTGTGAAGTATGGGGGCGGCAGCATCATGTTGTGGGGCTGTTTTGCTGCAGGAGGGACTGGTCCACTTCACAGCATAGATGGCATCATGAAGAAAGAACATTATGTAGAAATACTGAAGCAACATCTCAAGACATCAGCCAGGAAATTAAAACTTGGCCACAAATGGGTCTTTCAAACGGACCATGACCCTAAGCATACTGCCAAATTAGTTAAAATGTGTTTTAAGGACAACTGAGGGAATGTTTTGGAATGGCCATTACAAAGCCCTGAGCTCAATCCTATAGAAAATTTGTGGGCAGAATTGAAAAAGTTTGTGCGAGCAGGACAGCCAACAAATCTGACTCGGTTACACCAATTCTGTCAGGAGGAATGGGCCAAAATTCCTTCAAACTATTGTGAGAAGCTTGTGGAAGGCAAAACATTTAACTAAAGTTATAGAGTTTAAAAGCAAAGCTAAAAAAAACACCAAGGAAATATATGTAAACTTTCGACGGTCTAGAAATTAATAAAAATTCTCAAAAAAACAATTCTCTCATTATTCTGGCATTTAGCAAATGTAAATGATTTAGGTAATTCTAATGGACCTAGAACAGTAAACGTTTAGTATGATTTACCATCAGATATTTAAAAAGAAATGGTTATGTTCCTTTTTTTAGATTGTATGAAAACTTCTGGTTTCAACTGTATGTGGTTATAACTTCTGTAAAACAAGATGAAATGCAATCAAAGCCAAAAAGCTTGTACACTAGATTGTAATGTAGGAATTCAAATAAAATGTTGAACAGTTAAGAAACAAGAAAATGTAAAGTGAAAGGTCGTGTATAAGAGCATCAAGTAAATATTTGGAGCATTCACACTATTTATTACAATTAAATATATTCTAATCTAAAATAAAAGCGTGAGAAAACACGTTTGAGGCATTATCTGCTCTCTATATTATCTATAATATTATCAGCAAAACGAGCGCTAGATTATGATGGTCACGTGACCGTGTTTCGTGCATTGTCGGCGGCGGAGTCGGTGCGCCCTCTATTGGTTTGTTGTCCGTCCAACAGCAACACCGTGGGCTGGACTGACGGGGAAGGATGTGGTCCTTTTTCGCTCGGGATCCTATTAAAGACTTCAACTATGAATTATTACCCGAAAACCAAGAAAAATCAGGCATATGGACCCTTAGCCGGGGCAAGCGCAAGGTAAAACGACTTGACATACTAATATAAAGCTAATAGTGTCGCAGCAGGCCGCTAAAGCCTCGGGCTAAAGTGCAGCTACATCCCGCTTAGCATCCCGCATCAATGTGTGAACGTAAAAGCCAAACGAACAGCTTAAAAAACCCTCGATTTGTAATAAGGTTATGTGGTTTCAACATCCATGTATTAATACCCTCTGGGGCGTATTAGTTAGATAATGAATTTATTTATTACAGAAAATTAGATGTGTCATCCTTTCACCAGAGTACGTAACATTGCTGTGGCCACGTCAACAGAAAGCTGGTCACATCAAACAGCTGAATAATATTTACGTGACAGTCATTTGCATTCATTTGTTTCTTTGTTTTCTGCTATTTGTTATCGATTGTTACATTGGTTTTACTCATTTAATTATGTATAATGGCAGAGGAAAGCTTCAGTGTTTATTATTAGTGGTTACTGTACACGTGTCCTGACAGGCCATATTAATAACTGTATCCGATCATCATTTCATGTATCATATTAGCAACTGCATCTGATGGCGTTTTACTAAATGTACTGATGCATCAGTAATTATTGATCATCTTCTGATTAACAGAAGAGTGACAGATCAGTTGTCAGGATACTAGTATAAAGGGATGTACATTACAGGCTTTATCAGTGTTTATAAAGAATAGCACAAATATTCAGGACATTCTGGTTGTGCAGGTTTTTCTAAATTGCACTTTTCTTTTCAGATGAGTTGTATCTCAACCTAATCTGTACCTTCTTTATATTCCAGTCGACCGGTGAACCGGTGTCAGTCTTTGTGTATGAGGTTTCTCAAGGAACGGAGGAGCAGACACAGCTGGCTAAAGCAGCTTTCAAGCGCACAAAAACTCTCAGACATCCCAACATCTTGTCTTATGTAGATGGGCTGGAGGTAAGGATGTAATGTCGATTAAATTAACCTGTTTACCAGTGTAATGGTGAATTATATGGAGGTTGTTCTCTTGAAACAATGCCTCATCTTTTTTTGTGCACTCTTCATTATTCAGATCCTTGTCAATATTAATTAACTATTCTGAAATATTCTGAAATCCAAGAATAGAAAAAGAGAATAAATATTAGTGATTTTAGGGCCATGTTCACACCGCTGATAAATATGTTTGTCAGTGCATATTATAGTGCGTTATCCTGTACACACACACAGCAACTGAACTAACTCCTAAAAAATCTCTGGTGGTGACATCTAGTTTTTAATGACATCATTCATTCATTTTCCTTAGACTTAGTTCCTTTATTCATCAGGGGTTGCCACAGCGGAATGAACCACCAACTTATCCAGCATATGATGCCCTTCAAGCTGCAACCCAATACTGGGAAACATCCATAAACACTCATTTACACACATACACTATGAACAATTTAGTTTCTTCAATTCACCTATAGTGCATGTGTTTGGACTGTGATGGAAACCGGAGCACCTGAAGGAAACCCACACCAACATGGGGAGAACATGCAAACTCCATACAGAAATGACAACTGCCCCAGCTGCGACTCGAACCAGCGACCTTCTTGCTGTGAGGTGACAGTGCTAACCACTGAGCCACCGTGTCTTCTCAATGACGTTATGTAAATATTTGATATAGATTTTGTGGTATGGTATATATTGTGATTGGTATCTGCACCTTTATTAACTCTATAAACTGGAAGTCTTTCTGAGCACAAGCAACAAACCAAAAGGACATGTTTATGCCAGGGGCCTGTATTTGCTGTCATACAATGACTGCAGTAAGGAGCAAAGTTATTTGATTATTAAGTCTGAATGAAAGTATAGACCAGTGGTGGGCAAACTTTTTAGACCCGAGGGCCACATCAAATTTTGCAAACCAAGTGAAGGGCCACATGTCAAATCCCTTCAAAAAATAACTTTTATTTATAGTGGCAGAAACATGTCACATTAACACAAAACAGATTTTTTAATAGTTATTATTGAGCCAAATTTACAAGTCAAATTAATTAGCACTGCTATTTATATTTACTTATCATCATAAAACAATAAAATAATCCCTTATAAAATATAATAATAATAATGTAATATTTTTTACAGCTGAGAATACAAAGGTTATTGTCTAATAGAAAAAACTCTTATATTAACACATTCAAAATAATTCTTAATTTTACTATTCAGTCAAATTTATGATCTAATTTGCGCTGCTTTTAGAATATACTGATCAATCATCATAAAACTTGATGAAACCACAAATCTTTGATAAAAGAACTTTTTTAAGTGGATGTATGCATGGAAAATATATTCTATGACAAAAATGAACACACTTAACCAGCAATTATTATATAATTTGAGTCAAATACTGGTTGCGCTAACTGTACCGCGTGCAATACTGCCATCAAATGGCGTTCACTTGTATTGCATCATTAATTTACTAATTCTGAAACCGTTACTCCGAAGCAGCATTTTAAAAACTTCCTCGCGGGCCGGATGAAAGTGCTCAGCGGGCCGCATATGGCCCGTGGGCCGTAGTTTGCCCACCTCTGGTATAGACCATTTCAATGTGGTCATGTCATTGGCCCATGAACATTTCCTGCTTGTTATCAAACTATTTCATAACTGTAAAAAGAGGCAATTTAATTATAACTTACTGTTAAAACAGCTATCATATAGAAATTAAAAATATAAAACAGGAAATATGCTGGGACCATTGTTTTTGTTTACATCCCTCAAAATGGTCTATAGTTCCTACTAGCCATATTGGTCTAGAATAAAGGCAACTTTTCATTTTCCATCAGTGTAAACAGTACACAATGTAACTACAGAAGAGTCAAGCTTTACAGTTTTTTCTGATAGCTTAAGCACATTTTTTGTAACTATTGGCTATTTTTGCAAAACTCTACACACAAATAAGAAAACCCTTTCCAAATCTGCAAAGCATTTCAGTTCTCTTGCAAAAGCTAATAAACCTTGCTTAACTCTTCAAACCTTCGTAAAAATTGTATTTTTGTATCAAACATTTAACACAAGCCATGACATTAATAAGCACACAATGCTCCAACTACACACTGATGGAATGAATAAAAACTACGTCTGGCTGTTGCTTTGAAAACAGCTCCTCAACTGATTGTCTTTAAAAAAAAGAGTTTAAATTTATCTTTAAAAATAATGAAGAATGCGAAGGCTAAACAATTGTATGATTTGTTTCAAGAATATAGTTTTATTTAAGCCCTTACAGAGTTTCTATTTGATGTCTGCACAGTATGTTGTTCTTTTTTTGTTAGTTATTTTATATATATTTTTGTTGTTTGTTTGTTTATTTGTATGTTTGTTTGTTTTGTTTTTGTGTAATTTTATGGCTTTATCTGACATGTCTCAGTCAGTGTGTGCAAGATAACGTTTGGATTGAGTTTGGCCTAAATTGTTGTTTTTGAAAGGCAAAAAAAAAAAAAAAAAATCATGCAAAAAAACCCATCTGACTTTTGCCTTCTCTGAGCACAAGCTAGGCTATGTCAGTTTGAGGTTATACATTTCTCATAGTTCTGTAAACATACAGGGATGCAAATTTCAAGTACTGGTGTTTATTTACACACATCAAAACAAGCACAAGAGTTTTTCCAAATCAAAATAGTGATTTCATTGAGAAAAAAATATCGGACTACATCGTGTCGTCTCTCTCTGGGTCCGGGCACAAAATTTCATCTACATCACATGTAATGTCCTCTAGTCCAAGTCACCGGGGAAAGTATCTGATTGCAAAGTGAACTAATTATCTAAAACAGTTTTCACATGTGACAGTGTGCCAGACAGTTGACAAAATAGTGTAAATAATAGCCATACATGTGTATAGTTTTGCTATGAGTGTGTTTATCATTTGGATATTCAGTGTAAAGCAGTGAGTTGTGTTTACAGTTCTGCAAAAAGAGTGCTGTGCAGTGGATTGTACCTACAATTTTGCGAAGTGTGTGTTACAAAATTGCAAACTTACTGCAAAGCAGTGTTTGTGCTTTTAATTTTGCAAACTCAGTGAGTGGTTTTGCTATAAGAATTAATCGTTTTATAAATTGGGCTATAAGAATCTCGGTTAGGGTTTAAGCATTCAGAAAAAACTGTAAATACGAAAACTACTGAAAGTCTTTGAGTCATTTTTGAGCAAGATGCTAATTCGATTCAATGATCTATGCTAAGCTGAGCTAAAAGTGCTCCTGCCAGACCCAGGGATCGGCTGAATGGATTAAATAAATGGTAACATTCAATAATTAAACTCTAGGGGTGTTGTAAAAATAGCCTTTTTTTTAATTAAAGTGGAGTGTTCCTTTAAAGGGCACCTATGATGAAAATCATCTTTTGTAAGCTGTTTGGACAGAACTGTGTATAGGTATAGTGTGTCCACAGTCATATTGGGGTGATAGAAACACAATAAGTCTCTTTGTTTAAATTTCCTGACGTTAAAAAGGATCCAATTCCCTCCCATTTTGAGGCGTAGGAGTGCGGTTTCCCTGCCCACCGAATTGATTGACATCCGCGTATTAACATGTCTTTGTAGTAACACATATAACCATATCAACAAGACAGGATGTGCGCAAAGCAACCAGGATTAAAAGATCTGTTCAGCTCTCTGATCATCAATCATCATCATCATCAGATGTGATCAAGAATGAGTTTTACAAGGTTAAAACGTTTTTTAAAACAGTGCATGTTAGTAATAAAGACAGTAAAATCACTGTAATTCATCACCACAGCCTTGTGTCAGTATAATTATAAAAGAAGACGTGTTTGTAGACGTTAAATCAAGTTTATTTTGTACATTAACATAACAGATATCCATACAGCAGTGGATATTAATGTGTGTCCTGTCACATTTGCCATTCAAAAACGCGATGTGTGTCTATGTGTATGTGAACTTTGTAACGACATTGTGTGTTACCCATCATTGCAGAAAGGCTTGAATTAACGCCACAACAAACACATCAAATAATTGATGGGACAGTTCTTATTGTAGTATTTTTCACAATCGTTAGGTGAGATCTGCTTCCTTCATGTCTGTCACTGTGCTGTTTATCTGACGCAGCCGAGGCAGAGTTTGAGGCAAACTCTGACAGGCACGTGGGAACGGTGGGTGGGGAGAACGAGCATTAAAGGCACAGGCCACAAAAACCGCTACATGGTTGTTCAGAGCAGAAAATCCAACATTCTGAAAGGTATAATAAATAATCTGATGGATGTTTTGAGCTGAAACTTTACAGACATGTTTTGGAGAGACAAAAGACTCATCTTAAATCTTGAAAAAGGGGTAATCTAGGTGCCCTTTAAATTTCCATGAGTGACATTAACTGTTCTTAAAGTGTGTACGTGGTTTATGTTCGCAGGGCATTTTACACAAAATTGTAATTATCTACAAAGTATTTTTAACTAATACACCGGTGTTTTCCTGTTTCACATCAGACTGAGAAAAGCTTGTACATCGTCACAGAGCCGGTGACCCCACTATCTGCACACCTGAAGCTCCAGGCGGAGAAGGGTGGTGCGAGTGATTTAGAGGTGTCATGGGGCCTTCATCAGATTGTGGTAAGTTGTGAAGTAACAATGAAGTCTGAAATTATTATTTTTTTCTGTCATCAATTATTAAAAAATGCATTTTTCTATTAGAAAGCGCTGAGCTTCTTGGTGAACGACTGCCACCTCAACCATAACAACTTGGGTATGTGGGCTGTCTTTGTGGACCGTGCTGGTGAATGGAAGCTTGGAGGGCTGGATCATGTGACCTCAGAGCAGGGAGACTCCATAACATTACCACCACCTAAAGTCATCAACCCTGACCTGGAGAGATACGACCCTCCAGAGAGCCCCAACAGTGGTGGAGAAAAATGGTAACTTGTTTTCTTTGTTCTTGGGGTTACGTATTTAGAAACTCATTAGTCTATAGTTATGTATTTAGATTACCCATTAGTTAATCTGGGCAGATTTTAGAGGCTATACTGTGTTATTTTTGCATTTGATCATTCATGTAGACATGGTCAAGACGATCTGCTGCAGTTTAAATCGAGGATCAGAATGGAAAAGAAAGGTGATTTAAGTGATTTTTAATGTGGCATGGTTGTTGGTGCCAGACGGGCTGGTCTGAGTATTTCAGAAACTGCTGATCTACTGGGATTTTCACGCACAACCATCTCTAGGGTTTATAGACAATGGACCTAAAAAAACTAAATATCCAGTGAGCGGCAGTTCTGTGGGTGCAAATTCCTTGTTGATGCCAGAAGTCAGAGGAGAATGGTCAGACTGGTTCAACCTGATAGAAAGGCAACCGTAACTCAAATATCCACTCGCTACAACCGAGGTCTGCAGAAGAGCTTCTCTGAACACACAACATGTCGAACCTTGAGGCGGATGACTACAGCAGCAGAAGACCACACCGGGTGCCACTCCTGTTAGCTAAGAACAGGAAACTAAGGCTACAATTCACACAGGCTCACCAAAATTGGACAAGAGAAGATTGTAAAAACGTGCCTGGTCTGATGAGTCTTGAATTTTGCTGCAACATTCAGCTTTTAGGGTCAGAATTTGCTGTCAACAACGAGAAGGCATATGGATCCATCCTTCCTTGTATCAACAGTTCAGGCTGGTGGTGTAATGGTGTGGGGGATATTTTCTTGGCACACTTTGGGTTCATTAGTACCAATTGAGCATCGTGTCAACGCCACATCCTACCTGAGTATTGTTACTGACCATGTCGATCCCTTTATGACCACAATGTACCCATCTACGGATGGCTACTTCCAGCAGGATAACGCACCATGTCATAAAGCGTGAATCATCTCAGACTGGTACTCACCGTCACTGTACTCAAATGGTCTCCAAAGTCACCAGACTCAATCTAATTGAGAACCTTTGGGATGTGGTGGAACGGGAGATTCTCGTCATGAATGTGCACTCAACAAATCTGCAGCAACTGCTTGAAGCTATCATTTCATTATGGAGAAAAATCTCAGAGGAATATTTCCAGTACCTTGTTGAATCTATGCCACGAAGGATTAAGGCAGTTAATCCCGGTACCCGAAACCCTTGTAAATTCCAGCTCAACCAATCACTGTAGAATTTTTATTGACTTTCACAAAAAACTGAGAATGTTCAGTGAAATTCATATTTAATCATTTTGAGTTCATTGATGTGTTTGTTTCTGTATGATCTCAGGACAGGAGATGTGTGGCGTCTCGGTTGTCTCATTTGGGAAGTATTTAATGGATCTTTACCACGTGCCTCCTCGTTACGATCTCTCGGCAAGGTAACAGACCATTTCTCTTGGTATTAAATAGATGTACAATGACAGCTTTCTTT
The DNA here is from genome assembly GCA_903798195.1 of Danio kyathit. Lineage (NCBI taxonomy): Eukaryota > Metazoa > Chordata > Actinopteri > Cypriniformes > Danionidae > Danio > Danio kyathit. Next base: position 53,879,250 of record LR812532.1, on the reverse strand, counting down.
CATAGTTTCTTTTATGACATGCAAAATAAAGTCTGTTTAAAGTCTTGTTTATTTCTGTCTTACAGATTCCAAAGCAGTTAGTGCCGCATTACTGTGAGTTAGTGGGAGCAAACCCAAAGATTCGTCCCAACCCTGCCCGCTTCTTACTGAACTGCAGATCTCCTGGAGGATTCATGAACAACAGCTTTGTGGAGAGCTGCCTGTTTCTGGAAGAGATACAGGTATTTAAAACAGCTGTGCATTCATCTTACGCGGACTCTTCATTGCGTTGTATTATGCTACTGTTCAGAGGTTTGGGTAGTGGTAAGATTTTTTTTTTCAAAGCTGCATTTTCAGCGTCATTACGTCAGTATTCACAGTGCCTAATCTTTTAGATATAGTGATTTGGTGCTCAATAAGCATTTCTTTTTATTATTAATGCAAAAAAATTTTTGTGCTGCTTAACTTTGTGCAAACAATTCATTTAAATAGATTCTTTGATAAAGAGAAAGATCAGAAGCATGGCAATTATTTTAAATTTATATATATTTTGTAGCATGATAAACATTACGATACATTAATGAGCAAAAGTCAGTCCAAGGCACTCGAAAAATGTGGAGAAAATATGAAAAAGCCATTATTGACATGGCTATTCCTTAAAACTGCACCAACGCATTTTGTGATACACTTGCCTTCATCAGGGTAAAAGGCTTTTTAATATTTTTTCCAAATTTTTTGAGTGGCTAGAACTGACTTTTGCTACCCTAAAAGCACCGACACATTATTTAGGCTACCCCTGAGCACTTTTTGTTTGATTTTGGATCTCTACATTAACAATTGATTAATCTATCGCATCCTTGCTGATTAATAAAATTATTAATTCGGTTTTAGAAATTGAGCAAAAACTGAAAAGGGAATAATTTAGGTATTATCATAATACTTTACAAACGTCAAAGCTGATATTCCTAAAAGTTATTTTATATTTGGGCCATATAAGTGTAGGGGTAATTTACAGTTTTAACCCAAGGAATGACCAGTCTGTCAGATGAAGAAGAGCCGGAGTCAGACATTCAAATCAATTAATGAAGTTTACTGAAAATAGTTTGCAGTTTCATCAGCAGAAGCCAGCTTCAACACTCGCAATGAGTTTCTAGGCCGCTCTGACTTACAGTACAACGATGCAGCAATTACACTCTTTACACAAGTCCAAAGTCCAGAAAAGGTGTGATCCAGGTAAACAGTTCTCATTGGTTAAAGCAAAAATAGACAATTCTAATTGTCTGCGTCAATGAAGGATTGTATCTAACTCTAGATATGAATGGCAGCATGTTCTTGGGGTCAGGCCGACTCTAAACTATAAAGAGCTGATCTCCGACCTGTAAAAAGCTGAACCATGGAGGCATACATAGATGCAAGAGACAATCTGTTATGGAAACTCAAGGTTGTTTCTTGTACTTTTCAGCTGACTTATCAAACTAGTTCAAACCTGATTTAGTCAACATTCAGCTACAATATCCTCACTACACACAAAGTCTATCTAGCATAAAAGGAATTACTTTAACAAGAATTAATAATAAAAATAGTTAAATTTACTGTAGACAGTATCATGACAATAGAAACAGTTCCCTCTCCTCAGCATCAATAATTTCGTTCAAAAGAGGGAGAGAGGGAGGTCTCCATGACCTATGACCTGGTTTGTGTGTCTCCTAGAAACATAGTTATAATAGACAGACAATGAGAGGAGCAAGGACACCGAACATTCTTACATAAAGCAGTGTGTTAACTTATTCATTAGTTAAAATCAATTCAAAGTTAAATACTCATTCAAATAATCAAATAGTCATATTTAATAAAAATAATGAGAAACAGGAGGATGGGAAAAGGAGAAACGTTGATCCATGCTGAGACGGACTGGAAGGTAGAAATCCGAATCCTTCATAAGTCACTTAAACACTTGTTTGTTTGTCTGTTTGTGTGTTGTAGATTAAAGAGCCTGCAGAGAAGCAGCAGTTTTTCCAGGACCTGAGTGAGAACCTTGACTCGTTCCCCGAGGACTTCTGCAAACATAAAGTGCTTCCTCAGCTGCTTACAGCCTTTGAGTTTGGCAATGCTGGCGCTGTTGTCCTCACACCACTGTTTAAGGTGATGCACTTTTACACTTAAGGCTGATTTGTACTTCAGTGTCTTGTGATCTCTTAACCCCACGGCACATACCTTGCACTTAGCCATTGTGTGCATTTATACTTCTGTATTCTGTGCGTGCTGCTCTGGCAATAACACTTCCCAAGTGCTAGTAGGCGGTGGGGTTTGTATGTGTTGAGTTTATTTGACGGTGTTTTGAATTTGCAATGCAAATGTGTGCAATGCTACTGTAGCAGAAGATCAAACTTGCACTCATTCAAGGAAGAGGTAAGAACCACCAAACATTCAACAACTTTTATCATAAAAAAATAAACAAACAAAGATTTTACATTCGGAGCTAATCTGCAGCAATTTCTCTGCTCTCATGACTTTGGCCCCACCCACACTTGTCACCAATACCAAGCTGACCAGACACAGAGTTTGTATTCTCAGTCCTCGTGAGCTGTAGTTACAATTTTTCCGTGTGATGGTATAGCGAAGGCTGTGTGACTGTGCAAAGGCCGACTGCATGCACTCAAATTGGCCTTTACCTAGGGCTGAGCGATATTGCAAAAAAAAGATCACGATATCATGTTTCATATCATTCAATATAGATAATTATTGTATTTAACAATACATTTAGGAATATTTGGATTTTTTTATTTTTTATTTAACCACTTTATTTTAATTTACCAACATTCATTCATTTTCTTGTCGGCTTTGTCCCTTGCGGGGTCGCCACAGTGGAATGAACCGCCAACTTATCCAGCACGATTTTACGCAGCGGATGCCCTTCCAGCCGCAACCCATCTCTGGGAACTTCCACACACACATTCACACTCATACACTATGGACAATTTAGCTTACCCAATTCACCTGTACTGGATGTCTTTGGACTGTGGGGGAAACCGGAGCACCCGGAGGAAACCCACGCAAACGCAGGGAGAACATGCAAACTCCACACAGAAACGCCAACTGACCCAGCCCAGCCGAGGTTCGAACCTGCGACGTTCTTGCTGTGAGGCAACAGCACTACCTACTGCGCCACTGCGTTGCCATTTACCAACATTCATTCATTCATTCATTTTCTTGTCGGCTTTGTCCCTTGCGGGGTCGCCACAGCGGAATGAACCGCCAACTTATCCAGCACGATTTTACGCAGCGGATGCCCTTCCAGCCGCAACCCATCTCTGGGAACCATTTACCAACATTACTAAGGCAAATAGTTTTAATAGTCAAAAACAAAAATATTTAAACGAAATATCTGATCCGTTCATAATAAAATAAACGTAAGTGTTAAAGAGACTCTTAAACTTGATATAAAATGTTACAAAGTGTGTGCAATGGTAAAGGTAGATCGACATCTGTAAGGTGTGAATCATAATGATACAGTAAACCTCAAACTCTGTAAACAAAACAAATTATGATAATCAAATCTGAGCTTTCAAGTAAAGGCACCAACCATCATTACTCAAATATATACTGCAACACAAACTGTGAAGTTGGATGACTACATTACCCCTATGCTAAAAAATCTTTTAGATGGGGAGCTAGTGGCTGGGATGCACAAGAAAAGAAACCAAAAAACCCCTTTGGCGACATTCTTAGATCCTTTTTTATTTACAGTCTCCTCACTGCTGCTATAGGGCACTCATTTTGTGTTGTTATTCTGACCTGCGGCCGGTTGCACCAGCAGTGCAAAAGTCAAAACGTAGCCTAGTTGTGACTTAAAGGGACACAAAGTTACAATTTATGCACTACTTAATATTTTTGTGTTGCGCCACTAAACCTAGCTTGCAATGATAGTGAAGAATGATCTCCTTCTACTCGCAGCCTTATTTTCCTCCCAAATGACTGAGTTTTTCTCCCTGCTCTTTTCTCTTTCAAGTGTAGGATATAAAAAACAAGTTTAATGTTTTGAGAACTTAAGGTGTATTTTGTCTGCATTCACAGCTCGCGATGTGTCGTCTGTTATTAGTGACTGACTGTAATGTGCTATAAAAATGTGATTTGTAATTTAATTTTCATAGGACAGTCATATATAGATGCATCAGTTGCAGAATTTTAAAGCAGTTTATTAATCTAAATGCTTTTATTGGATATTACGTTATTCAATGCGACTACGCATGACTTTACAGAGAGATTATGACCTACTAACTACGGTTTGCCTTAAGAACATGTGGTGCAACCAAAGTGAGAACAAATTTAGTTGCAAACTAGCTAGTAGTTACTAGGGTTGCAACGATTATAGATTTTGGTTGTACGATTATAGTCTGAGAAATAATCACGGTTATCACGATTATTATGCATTTATTCATTTCAAAACACGACTAGTTTAGAAAATTACATGAAAACTCCTTATATTTTTAAGTGTTGTTTATTGCTGCTCAGTAACCAAATAATACAGCACATACTAATATTTAAAACAAACAATAGTCCAATTTTTCTCTTTGTGCTTAAAAATAAAACAAATAAAAATTTAAACAAATAATTTTTACGCTGTAAATAAATGACAGAACAATGAGTAAATAAATAAAAATGAGAATAAAAAAAAATTGTATTTGTCTAATGGAAGGCTCAAAATTAACTTTTTTACTTGGTAGCACTGGTGCTCCCAACTTCAAATATTTAGGAGCACCCAGCAAAAATGAATGAGCACCACTGCATATTAAATATTAACAGATTTATGTATTTGAAAAGAACATCAATCAGGACTAACAAAAAACAGAAACTAAGTAATTATATTATGACATTATGATATTATGATATTTGTGCAATAATTTCAAAATTAATGTCTAATATTTATAAAATATTAATGATGACAAAAATACTAACAATGTAGTACATTTCTCATTGTCATGCTGCCTTGAATATACTTAAATGTGAGTTATCTGCTATAAAAGTCCTACTGTTACATTAACAAATAAATGTATGGTTTGCGGCAAGCAAAAATGAAGCATTGCAGTTAGAAATATACATTTTGCACTATTGTTTTCATAGGTATATACTATACCAAAGTCCCTATTGTATAATCAATATTGTATAGACTATACTGTGTTAGATTTTACATTTAGCGTTCATTTGCACTGAACATGCAGTGAATGCAACGCATTGAGATTCGCTCCATTAAACAGCTTATCTTATTAAACAGCTTAGTTTTTTTAGCACTCTCCGAAATCATTCGATTGATCTCGGCTGGCGGATTAACATTCTCTCGTATTAACATGCGCTCATCAGCACCATTATTTGTAACTTTAAATGGGTTTGCAAACCTGTGTACTTTTCAGTGCTTCTTCCCCAAACTTCAGCCGTTTGCAGTTCTCATAGTCACACATCTCCCTGTCATCTCAACTAGGCGCGGCTGAAAAGCGTGAGTGCGTTGCGTCGTGTGCGCATCCCTCCATTGGAAATTACCAATTTACACGAGCTTGCCTTAGATAATACCCTTATTCATAGTTAATCCAGTGTGCGTGGTTATTAGTCTCGGTGTACAAACTAGCGCACAGTTGGCATACCTTTGTTAGCTTGCTGCAGTTTTGTTCTGTGCAGAAACGCGGTGTTGAGAAGCCTTACGATTAATTAACCGTGACAAATTAAAGCGCGGTTAATAGTGAAACCGGTTAATCGTTGCATCCCTAGTAGTTACTAAGCTTCAAGTTTGGACTTTACGTTCCAGTTTAAAAAAGAACTTACGAACAGCTGGTGCAACTCTACCCTGAAGTGACAAGCACGAGTGCGTGGTTTCCTTCACCATTCTCTATAGCGTCTCTCGTAACTAGACGACCATCTAGTGTTTCTTAGAGGATGACAAACAGATAAACCATTGCTGCAGCTCCGATACAAGTTTATGGAGAAAAGTAAAAAGCACTGCAGTGTTTGGGTGTTTTGTGTTTGTCTGAGGTAATTAGTCTGCCGTTATTACTGAAATGTGTATATTCCATACAAAGTGTAAAGCAGATTGGTTAGTTCTACTTTCATGAATCGCAATGTGCTCACGACATTTGGACAAGTTCAGATGTTTTTCAACTAGGTGTAACTGGAAAATAAGTGTGCGTCGAGCAAGTCGTGCGCCTCCATTGGAAATGACAAACTTACACCCTAAGCTTATTGGCGAGCTCATCAGCCACATTTGAATAAAACTATAGCCTTAATACCGAAACTTCATAACAAACTTTTTTTTTTAATAGTTATTGACAATGGTGTTCGGTCAATAAATACCGATACCGATTTTATTGCCCAGCCCTACCTTTACCCATGTTGTACATTGTTCATAAGACCTCAACTGATCAACAGTAGATTGCTTTAATACAGTTGTGATGTTTTCTCTGTGCTAGGTAGGGAAGTATCTGTCAGCTGAGGAGTACCAGCAGAAAATCATCCCAGTCATAGTGAAGATGTTCTCCTCTACTGACCGTGCCATGAGGATACGACTGCTGCAGCAGGTATACACCAGTCCACTCCTTTAACTTTTAAAAAAATATATATATATGTTGAAATTAAATCATTCAAAAGGCTCTCTCTTAAAACACTTTCTCAGTTTTAAATATATTCTTATTTATTTGTCTCTCATTTGATCAGATGGAGCAGTTTATTCAGTATTTGAATGAAGCAGCGGTTAACTCACAGATTTTTCCACACGTGGTTCACGGTTTCACAGACACGAACCCTGCTATCCGAGAGCAGACTGTAAAGGTATTTATACGCTCCATCTTCTCTCCATTCTGGTGTTTTAACTAGGCCTGACACAATAATCAATATATAGACTTATCGCACAACACATGGACATGACCTCAATCATTTTTGGTGATGCAATATATATCGCCCCTACATGAAAACCAATTCTAGCAACATTTTAGCTGATTGCACAAATACCAGAGGTGTAAAGAGTACCTGAAAACCATACTTGAGTAAAAGTACAGATACCTTACTGTAGAAATTACTCCAATACAAGTTACAAGTCACCAATTCAAATAAGACTTGAGTAAAAGTATTAAAGTATCCGATTTTAAAAGAACTTAAGTATTTTACTCATACTGAATGTAATAAAACACAAACTCACAGCTAAATGCAATTGATGCAAAATGTATAATTTTAGTGATACATTTATTCACATTGCACAAAAAAATAAAATAAGCTTAAATAGTCATGTCGCAGTGGTTTTTGCCATATCAGTAACTGTATTAATTTTTGGTAACATTATACTTACAATACCATTGTAAAGTCAGACATAATTTGACTAAATTCACATTAAATCGACTCTTCCCTCAATGTGTTTTTTTAAATTTGAAGATAAATTCTTAAAAGCACTTATTTTCGTGGTTCGTGGCAAACAAAGTAGACACTGCATCCTGTAAGAGCCATTCTGTATATCGGCAAATGAAAACATTTCTTTCAGATAAGGCCATGGATGATCATCAGTGCTGGCACTGCTTGATGTGCCGGCTTCAGCTTCATCACTGGCTGCAGCCATGTCGCTAATTAAACACCTGGTATTAGGCAAGCAGCTAATTCACATTTACCTGATTTAGCCCATAAATAGCATACAGTACCTTCAGCACCCTGCAGATGGCGATATCGCCTCATCCTCCCAACAAATTAGCTGTGGTTGATAAAGATGCCGACTTGTCGCGCACAATCACAATGTAATGAGTAACGGTAAGCGTCTGTTCAAATGTAGTGGAGTAAAGAGTACATATATTCAATCAAAAATGTAGTCAAGTAAAGAGTAAAAGTTGCTTATATTTTTGATACTCAGTACAAGTACAAAGTAGCCAAAAAAATACTTAAGTAAAGTAACGAAGTCCATTTACTCAAGTACTTTACACCACTGACAAATACTCTATCGCTGTTGGAGGGGTCAGTGTCAGTATGGTTAAAAAGCACTATATGTGGGTGTCTGACAACTGAAAAAAGATCTGATAGCAGATATTGCAGCCTCTGTTACTTTTTTTTACTATGCATTTTTTTATTAACATTTATTATTATTTAAGAATAAAATATTATGTGTTCTTTGGAAGAGTGCACTTGCATTATGATGCTATTATATTGTCATTCTGGCTAAGGCTGCACGATTAATCGAAAAAAGATCTCGATTCGACCCTACACACGGTCTTAATTCAGCAGTTCAACGATTCAGGCAATTATATTTTCAAGGTCAGTAGAGAAGTGTGAAGGCAGTTATACAAGTCTTCACATTGTTTTATATATGGACACCTCCAAATAGCATTAAAAGTGTCACATACTGTATTTTTCTAAGATATAATTCACCAAAAAATGTCATTTCTGTCTTAATGTAATGATGTATTCGCGGCTGTAGAATCACACATGAGCTGACGCACTGTTTGTTTACTACCGAGAGGACGCATGCATGTCCGCCAGTGTAACTACTTTAGTGAACAGAACCTGCATAGGCTGTGAATAACAGGTAATAAAGTTGTACATAACGTTGTTTGTTGCACAGAGCGATCGTTTGGTAGCCGCACGGGAAGTATGATTTGCATGTATGTTTTTTTTTTCCTCTAAGTGATGACAGCCATGACATGAACGCACTCGACAGTGAAAGTAAAACCAGCACCCACATCATTTAAATGATCATATCCCATTTTAGAGTTATGATTACGACAAGCATTTGATATGTTTTTTTCTTTCATAGGAAACACAAAGTGTTGTGCATGAAAATAAATGTTCACTGGGTCTGTATAACTACTATTTAGCCTATTTAATGTTGAATGGCAAATGGTAATGACAAATGTTTCATTTTACCAGTGGAAAAAATGGTCTAATAATGTTGTCAATGACAAATGGCAGGCATATATCTCGAACATAATAATTCTACTTCAGAATTATAAATAGTTGTATTCTGATGTAATCACTTTACTGTGAATTAACAAACAGGACATATTTAAAGTCTGTTCAAGTCCACCATTCAAAGTTTACACAAAACTTAGCATTTTGTATAGCCAAAATCATGCAGCCCTAATTCTGGCATTATATAATGGCATAAAAGGGTCTTAAAATGACAATAATATCATTTATCGCAATATATTTTGGTGCAATACATCGTACAACAAAATTAGATATCGTGACAGGCCTAATTTTAACACTTAATCATTGTCACTGATAGTGGTGTGTATTTACGTATATGCCTTTGGTAATCTATTTTGCATTTAAGTTTTTGGTCATTTTTTGAAATTGAACCCTTTGTCATCCAATATAAATGTGTTTTTCAATTTTCTTGCCCCTGTAGTCCATGCTTCTGTTGGCACCTAAACTGAATGAGACCAATTTAAATCAAGAGTTGATGCGTCACTTTGCACGACTGCAGGCCCGGGATGATCAGGGCCCCATCCGGTGCAACACCACTGTTTGCCTGGGTAAAATTGCCCCCTACCTCAATGCTGGGGTAATAACCACTCTCAGTCTATAATACACTATGTATTCATAAGTTTTCTCTTCTCACAATGAGCATCTTGTGGTTGGCTTTCCAATGCTGTTGTTTTATTTTCAGATGCGCCAGCGTGTATTAATCTCGGCATTCTCGCGGGCAACTAAAGACCCATTTCCGGCCTCACGTGCAGCAGGTGTGCTGGGATTCGCAGCCACCCATCAGTACTACAGTGTAGCTGAAAGCGCCAATCGTATCCTGCCTACACTTTGCACACTGACTGTGGACCCAGACAAAAATGTCAGAGATCAGGTAACCATAAATGTGATGTTAGGCACGTTATCCCTTTACCACATTTTTCAGAACGCAAGTCTTGTTTTTTTATCATCTAAAGTAATGCAACTTGGATTCTATAGAGATTTCTATAATGCATTTAAAGGGCCATGATACCCCCCCTGTCTCAGCTGGGTGTTTTCACACCTCTAGTTTGAAAAAAGTCAGGAAAGTGGGTGAAGGGTTTGCATGAAAAGGGGAGTTTCAGTATGTGCACGCGCTGATTTTCACAGAGGCAACACAAACCACATTTCATTCGGAGTTTCATGTAATTTCAGGTGTTTCATTCCTAATTTGTTGACTTTAACTGCAGTTTGGCACTTTCATTCAGAAACATTTCCTGCATGCTCCCCGTGACAAACGAGATATTGGATGCAAGGAACTGCCGGAAGAGTGTTGTTTTAATGGAATTTTTGATACCGCAAGCCGAAAGGGAGAGAAAAAAACATTTTCTCTGTAACTTAGATGCACTCGGTAGGTGCAGAGAATGGTGTCAGACAGCCATTTGTGTATAGACTATCCTGTCACAAAATGCGGCAAAAATCCTACACGACGGTATTGGTTTGATTAAGGTGTTTACATTCGGAGAGGAGCATTTACAGTGTATCTTTGTCCATAATATTGTAGTGATATTAACGTACTGTAAACTTAGTAACTAAATCATTTTGACTAAGGTATGTCTTTAAAAACTGAAAGAGCACTGCTGACGATACTAACTAACTTTTGCCATCTAAATAAACATAAACCAAGAACACTGATCACACACTTACCAAATTTGTAGAGACAGGACAATCAACGGGGACTGGAACCAGTGGCGCAAAAAGGGGGTATGCAGTTATGCGGCACATAGGGGCGCCACACATGGGGGGGCGCCATTGTGCCAAAACTATTTTTGAAATGATCCTTATTAAAAGTTTAATATAAATAATAAAAATAAATAACAAATTTTTGGTTAAAATGTTTATTCTGTGTTTTATATTAGTATAATATTGTATTTAATTAAATAAAAAATTATACCGCCCCTCCTCCTTTCTTTGACCATTTGATTGATCCGTTGCTCGGTTACAGTCACATGTTCTAAATAGAGAGAAGACTGAAGAGATGTGAAGCGCAAATAGAAAACTAAAAAAAGAACAAACAATGCCTTAAAAAGAAACCTGCCATGACAAATGGGATAATAATAGGTAAGCTTAACCCACACTTTTATTACCATACTTTTAATCAACTTCTAATGTTTTTGGGAGCAACAGGCCGCCATATCATTAATTATTTATTATCGCCACTGCATAGGCTTTTACTTAACATAAATGCAGACGAGGTAGTTTTGTCCAGGCAGGGGGGCAGTGACGCAGACACACCTGCACTGCGTCCGAAATCGCATACTTTCATCAATTGTGTTTAAAATGAAACATGTTTACATATTATTAAGTGTATTTGTCTGTTCACACACCCGAATCTCAAATTATCCGCTTTCATCCATTCAAATCGCGTGTAGAAGCCGTCTTTATCACTATGGAGCGCGTCCGTCAGTCAGCACTGTTATACTTGAATTTACTGATAAGAGGCTGCATAAGGGCGGTGATCGACGCATAAAGCTTTACTGGAAAGGACGTGAATGCGGCCGTTTTTATATTAATTTCAACGTGCTGTCAATCCAAAATAATGGGAAAGCATATTTCTCTTAAACAGTTCTTGCAATCACTTTTGAGATCAACTCAGTAGTTGCTACTTTCACTTTTCATAGAAACATTACAAATGCGGGAGAAACACGGGATAATGCAGACACGGAAGAGTGGATAGAATGGTAAAATATGGTAGAATTAATACGGCAAAAACGAGAGAGTTTATAGGTATGAGTTGCATACGCAGACACACGTTTTAATTTAAAATCACTTAAATCAATAACATGCAGTCACACAGCCAAGTGTAAAGTTCATGTAGATGTAAAAGTTTTATCAAAATAAACTGTCAAATCATACTTACAGTTGAAGCCAAAAGTTATGAGAATAATCTGAAAAATTTTCTTTATTTATTATTATTAATTAATTAATCAATTTGCCAAAATAAGAGGGATCACACAAAATGTATGTTTATAAGTACAGACCTGAATATTAGGGCCAGACAGAATGTGCAGATATTTTTTGCTATTTCTGCTGAGAATTTTGTAAAAAATCTGCGGATTTATGCGGAGTGATTTTAGTATTATCATAACTAAAAACATATATATATATACTGTATATATGAAGTAAACAATACCTTTTTAACTTTTATTTAATGTTTACAATGCAAATCAAATTAGATCCGCTTAATTGGTAAACAAAGCAAGTTACTCATATATCTACTAAAAGGCAGAAAATATTACTTTACAAACTGTATTGTAAATAAATCACATGAACATTTTAATATTACTATTGTTATATTACAATAATATTAGTGAAATTAATTTAAAAACTGAGTAAATATAAATTTACACACATTTACACAAGTAAATACATAGACTCAATGATGGGCTAAAAACCCTACTGTGGGCCTACTGAATATATTTCAGACAAAATAGAAAATAATATTTGGATTAAAAATTCCCCTATATAAATTTTATATACTTGATTTTAATGATTCTTAACCCTGTTAAACTGACACCTGAACAAATAGTCAGAATATTCACATTTTTGGAACTGAGATGTTTATTAATCCTTCTATCAAGATCCATTTTTATATCATGTAGATGTTTTTATAAATTTATTATGTATCATACTCATACATCAGGCCTTTTGGTAACTTTTTGTGCTCAAAACTAATTCAATTTAGTTCCAAAAGCGTTTGCCCATAACATTTTGATAAAATAAAACATTTCAGGCAGTTTGTCTCTGTTTATTTTTTACACTAAACATTTTACTGTCTTTTTTATTTCACTTTGTGAGAGGTGTAATAGCAGTTTCAATCAATTGTTTATGCAAAGACAGACCTTAAACCTCTCACAGTATGCATGTGAGAAGTGATTGCATTTTTAAGTTCTTTTGCCCTTTAGGACTCCCATCTATCATTTTGTTTCGACAAATGTACAAAAAATACAAAAGCAAGGCATGTCAAGGTGCTAGAATCATTTAGTGAGGAAAATGGAATCGAGAAGAAATTTGGGGTGGGATGAGATGTAATTCTTTGTGACTTAACATGCTTAATATGGGGGTGGGAGGGGGGGTGGGGTGCAAAACTTGAACCCGCATACCCCTCAGTAAATGGGTAGTTGCGCCCCTGACTGGAACCATATCAAAATATTTGGATTGGTGCTAAATGAGAGATGCATTAGTTTTTACAGCACACCTAATACAAGCAGCTAGTTTCCATCTCACTTTAAAATTGTTTGAACTTGGCATTTAAAAAAAGTGTTTTGTTGTGATTCTACTGTCATTTTTCATAGTGGTTTATTGGTTTTTCTGCTCTGAATACTGTTAAACTTCCAGAAATTGTAATAGTTAGGGTAAGTGAAATTAATGTTTATAATGTAAATTATTATTATTTTTTAATGTATATCTAGCACATTTTATACACAATGGTAATTCAAAGTGCTTTACATAAACAAGAATAAAATAAACGAGTATAAAAAATGAAAACCAATAATAAAATAATTTAAAACAGATGAATATTTATTAAAACAGGTTTTAAAGCAATTAAAAGACATAATAGTGCGATCTGTCAGACGTAGCAAAGTGCTCGTTCAGTAAAGGCACAGCTAAACAGATGTGTTTTAAGATTGATTTGATAGTGCCTATCATAGAGCACATCTAATCATTTCTGCAAGCTTATTCCAGCAGTAGGGGGCGCAGAAGCTGAAGGCTAATTCACCCTGCTTTGACTGAGCTCTTGGTATTTCTAATTTACCTGATCCTAATGATCTGAGGGATCTGTTAGGTTTCAGTGAGCATATCTGTAACGTATTGAGGTCCTAGGCCATTTAGTGATTTATAGACAAGTAATAATACTTTAAAATCTATTCTGAATGTAACTGGGAGCCAGTGTAAAGACCTGAGGACAGGTGTGATGTGCTCTGATGTTCTGGTTCTAGTCAGAATCCTGGCAGCAGCGTTCTTGATGAGCTGCAATTGCCTGACTGTCTTTTTGGGAAGGCCAGTGAGGAGTCCATTACAGTAATCCGTCCTGCTGCTGATAAAAGCATGAACAAGTTTCTGAAAGTCCTCAGTGGAAACAAAGCATCTACTTCTTTAAATGATATTATAGTATGCTGATTTAGGGACTTGTGTTCTGGAAAGTGTGGTATATATTGTGTGGTTTTGGTGTGTGAAAGACAATTTTTAAAGTATTTCTGGTCCTGCAGGCATTCAAAGCCATAAAAAGCTTCCTCAGTAAATTAGAAACGGTTTCAGAAGACCCTTCAAAACTAACGGAAATAGGTATGATTTTTATAAATTCATATTTCACTCAAGGATGGACTGAAAATGAACCACTTCAGTCATCCAAAATGTTGATCACTGAATAAACACAGATGTTAGTATAATTATATATGGTTTAAATGCAGAGAAGGATGTGACGGCGTCTGGACAGACAGGAGGGTCGGCTGCTACATGGGCAGGATGGGCGGTAACGGGTGTTTCATCTCTTACCTCCAAACTCATCCGAAACGCTCCGGCTGGTTCGGAGGCACCATCTGCTGAAAACACTTCCAGCCCACAACCTGCTGCCGGACCAGTAAACACAAACACTGCAGACAAAGGTGAGCAACAAGGCAGAGTTTGGGGCCAAAAAGTCATGTCTTACTACAGTACTATCTTATTTATTGCCAGGCTTCCCACAGGGCATGACATTTCTGTATATTATGTAAAAAATAATAATAATAATTCCTTACATTTAGATAGCGCTTTTCCGGACACTCAAAAAGCTTTACACATTTTTGGGGGAATCTCCTCATCCACCACCAGTGTGCAGCTTCCACCTGGATGACGTGACGGCGGCCATATTGCGCCAGATTGCACAACAGCTAATTGGTGGAGAGGAGACAGAGATGAAGGACAGATATTATGATGATGGACAGATATGATATGATGGACAGATGTTTCAGATGGGCAAATTTCGATGGAGATTCTGGGATTTTTAATGACTACAGAGAGTCAGGACCTTGGTTTAACATCTCATCCGAAAGACGGCACTCACTGAGCAGCATAGAGTCCCCATCAATATACTGGCTTTAGGCTTCAGGCAGCAACCTAGCTTTCCCATGTAGTCTCGCATTCAGGTACTGACCGGGTGTAGCCCTGCTTAGCTTCAGTAGGCGACCATGTGAGAGTTGCAGATAGCTTGTTTGTTGCTTTAAATTTTTGCTTTCATTTTTCAGTGCATGTTGAAGGTCAGGATTTTTTTCAGCTCTATTTTATTCCTTTCATGCTCAACTGGAAGTGCAAAGCAGTCATCAGACTATACCTTTTAATTAAGGCTAAGATGTCAGAATAATCTACATTTTAGGAGTTTTGGCTTCAGAAGGACCACTTAATAAAACTAGGTGTTAAAAATTAGACAACAGAAAAACTAAATGTACATTTTGTAAAACTACTATCAAGCGATATCAAATATGGGAGAGGGAGCACTTCACAGCCACTCAAACAGAATCTGAGGTAAATTATCCATTGTTGTTCTCATAGTGGCTATTATTGTTCTCCAAATTTATATTCAAGCTAACATCATTTTAATATTAAGCAAAGCACAACAGATGCCTGTTTTTCTATTCAGTATAGATCAGGGAGCTTTTTAGTCTGTGGCGGTCAATAAGAAGTCATGGAGTTTTGCATTTGGCTTAGATTGGGAACCCTGATCTGCCAATGTCTGAGGACTTTAGAAAGTATAAATCTGTTATATGATTATTAATCTGTTATGTGATTACTTTTGTTGTTCTCATTTGTGAGTGGATTCTGATAAAAACATCTGCCTAATGATTAAGTGTAAATGTCGATTAGGTTTCTAAACCATTCCCAATACAAACTAGGGAAAATGATTTTGTTTTTAGGTGCAGAAATGAAGTCACAAACTTCCGGTGGGATCAAATCGGAAACCTCGAATGAGGAAACGGGGGATACAGATGGAGACCGATGGGATGAGGAAGATTGGGGAAGCCTTGAGGTGACTACTGATCATTCAAATTATCCAAAAGTCTTTAGTCCTTTATTTATTCATTCATTTTCTTTTTGGCTTAGTCCCTTTATTAATCTGGGGTCGCCACAGCAGAATAAACCACCAACTTATCCAGCATATGTTTTACGCAGCGGAAACATCCATGCACACTTATTCACACACACATACACTACGGACAATTTTAGCTTACCCAATTCACCTATACCACATGTCTTTGGACTGTGGGGGAAACCCACGCGAACACAGGGAGAACATGCAAACTCCACACAGAAATGCCAACTGACCCAGCCAAGGCTCGAACCAGAAACCTTCTTGCTGTGAGGCGATTGTGCTACCCACTGCACCACCGTGACGCCCTCTCCGTTATTTAAATACTTGATTTTCTTATAATATTGTGTTATCACATATGAATATAATAAGTTATATATTATATAATTTAGCTTACACATGATTTACAGAGTAATTTGAATAATTGCCTGTGTCTGTTTTTCCACAGGACCCAGAGAAAGTGCAAGCAGATCCAGATGACTGGCAGTCTAACTGGTCATCAGTGTCTTCAACACAGAAGAAAAGCAATGTAGGTGATTTCCATTAGTATTGCTTATTGAATACAAGAGTACTATTATCCTGATTTGATTAGTGCTATGTTTTATGTAAATATTTAAGTCCCATATCCACTATCTATAACTATAATTACTGAAATAAAAACACAAAACATTCATAGTCAGCATTAGAGCTTGTCTCCTAACATGTAAAATATATTTTTTAATTTACACACATTTCAATATAACACCAATAAAGGTAAAAGAAAAGATGTTTGATTATATTTGTCTTCACAAATTATTTTATTAGGCTGTTAGGTTATTTTTTTCTTGAGGTTTACTCTAATAGGTTATATATATATATATATATATATATATATATATATATATATATATATATATATATATATATATATATATATATATATATACACAAACACACACACACACACACACACACACACACACACACACACACACACACACACACATTTATTTTTGTCCCTTTATTTGGGTGTATATATAAGTACAGTTGAAGTCAGAATTTATTAGCCCCCCTGAATTATTAGCCCCCCTGTTCATTTTTTTCCCCCGTTTTCTTTTTAATGGAGAGAATATTTTTTTCAACACTTCTAAACATAATAGTTTTAATAACTCATTTCTAATAACTGATTTATTTTATCTTTGTCATGATGACAGTAAATAATATTTGACTAGATATTTTTCAAGACACTTCTATACAGCTTAAAGTGACATTCAAAGGCTTAACTAGGTTAATTAGGTTTACTAGGCAGGTTAGAGTAATTAGGCAAGTTATTGTATAACGATGGTTTGTTCTGTAGACTATGGGGGGAAAAAATAGGTTAAAGTGGCTAATAATTTTGACCTTAAAATGGCTGTTAAAAAATTTAAAACTGCTCTTATAAAACAAATAAGACTTTCTCCAGAAGAACAAATATTATCAGACATACTGTGAAAATTTTTTTGCTCTGTTAAACATCATTTGGGAAATATATAAAAAAAATAAATAAATTCAAAAGGGGCTAATAATTCTGACTTTAACTGTATATGAGTGAATATATTGTTAAAAATATAGAAACACGGTTATATAAGTAAAATGTAACTAGATTGAATGACAGGCTTAACAATCTGCTGAAATCAGTGCAGTTTTCTGCATATTTATGCGTGCACAAATTTTGTGTGAAATTACTGACTCATTTTTTAGTTTTTTGAGAAAAAGGGAGACATTAGCTACGTGTCCATGCACCTATTTTTATGCACATTTTGGACATGCGCATAAAAAATGTTTGGTGGAAACACAAAGATGCGCTTAAATTTTGAAAATGCGCATCATTTTTTATGACTGAGTAGGATAAAGTTTTACTCGATAAGAAAAGATGCGCATAAACTACGATGAAAACACTTTTACTGAACAAATTCCAGTATGCGCATTAAAAAGTCATGTGATTTTGTTATAACAGATTATGTGATGGTAAAAATGTGTGTGAATCGACAAACCAGCAGGCTGAGCACATTGTAAATCATCTGAAATGTTGTTTTGGCCATTCTAAAATGTCGTAATCGTTTCAGTATTAGTGTTATTATATTATTAATTACCTCCAGAACTGTCAATAGCGTCTGTGCTCCGCGTCTTAGGCGCAAGTAATTTATTAAATGAAGAAAAGATTCACGCAGCTTCTCCTACCGCAGCAAATTCTGTTTTTACTGTTGATATTCGGCGCCAGTTAATCGGGAAGTGACGATTTAGTTCGCTTTGACTCGTTAAATGGAAACGCTGCTTTATTCGCATGTCTTTTATGCGTTATTCCAGTTTTGCACATAAAGTTAATACTAGAAACATAGCTAGTAACTCTGTTTATCATGCACTTTTACAATCTTTTGCAGTCGTATATCAATTATTCAAACACCACATAATATGTAATATCCGTAAAAGAGCTAATATCCTCATCTGATCTCCCCACAGGTGGGCCGAAAGTCCTCGGAGGCGGTGAAGAAGCAGAGTTCTGACTGGAGCTCTGGCTGGGATGCAGACGACAGCTGGTCCAATGAGAAAGATGCAGATGGTCAGGGTCAAAGTTCACCTGCTGATGAGGGCTGGGGGAACGACTGGGATGAAGAGGGCACTCTGGCCGAGAGTTTCACACCAACACCTCGAAGTAAATCATCAGCCGCTTCAAAGAATGCCAGCTCTGCGCAGGATGGAGTTCGACTCGCCAGCGATTACAACTGGGATGGAATGGAAGGAAAATCCACAACATCTGATCTGCTGTCCAGTGTGTCTCAGCGAAGTGCTACGGTGAGACTCGGCTAATGGGGTATATGCACACGCACTTTAAGTTTTCTGTCAGCCAGCCCAAACTCTTCTGGTTAACTGTGACACCATTACAAAATCAACACATTTAAGATCTGATTTCTTTAAAAATCACTGATCTTCACTGCCTGATTGATATATACGATATAAAGTGGGTACCAGACCGAACGAGAAGCACTGCATTAAATTACATGTTCCTCCGCCATGTCTTTAAAATATAGACATGTATTTTACCCCAGTATTTTCAATGGAGTTTCTGCGCTCAGCTGCTGCGTGTACATGGTCTTTCATCTCGTTTTATGCTTGAACAACTAAATAAATGCTAGAATCTATTTACCTGATTGTATTTTAATTACATTACAACATCAGTGCTGTAAAAGGAGCCTTATGAAATTGAAAATAGTCACATAAACCTTTCACCGGAAGTTTATCATTGGCTGAAAATCACTAGCTGTGCATATAGCCTATTAAATTGCTAAAAGCTGCCAGAATTCCTGATCTGTTCACACAACAACAATGACTGTTGACATAATGCTATATTATGCAGGATATGCCTTTAGTTGGCAATATCACTTTGTAAAGAAGCTCTACACTCCTGCACAGTGGGCCTGTACTCCTCTGTCATTGGTTTGGTTTGGTTTGTCTGGTACTTGTGCTGGCCTCTAGACTGAACGTGTAATACATACGCAATTGTAGTTTACACAGTGATGATGATGGTAGTTTTCAAAAGCTTGCACTTTGAAACCTGTTTTACATTGTTTGCATTTTCAGGGCCCCAGAAATGCTGTTATATAAAACGCATATTATGTTTCCACTGACTGGTACAGTACGGTACGGTACGGGTCGGTACGGGTCACCTTTATCAGGCTTGCGTTTCCACTGCTAAAAGGGTACCAATGGTACTTTTTTGGTGGGCGTGGTGTACGACAGAAAGTTGCCGTCAACTCGTTTTCGCTCGAGAAAATGTCAAAGTAAAGCTGTACGGGTCGTTCACATATCATATGAGAAGCACTTCTCACAAAACAGATGCTTTATACACATAAATACTTCTGTATAAATGTTTATTACTAACTTTTCTATGAACATGAGTTGATTATAACTGCACATCAATGATAGTGTGAAATAGCCTACTGTAACGTCTGCAATTATATAAAATAAATAATTAAATGCAGCATATATGGACACAAACAGACCCTTACAGTCTCCGATATGTTATCAATTACGGAAAAACTACACACAGCATACATTTAGTCCTTATTTAGGTTTAAAACAACACTAAATATAGCCCACAGTCAGAGTAAACCTCTTATGATTAAATGTGTCTTTAATCTTCAGCAGCACCTGTAGCCTCTTGTTAGAAAGTAATTCCATCATTCCGAGTTCATAATAGTCCAAAAGGTGATGATAATAGTTAAACATGGCAGTTTGTTCACGTTTGCTGAAAAAATAATGTGCTCCTTTTTTTCCGGCTTCTCCTTTGTTTTTTTGCGCGTCACTCTCGCGTTTGTCAGTTTCTGACAGGATCGGGTTTCAAAAGCATGTCAATAATCAAGTGCATGTTATTATAATCAGCTCAAGAAGTTTGTTATTTCAAATATAGACACGCGGCGAGCGCAAGCAAGAAAGCAAAACTGCTCGCGCTTCAGACTGGCTCATAAAAAACTACGGGGCACAGAGTAAAAGCTGCTCTTCTTTTTGGCTTTGTGGCTGTTCATTTGAGCCCGGTTCGTTTGAGCCCGGGTCGACCATGGCTCGTTATTATATGTATATATAATTACGCTGTAATCTCTCGGCTGTGTATTTAAAACATGACGGTTTCTTTGTTTTCATCCTGGCTTGTTGCGTGAGCGAATAACGTATCTCTGTAAACCAATAGCGTACAGCTGCGCGTCTAGCTCTGCCTTTTCTCCTGTTTGGTACCGTTTCGAAAGGGTGTCCAAAAAGTGGTACGGTACGATTTGGTTCATCTTTTGACAGTGGAAACGACCATAAAAAAGTGTACCGTACCGTACCGTACCACTCAGTGGAAACGGGCCATTAGTTTTTATGTGTCTGAAATTTCCCTCTCAAACTAATATTTTTCCACACCTGCAAATGTCACTTGCGAATTTTTATTGGCCATTCAATTTTAAGTGCATTATTTCATAAAAACTAGACAGAATAAATTGGGCAAATGCATGTATTTGCAATTTTTTTTGTTAATATTAAATTATTGTTTGGGAATATGTTTTGCACGTTGCATTTTTAAATGTAGATTATAAGCAGCTCAAACTTGCGGGATTAAAAAAAGGAAGTTGATGTGGGTCATTTACAGAGTCACTGTAACAATCTGAAAACACTGTTATCATGAGCTGCTGATGTGAAAAGATTACTGCTGCTCATTAGATTTCATATTTACAATATCACGATGACACGATCTTTAGGATATGATAATAGGTCTTGTAGATGTGTTATTAGGCATTGTTAAATTAATTAAAGTTACATGTCGACTGGTCAGTAACTACTCAATGCTGATTTTTAATTCAAATTGTTCAGTTACATTTTACTTTTGTGTGTGTGTGTGTGTGTGTGTGTGTGTGTGTGTGTGTGTGTGTGTGTGGTGTGTGTGTGTGTGTGTGTGTGTGTGTGTGTGTGTGTGTGTGTGTGTGTGTGTGTGTGTGTGTGTGTGTGTGTGTGTGTGTGTGTGTGTGTGTGTGTGTGTATGTGTGTGTCCACAGAAGTGTGACGGCTGGGACGCAGACAGTGCAGGAGACTGGGGAACAGAAGACAACTGGGAGTCACTAGATGGAGAGCAAGGTCAGATACGTCATTTCATTTTCTTCCATCATTATACATTCAAATCAGAAAAGTTGACAATGGAGAGAAATACTGAAATGGGAAAACACGACATTCATTGACTGTGTTTGTGGGATTTTTAAATGTATTATTTATCCATGGTTTATAATATTTTATAGTAATATTTTACATGCTTTGCACTATAATGCACAACAAATGTGTTTTCAACATATTTAATATCACAAATAACTAGTGTTCAATAACAGTTTGTATTTACTCAATATAATCATATATACATATTATAAATACATGCATATGCCTAGTGTGCAAAAGCATTTACATAATTATATATACGTAATTGTTGTTATATAGAAATATTTTATTTATAAATTTAATAACATGCATTTATACATTTGAGAAAATGTTTATATATATATATATATATATATATATATATATATATATATATAATATTTTTTCTCCCAAATGTATACATCCATGTCTGTAATTTTATATATATATATATATATATATATATATATATATATATATATATATATATATATATATATATATATATATAAAATAAATATATATACAGTGTTTCCTCTAGGATTTTTTCCAGCAGTGGCGGCAGGACTCTTTTTTTTTTTTACACAGATCTGCCAACTATTTCAAAGACAAATATTACACGCATTATTGCAAGGCGAGATAGCATTCATGTAATACGAGCATGCGAATCTCTTTGCTTGCGCGCCGATTTCCTCTTCGTGCACAGAACTTCTTGCACGCACTCAAATTTACACGTTCAAGTGCAGATCTTCTCGTGCGCTCTCCACTAAGCGCTGCTGAAGCGCGATTTAGTGTGTTTTTGTGCGTTTTCCGACATTAACGCGTCCTGAAGTAAAGTGAAACTCCAGCAAGATAAAGTCATTGTATGCAGAGCCATTGACATTTATCAATAAAATATACTTATGGAAACAGTGTTCATCTTAAACTGAAAGCTACGCGGTGTTTGCTAGACTCACGCACCTGTCAGTCTGTCAGAGAGCCAGCATGTCACCTTAAAGGGTTGAACAAATAGCGCACAGCACTACTACGGTTGCAGAAAAGTTTGCGCTGTTTACCTCTAATATGTTTTAGTGCGATTGTAATCCGCTATACAAAACACGACTAAATGTTTAATGAGAAGTTGTAATGTAGCCGTGGCGGGATGAATTTTGGCGTGGCGGCCCGCCACGGATGAATGAATGTAGCGGAAACCTTGTATATATATATATATAAAATAAATATAAATACATGTGTAAATACTTTTGTATTTTATGCATGTATTTATATTTACAAAATAAATATATACATTATACACTATGTATAAACGCAATATCACACGAGTAGCAGTGCAATGTGGCTGTATATCGGCATTGGTGGGAGGCATGCATTGGCTCGAGGCCGCAGGCCAAGTGCCTTAGTGTCCCACCAGTGCTGATATACAGCCATATTGCACTGCTACTCATGTGATATTGCGTTTATACAACAGTTCGACAACATAATCGTGTATACAAAAAAAAAAAATCAAACACGGAGAGTCTCAAATCGTTTTGTACGAGGAACTACTTTCTTCTGCCATTCATTCACATCTGCAGCTGATGTCAGAACAGCAGAACTGTTGCTACTTCACAAATGTCACTTTATAGCTAGTATTTGAATAAATCTCTAGCGTAATGTCTAAAGTTATGACAAAGCAGGTGGTTTTACTCACATTTTAAGATTATGAGGCTGAACGGCATGAAATGTCATCAGTCTACAGAGATTTCCTGGTATTTCTCTGTTGCAATCGGGAGATCCAAATAATTAACCCTAAATAAGCTAAAGCAGCGCAAACACTACCAGATTACTATGGTATCAATACAGCACTACAACATACAAAAGAGAGAGATCGACTTAGAATGTCACTTACTTGTTTTAGAATGATTTGATCAGCTGTGGTTTGTTTTGAGTTTGAGTTTTTCTCCTCTAAGGATTTATTATGCGGTTTCTGGCGGTTTCTGGCGGAACATCAACCGTCTTTGATCTGCTCTGTATGACGCTGAATCTCTGAAATGATAAATATTTAAAATAGGCACTATCCTTATAAATAAACTGCATAGTTGCAATCTAAACAACTACATTCTCACCTAAAACATCCTCAAAAGTACTTTATGTTGTCCAACAGCAGCAACATTTGTCAAACTGTAGAGCGTTTATTGATCTGTTGTCACTCTATGTGGGCGGAGTAATACAGAAGTGTGAGAAGGCTGTATGATTTATATTGCAGTATATTGCACGGCTATCAGCCAATCAGATTCGAGAACCATTTTCATTTAACCACACATTTGTTGTGTGTGTGTGTATATACTGTATATATATATATATATATATATATATATATATATATATATATATATATATATATATATATAGGCTATACTATGTAAAGACTAGTTATTTGTGATTTAAAATTTAAAGAAAGTAATTTTTTTAACACCTTTCTTTATAAATACAAATACATCATTCATAGACGTTTAAATATACATAAACCCCATATTATGCCATTTTAATCATTCATTATTTTGATTCTGAGGTCTCATGCAATGGGAAACAGCTGTCCAGATGACTTTCTTTCACTTTCCTCAGGTTTAAGTAAAGCAGAACTGGCAAAGAAGAAACGAGAAGAGCGGCGGAAGGAGCTGGAGGCCAAACGGGCTGAGCGCAAGGCAGCCAAGGGTCCTCTAAAACTGGGCGCACGCAAACTGGACTAAACACTGGAGGTACAGCAGATCATTGACCATAAAAAGATGGTTTTAAAGAAACATTCCGTGACGGAGGAGCCCAAACACACCATAAACTATGATATTCTTTACCCTCCTCACAGTACGCCATTTTTTTATATCACACAATATCATAGTTTACTGAGTGTGCATGAACTCACTGGTTTGAGAAGCGCTAGGAGGAGAGGGAAATATGAATGATATAATCGTAGATCTCTTTATATGTATGTATAATGATTAAATATGGACCGTTTTTTCTCAAAATGAGGATTTGAGACTCGTGATCATGGATGGGACGATGCCAATAATATTGCATGTATAAACACAGATGAATATTTTCAAAACAAAGGATTCACTGGACTGAAGACGCGGCATATTTTTCTTGGTTTGCCATACGACAGGATGTTTTTGTTCTTTCTGGTTTGTGCCTTCTCTTTCGTTCCTAGTAGGCGGTACTGCTTATGTTGTCAAATAAACGAATCAACAGATGATTTTTTTTATTATTAAGCTAATGACAGTCTGTGAGATCTGGTGCAATATTTTCAGACGGGGCGGTTCATGTACTGTATCCACAAACACACACGCACACATGTAAAATCCAGCTTCATATATGTATGATAATAAAGAGGGGAGTCTGTCTTTGTAGATGTGCTGTACTCAAGACTGTTTCTCAGATTTATTTTTCCAGCACATGGTGACAAAGGTCTCATTGAACTCGCTGAAACACCCAGTGCTGCTTTCCAAAAATACAGAACGGGAGATGTGTACGTGCCATTGTTATTTTGGCAGAAAGTAAGTATTGTGTTTTTATGAATGGTTTGAATGTTGTGGGGTTTGTCACCATTAGATATTGATTTTTTAGTAGAGTTTACATTTATTTTTATTTAATTTTTCATAAATAAATGATAAATACTACCTGTGCAATTATCTGTTGCAACTGAAATGTACAGTTGAAGTCAAAATTATTATTATTATTATTATTATTATTATGTAAATTTGTAAGCATAATATTTTTTAATAACTAATTTATTTTGTAATGTAATGTGTATTTATATAGCGCATTTATTGTGTATGGCTATACACCCAAAGCACTTCACAATCATGGGGGGGGGGGGGGGGTCTCTCCACTTCACTCCTTCACTCCACCACCCCACCACCAGTGTGCAGCATCCACATGTGACGGCAGCCACAGGATAACGGCGCCAGTGTGCTCACCACACAATAGCAATTGGTGGAGTGGAGAAACAGTGATAGAGCCAATTCAGTGGATGGGGATGATTGGGAGGCCATGATGGGTAAGGGCCGATGGAGGGAATTTAGCCAGAACACCGGGGTTACTCCCCTACTCTTTATGAGAAGTGCCATGGGATTATTAATGACCACAGAGAGTCAGGACCTCGGTTTAACGTCTCATCTGAAAGACGGCACTTACTGACAGTGTAGTGTCTTTTCAGTATACTGGGCCATTAGGACCCACACAGACCACAGGTTGAGCGCCACCTGCTGGCCTCACTAACACCACTTCCAACAGCAACCTAGTTTTCCCTTGTGGTCTCCCATCCAGGTCCTGACCAGGCTCAGCCCTGCTCAGCTTCATTGAGTAAACAGTCTTGGGCTTCAGGGTGATATGGCTTTTGTTTTTGCCATTGTCGGAAATATGAGAACCCAGGCCAGCAGAATTCTTTATTGAGATGTGTTGGTTGTTCTGCAGTCAAACAGTAGTTTTGAGAAGTCTTAGGCCCCGTTTACACTAATGCGTTTTCGCTTTGAAACGGCGCTTTAGATCAAAAACGATCCGCGTCCACACTAGCGTTTTATCTAGCATTTCTAAACTTATCTCCGTCCACACCACTCCACCAAAAACGTATATCACGTGACCATTCGCGCACTCTGGGCATGCGCTTTCAAGTATAAACAGGAAGCATGTGTCTTGCTCGGCATTTGGTTATTGTTAGTCAACAAACGCTGGTTGGACGATGAACGCGAGCGATTAGCGAGTGCTCGAACAATAGCTTGCCTCTTGCGAATGTATGCAGCTGCTGTAGTAAAAAAGGCAGAGTTTAACTGCACAATGGCGCCTAAAACGGACAATAGTGCAAACAACGCTCCCATTTCTGTGTCCATGTTGTTTACAGTGAAGGCTGGTCTGCCGTCTTCCGGTAGCGTTATAGTCATGTGATAGGGGCTTGACAAATAAGCAAAGGATACGCAATGACCCAAAAGCCTCAATCAGGTAGCGAATCTCAGCAGCCACGCCTCCGTTTTCAGATGTCTCCATTTTCCCATCCACACAGAGACGGAGCAGCAGCGTTTTAGAAGGACAATGACCTGTCCAGCATTTTCAAAACGCTCCGTTTTCGGGGCTCGAATTCACATTCACACTGGGCGTCAGCTTCAACGCTTCCCATTCACTTTGAATGGGTGACGTCAGGCGTTGCCGAACTGCATTGTGGATCCGTCGGCGCCGCTTCAGAGGCGTTGCTCGCTGCAGAAGTTGGGACATGCTCAACTTTTCAAGCGCCGACTGAAGCGTCAGCCAATCAGATCGCTGTATGCAAATACACCAGCTCCAACAGTGGCCTATTGCTGACTAATTTCATTGGCTGACGCTGCTATGACGATCGCGTCAGCCCCAACTTCATACACGCCCTCTGTCAAGCGTTGAAGCTGAAGCCTCGTGTGAATGGGGCGTAACAGTAGCAAAACTTATGCGTTTTAAAACGAAAACGCATTAGTGTAAACGAGGCCTTAGAGTGACAAAAGTAGATTAACAAGTCTAAATTGGACAGAGTCGTCCTGTCTAATATATGTTTAGGAGGGGGCAGTGGTTAAAGGTGTAAATGGTTAACAAAGCATGCAAATGAAGTACTGGAGTCAGCATAATAAACAGCATTTCCCAGCCCTGATCTCATCAACATAATAGTACCCATTTAGATGCATAGACATTAATTCAGTCAGCCAGTTTAGATCATAGACTGTAAAAGATATGGACGTAGTATCCGTGACGTCACTGATAGTTTCTGAAGAACACAAAAGAAGCTACAGACGCCTGCTAGCATTTTGCTTAGACAGGTTTTTCTTTCGGAGAAACGCTTAATACTTTATTACCTGCGACTCGTTTGTGTTCTGACCACATGTGCTTGGTTGTAGACTATATCAATATAAGTGTAATAAATAATAAAAGTGTTTGGACACTAAGCATTGTTCTTATGATCTTTTCTACTGGAGGGAAACGCAAATTACTTTTAAATACTTTAAATATAGTCTGTGTTAGTAAATTCAAGGCTATTGATGAAATCCAGGCATAACACTGTATGACAACGCTTCAGATGACTGTTCTAGAGCCTACAGCTAATCAATCGGTCAGATTCTGGAGTGCTTTACAGCTCTAAAGAACATTATAAATGATAAATGATCTTAAATAAAACAAATACATTTATAGAGATGGTATATAAGTATATAATTTCACTCACCTGGGAAATGGAGGCCACGTGAACGGTTTGTGAGCACAATTAAGGTCACACAGCATGCCATATGATCTGATAATTATAGGAAATAATTCCAAAAGGCAACTGACTGTGTAAAGTCACATATAACAACACAAAAATACGATGAATATGCCGAGTTCAGCGGCTAATCAGCCGGAATCAGCTGAGGTGACATGACGGCAACCAGCGAGACCTAGCTGTCACTCAAGTGGCCACGCTCTTA
The DNA here is from genome assembly GCA_903798195.1 of Danio kyathit. Lineage (NCBI taxonomy): Eukaryota > Metazoa > Chordata > Actinopteri > Cypriniformes > Danionidae > Danio > Danio kyathit. The sequence continues at coordinate 53,851,128 of LR812532.1, read as the reverse complement.
ATTATGCAGACTTAATATAAAGGAAACAGATGAGTTATAAAAAATTCACCCCCCTCACAGTTATCATGAAGGGTAATATTAGCTATATACACCAAATTCGTTCTTTGTACCAGGCTGTAAACACCTTTTTTCTGCTGTAAAGTTGGCCATTCTAGCAGTGGGCTCAATAGAAATGTGCTCTATTATGGAGCCAGGACTAGTGGAATTTCGATGAATTGCAGTTTCAGTTACTTCTGTATTTGCTTCACGAGGGAGAGCGGGAGGTTGCCGCTTGGTCTAGATGAGTCTAACACAAGTCTCCAACACTTGGCCTAGTTTTAAATGAAAATGACAATTCCAAAAAACCAAAGACTACAGTATAGCTTTTCACTCACTAAGCAAGTCATTAGACATCAGTGGTTTGTTCTGTAGCCAATTCGGGGGAAAAATCTTAAGGGGGATAATAATATTCCCCTTAGATGTTTTTACTGTGTAAATCTTCTTGTTCTTGTTAAAAAAAACAGATAATTTTTGTCTTCAACTGTATATATTTTTTTCAATTTCTGTTTATTTTATTTAAAGTAATAAAAGGAAACCTATTTTAGCTTATGGTATGTTTTTAGCTAACCCTTGTTAATAATAACTTTGGTATGTGGTGAAATGGCCTCCTTAAATTGCATATTTATTATATAATAAGCTTTAGATTTTTGCAGGTATATAAAAAAAATTGGATTTTCTACAGTTGTGGGAAACCATTTTAAGGCCTAGAAAAAGAACTGCTAATGCTCAGCTTTACAATAATTATTTGGTTGCATTTGATACAAATAATTCTATATGAAGTTAATAAAAATAAATCTAAAAGTTCTTATGCAGGACTAATGAACAACTGGGAAACTGGTTGTTTGTTGAAGGATGTGGCAACCCTGTTATTAAATTATTATAACCTTGTGATAGAGTACACTGCAAAAAATGCTTTTCTTAGATTTTTTGTCTTGTTTCTAGTTCAAATTTAAATCAAGAAGCATTTTCTAGACAAGCAAAAATTGTCTTGTTTTAAGAAATGATATGCTAAAATTAAACGAGTTTTTCCTTAAAATGAGCAAAATAATCTGCCCATGGGGTCAGCAAATAATCTTGTCTTTCCTTCTGAGATAAGATTATTTTGTTTGTTTAAGGAAAACTCACTTAATTTTGATTTACAGGGGAATTACCAACCTATGTCACGGGTTCACCCGCGCATACCGGTTGCAAAAAAAGACCGGTTGCAATAGCAAACATGTCGTGTTGTGCGGTAGGATGCCAAAATCGAAAATCCAAAATTAGAAAACGTAACTTTTACCATACACCACAGTGCTTTTAATGCCAACTGCAGATGTCTTTGGCTAACAGCCATCAGAAGAGCTGAATGGAGTGAGGACCTAATTAAAAATGCTCGACTCTGCAGTTGTCATGTTATATCAAGTAAGTTCACGCTATGCTGAATCATACACATTACTCATTTTTGATTGCAGCAATGATTTCAGCAAAAACAGTTAAATATGGTGAATTAAACTGCGGACACTGAATGCTAATAATGAAATGTAAAAATCTAGGTTCACATACCCTGCAATACAGGTGCAGTTCACTGTCAGAATGCAGTTGTTTTGCTTGTTGATGATTACCCAGGCCTTGTACAGCTCCGTCTTCTTTCCTTGTCTTTGGCTAGGCAGAACCTCGGTTTTTAGCACTACAAAGTTTTGAATCTGCAAATCATGGAGCATTATTTCTTGCACATGACCACACAGAACACAATTGCAGACATCCAAAGACTTGTAGGCCTTTAACTTCTCTCTTGTAAAATCACTTGGCGTTTCAATGAGATAGTTGTATATTTCGGGCTGGATGATTGGCCATTTCGTCTTATCCTATATCCATTGGGAGGGTGCTATCGCAAACGGACCTGTCAGATGAACACCGCTCACCTTAACGCTATTTTTGCCGAATAACTGTGCTTGTTACTCGGTGACAAGCTGTTATAATATCCTGAAAGCATTATGTTAATAATACATGTGATGAAAACCGAGCCCACCAGCTCGTCTTCAGGGGGAGAAATGTGAGTTCGTAAGGGGAAAAAAATTATGGCTTACTCGCAAAGCACTGTCGTGCAAGGTGACGTTTATTTACAGTGCCAAAATGTCCATCCACAGTGAAGGTATATACATGCTGACCCTCCCCCACAGAGTCAAAATCACAGTCCCCTTCTCTTGGCACATAACAAAAACCTGTAAGTTTAGCTTTGCGAGCGGGACACACAGATGCTTTATGACCCGGCTGCTGGCAGTAAAAGCAAATCAAATCTTTGGTTCCAGGTTTTTGGCTTTGTGCATTGTCTGACAGTTCAGTACGACCCCTTTCAGAACCAGTGTTATGTAATGTGTGACGTACAGTACCTTTAGGTGGTTGAGTACGGAGCCCGCTACGATGTGCATTCAGGTACTGCTGAGCCAACCGTGCTGCTGCCTGTCCTGACTTTGGCTCGTGCTCTTTTACCCAGGTGCGTGCGTCGTAGGGTAGCACCCGAAGCAACTGCTCCAGGATGATGATCTCACCAATCTCCTCTTTGGAGTGCCCCTCCGGTTGGACCCATCGCTTGTACAGGTTCTTTAGTCGGTGGTAGGTCTCTGTCGGTGATTCTCCCGCTGGAACTGTAGACGATCTGAAGCGCTGGCGGTATGTCTCGGGAGAGATGTTGAACTTCTCCAGCAGTGCTTCTTTCAGATCAGCATAAACCTCAGCCTGTTCCTCATCCATTGCCAGGTATGCCTCCAGTGCTTGTCCTGTCAGCAACGGAACCAGACGGTAGCTCCACTCCTCCTCAGGCCATCTCCATGTTCTGGCCAGACGCTCGAACCGCCGAAGATAATTCTCAATATCTTCCCCCTGCTGGAAGCTTGGCATCTTTGGCTCAGTCCACTGCATCGGCTCTCGTGGCACTGTGACATTTGGGGAGTCACGGATATAGGCTGGTCTGTGTCTTGTGGATACCTTTGATGCTGGTGTCGGTAGCTCCATTCGTGCGCTCTCTGCATCAATGGAAGTCTCAGCAGGACGTATTGACTGCAGAATGGAATCACGAAGACCTCGGAGCTCCTGCATATATCGGTCCTCTCTCTGTTCTTGAGAGTCCAGAAATCTACGCATCAGGGAAAGCATTCCCTCACCAGCCGTAGCGTCAGAAGTAACTGGCTTGGATGGGGTTGAGCTGGACCTTGAGGAGACTCTGGGACGATTTGTGGCTCCCTCCTCATCCTCAGTTGTCTCCACCGAATTCCAATCAGCCCCTTCCCCTGGCGCTGCCTTCACTTGGGACCGTAAACCCGTCTTCGGTTTTCGGCCTTTCGGCGCTGTCTTGCGAGTAGCCATCCCACCGCTGCCACCAGATGTGATGAAAAACGAGCCCACCAGCTCGTCTTCAGGGGGAGAAATGTGAGTTCGTAAGGGGAAAAAAATTATGGCTTACTCGCAAAGCACTGTCGTGCAAGGTGACGTTTATTTACAGTGCCAAAATGTCCATCCACAGTGAAGGTATATACATGTGCCAACAAAGAAAATCCAAAAAAAAAAAAGTATCAAAGAAACAACAAACAGGAAAATAAAATCTGCAAAAAAAATATACTCCAATTATATCTACCAAAAATAATAATAATAACAATAACAATAGGTATCCACAATATATTCGCTCGAGGCACCACGGTAGCACTCTTGCATTGACTTGTTTACCAAGTATATTTTTTTTGCAGATTTTATTTTCCTGTTTGTTGTTTCTTTGATACTTTTTTTTTTTTTTTTTTGGATTTTCTTTGTTGGCACATGTATATACCTTCACTGTGGATGGACATTTTGGCACTGTAAATAAACGTCACCTTGCACGACAGTGCTTTGCGAGTAAGCCATAATTTTTTTCCCCTTACGAACTCACATTTCTCCCCCTGAAGACGAGCTGGTGGGCTCGTTTTTCATCACAACATATAATATGTAATCAATATAACTTTATCTCCTATACAACAACAAACTGTACCGCATCGGATGTCATTCCCTCACTGTAAATGCTAGCACTCCCGGTTTATTTTTGCAACCTCGCTGCGAGCGCATTCTGAATGTTTACAAACTGGTAATTCGCCTATTATTTCTTTAAACTAGACAATATTGTTTGCTTGTCTAGAAAATGCTTCTTGATTTAAGAAATTTTAGATAGTTGGACTAGAAACAAGACAAAAATAACTCTAAGAAGGAAAGCATTTTTTGCAGTGTACTTTTTTTTGTTTGTTTTTTAAATCACATGGTTATAATAATTATAATATTCACAAAAAGGGTTGCCAGATCCTTAGGTAGTAGTAGTAGAAGTGTATAAATAGCATAAAAATCTTAATACATTTTTCAGCCTATAAATACAACTGCCGCTTGTTGAAGGACAGACACGTACACATTTTTTTTTTCATCAAAATACTAGATGGTAAATTTAATGTGCTTATCGCTTGCATGCAAGTCAAGTTCAGCTTAACTGTAAACACTGGTGTCAAAACAGGGAAAGCAGACCAGTTATCTCTGTTCAACAGTCAAGTCGTATGTCAAAATGATCTGATTCCTTATCTTCTGTCCAGTGTTTAATGTGCAAATGTTTATCTAAAGGGATGGTGGATGTGGTCATACAATATAGCTGAAAGGTATAAAAGTTCTGTTCTGGTAATATTTACCATGTCTTATGTGTCCTTTTGGTTTTGAGCTTTTATGTCTAGAGGCCGTAATTACTATGCATATTATACATATTATACTTGTATATACAGTTGAAGTCAGAATTATTAGCCCCCTTTGAATTTTTTTTCCCTTTTTTTAAAATATTTCCCAAATGATGTTTAACAGAGCAAGGAAATTTTCACAGTATGTCTGATAATATTTTTTTTTCTGTAGAAAGTCTTATTTGTTTTATTTTGGCTAGAATAAAAGCAGTTTTGAATTTTTTTAATTCTAACTTTTAATTAGACTTGAATATCTGTTTTTATTGAACTATCCACACACACACACACCCAAAACAGCAACAGTCAAAATAATAATAATAGAAATAATAATAATATTTGATTAATCATTAAAAAAAACATACAAAATGGAACAAGCAAAGAGTATGTAATGTGTATTTATATAGCGCATTTATTGTGTATGGCCATACACCCAAAGTGCTTCACAATCATGAGGGGAGTCTCTCCACTCCACCACCAGCGTGTAGCATCCACTTGGATAATGCGACGGCAGCCACAGGACAACGGCGCCAGTGCGCTCACCACACACCAGCTATAGGCGGAGTGGAGAGACATCTAATTTAGTGGATGGGGGATAATTGGGAAACCACGATGGGTAAATGTTGATGGAGGGAATTTGGCCAGGACACCAAGATTGCACCCCTACTCTTTATGAGAAAGGCCATGGGATTTTTAATGACCACAGAGAGGCAGGACCTCGCTTTAACGTCTCATCTGAAAGACTGTGCTCAATGACAGTGTAGTGTCCCCTTCACTATACTTGAGCATTAGGACCACAGGTTGAACGATCCCCTAGTTTTCCCATGTGGTCTCCCATCCAGGTACTGACCAGACTCAATCCTGCTTAGATTCAGTGAGTAACCGATGAGTGAACAGTGAGTAGACAAGATTTTTTTTATTGTGTAACCTCGACTGGTTAAGTCTGATGCTAGCAACAAATTTTTTTAAAATATATTTTTGCTGTTAAAACAACATTTGACAAATGAATACATGTAAATGCCTTTAGATCTATTTAATATACAAATATTAATATATGAATAATTTTTAAATATCTAATATAAATAATTTATAGAAATATTCATTCAGTCATTCATTCGTTTTCCTTCAGCTTGGTCCCTTTGTTTATCAGGGGTCGCCACAGCAGAATGAACCACCAACTTACTCAGCATATGTTTTATGCAGCGGATGCCCTTCCAACTGCAACCCAGTACTGGGAAACACCCATACACTCACATTCAAACATATACACTACAGCCAATTTAGTTTCTTCAATTCACATATAGCGCATGTCTTTGTACTTTGGGGGAAACCCACGCCAACACGGGGAGAACATGCAAACTCCACACTAAAATGCCAACTGACCCAGCTGGGGCTCGAACCAGTGACCTTCTTGCTGTGATGCGACAGTGCTAACCACTGAGCCACCGTGCTGCCCTAATATAAATATAATACAGTATATATATATATATATATATATATACAGTTGCAATCAGAATTATTCAGCCCCCTGATTTATTAGCCCCCCTGTTTATGTTTTTCCCCAATTTCTGTTTATTGGAGAGAAGATTTTTTCAACACATTTCTAAACTCATCTCTAATAACTGATTTATTTTATCTTTGCCATGATGACAGTAAATAATATTTGACTAGATATTTTTCAGAACACTTCTATACAGTTTAAAGTGACATTTAAAGGCTTAACTAGGTTAATTAGGTTAACTAGGCAGGTTAGGGTAATTAGGCAAGTTATTGTATAACGATGGTTTGTTCTGTAGAATATTGAAAAAAATATATAGCTTAAAGGGGCTAATAATTTTGACCTTAAAATGGGTTTTAAAAAATTAAAAACTGCTTTTATTCTAGCCGAAATAAAACAAATAAGACTTTCTCCAGAAGAAAAAATATTATCAGACATACTGTGAAAATGTCCTTGCTCTGTTAAACATCATTTGGGAAATATTTAAAAAATAAAAAAAATTCAAAGGGGGTTCAATAATTCTGATTGCAACTGTATATATATATCCCAGTTGATATAATAAGCATCTTGAGTGTGTGTGTGCGCCATTAACTCTGGCATTATGCGTGTGTGTATGCCATTAACTCTGGCATTATGCGTAAAACTGATTCATGAACATGAAGATCGGTTTAATTTATTCCAATGTTTGTATTCATTCATTTTTTTTTTGGCTTAGACCCTTTATTAATCAGGGGTTGCCACAGCGGAATGAACCGCCAACTTATCCAGCATATGCTTTATGCAGCGGATGCCTTTCCAGCTGCAACCCAGTACTAGGAAACATCCATAAACACTCATTCACACACCCACTCATACACTGCGGCCAATTTAATTTACCCAATTCACCTGTACCGCATGTCTTTGTACTGTGGGGGAAACCGGAGCACCCAGAGTAAACTACACCAACACGGGAGAACATGCAAACTCCATACAGAAAGGCCAACTGACTTAGTCGGGGCTTGAACCAGTGACCTTCTTGCTGTGAGGCGATCGTGCTACCCTTGTATATATTTATTTGAGTTTTTTTTTTTTTTTTTTTAGAAAATAAGAAATGGAGCAACACCAGTCTTAATAGTGATCAACAATATGTCGTAAATGTTTTTAAAAGAGCCGAACTTGATTTGTTTTCCTTTTCATGTGCTCCACTAGCCATCAACAGATAGTGTCTCTGCTGTCAGTTGTTTTTGCTTCCCACTGCTTTGTAGTCACGAGAATTTGGTATTTAGCAGCAAGTGGTAACAAAGCTCTCATTGAGCGGATGTAATTATTGCAGGCCAGCGAGACCGAGACCTCAAGATTAGCTTGTGTAAAGAGGGACGTACGCAGAATTAATGTAATAATCAGCATTCAGACATGCATATTATGACAATACCAACGAAATGCACAACTTGGAGTATATGATGTCAAATATTTAATGGCTCCAAAGTAGAAACATGGCAGTTTGCTTGAAGATTATTTTGGTCAAATCAACCATTCATCCGGTAGTTATTATACAGTTATTAAAGCGCTTGAAATGTCATTAGAAAACTAGCAGAAAGAGAAATCACATCAGAATTAGGAAACAATGTCAAGCCTCTGGGTCAGACATTGAGGATGGATTTATCATTGCATTGCTTTCACAACCTCATGCAATTTCACTAATTAATTTCCGTCTTTTTTTCAATTTACATTAGTATGGATAATCGGATAAGCATGAAGAGAAACACTGAAGCTACTCCAGACGCTCAATGGGCTTTAGGTCAATTGTGTTTAATTCATGTCAAAATATGAACTCCTTTCACAATAATATTTGGCACTGTCTCTCTGGAATATGGCCATGGGAACATCTTTTTACACAGTTTAAGAAATAAGAAGCTATAAAAGATTAAAGCAACACACATATTAATCACTGCAATAAAGGTCCAATCACTTATATTATATTTTTATATGTATTCAACTTAGCAAAAAGTGCTTTAAAACCAGTAGAAAGGGGGAATGTGTGATATCAAAATGATTTAAAACTGCCTCAGCCATTAGAGGTTTAGCAATATATCAGAGTGCACTTTTGTTATCAGACAGAAGTGATGGGATTTTGGTTGCTGGCGATCTCATGTTCTGTTTATCAATATTTACATTTGTTCCTTCTACTAAGTGCAATGTTTTATTTTCATTTTAAAAACGAAAGGCCTCCTCAGTTGTGCTTTTCACTTCTGCATTTGCCAGTCTTCAGTGTGTTTGCTTATCTTTGTTTTTTGGACCAAAAATGGCTGCTGCAGCTGCAAGAAGCCCAACGCCAATGGCTGCAGCAACACCAATTCCAACACCGACCTCCACTGCGTTTCGCACCTGTCAAAATAGACAAAATGCACGATTACCGTAAAAAATTGACCATAAACTTTGAAGTGGTTTTTTAATTTTGACCATTAAAGACCTGTTTACTCTAAGCAGGAAATCTACTAAAGTTAATCATAATTAAAAAACACTGTAATGTCCACAGCAATTGATGAGAACGTTATAATAGCATCGGCCACTTTTAAAAGCAGGATAAATTCTGATTGGCTGTTAAAGTTTTTATTTAACAGGTGGTTACAAAAAAAATCTATCTGGAACAATATCGTTCCTTTGTGATGCTTTAGATATACACTCACCGGCCACTTTATTAGGTACACCTGTCCAACTGCTTGTTAATGCAAATTTCTAATCAGCCAATCAATCACATGGCAGCAACTCAATGCATTTAGGCATATATAGACATGGTCAAGACAATCTGCTGCAGTTCAAACCGAGCATCAGAATGGGGAAGAAAGAGGATTTAAGTGACTTTGAATGTGGCATGGTTGTGGGTGCCAGATGGGCTGGTCTGAGTATTTCAGAAACTGCTGATCTGCTGGGATTTTCACGCACAACCATCTCTAGGGTTTACAGACAATGGTCCGAAAAAGAAAAAATATCCAGTGAGTGGTAGTTCTGTGGGTGCAAATGCCTTGTTGATGCCAGAGGTCAGAGGAGAATGGTCAGGCTGGTTCGAGCTGATAGAAAGGCAACAGTAACTCAAATAACCACTCGTTACAACCGAGGTCTGCAGAAGAGCATCTCTGAACACACAGCATGTCGAACCTTGAGGCGGATGTGCTACAGCAGCAGAAGACTACACCGGGTGCCACTCCTGTCAGCTAAGAACAGGAAACTGAGGCTACAATTCGCACAGGCTCACCAAAATTGGACAATAGAAGATTGGAAAAATGTTGCCTGGTCTGATGAGTCTCAATTTCTGCTGCGATATTCGGATGGCATTGTCAGAATTTGCCTACAACAGCATGAAAGCATGGATCCATCTTGCCTTGTATCAACGGTTCAGGCTGCTGGTGGTGGTGTAATGGTGTGGGGGATATTTTCTTGGCACACTTTGGGCCCACTAGTACCAATTGAGCATCGTGTCAACACCACAGCCTACCTGTGTATTGTTGCTGACCATGTCCATCCCTTTATGACCACAGTGTACCCATCTTCTGATGGCTACTTCCAGCAGGATAACGCACCATGTCATAAAACGCAAATCATCTCAGACTGGTTTCTAGAACATGGCAATGAGTTTACTGTACTCAAATGGCCTCCGCAGTCACCAAATCTCATTCCAATAGAGCACCTTTGGGATGTGGTGGAATGAAGATTCACATCATGGATGTGCAGCCAACAAATCTGCAGCAACTGCATCATGCTATCATGTCAATATGGACCAAAATCTCTGAGGAATATTTCCAGTACGTTGTTGAATCTATGGCACGAAGGATTATGGCAGTTCTAAAGGCAAAAAGTGGTCCAACCTGGTACAGGTAAGGTGCACCTAATAAAGTGGCCGGTAAGTGTACACTACCAGTTAATGTTTTTTTCAAACATTGTTTTGTTCAAAAGACTGAAGACTGTTCACTAAGCCTGCATTTATTAATATATTAAGATACAACAAAAACATTAAAATATTATTTAAAATACATGGTTTCTATTTTACAAAGTTTTTATTTCAGAATCTTTAGCATTATTACTCGTCACATCATGCTTGAGAAGTTTTTTGGTGCTTTAAAAAAAAATATTTATTATTATTATTATTATTATTATTATGAAAACTACTACAGATAAATGCTGATCTTTGGATCTTTCTGTTCATCAAAGAATCTTGAATGTATACTTAACTGTTATTAAACAGTTTTAATAGTAATAATAAACATTTCTTGAACAGCAAATCAGCATATTAGAGTGCTTTCTGAATGATGATGTGACTGAAGTAATGATGCAAAAATTTCAGCTTTGAAATCACAGGAATAAATTACATTTAAAAATCTGATCAAATAGAAACCAGATATTTTAAATAGTTAAAATATTTCACATTTTTACTGTTTTCACTGTACTTTGCATCAAATAAATTCAGGCTTGGTGAGCAAAAACATAAAAAAAATCTTACTGTTTTAAATGTGTATGTTATTCACTGCCATTTTTAAAAAATTAAGAATAATATAGGAATTGGTATATTATTATACTTTTTATATATATATTCAATCTGTACCTGTCGAGAGTGAGCCTTTCCGTATCTCAGCTCCGTAACAAAGTGCTCACAGTTCCCACTAAACACACAATACGGAAGTTCTCGTCCCAAAAGACTGTGCGCGTCCCGCAGAATAGCACAAATATCACGTGGCTCATATTTGTCATCCAGGAGGTTGTTGATCTGATATTTATCATTGCCAACGATTTCATAAAGTTCTTCTTTCTTCACTATGGCTTTGTCATACAGCACTGACATCATACTGTAGGCTCCAGCTTGAGCATGTTCAGCTATAAGGAAAGAAGTCAGGTGACATCCATAAGACTTTAAAAGCAATAACTCGTATCAATATAAAGCTCAATAGATGAAGCATTTAAAACAACTCACAGGGTGGAGCCAGGTGAATCACATAACCTTCACCCACATATATAACCCAGTGCTGATATCCACCTCTGAAGATTTCAATAAGGTCTCCAGGCTCTGGTTTCTGATCAAACTAGGAGACAATATAAAAGCCGTTTCACTAGTGAATATTAGGATATTATAAGCTTTCATAACACTTGAGTTTAACCCTTATGTTCTGTTGGGGATGTTTTTGTGTACTCGGGGGTGATTTTGAGTCTTTATCTGGCCATAACTTTTTCTGTTTCAGCTAGCGGCATGGTTTTTGGCGAAATTTTTTAAAAACTCAATGATACACTGTTGGCAAATTTACTACTCTTTTGTTATGTTCGGGATGAAAACATCCACTGAATTAAACTGCTGTAAAAATGCATCAGATTAATATTTTTTTCTAATATTTCTTGCAGAAATCTTAATCAACCATGAACAGTGATGACACTGCGTCTGTAAACTTGACACATACTTAATAACACAAGCAACATTAATTAAAATATATAAAAAGCTGATTTTTTTTAAATAGGCTTTAAAATTAGTATTTGTTGATCTCTAAAACATATATTAAACTATAAAAAAAGCTGAATCTTTCCTAATCTTCAAAATAGGCTTTAAATTTAATATGCGTTCATCTCAAAAAAATATTAAGCATGCCAGGTTAACCATCATCACCTACAAAATCCTCAAAATGTTAATTTTAACCAATTTAACCTCAAGAACTTACTCTTGTGTATGGCTAAAAAAAACAGAAAGTGAAAGTGTTTGCTGCAGCTTTCTTATCTGCGGATGTCATACTGATACTTTCACAGAGGTGTGACGTTATTATCTGTAATATACGCTTTAATATTTGTGCCGTTACAGACCTCGAGCCTTGAGCAATAAGCAGCATGATTACCAAACTGTGCAAAAGTATCAAACAGTATGACTTCATCAATGCCAGCAGCACTAAAATGATATATATTATATGTTTTTTAATGTTATATTTCATTATTATTTCCAGGTGTTTCAGATTATTAAATGATATTTACCTTTGTCGGTGCCATGGCAACCTCAACGAACTTTTCGTTTATAACGTTTCCTCAGTCCTAAGGAGAAAAACAATGAAACTCAAGCGGCTCTTTAACATCAAATATACGTTTAATTTCCTAGCTATTTGCCCATAAAATGACAGAATATAAACCTCTATGTATATTTTCTGGACATCAAATCGTATATGCGTAAGTTAACTAATAAAAAATCGACACTCGGACTAAAAAAATCAGAATGTAAAAACAGCTCGACGTCTATCTCGATAAACAAACAAGCAAACAAATTCCCGCTCCATACTAACTGTACCCCAGGCTTTACACACGGTTTTCATTTCGTAATATCGTAACACATTTGATTTGTACTTACAGTGATGTCTCAGCGAGTCCGTGTATGTGTGTATACTACAGTCCGCTGTATGTGCCTGAGGTAAAAATAACATCAGAGCGCAGAAATCAGCTGATGTGGAGGATGAGAGAAAGGCTTCGACCAATCAGCGCGCAGAGTCAGTCGGCGCTGAAAGCGATCATTGGCTGACAGACGCCCTTTTAAAGTGACCATGCTGTGTTAACCCTTGTGTACTGTTCAAATTGACAACACTTTCGTTATGTTTGTGGCTGTTTTTGCCCCATTGGTTTCCATTATAATGACATTTTAATTGACATACAGACATATAGTTTTGCATTCTTGATTGTTGGTCGTTTTTACTGTTGATCATCAGTTGTCAGCATTAACCCTTTAGATAGGCCTGTGCAAAAAAGTTTCTGCCTTTTATATGGAGTTCAATGGCGTAAAACAGCCGATTATTAGTTTTTGTGCATACATTTACTATGTTTTGAGAGCTGAGCTGCTTATTTTGATTTCCTCAGCTCAGACATACTTTTTTTGGCATTGCAACTGATGATCAACAGTAAAAATAAAACAATTACCTCTTCTCAATAGGAAAACTAGCAACAATCAACAATGCATGACATGTCATGGCTTTGCAATCAAAAAAATGTCATTATCATGGAAGTTAATGGGGCAAAAACAGCCACAAACGTAAGGGTAGTAAATTTGCCCAGAGTGAAATATTAATTATTATATTGTTTTGACTATTTACTTACTAGTACTTTCTACTAGTACTTAGTTTTGTACTATTGTTTAATAGTTATGCATAATAGTTATATGTTTGTATTATTGTTTAATATTACTTATTACATATATTTAAAAAATAATCTTAACTCGTCTTGACTGCATTACCGCAAATCAAGTTCTATTTGTTATCAGATTTATGTCAGACACAGTTCATTTCATTGTAAACAGCTTTACATTACATTTATAAACATTTATACATGTTTGTGTGTGCACTGTTAAAAAATTTACATAAGTTAGCCATGCATTTCCATATAATGCGATTCATGTTTTTATTTTTTGCCATTTGTTTGTGCTTTTTAATTGCATTATGGGAGCTTGATCTTTCTTGCAACACACTTTGAAAAAGTGCTTTCTCTTCTTTGTTGGCCCGAAGGCTTATACTTTTGCAGTGGAAGTCAACTAAACCACCAACATATACTAAATGGGTAGAAAATGTCATGGCATATCTAAAGCTAGAAAAACTTAAAAATAGCACCCAAGGCTCAAATAATAGATTCTTCAAAGTTTGGAGACCATTCCTGTCATATTTTGAGAACAGATTTATTCCAAATACTTTAATTGTAAGTCCCCCAAACTCACCCCTTTTACTATTTTTTTTATTTACCTTTTTCTTTTTTAATTAGTATTATTTCACCTTGTATTTTTTTTTCATGTACTTTGTTCTTGTATATGTTTAAGTTGCTCTGTTTTTCTGAAAAATTCAATAAAAAGACTTGGTACTACTACTACTTTGAAAAAGTGACTTTTATTAACATTTTTAATAGTTTGAAGTGATATATTGTGTGGATTGGTGTTGTATATTATGCCACAAAAACCTTGTAATAAACTGCCAGTTCATTTTCTGTTATTTCACAGACTTATTTCTCTATATATTATTTCATATACATGATATTATTTCAAACTATACTAAAATGTCAATAAAAGTCACTTTGTTAAACTGTAGAGTTGAATTTTCATCATCAAACGTGGACAGAGCAGAGATCAACATCCCATAATGCAATTCACAACTGTAAATAAACAGAAAACACTTGTGAATCACAAAATACGGAAACTCTTAATTAACAGATTTTTTTAACGTGTGTTATTACCAATATGGTTTTAATCATTGTATAATGATACAGGGATTACAATGTAAACATGGTCAACCAAACGACACATACAAAATAAATTGGATAAAATGCCCCAAACTAATTTACAGACTTCAAAAAAGGCATCAACAATAGCTTCTTCATTTTCCACTGTTCATTGTGTTTGCTTCTCTTTGTTGTTTGAACCAAAAATCTTTACAACAGCATAAGCAAGGACTCCGATGCTAATTCCTGCAGCAACACCAATCTCCACTGCTTTTCGCACCTATAAGAAACAACAATATTATCAAAATGTATTAATTGTGATAAGTTATTGCTGTTTAATAATCATAAGAATAAATAATCTACTATCATATTACATCATATATATATACAGATTATTTTAAGAGATGTAAAACAATAACAATGGTCTCAACATGTTTCCTGTTTTACATGTTTAATTTCTATAGCTTCAGAGAATTCAAAAGGAGCCACATATTGATAAATAATGTTATGATAGCTGTTTTAACATTGAGTTATGATTGAATTAACTCATGTTACAGTTATGAAATAGTTTGATAACAGGCAGGAAATGTTTATGGGTCAATGACATGACCACATTGAAATGGCCCGAAATTATTCATACTCTTGGCAAATTCTGACTTCAATTTACTTTTATTCAACAAGCAATTTTCTTTTAACCAGAAATGACACAGGCTTCTCTTAAAAGATAATTAGACGAGGTACAAGAGGCATCATTGTGGTAAAAAAGAATATTTCTAAGCTTTTATTTACAAAACAAAAACTTTATGTCAGAATTTGCCAGGGGTATGAATAATTTCAGGCTTGACAGTATGTATTTTTACTATGAAGCTATTGAATCTAAATCGGCTGATTAAAACTCAGTGGCATGCTATTATTTTCATACAAACGCACAGCTAAAGTAGTTCCAGGTTTTGACCACATCACAGTTCCATATCACTACACTGAATGGTTTCAGTTCTCACAGAAGAATTTGCACTATATTATGCCTGTAGAACAACTGTTGCATGAATATACAGTCTATTTTCCTACAAATACAAATCAGGGGTCGCCACAGCCGAATGAATCGCCAACTATTCCAGCAAATGTATTACAGAGCGGATGCCCTTCCAGCGGCAACCCAGTACTGGGAAACACCCAAACACTGTCATTCACACACACTACGGCCAACTTAGTTCATCCAATTCACCTATAGCGCATGTCTTTAGACTGTGGGGGAAATCGGAGCACCTGGAGGAAACCCATGCCAACATAGGGAGAACATGCAAACTCCACACAGAAATGCCAACTGGCCAAGCTGGAACTTGAACCAGTGACCTTCTTGCTGTGAGGCGACAGTGCTAACCACTGAGCCACCGTGCCGCCCAGAATAAAACACATTCTAAATATTAATACTAACAGTCAAAAATCACACCAAACAGAACAAAAGGCTTTGGATGGGATGAGTAAGAAACTAGTGCTACACACAGGAGCAGTTTGAGGAAAAAAACCTGACAAATATCTTGAAATGCAACATCTGAATAATGTCTTTAGGTGTGATTATCATAGTATAAGTGGAATAATTTACTCCGATATGTTGAATTATTGGAAAATAATGGACAGCTTTTCAACATGACCACATCAGCACCTCAAGTGTGCATTTTTTTCTAATAATTCAAAGGCCTGTTGTCAATCAGATTCCCAAGTTTTTCATGATTCCGCGATCACTTAATTCAACGTAAGATCAACAAAAAGTCGCAAATTTTTGCAGTTGGAGTGGGATTTTTCAGCCTGTGCAGTATGCAGACGCGGATGAATCGTGAGTGATTTACATGTGAAGCCATGCAAAGATGGGATTAGACATCTTGTGGCACGAATTGGGTGTTTTGTGCGCTTGACACGTTTCAAACTGCAAAAGAAAGCGAGCAAACATTTAACAAACGGAGCAATGGAACGAACAGATGGAGATTGATTAAGGATGACGGCCGCTGGGCGTGACCGAATTTAGGGACATTGGCTGTTTCTCAATTCCAAGAATGCAGAGAACGGACTTGCGTTCTTGTGAAGACTAGTCTTCTCAGCTGTCCTCAGAAGAATGAACTCGGGAGAGCGAGATTCTTCCTGATGGTCACATGACCTTTACGCGTTTTTATTGGAAAATTATTTAAACATTACAGTTTTCATACAATGATTTATTGTTTTTCCCCTTTTCAAAATATGTACTCTGCATAAAGACTTTACAAATATATGTTGCACAATACAAATAAAACAGATTTTAATACGAAATTCAGCAAATAAACACCCTTAATGTGTTTATTCCTTTATTAAGATTTTCAAGGTGATGTTTACTTTCACCATCTCAATTAAGAAAACTCCTGAGATAAATAAGTTATATCCCTAAACTTTAATAATAAACCTATATAAAATGCTGTGCTTCCCACCTCCAGTCGCAATGACTTCTGGGACTTCTAGAGCGAGTTCGGTGCTCAAGTCTGCATGGGTGCGTCCTCGATATCAAGAACACATCCGGGAACTTTCACACGTCCTCCGTTCTTGCGGTCTTGACTATTGGAACTGAACTTTGGCAGCTGATGATGATGAACACGAGGACACAAAATCGCTGAAGAACGCATATTGAGAAACAGCCACAATTTGTGCTTTACATGTATGGCTGGGGTGACGCGGTGGCGCAGTAGGTAGTGCTGTCGCCTCACAGCAAGAAGGTCACTGGTTCAAGCCTCAGTTGGGTCAGTTGGCGTTTCTGTGTGGAGTTTGCATGTTCTCCCCGCGTTCGCGTGGGTTTCCTCCAGGTGCTCCGGTTACCCCCACAGTCCAAAGACATGTGGTACAGGTGAATTGGGTAGGCTAAATTGTCCGTAGTGTATGAGTGTAAATGAGTGTGTATGGGTGTTTACCAGAGATGGCTTGCAGCAGGAAGGGCATCCGCTGCATAAAACATATGCTGAATAAGTTGGCGGTTCATTCCGCTGTTGCGATTAATAAAGGGACTAAGCCAAAAAGAAAATGAATGTATGGCTGGTATTATAATGTGCGTCAAATCGATAAATGATCTCGTTGAACTTCTTCCATGCAGTTTAGAGCTGCACAATTAATCGTAAAAGATCGCGATCTCGATTCGACCCCCCTAGACGATCTTAATCCAGCATTTATACGATTCTGCCAATCATATTTTCAAGTTCAGGAGAGAAGCAAAGACGGCCGCACAAGTCTTCACGTTGTTTTACATACAATGTTCAGCAACGTGGACACCTCCAAATGGTGTTGAGTCATATACTGTATTTATAAGGTATAATTCACCCACAAATGTAATTTCTGTCTTCATGTAATGATGTATTTGTGGCCGCGAAATCACACGTGACGTGAGCTGACCATGAGCTGTTATCACAGAGAGGGAGTTCAGTAAAGTTAGCAACAGATTCGCAGATTCGTATTTTCCGGATCAATAACTCATGACCGAAACATTGTTCCTACACAAATAGCACCTCTTTTCAACCGTCGCAATGTATACAACCACCTACAACCTTATTTTCCTAAAAATGAGCTTTCCTACGCGCTGGATGCATTATATTGATCTCTATGCGCAGGCGGCAAAGAGACCGATCCTTAGGGACCGTCTACAAAGACCAAACGCGAAAACCAATACTACAAAAGCTGTCAATAACTTCCCTCTAACTCATTATACTGCCATCAAACTCAGATCACACGTCACTGCTGTCCTGCTGGTTAGACTACAACACTTATTTTTCCGAAAAACTAATTTGCATATTCAATATATTGCATATAAATATTCAATAACTGTACTGAACTGTAATTTACAGTAAAGTTATTGAACATTTTTCATTATAGAAATTCATAAAAAATATGCAAAAGTTTTTTTGAAAAATCGCGGGGAGTGAAATCTGAGAGAGAGAAAGTAAGATTGAGGATAGAAATAAGAGTTATACAAACTTCATTTGGCTTAATCCCTACTGTTTTAGATCTTTTCTAGGCGAGAGACCAAAATAAAGAAGCTTTATTTTTATTATCTGTATCATTGACATTGTGTCAGATTGCACACCTAACACAGTAGGCTACCTATAATGGTAAATAAGATATATATATAATTTTTAATATTTACATATTTTTTAAGTCGCAAAATTGTCCGCAAAGTTCTGGGAATTATCGTCACAAAATCATCAGTCATTTTTATCGCAAAAAAAAAAAATCACAAAAAAAAATCATAAAAAACCAGGGGGTCTGGTCAATTATTCCTTACTTATTGTATATAGTATATAGAGTTGAAGTCTGAATTATTAGCCCCCCTGTATATTTTTTCCCAATTTCTGTTTAACAGAAAACATTTATAGATATCATAGTTTAATAACTAATTTCTAATAACTGATTTCTTTTATCTTTGCCATTAAACAGTACATAATATTTTACTAGATATTACTAGATACAGATTAAAGTGACATTTAAAGGCTTAACTGGGTTAATTAGGTAAGTCAATGTATAACAATGGTTTGTTATATAGACAATCGAAAATAAATATTGCTTAAGGGGGCTAATAATATTCACCTTAAAATGGTTTAAAAAAATTAAAACTGCTTTTATTCTAGCCGAAATAAAACAAATAAGCCTTTCTCCAGAAGAAAAAACATTATACACTCTTAAAAGAAACGGTTCTATATAGAACCAAAAATGGTTCTATCAAGCGCTTCATATATGGAACCCCAAAAAGGTTCTATATAGAACCATTTTAGGGGTTCATTAAATAGAACCCCAAATGGTTCTTTGAATTTAAGTTAGATGGTTCTATTTAGAACCAATTAAGGGTTCTTTTTATTTATTATTGAATTAATGTTATTTATTATTGAATAAAAAAATAAAACCAATCCAGAAAATTCAAATTGTTTAAATTTATTCAATTCATTTATACAAATATTTTTTTAATAATATTTAAAATTGCACCTCTGCATACTTTGTATTAGATGGCAGATCTACCTCTAAACATTTTACATGTTATTATTTAATTAGTAAACATCATTAACAGCTTGATGGCATTCAACAATCTAATTCTACTAATTTCACTTTTTGATAAACTTTCATAAGCTTGTTTACTGTTTAAACAATTACAGTACTTAACTTTCAAACATCTCTAAAATGAAGAAAAATATATCACAATGCATATACAGTAGAAACAATACACAAATAATTAAAACATCTATTAAATAACACTACAATTTCAACAAGTTGACGGTACATGTATGTATTGGTCATGGCGACAACCATTTTAATACATAATGTTTAATGAAAGTCATTAAAAAAAGTGTTTAATGGCACACAAAACATTGCAAAATGATTAGACAAAACACTGCGAACAGCCATTCCACAACCTGTAGCATGTCCATGTCTGTCGGTCTCTCTTATAATGTAAATAGTTTTGTCCATGGGTGGCACAGTGGCTCACTGGGTAGAACTGTCACCTCACAGCAAGGTCACTGTTTCGAGTCCCGACTGGGCCAGCTGGCATTTCTGTGTGGAGTTTGCAAGTACTCCCAGTGGTCGTGTGGGTTTCCTCTGGGTGCTTTGGTTGGCCCTGCAGTCCAAAGGCATGCACACAGTATATGTGACCTCGCCATAGTGAGTGAATGTGTGTAGGTGTAAGAGAGAGTATATGGGTGTTTCCCAGTGCTGGGTTGCGGCTGGAAAGGCAAAGTAACTGGTGATGCATTCCACTGTGGTGCCTCTGATAAATGATTGAGCTGAAGGATAGCGAGTGAGTGTTGTCCATTGTAATGCTGACACTTCAAGCCTTGACAGAATCAGGAGAGCTGTTGAATCCTGGTTGGTGTAGGACCTTTGGATTTTCTGTAAAACAATATTTTAATGTTCAGTACTTTTAACCAATAACCATAAGTCATCAAATAGAATTACAGTTATAATTAATATAATTAAAGTGTGTGTGTGTGTGTGTGTGTGTGTGTGTGTGTGTGTGTGTGTGTGTTTGTGTTTGGGGGGGATATAGGGTGTAGTTACCTTCTGTGGTTTCTTCTGCTGGTCCAGTGAGGCTGACGTAGCACTTCCTTCTTTCCTTCCCTTCTTTTGGGCAATTTCTTTTAAAGATTTTCTGTGTTCTTCACCAAGTCTTTTTATGCAGCATCCTAAATGCAAAATATTTTGTTAACTTCATGTGTAAGTTTCCAAATGACACATTTTCAGCAATACATGATCCTTAAAGTCATCCTGAACTCAAGGTTTCAATTGTATACCATACAGTGATGCATTTTCAAGACCGAATGCTCAATAAGAAACATGATGCGCACAAAGTTGATTAGAAATACAGTGTAGACAGCTGTAATATATTTTCTATTCAATCTGCAATTCATTTGTTACAAAATTTCATGAAATGTACATTTCTGAGTGACCTGAATTCAGTAGGTACATTAAATAAAACAATAAAATTAGAATAGGAACAAAACAAAATAACTATATCAAATAACATACATCATATTTGGCAGATACTTTTATCCAAAGGACTTAGATTGTCTTTAATCTATACATTTATTAGTATGTGAGCCCTGGAACACCTTTGGCATTGCTAATGCATTGCTTTACTAAATGAGCTATAAGAATGTAACATACACTGATTTTTCATATCTTTTTGGCACACAACGTAACAGTGTTTACTCACAAGCAGTGGCACTCCAAGAAGAAGAAACTGCTCCATTAGTTCTGCAAATTCCTCCATAATATGTACTCTGGAATAGAGTGTATTTCTTTCGGTTCTTGACTTAAGAGTAACTGGTGTCACATTCCAGGTCCATCACAATCTGAGGTAGGAAGACAGCATTGTAGAGTGTGTAAATATGAATTTAAATCACAGAATTAATCGACCTTTGACATAAAATAAAATTTATTGAACTGAACTTGCCTTGTGTTAAGTTCCTCAGTCTAGTTCACTTCCTTTTGATCCCATACTTTTGCTTCATTTGCAAGATAATTGATGAGCTCACCACTGAAATCCTTTCATTTCTAAATTTGTTTTGAAAACATTCCAACAAGGTATCCTGTAGGCAAATTTACACTTTCTTTCAAAACAAATTTTTCTCTGCAAGACTTTTTAATAAGCAATGAGCTTAATATTCTCACTGTATTAAAACTGCACCAATAAGTAATAGAATATTTTTGTGATATATTATTTCAGCACCCAACAACCAAGTCTGAAATATGCATGTTATAAAATACAATAATTTACCAGGTGTGCTTGTTGATGTCAAAATATGGATGGGGCATGAGTCCTTCTTTAAGCTGGGATCCTTCCTCTTTAAAGCTACTTGTGTCCTGCAGGCCAAGGTTGGGAACTTAATATGGGTTCCATGAATCTTTTCTGTAATCATGAATACAATGTTAATGTCTTTTATAATATTCATTTAATTTTAGTTATCACAATACAGTTTGTTTGGATTTTAAAACAATGATACATACCGAGCACAAGATTTATGATGCAGTTCAGTTTCCAGGCTGTTTGAAGACAAATAAGATATATATTAAAATATGAATTTTAAATATATATATTTAACAAGGTTCAATATTTCAAAATACATTTAGCCTGCATTTTTATGTCCTTCATAAATAACACCTGATCTTTCATCTATGGATTATTAAAATATGTTTTGGCTTTAAAAGGTTTCAATAATTCAATAATATATTAGCAATATATTGCACATCATTCACATCAATCTACATTGTATAAGCGCTATAGAAATAAAGATGAATTGATCTGAATTGAATCGTCACGAATTCAGCGCGTGCACGGTGCGGTTACGAGCGCTGCACTGCCCTTGCGGTTTTAATGCAGACTAGCCCGAATGTCTCAACAGTGGGCAGTAGTGTCCACTACTTTGCAGAGTTTAGCTCAAACCCTGATAAAACACACACGAACAAGCTAGAAGTGAGCGTTTGTTCAGTGGTGAAGCAAAAACTTGCGGGGAAAAAAGCGGAAATCGGCTCATATCAAATTTCCGTTAAAACAATGTGCACGCGCTTATTCACGCTCCCTCTCGAAGCTCGCCTTCAAATAACACGGCTGTGTTATTGTTATTGGTAGTTTAATTAATATTGACAAACAAATAAAGCGAGATTGTAACTTATTTCTAATACAAAGCAGAGCAAATTCAACTTATGCAGATTTCTGAACCCAAGGGTGACGATCGAGGTCATCAGTAAAGCACAGTATTTATCCATATAAACGTTACTCCCAACCCCCATATTCAGTCTGTATCACCATATAACAAGGGATTTTCTATCAAATAGAAACATTAACGTTACCTCATAATCGAAATATTTCATTATTATAATATTTTAAAATGAATAACGTACCTGAATGATGAAGCTGAAGCTGAAATATTGGACTTCTCCTTTTCAAAAATTAACCGTCACTCTCGACTCGAGGCTCTTCACCACCAGTCCACCAATAGGAATGACGACACCAGAGGGCTTTTTTATGATTATTAGTTTTAAATAAATTATTAAACCATAACAACGTGGTACTGCACAGTCTAAATAAACTAGTTATTTTATTTATTTCACAAAATGATTTGTCAAAAATGTTAAATATTAAGTATATATAAAATGCTAATGTACAAACCTGCATGAAAAAAATTCCATCATACTGTACTTTGATTAGGTTTTTGACCACAGCAATCATTTTATTACGTTTGGACTCAAAAATCATTGTCTCTCCGTGTTATAGCTTATAATTATTTTATAATCTTTAATAATTATCTAATAAATCAAAAATTATAGAACCATTTTAATCAAAAAGGTTCTTTGCACTCAAAGGGTTCTAAATAGAACCATTTTTAGGGTAAAAGGTTCTATTTGCCAAGTATAGAACCCCAGGGTTCTATATAGAACCTCAATGAACCTTTTTTTTTTAGAGTGTAGGAAATACTGTGAAAAATTCCTTGCTCTGTTAAGCATCATTTGGGAAATACTTGAAAAAAAAATGTACAAGAGGGCTCATAATTTTGACTTCAACTGTATGTAATTCCAATCAGCTGTACCTGTCGAGAGTGAGCCTTTCCATATCTCAGCTCGGTAACAAAGTGCTCACAATTCCCACTGAACACACTATACGAACGTTCTTGTCCTAAAAGACTGTAGGCGTCCTGCAGAATATCATTAATCGGACGAGGCTCATATTTGTCATCCAGAAAGTTGTTGATACGGTAATCATGATCGCCAACTACTTCATAAAGGTTTTCCTTCTTCACTTTGGCTCTTTCGTGTAGCACAGACATCAAACTGTTGGCCCCGGCATGAGCATGTTCAGCTATAAAGAAAGAAAATCAACAATGAAAACAATCAGGAGACTTTGTTTCAGGTAAAACTGCCTACAAGCTCTGCAGTATGTGAAGCATGTTAAACATAAAAAAACAAAACTCACAGGGTGGAACCAGGTGAATCACATAACCATCTCCGACATAAATAGCCCAGTGCTCATAAATGCCTCGAAAGATTTCAATGAGGTCTCCGGGTTGTGGTTTCTTATCAAACTAGAAGACAATATAAGGCTTTATAAAAAAATACAGAGGCTTATATTTGTCTACAAATATTAAGACAGTTTAATTAACATAAACCAACTCCATTTGTACTTGAAAGTGAAACTGTAAACTTTTAAATAGCAAAGCAAACACAGTCTGCAGGTTTCAGAGAGGTTTTAATCAAGTATTTTAGCTATTTCTGCTGCTGTAAACAATGTAAACAAGAATTTAAAGTGTCTCATATTCTCTCCCCTCCTGTTAACGTAAAATTTCGACAGACTTCATATTCATCTACTTGTTATTTAGTATCAGTGAATTTGTCAATAACAACATCAGAAATATATATATTTCCATTCTTCCGAGTAGTTTGAAGGTATTAAATGTATTTAAATACCTTGTTCATGGCGATATCAAACTTTGTGTTTTGCTTTTCAGTCCTATTAGAAACATAACAAAACATTTTATACCATTTTAGCTTCTATATAAAGATTACTGTTGAATTTACGTATCAAATACATCAGATTGACTGAAGGAGCAACACTCGACTACAAAAAACAAACAAATAACAAACAAGTGCCCTTAATATTCTTGCTTATTTAGTAATTAATTTAATAATTGACAACACTGTTGTCTTAAAGAATGAATATCTTATACTTACAATGATGTCTGTCGAAGTTGTTTCGTTTCTGAAGCAAGTAACCATAGACTTCACAGAATAAATAGATCTCGCTGCTCGACCAATCACAGACCTTCACTGAAATCGACGCGTTTATGGGCTGGTTTTCCTCGGAAACTATTGTAAATATATTTAGTTTTATTGACGTCTCTTTTGTTCACTTTATTTCAGGTCTTATCAGATGACTGATCAGATAACCACAGGTTTTAGGAGCCACAGCGAACTTTGTCAAGTTCATGCACCTGTTACACGGTTGTTGCTAGATCAGATATGGCTGCGTCCTGATGTTAAGGGAAATTATTTATATTATTTATTAAATTTCCCATTGATTGTATTTTATTAACGTCTACCCCCACCTTAACCCAACACCGTCACACTTATATGAACATTATATCATACTAATTATACATTGAATGTCACTGAGTGTTGTTGCCTTCATAAATGTGCTTATTAATATCAGCTTTAGAAATATACGGTGTGTTTTAATAAACAAACGAGCTCACTCCATTTTGAAGGGTGAAGAATGTTTTACTTGTATGTGTGTGTGTGTGTGTCTTTTTTAAAACGAGATTATAGCTCTCCTAAACGACAGAGGGCGGTGTGTGTAACCAAACCGTATTTTTTTCCCGGGGCGAGAGAATGAATGTACGAGAGCTTCCTGTGTGTGATGCATCGTTCAATGAAGCGGTGCTGAAACTGATAGAAGTTGTAAATAGTCAACTTTCCTACCATAAGTCAACGTTGTTGTTGTTATTGTTTATACTAATATAATACAGTGCATGGAATATTTGGCGTAAACACATTAACGATGTCTGGGATGTTCGAGGTGAATGCCTTAGCAGGCATGCAAACTCATAGCCACACTCAAAACAATTACAGGTGAGCAAAAAGTATGAGTGTTATTAATAGATTATAAACGGTGTTTCAGTTTAAAGATGTAGTTCTAGTTTGCATTGCTGCATTATCGGTATAAAACTATTGACTAGTAGTTGCTAATAACTAAGCTTATTTATTATTTTTTGGTTTAAAGTGTGCCTCAGTTTGCATGTATATCTTTGGCACATACAGTCTAAAATGTTAAAAAACAATGTAGGCTATGTGTTTTTAAAATATAATTAAATTTGGAATGATCAATCACCTTTTCTTTTGTAGATTGGATAAGTATGTTGTTTTCAACCATATTTTGACATTATATTCTTATTTTAAGTTATCTGAAAAGTTAAAGTAGATACAGCTGTGGAGATCATTTTAAAATGTTCAATTACACTGCATTTACTCGTTATTGGTTTTAAAAAAATTATATATATATATATATATATATATGCGGCGGATGCCCTTCCGGCCGCAACCCATCTCTGGGAAACAAAAATGTAATAATCAAATGTAAATTAACAATGCTTCATCATAAAAAATTGTTCAATAAAATAAATCTTTATTAAACTTCTTTACGCTCTGTTAAAATGCTTTGAACTCTTTTAAAATGTCACAATGAAATTGTCACAGGCCTTAAAACACATGCACATGATTAACTATTAATTATTCTTAAATTCTGCAGAGTCTCTCCACAAATCTCATCTGTTTTGACCTGTGGTTCCTGGTCATCTATAATCCCAACTCAACATTGCATATCTTGCGGTGTGACTATTGCAGACACACACGTTGCGATATCGATGTTTAAATTATATATTTTATGATATATATATATATATATATATATATATATATATATATATATATATATATTATTATATATATATATATATATATATATATATATATATATATATATATATATATATATTATGGAGCTAATCTAACAAAATAACTTACGATAACGGTCCAAAAACTAGTACACCCACATTTATATGTTATAGAAAAATATTAAATACAAATTTAAAAAAGAGGAAAAATCAAGAGAAGCAAAAAAGGGAAAAATTTTGTTGAAATTTTGTAGGTTGTATTTTTTTTTTTGCAATATTTTGCTTGAATTTAAATGTATTATCTTTCAATTTTTTAAATATGTTTGGTGACTGAAATATTATTTTAATAAATATATCTGTTTAATAAATCTGTTTTGTTTAAATGCACCAAAATACATTGCCTATATTCACTGAGAAATGGATAAAAATATAAATTTTCAAAATGGGGTGTACTCAATTATAATTATATATATATATATTATAATTATTATTCTATGTCTGTCTAATAACATTGAAAGTTGTTTTTACAGAATATGACAATGTAAAAATAAATAATAGCTCTTCTAAAATTAAAACGCTGTTTATGTATTTTCTGTAAAATTAATTGCACTCTTTTTTTTGTTATTTTGACCAATCATAATTTTATTTTCCCCATAGCTGTTTATTTCTTTTAAATAATTAGCTTACTATGTACATGAAATCACTTTTGTCAGTGTAATATCATGCAGACACCAAAATAGAATGAAACATTGTTAGTTAATACCAAACATATGCACTAAATAAATACTTTTTGTGTTTCATCAACTCTGTTTGTTTCTTCCATCAGTCCTCAAGAGCTGGCTTTAGAAATCAAGGCTTTCATCAGCGGAGTCGACCAGACACAAGGACGTAAACTCAGCGTACGGGATCATGCACGCTGTGCAATACGCCTTCTTCGAACTGTCCCAGCCTGCCGCGAAGCTGTCTTGGAGCATTTAAGGGGAGTGTATGATGAATATGTTGCATCCTTTCTACAGGACCTGGAGGCAGAGGGGGAAAATGGTGGTAACAGTGTGAGTGGAGGAGGCAGTGCCAGCATATCAAATCTAGAGGATGTTATTAAAGAAGTCCACGCAGTCCTCTCTGAATTTATCAAGCTTAGTCCTAAAGCTTGGGCTCCCCTTGTGTCCAGCTGGGCCGTAGACCTTCTTGGTCAGCTTAGCAGCAAGCATGCTGGACGACGGGCCGCTCCTCACTCGTCCAGCCTGAATGAGCTGCTGCAGCTTTGGATGTCATGTGCAGCCACTCGTTCACTAATGGAGTGCTACTCTCAGTGTCTAGCGGCCATGTTGGCCTGGTGTCCAGATGCATGTGTGGATGCCTTGTTGGACACCTCAGTCCAGCACTCTCCTCATTTTGACTGGGTCGTTGCCCATATTGGTTCTGCTTTTCCTGGTACTATTATTAGCAGGGTTTTAGCTTGTGGTCTCAAAGACTTCTACGCACATGGATATTCCTCTGCTGAGAAGATCAACCAACAACAAGCAATAGACAAGAGTAGTAGAGTCCCTAAAATAGGCTCAGTGGTCGGAATCCTTGGACACTTGGCCTCTAGACATTCAGATAGCATCAAGAAAGAAATTCTCAGGATGTTTCAGGACAGTCTGTCTGTGCCCCCACAAAATGTACCTCAGCATACATCTGGAGCGGGTGGATGGGAGAATTCCCCTCATCTTCGCAGGGCAACTGTACCATTCCTGCTTCAACTGGCTGCTCTTTCCCCAACTCTCCTTGGTGCCGTTTCTACAGAGCTTGTTGAGTTTCTCAGACCACCTGTCCTAATTCAACTGCAAGCCCAATTCCAGGCTTTGCCCCGGGAAGAGCTTGAAAATATGTTAGGTCTGGCTGTGCACCTCATAAGCCAAAGCCCTTCAGGTGGAGCAAGAGTGCTTAAGTTCCTTGCAGACACAGCCACGCCCTCTTCAGTGATCATATCAGGTCCTACGCCTTCTCCCCATGATGGTATTCGAGAAGCCTGTGACCGATTACTGCAAATGCTTCTGCTGCATCTTCACAAGCTGGTGCACAACCGGCCAGACGGTGATGAACCTTTTCCACAGTCCTCTTCTTCTACAGCAATGCCGCAAGTGATCCCATTTCTCGAAGAGCTCCAGGCACACATTGCTGATCTGTGTGCTGAAACTCTTAGACTTGAGCGGAAGCGGCACCTTTGGTTGCACCAGCTCCTGTGTCTGCTTTCAGTGTATGGTGGCCCAAGCATAGCCACTGAAGCTTTATGTCAACTCTTCACTCAAGCCCGAAATCCAGAGGAGCTTGCATTGGCCTCGCAATTATACACCCAACTTTCCACTTCACTTTCCGGGTTACTACCCTCAACAGTAGCCCGCTGTGTTGCTCAGATCCACACACAAACTCTTGATATTAAAGAGTTAGCTCAGCTGCTAAATAACCTGGCTACTGCGGTACAGAGTCAAGAGGAGGATGGAAAAAACGGAGGAGGTACTACAACTACAACAGGTAGTTTAGCACAGTCTTCAATGGCTTCAGAAGTCAGAGTTGCCGTTTCCAGCCACCTTCAGGATTTCTGTCCACTACTTCTGCATGGGGATTCAGTGGTATCCAAAGCGGCTGTCAGACTTCTCTCATGTAGCCAGCTTCCCCGAGCATGCTCTCCAGCTCATCTGTTGCGGATATGTAGAGCTGCGGTGTCGCACTTCTTTGTGTGTTTACGGGAACAAGGGAAGAGTCCTAATGCAGGCCAAGAGGAAGTAGGCTACTCCAGACGACTCTTATCACGTCTTGCGGCCTATTCTTCTTTGTCGCAAAAAGCTGTGCTTCAACAACTGGTGGAGGGAGCTTTACACAAAGGCAACCAAGATTTATTTGGAGGTCTGCAAGAAAACCCAAGTGATGATGCCACACAGTCCCAAAACCTTGTCCCAGACTTGGGCATCTCCCTATTGGACGTCAACCGCAAATTTGGCACCTCAGTTAACTTTTCTGGTAATGTGTGGTCTGTTTTCCATGCTGGAATAATCGGAAAGGGTTTGAAGCCTCCATACACTCCCTTACATCCTGACCCAGATCAAGTCAGTCAGAATATACAGACCTTGCTTGCGGTCATGGTTCAGTGCTGCAGCTCAAGTGGAGGAAACCCTACTAGTTCTGCTGGGAGTACTGGTAGTGAACCTAATGTTTCTGATAAACTCCCACCAATCAATGCTGAAGCTGCCAAGGTAATTGCCGTAACTCTTGTGGAGAATATATGCCCGGATGTGGCAAACGGAGAACTTTCCTGGCCTCCAGAGGAACATGCAAAAACCACAGTTGAGCGAGATATACACATTCGTCGTTGCTTTGAAAAAACCCCGGTGTTATTTCACCTCCTCCATGTGGTCGCAGCCGGACGTCCAGCTCTGTGCTATTGCTCTGTCATTTTAAGGGGTCTACTCTCCACCTTATTGGCTCACTGGGAGTCCTCAAGGGAGCCGTCGGTGTCTGACTCCCCCTGGCACCTTCAGACCTCCTGTTGGCTTGTATCATGTATGGGCGAAGGTCAGCTACTTCCTCCAGTCTTGAGTAACATCAATGAGGTCTTCCCTCACCTCTCGCCCTTTGAAGTTCGGCTGCTGCTGTTGGGCGTATGGGAGTATATGCGAGGGAACAGCCCGATGCCACAGAAGTTCACCTTCTGTGCTGACCAGGGACTTTTTTTTCGAGACTTTTCACGTGATGGAGATGTTGCACGCTATATTGCGCCCATCCACAGCGTTCTGCATAAAAACATTGACCGATTGGGACACCTGTGCTGGAGGTTTCAAGTTTGATGACTGAAAAATTATTAGAAGATGTGTTACAAACATGATTTTCTTTCAGGGTCACAGACTTTTTTGGATTTAGATATTTTTCTACATTGTTGTGTGTTATAAACCTGAGATCTGAAGTTGACATTTCTTCATTTTTAAAAGTTATCAGTGTTAAAAATGTAACAAACCTACTTTAGAGGTACCTACTTTAGGGTTTTTCTTGTTTCCATCAAATCTTTTTTGTATACAACCATCTAGCATTCTGTAGATTGTTTATTTTATTAAAGGGATAGTTCACCCCAAAATAAATATACTGTCATAATTTATGAACTCTTTACTTCAGGGGTGTCCAAACTTGGTCCTGGAGGGCCTGTGTCCTGCATAGTTTAGCTCCAACTTCCTCCATCAGCACTCCTGCCTGGAAGTCTAGTATGCATAAAAAGAGCTTAATTAGCTGGTTCATGTGTGTTTAATTAGAGTTGGAACTAAAATATGCAGGACTCTGGCCCTCCAGGACTGAGTTGGGACACCCCTGCTTTACTTGTTTCAGATCATTAAGAGCACAGGTGTCAAAGTCAGTTCCAGGAGGGCCGAAGCTCTGCACAGTTTAGTTCCAACCCTAATTAAACAGACCTGATTAAACTAATTGAGTGCTTTAGGCTTGTTTGAAACCTACAGATAGGTGTGTTGAAGCAGGGCTGTAACTAAACTATGCAGGGCTCCGGCCCTCCAGGAATTGACTTTGACACCCCTGATTAAAAGTTTCTTTTTTTCTGTTAAAAATAAAGTAATGTAATTTTTAAAATGTTGGAAACCTGTAACTGTATTGACTTGCATCGTATTTGTTTTCCTAGTATGGATGTCAATATGTACAGGTTTTCAGCTTTCTTCAAAATATGTCATTTTGTGTTCAAGGTGAGTAAATAGTGAGTAAATGTTTATTGTTGGGTGAACTATCCCTTTAAGCACTTAAAGCGTATTCCTACAGCAGTGTAAGAGACTCAAAAATGTTTTTGCAATTCTGTATTTTGTCTGTGTTGTGTGGAAATCAGTGAACATTAAAACATCATCATAAAACATCTGTTTTTATTGTAAACTAGTTGATGGAAATTGAACAATTTATATATAAAATGAAAAGTAAAAACCATATAAACAAAATTAAACAAGTAGCCTATGCATTACCTACTGGAATACATGTATTATGTTTAGCCTGCATGGGATTAACCAGTGGCATACATGTGTTTATGTAAATCTGATCATCTTTTTCACCAGAAAAGCCTGGCTAATACATAAACTGTAAGCTGACATTAAATAAGGAATCATGGTGATGAATTTTGCTTGCCTATCTGCAATATAATGTTGTTTCATGCTTCAATTATCTTGTGTACACAAGCACAGATGGGTTTGTATCCATGGTAAGTGTGATCTATAGGGATTCTGTTGTTACCCAATAGAGTTCCTCCAAATACACCATAACCAACCTCCGGGAGGCTGGGCTTAACACTGTGTCCAAGATGGCGGCTAACTCCATTGAAAGGTAAAACAAAGACTTCTTGCTTTTATATCACTTTGTCGTCATGCATTTTTTGGAGTTTCATCAGATCAGATTATAAATTAAGCGATTAGGAGTTCGCTGGGTTGTGAATCTGCAGGTGTCAAATAAGAATGCGGATTGTAGATGTGAATGCGTGGCTGAAACATCGCTGGCATTATGACGAGTCATGTTTGAATTTATAAAACATTGATACCTTTAAATGCGTTGTGGTTGATGTGAATTAATCCACACGAATATATCATTGCATTGATTAATTTGATCGTGCATTGAAGCCGTTACAATCTTAATCCTGGCATTATTTGTTTTTGATATAGGCAGCCGGTGGTGTGTTATATTAAATAAATTCCAAAGAATTTGCCTATTATGTCTCTAAATGAGGTATATAGCTAACCTTAAGGGAGTGATTTGGATAATGCAGTGCTTTCAGGAATTGCACTTATCCCGAATTGCTCGTTTTCGCCTAAATTATAATCTCAGCTTCATTTCCTTCACGAGATAAAGGGAAAGACACGAGATTGTCACGCGCAGGGTGATACACTTCTTTAAGATAAATTAAAATGCCGCTCATAAACCTTCATAGCTTTCTCATTTCTTCACATTTCTGTTCTATGAGCAAAGATTTGATTTATAAGTGAGGTACTTAATTTACTTTTGTCACACTGGCTCCTCCTGTAAGTGGACTCTGATCTCTTTCATCGTGGGTAGTATTATTTCCTGTCGTCTCTTTTTAAAACACTGCAAGTCAATTCATTATACTTGCAGAAAATTGGATTGTTTTGCAGCTAAAAGAAATGTTTGATGATGTTGCTCTGAATGATAGTAAATGACTACACGGCTGGCTAAATGACTCCATTGGATTGCATTAGCTTCCAATGCTAATAAGGCCAAAATAACCACACGAAAAAATACTATCGTAGTTTGTGATAACAAGGCCTAAGTTAACGTTACTATATAAAAGTGTTTGTAATCCATACCATAATAAAATGTATTGTACCTTATATATTATATTTATAACACTTTTAACTAGTGGACTGATTTTACTACAGTAAACTGCGATTGTGTTGTAATATACTCTGTAGACTCAGACTGTAGTTGTAGAAAACTACAATATTAATATTGATGTAGTTGTTTTATTACCATATCTAATATAGAATTTCAACAAAAGATCAATTCAAGCACTTTACTGTATGGTTCAAAAACACTGTAATGTTTACTTTAAGTTATAGTATTTTTTGATGTGGGTATTGCAGTAAATTTTGTGCGGTTTTAAGCTTACCCATTTGTAGCGCAAACCTAAGATAGTCTTGAGGGGTTTTTTTTTTACACCACAGGTTATCGTGATAGTATAAATGAGGAAAAACTTAAAAGCCACTGTAAAAAATATATTCAGGTGCCTGATTACCCTGCTGAAAAATCCAGTTTAAACCAGCCTAAGATGATTGGCTGGTTTTAGCTGGTAGACCAGTCTGGTTTTAGAGGGGTTTTGGCCATTTCCAGGCTGGTTTCCAGACTGGTCTTAGCTGGTCAAGCTGGAAAATGAGCAGCTTAAACCAGCTTGACCAGCCTGGTTTTAGGACATATTTGGTTTTAGCTGGTCAAGTCCCAGCCTTACCAGCTAAGACCAGGTTGGAAATGGCTGGAAACCAGCCTGGAAATGGCCAAAACCCCTCTAAAACCAGTCTGGTCGACCAGCTAAAATTAGCCAACCATCTTAGGCTGGTTTAAGCTGGATTTTTCAGCAGGGTAGATTAAAGTTGGATTCATATTCGCACATTCAGACATTCTCCTTAATGCAATATCAGAAAAGTATTCTTTGCCAATCCCCCTGCTGAAAAAAAAACAGCTCAAAGAAGCCTAGGTTGGTTTAGCTAGTTGACCAGTCTTGTTGTAGTGGGATTTTGGCCATTCCAGTCTGGTCTTAGCTGGTCAGGCTGGGAAATGACCAGCTAAAATTTAACCAGTCTGGTTTAAGATGGACATAGCTGGTTTTGGCTGGGCTCTCAGCCTGGCTAAGCTGGTCAGGCTGGGAAATGACCAGCTTAGCCAGGCTTAGCCATTAATGGCTGACACCTGCCTGGAAATGGCCAAAACCCTTCTTAAACCAGGCTGGTTGACCAGCCAAAACCAGCTAACCAGGGGTGCGTTTCCCAAACAACGACGTAACTCGCGGCTGAACTATCATAGTGCGATGCATCGTTTAGCAAAAGAACTAGTGACGAGTGTTTCCCAAAACCCCTTGTTTCTCTGTCGCAGATCCATCGCTTGAACCATGTTAGTTATAACGTAAAACGCCCATAATGGTGCTCTAAACGGGGTGGAGTAACTTCTTTAGAGAACAACCCCATCATTTCTTTGAGCAAATTATATTGTTTTACACAAACACGCATTTAAAATAAAATGCAATATTAGTTTTGGTAAAAACATGCACTCGCTTTCCATATTAAATAAAATATATGTAAATGGCACATATAGGGCCAATGTTTGCTTTAGTAATATTATTGAGAAGTTGAACATTACATATTCTATTCTATAACATAAAATCACTTACAAAAGCTAACACTATTCTAATATCATATATAAATCATATAAATAAATAAATAAATGAGGCGATTTATTATAAATATATTTACTTTAATAATAATATTAATAATATTAATGATGATTCTTATTATTATTATTATTATTATTATCATCATTTAGGATATTGTTTATTTATTTTTTTAAAAATTACAATTTGTCACATGCAAACCACAGCAGAAAGTTCTAACCAACAGGCCCATGTCATATACAGCAGAGAAACTTAATAAATAACCCACTATAAAATAAAAGAATTAACGTATGCTATGTTTTTTATTTTCACAAGCTTTGGAGACGTAACATAATTTCCGCTTTTAAATAAACCGATAGCTTTCGCCATGAGGCTGTTCAAAATGATATCAATGTTTTTAAAGTGCACTGCAAAGGGAGCACAATTGTAAACCTGAAGATCGCTAAAACTGAACTGTAAAAATACTTTGAAAGCAAATTACACCTAAGAGAGATTAACTTAATGCTTTTTTATTTTTAATAATTCCAACTTTGAATGTTAAAATGTTCTAAATGAATAGGGCATAGGGGGGATAAGTGGGAATAGAACACAGCCAGGAACTATGCTTCTAACTACAGCTCCAGAGGTGTCGTTTCAAGTGCTTAAGTTTGCGACACAGTTTGCGAATGTTCGTTGGAGCGATGGATTTGGGAAACACCTAATCAACGAACTACGTTTGTAACGACAGAACTTGCGACCTTAGTTGGCTAACGATGGTTTTGGGAAACGCACCCCAGCTTAGGCTGGTTTAAGCCGTTTTTTTTGCACGGTAAACACACAAATCAAAATACATTGTTCACAGTCAATTAAATAGTGCTAATGTTGTTTTAAAGTCATACTTCGAAGCGATTTCAGACTGACTATTCAAAGTAGCGTAGTAAACTAAATAGAAACCGTAAAAATGAACGAATGTGTGAATATAAAACCAACTTTACCTCAATAGGTGCCTGGGGGTTTTAATCTCGGTCATGAAAGTGATCCTTAAGGGTGGTAAATAAGGAAGTGAACGTATCACTGTCACTCTTATTGTTATCCGCTCACTCATTACTTAAACATGATCTGTGCTGGTAATCTAATCTAAACTCTCTCCTATCTTATTTTTCAGGATGGGGCTGCTGTCTGTGCTCTGTGTGTCTCTGTTTTTCAGCAGCGCATTTGCTGTGGATCGGGGAAGCTTTAAAACTTGTGATCAGAGTTCCTTCTGCAAGTATGTTGGTTATCCTTTTAATCTAATGTGTGAAGTACTAGGAAAATCTTCTCTAAGAGTAATTCCATGCAAATATCACTTTTCAACTTAGGGCTGGGCGATGTGGAAAAAATGCAATGTCAATTAATTATTTTCCATAATGAACAATAACGATATATATTTCGATATAAGTTGTTAATGCTTCCAGGTTTGAAAGAGTGTCCCAACAATGACTGAAGCCACAAAAATTAGACAGAGGGTCCATTATATAGCATATAATGCTGATCATTTTTGGCGGCCAAGATATCGGTGTATCTAATATCAACACACTTCTAGATTCCCATTGTTGCACATTTCTGCTGTGTGATTGGCTCTTAGATCAATATAGAGTAAAAAAGTCCAGAGCTTATCGTTATTGACATAAATTTTATCACAATGTTATATAATGTTGTTCATCGGTCCAGCCCAATTCCAACATGCATAAAAGCTTAATCGTCCAGCCCCGTACTGTGTTGTGGTATATTAGATAATGTTTGACAATGATTTTTCTCTCTCTCTGCTTGTTCATAGACGTCAGCGGGCGCTCAAACCCGGTCAGTCTCCATACCGAGCTCTTCTGGACACTTTGGAGCTCAGTGACTCCCGACTGACCCTCCAGCTCATCAATGATAACAACAAGGTCTGTCAAACTCACACTGGTGAAATCTAATCCAGTAGCCGGTATGGAATAAAAACTATAATAAACAGTCAAATAACAAACTGTGCAATAATGTATTTAAGTATTTAATTCATTACTTTTAGCGATTTTTAAATTATATATATGTGTTATATATTTAAATTATATATATGTGTTATATATAATTTAAAAATCGCAAAAAGTAATGAAACATTTTTTTTTTATACCTATAAAATTACAGAAGCTTATTTATCACATTAGGTTTTTATTTGCTGCTTTTTTTTCTTGCTGTGTGTCAACGTAAACTCGTAGCAGTGCGTTAATGACTGTATATCAGCACTGGTGAGAGGCGTGCATTTTTTTTTCGAGGCTGCAGGCTGAGTGCCTTAGTGTCCCACCAGTGCCTATATGCAGCCATATCGCTCTGTTACGAGTGTGATAATGCATTTATATAACAGTTCGACGGCATAATCATGTATATAAAAAGAAAATCAAACACAGAGGGTCTCAAGAACCCTTTTGTTAGAGGAACTACTTTCTTTCGCCGTTCATGCACATTTGCAGCTGACTGTCAGATTTCACAGTATTTCTCTGTTGCAATCTGGAGATTACAATAATTAACCCAGAAAAGGCCAGAGCAAAGCAAACACTGACTACGTTTACATGGACATCAGTAATCAAACTATTTGCCTTAATCTAATTAAGACAATAATAAGACTAAAGCGTTTACATTAGTTGCTTTCTGAATGTTCCTTTCATGATCCTGTTTTACATGTTACAGCACATAATTCGATTAATGTCATCGCGTCACCACGCTATCCGCATTTCCTTTGGAGTTTCACAACGAGATATTGGATGACAAACGAGATATTGGATGCAACTATGAACTGCTGAAAGAGTGTTGTTTTAATGAAAGTTCATACCTCATGCTAAATGGAAGAAAAAACCTCCGCATTTCACGATGCAGGTGTCTGTGGTCTGCACTGACTCAGTAGGTGCAGAGTGTCAAACAGCCGCATGTGTGTGTGTGTGCGGACTACCCTGTCGCAAAACGCGGCGAAAATTCCCACATAATAGTAATAGTTCGATTAAGGTGTTTACATGTCTGTACTGCACTTCAGTAATGCAACTAAAATCGGCATACTCCACATGTCTTAATTCGATTTCTTTAGTTTGATTATAACCCTAATCTGATTAAATTAATTTAAAATCGCTGTTTACATGGTACTCTTAATAACAGTGTTGTCTAAATCTAATTATTAGCGTCCATGTAAATGTACTCACTAACAGATTACTATGGTATCAATACAGTACTACAACATACAAAAGAGAAAGATCGACTTAGAAAGTCACTTACCTGTTTTATAATGATTTGTTCAGCTGTAGTTTGAAACGTATGCTGAAAAAATGCTGTTTTTCTCCTCTAAGGACTTATTATGTGGTCTCTTGCGCAATCTTGTGGCGGAAAGTCAATCGTCTTTGCTCTGTTCAGTATGACAGACTGATTGCCGCCAATGCGCTGACTCTCTGAAATTATGAATATTTAAAATAGGCACTATCCTTATAAATAAACTATAAAGTTGCTATCTAAACAACTAGATTCTCACCGAAAAGCCTCAAAAGTACATTATGTTGTCCAACAGCTGCAATATTTGTCAAACTGTAGTCCTCTGCTTGCCACTCGTGTGGGCGGAATAATACACAAGGGTGAAGAGGCTGTGACGAGTGCTGATATTGCTTTAATATCTCACGGCTATCAGCCAATCAGATTCGAGAACCAGACAGAACTGGTGTGTGTATGTATGTATGTATGTATAATACATATATAATATATATATAATTTTTTTTTTATTAATTAATTTATTTTTTTAATTCAATTTCTAAGGGAGGCTAATAATTTAGCTTTCAACTGTTCATTGTATAAAGTGTTACAGAAATTAAGGTGACTTGACTTTAGTGGGCCCTAGAGCAATGTATCTGATGTTGTCTTATTTCTCTTAGGTTCACCTGCTGCTGGAGCTCTACAGACTGCAGGGCAATATGACGCGGGTGAAGATAAATGAGCTGAAGCCTCTGAAGCCGCGCTTTGAGGTGCCAGATGTGCTCATAGCAGATCCTCCGACTGAGCGGTGAGTTTGTTTCTGATCCCAGACCTCAGACACAAGCTGTTTCCATCCAAAGATGCGAATTAGATTTATGCACAAAACTGGAATATCGCATAAAATGTTTGCGAATAAAGCACAATTTTCATTTAATCAGTCAAAGAGTTATATCAAAAAGAAAAATGGGATTTGATGTGGAAGGAGAAGCCACAGTGGGCCTTTTTTCTTATATAACTTTCTTGCACCTCAGAAGACTACGCAATCAGTGTGGGGTGGCTTTTGGAGGATCACTGTAGATGCTTTATGGGAGCGCACATGCTCAAGACAGTTCTGGGGATTATAATATTAATAATAATAATATTTAGGGCTGCACAATATTGAAAAAAGTGACATTGCGATATTGTATTTCTGTGATTATATACACTCACCGGCCACATTATTAGATGCACCTTACTAGTATCAGGTTGCAGCCATTTTTGCCTTCAGAACTGCCTTAATTCTTCGTGGCATAGATTCAACATGGTACTGGAAATATTCCTCAGAGATTTTGGTTCATATTGACATTATAGCATCAAGCAGTTGCTGCAGATTTGTCGTCTGCACATCCATGATGCAAATCTCCCGTTCCACCACATCTCAATCCAATAGAGCACCTTTGGGTTCTGGTGACTGTGGAGGCCATTTGAGTACAGTGAACTCATTGTCATGTTCAAGAAACCAGTCTGAGATGATTCGCGCTTTGACATGGTGCGTTATCCTGCTGGAAGTAGCCATCAGAAGATGAGTACACTGTGGGCATAAAGGGATGCACATGGTCAGCAACAATACTCAGGTAGGCTGTGGCGTTGATATGATGCTCAATTGGTACTAATGGGCCCAAAGTGTGCCAAGAAAATATCCCCAACACCATTACATCACCACCACCAGCCTGAACTGTTGATACAAGGCAGGATGGATCCATGCTTTCATGTTGTTGATGCCAAATTCTGACCCTACCATCTGAATGTTGCAGCAGAAATCGAGACTCATCAGACCAGGCAACGTTTTTCAATCTTCTATTGTCCTTCATTGTTTGGTGAGCCTGTGTGAATTGTAGCCTCAGTTTCCTGTTCTTAGCTGACAGGAGTGGCACCTGGTGTGGTCTTCTGCTGCTGTAGCCCAACATGTTGTGTGTTCAGAGATGCTCTTCTGCAGACCTCAGTTGTAACGAGTGCTTATTTGAGTTACTGTTGCCTTTCTATCAGCTGGAACCAGTCTGGCCATTCTCCTCTGACCTCTGGCATCAACAAGGCATTTGCGCCCACAGAACTGTCGCTCACTGGATATTTTCTTTTTTTCAGACCATTCTCTGTTAACCCTAGAGATGGTTGTGCGTGAAAATCCCAGCAGATCAGCAGTTTCTGAAATACTCAGACCAGCCCGTCTGGCACCAACAACCATGCCATGTTTAAAGTCACTTAAATCACCTTTCTTCCCCATTCTGATGCTCGGTTTGAACTGCAGCAGATCGTCTTGACCATGTCTACATGCCTAAATGCATTGAGTTGCTGCCATGTGATTGGCTGATTAGAACGTTGGGTTAACGAGCAGTTGGACAGGTGTGCCTAATAAAGTGGCCAATGAGTGAACTGCGATATTAATATCATTCCGCAATGACTCAAGTAACAGTTTTGGAAAGAATTCATAATTTTACATTGATTGGGGTAATTTTTTAGGGGAGTGCATCTGCATAAAATATCTAAAATTATAAATATTTAAATAAACAGAACAAAGATAAAAAATAAATATTGTAAAAATGATGATTTTTGGTGAAATCTAACAATATGGAGGTACAGAAATTAAATGATCAAATCAAGAAGCTCGCTGTTTCGAGCCTAGTCTGGGTCAGTTGGCATTTCTGTGTGGAGTTTGCATGTTCTCCCCGTGTTTGCGTTGGTTTCTTCCGGGTGCTCTGGTTTCCCCCACAAGTCCAAAGACATGAGCTATAGGTGAATTGAATAAGCTAAATTGTCCATAGTGTATGTATGTGTATCGATGTTTCCCCGGAAGGGCATCCACTGCGTAAAGGATAAGTTGGCAGTTCATTCCGCTGTGGCGACCCCTGATTAATAAAGAGACTAAGCCGAAAAGAAAATAAATGAATGAATCAAGTCTTCATTTTATAAGTAAACACAAATAATCTTTGTGTGGCAAAGCGGTTTAAATTTGCAGGTCGTAAAATTTGTAACTGTACAAGGCTGGTCCTGGGATGTGACTATTGCACATGCGCACATTGCAATATTAATGCTGAAACAACATATTGTGCAGCCCTGATGATAATAATAATAATAATAATAATACTGAACCACTTTAATGATGGACTTTGGCTGAGGGATTGTAGAATGAGATCAGATGTCTTACAATGTGGTCTGTCCTCTGGTTTGCATTAATGCTGTGACATTACAACCATTTTTATCACGTGATCTGTTAAAACTAAATCACGTGGCATTTTTGATGCACATGCTGGAATTTA
Organism: Danio kyathit; assembly: GCA_903798195.1. NCBI lineage: Eukaryota > Metazoa > Chordata > Actinopteri > Cypriniformes > Danionidae > Danio > Danio kyathit. The sequence goes on along the minus strand of LR812532.1, from coordinate 53,810,329 downwards.
TTCAGTTAAAGTGTTTCCATTGTAGTTTATACACATTTTTTCTTATCTGAGAAAAAGTTTATCCAACACGTATGTATTTTTCTGTGTATGCTCAATGTATGCATAAAAGTAAGTGGATGGGAATATAGCTTCAGCTAAACACATGCATGAAATATTGTGCTCCTCTGAATGACCTCCGATTTTTCTCTTCCTCCAGTCTTTCAGTGCTGTCTCAGGATGATAATGGCCTTGTGTTATCTCTGGGAGCCGAGAGTCAGAGGCTGATTGTGAGCGCTCGTCCATTTCGGCTGGACATCATGGAGGGGCCGGAGGTGCTCCTGTCCCTTAACTCTCGCGGCCTGCTGGCCTTCGAGCATCTGCGGCTCCGCAAGGACACGTGAGTGCTGATGCTATGATTTGGTAGTTAAGAAGTATATGGATGAAACGCATCAACACAATGGAAGCAGTGTGTCCTGTTCATTTTTTTATAGTACATGTGTAGTACATATAGTACAAGTGATGTTTAACAGACGCAATTTTAAACAATAGGTTTAATAATAACTAATGTCTAATAATTAATTTATTTTGTCTTTGCTTATATATTTATTAGTTATTTTGCATGATACTAGTATTCAGCTTAAAGTGCAGTTTTAAAGGCTTAACTTGGTTCATTAGGCACATCACTGGAAAACAGTCAATACACTTAATTTTAAGGTGTCCTTGTTATTGCTTTACTATAGTAAGTACAATTAATTAAGCATAATTGGCATTCAAGTAACTCATTACAAATTATAATCCACATTCTAACCCTAATCATGTAGGAAGTATAATAATTATTGTTAATAATTAATAAAATAATTAATTAATTAATTAAAGGAATAGTTACACCTTAAAAGAATTTTTTCATACAGTATATATTAAAACATCTCACTGACCCCAAGCTTTTTTTGGCAGTGGAAATAAAAATGTCTTTCGCTCAGGTTGAAATTATTTATTTATTTTTTTGTATTTATTTATTTTTATTTATTTGTTTGTTTGTTTTTATTTATTTTATTTGTTTTTATGTATTTTAATTTATATTTATTTATTTTTATTAACCTATTTATTTTTATTTATTTATTCAAATTTATTTTTACTTATTATTATTTATTTTTCTGTATTTATTTATTTTTAGTTATGTATTTATCTTAATATATTTATTTTTAATTAATTAATTAAATTTATTTTTATTTATGTATTTATTTTTCTATATTTATTTATTTTTATTTATGTTTTTATTTATATTTATTTTTATTAATTAATTAAATAATTTTTATTTATGTATTTATTTTTATTTATTCATTTATATTTTTATTTATTTTTATTTATTCAATAGTTTATTTTTATTTGTGTATTTATTTTTATTAATTAATTTTTTATGTATTTATTTTATTTATGTATTTATTTTAGATATTTTTTTGTTTTTATTTATTTTTATTAATTAATTAATTTAATAATTTTTATTTATTTTTATTTATGTATTTATTTTTATTTATTTATTTATGTATTTATTTTCATTTATTTTGTAAATGAATCTATATTGGGACAAATGCAAACCATGTACTTCTCAAGCCTGACTTATTCTCTTATTATGTGTGTGTGCGCGTGCAATCAAAGGCAAGCTCAACCAGACGGTGCTGAAGTTAAAGAAAGCGCAGAAGCAGATCAGCAGCAAGATGAAAGAGAAAAGGTCAGTGAAATAACACTCCAGTCTGAATCAGTGACATCTTGCCACGTCTCTTAAAATGCACCCGACCGGTTTAGCAGCTGTATGGTGTAGTTATGCAACAATGACGTGTGATAAAGTAACATAATAACTTAACAAAGCATGACTCCATCGTCATCAGCCTTACTCTGAGAAATAAAACCTGAAGTAAAACTAACTTTTTTTGTCTCCACACAATAGGATGAAGATGGAGAGAATGATAAAGATGAAGACGGTCTGTGGGAAGAGTCATTTAAAGCTCATGCGGATACCAAACCAAACGGTATGAACTGATGTCACTTAAAAGTCCCATAAAACCACTGTCTTATTGGTGCTTCCTACTGAAACAGAAAGTTTGGATTTCATTCCTTTTATTAGGTTGGCAGTTAATTTTTTAATGCTAGAAGTTAGTTCTGATTTCCCAGCAAAGAGAATGCAGATTGTATGTGTGTATGTGTGCGTGTGTGTGTGTGTGTGTGTGTGTGTGTGTGTGTGTGTGTGTACTTCCTGACAAAAGTCTTGTCGCCTATCCAAGTTTTAGGAACAGCAAATAATAACTTGACTTCTAGTTGATCATTTGGTATTAGAAGTGGCTTTTATGAAAGGCAAAGGCCTCTAGATTACGCTTATTTTACCAAAATAAAATATGATCATGCCTTGATTTTAAATGATTTAATTAGGACAGTAAGGTCTGACTTTGCTTAGACTAAAGTCTTTTCACTGAACAGAAATAATGTCCAGTATAGAATATAAAGTCATGATGCAGTGGAGAAAGAATGAATATTGTGTATGACTCCCATGAGCTTGGAGGACTGCATCCATACATCTCTGCAATGACTCAAAGAACTTATTAATAAAGTCATCTGGAATGGCAAAGAAAGCGTTCTTGCAGGACTCCCAGAGTTCATCAAAATTCTTTGGATTCATCTTCAATGCCTCCTCCTTCTTAACCCAGACATGCTCAATAATGTTCAAATCTGGTGAATGGGCTGGCCAATCCTTCAGAAAATTACAGAAAATATTTGAAATTTTTACGTAAGCATAATTGGTAAACTGAATCTAAAGTTTTTATCAGTTCTAATGCTAAACCATATTGTTACCTATTAAATAAAGTCTTGCCATTTAATCTTACCCTAGAATTTTTCTTTCTGGAATGGATTTTTTTTTTTAGGTTTTTAGTTATATAGTTATTTTACTTTTAGCTAAACATTTAGTTGTTTATGTCATTAAAATGTTATGTCTTTATTTTTTTTTTATATGTAAAGTTTAGTTTTTTTCGTGAGTTTGTCAAATTTACTTTAGTACATTTAAGTTAAACTAAAAACATGAGAAATATGTCTTAAAATAAGTTTGCTTTTTTTTTTTATATTTCATAGTCTCAATATTTATTTCAGCCTAAATATGTACAATTGAAGTCAAAATTATTAGCCCACCTTTGAACTTTTTATTCTTTTTTTTTTTAAATATTTCCCAAATGATGTTTAACAGAGCAAGGAAATTTTCACAGTATGTCTGATAATATTTTTTCTTCTGGAGAAAGTCTTATTTGTTTTATTTCGGCTAAAATAATTTTTTGAAACCCATTTTATAGTCAAAATTATTAGTCCCTTTAAGCTATATATTTTTTTCTATAGTCTACAGAACAAACCATCATTATACAATAACTTGCCTAATTACCCTAACCTGCCTAGTTAACCTAATTAACCTAGTTAAGCCTTTTAAATGTCACTTTAAGCTGTATAGAAGTGTCTTGAAAAATATCTAGTAAAGTATTATTTACTGTCATCATGATTAGAAATGAGTTATTAAAACTTTTATGTTTAGAAATGTGTTGAAAAAAATCTTCTCTTTGTTAAACAGAAATTGGGGGAAAAAATAAACAGGGAGTCTAATAATTGTGACGTCAGCTGTATATATTTTAAGTTTTACTTAAGCATAATTAACTAAATCAATAATTTTCATCACGTGGTCTTAATTCTTACAGTAATGTAATGTTAATATTTAAACTTAAAGTTCCCATGTAATTAAAATAGTTTTTTACATGTTAGTATCAGTATTATTAATTTTTAGGATATCTATAAGCTAGTGTGCTCCAAAACAGTGACAAAATTCGCGTTTAGAAGATATAAAACTGATATAAAAATGTAAAGCTTGTAGTTTATCACTTCTGCCCAAATGGATCAACGATTTTATTCACGTCAACACATTCGTTTTTCATCACATTATAACCAATCAAACGCTCTCTAATATCTGACATGCCCCGCCAACTTCAAGATGCTTCTCATTTGCTTTTCATTTAATGCACTTGAGCTCAATCTCTCTCACTGGCAGAGCAGTGATAAAACACTGTTGGGTGTTTTTTTAAAGGGGAGGAGCTACTCTCTCCAGTTCTCTCTTCGTGTTTCGGTTGAGATTACGTCAAACATCGAATAAAAATGCACATTTCAAAGCACTACAAGAGACCTTTAAAAGTTTCACTACATTATTATTATTATTATTATTATTATTATTATTAATATAATTATTAGTATTAGCAGTAGCAGCAGTATTATTATTATTAGTATATTATTATTATATTATTATTATTATTATTAATAGTAGTAGTAGTAGTAGTAGTAGTAGTAGTAGTAGTAGTAGTAGTATTAATGACCATGATCTATGCTGATTTATTTTCTTTGTCAAATCTTTCCACAGGCCCGACATCAATAAGTTTAGACTTCTCTTTGCCGGGTGTTGAACATGTATACGGTATACCAGAGCATGCAGACAACCTAAAGCTCAAAACTACAGAGTGAGTTCACTTCTTCACACACACAAATCACTGTAAACCATCTGTGAGGCGAGAATGCAATAATGATTTTCCTTTTTTTCTCTAGTGGTGGTGATCCATACAGGTTGTATAACCTAGATGTGTTTCAGTATGAGCTCTACAACCCTATGGCCTTATATGGATCCGTACCTGTCATGATTGCCCATAACACTCAGAGAACTATGGGTATTTTCTGGCTTAATGCTGCTGAGACCTGGGTGGACATCAGTTCTAATACAGCGGGAAAGGTAAAGCAAATAACTGTGAGAGTAAAAATATTAAATCTGTTCAGGCACATTAGGTATAAGAATGATTAGATGACACTTTATAAGATTGCGTTTAAGGTTCACAGAGCAGACGCAAAGTACTAATCACTTGTCATTTTATATCTGTATACCCTGTCACTATTGTTCGAACTACTGGGTCCTACTCATTTGCCAGCAAGAAGTTTTAAATCATTCATAATATAATAAATTAGGATTTGATCAACATGTTGAGGGCAGGATTGGATTGTTTTTTAATTTTTGTACATAAAATGTGATGCAGCATTATTTAGTTTAAGATTGACATTTATGAAAATTTATGACATTAATTTATAAAAGAAAAAAAAAATTCAATGCATCTCTCTTAAATAGATTTTGAGATTAGTTTTTAACAGCAGGTGGCGCTGTCTTCTTTACAAAGAGCTATGGCCTGCTTGCAAAAGTGAAGTGAATTACAAATGTTCATAGTGAAATTACATTAATCACCTGACATAAAAGCCAATTTAACTGACTCATGCGAATGCACAAGCGGTCTTTGTCATGAGTATTACTACTTCCTCATAGAGCACTATTTGCTGATTTAAAAACAAGCCTAGAGCGCCATTTGCTGATAAAAATCTAGCCTAGAAAGCTATTGCTGTTAATAACTAGCTTAGAGCTAGCCTTGAGCACCATCTGCTGTTAAAAACTGGCCTAGAGCTCCATCTGCTGATACAAACTAGCCTTGAGTGCCATCTGCTGTTAAAAACTAACCTATAGTGCCATCTGCTGTTGTTAAAGTCTAGCTTTGAGCGCCATATGCTGTTAAAATTTAGCCTAGAGCGCCATTTGCTAATTAAAATCTAGCCTAGAGCACCATTTGCTGATTAAAATCTAGCCTAGAGCGCCATTTGCTGATTTAACTTAAGCCTAGAGCGCCATTTGCTGATTAAAATCTAGCCTAGAGCACCATTTGCTGATTAAAATCTAGCGTTGAGTGCCAGCTGATGTTTAAAAACTAGCCTTGAGCGCCATTTGCTGATAAAAATCTAGCCTAGAGTGCCATTTGCTGTTTTTAACTAGCCTAGAGTGCCTTTTGCTGATTAGAAGCTAGCCTTGAGCACCATCTGCTGTTAAAAACTGGCCTAGAGCTCCATCTGCTGATACAAACTAGCCTTGAGCGCCATGTGCTGTTAAAATCTAGCCTAGAGCACCATTTGCTGATTAAAATTTTGCCTAGAGCGCCATTTGCTGATTCAACTTAAGCCTAGAGTGCCATTTGCTGATTAAAATCTAGCCTAGAAGCACCATTTGCTGATTAAAATCTAGTGTTGAGTGCCAGCTGATGTTTAAAAACTAGCCTTGAGCGCCATTTGCTAATAAAAATCTAGCCTAGAGCGCCATTTGCTTTTAATAACTAGCCTAGAGTGCCATTTGCTGATTAGAAGCTAGCCTTGAGTGCCATCTGCTGTTAAAAACTAGCCTATAGTGCCATCTGCTGTTGTTAAAGTCTAGCTTTGAGCGCCATATGCTGTTAAAATTTAGCCTAGAGCACCATTTGCCGATTAAAATCTAGCGTTGAGTGCCAGCTGATGTTTAAAAACTAGCCTTGAGCGCCATACGCTGTCAAGAACTGGGCTAGAGCTCCATCTGCTATTAAAAACTAGCCTTGAGCGCCATCTGCTGTTAAAATCTAGCCTTGAGCTTCATCGGCTGTTAAAAACTAGCCTTGAGTTCCATCTTCTGTTAAAAACTAGCCTAGAGCGCCATCTGCTGATGTTAAAGTCTAGCTTTGAGTGTTATATGCCGTTAAAATCTAGCCTTGAGCGCCATTTGCTGATTTAAAACCTAGCCTGGAGCACCATCTGCTGTTAAAAAGCTAGCCTAGAGCTCCGTCTGCTGCTGAAAACTAGCATTAATGTTCATTAATTAATTAATTTCCTCTTTTCCTTTCAGACTGTGTTTGGTAAGATGCTGGACTTTGTTCAAGGCTCCAGTGAGACGCCACAGACAGACGTTCGCTGGATCTCTGAAAGCGGCATCATTGATGTTTTTATCATGCTCGGGCCCAAACCATCAGACGTTTTCTCTCAGTACGCTTCTCTCACAGGTAAATGAGCCACAGATGAGCTCTAAACTACACCAACATTCATATGGTACATTCAGATGATAAATATTACCCTCCTTGTCATAATATGGTCAGTGAAGTTTTAATGATGCACGAGCTGACATTTAAGAGACAATAGAAACAGTATTGTATTTTTTTTTTACCAAAATTTTTTATAACAATGAAGAACAAGCTGTTTCCCCCAACTGTAGTGTTTAATTCCTCAATTAATCTCTTTTTTAATTAAAAGTTTGAGTTGTTGGATACAGCCACTTTCTTTTTATTTAAATGTATCAGCTGTTATTCGGGTTGGGCGATGTCGACTAATTTGGCATTGTACGATGTCTGATGTGAAACATCGCAATGGACGATGCCATTATAAGCCATAGGCAGCGGTAAATTAATTATTTATGAGTAATTAATTCATAACTAATTACTGTTTCAACTACCTGACCCGCATGGTCTTTGGTCCCATAACCAAATCATAAATGAATAAAGAAGTTACACACAAATTACCACCTGTCAATCATTTTTTCCGCAGGACTCTGGTATGAATAGGCATGAATGATCTGTGTCGTTATAATGGCGTCAACAAACTTTGTTGGTAAAAAAGTGCATGTCCAACAGGAACCAACCAACAGTATTGAGGTTTTTACTGAAATGACTAAGCGTGAAACCGAAAGATTGAAGCAGTGTACTGACGCTGTGACACCTTGCCTGATAGATTCAAAAGACCGAAGAGTCGTTAGATAGAGACCAGATGAGTTAAATATCACCTTAACAACTATAGTAAGATGCGATCCAGCGGTACATCCTTGATAAACTGTTTGACGTGCACTGCTCTCTGGGGTTTTGTGCTCAAAGCACCTGCTGCGCTGACTGCCTGGAGCTCAGACGTGCGCTTATGCAAGAGTGCATGACAGAATCTGTGTGTGGTCACGTTATGTGTGTTTCAGCGGCATAGTGTCGAAGTAGGGCTTTTTAGAAATGCTAGGTGAAATGCCAATGTGGACGTGGATCATTCAAAATAGCCATTTTAAAACTAAGACGGACCGTATTAGTGTAAACGGGGCCTAAGTGTATATTTTTAAGTGTGGGTGGAGGATCGAGATGCCGGCTCAGCATCGTGTCTATCAACTATCGGCGATGGATGATGGCGTCATCTATCGACCCACCCCCCTAGCTGTTATGTTTGATTTCTTTGAGTAAATGACTCATTAAGATTTGCTCCCAACTACTGGCAGTTTTCATATTTATTGATTCTTGACCGGTCCAAGACGCATTCAACAAAAATATTGTACAATAATTATCATAAAAAAATTCCCATAATGGTAAACTGTTTTTTTTATTTTTTATTAATTGGGCAATGTTACACACCCGTGCTGCTGTTTTTGGTATTATGGAACACTTTGCAAGTGTGCCAAGCTTGAATTGAGCAAAGTATATACACAATGTAAATAAGAGATTGATTGTGCAGTATAGACAGTGAAAATAACTACTAAATTGTCAAAATCTGAGTAAGGCTGAACTGAGGGGAAATCCACATCATAGATTACACACAGAGGTTGGTATATTTCTGTTTGTAACCCATTTATATTATTCATTTTAATATTACTCAAGTACACATTGCAAAATTTAGAGAGTGAGTTTTATTAAATATAGTATTCTTTATAATTATAATATATTAAAATGTTACCTATAACATTTTAATCTTATTTTACTTTTGTATTTATTTTAAGGCTACATCTTGTATGTTTTAATATTTTATTGTATTATACACTTGTAATTTCTAATAATGATAGTAAAACTAAATTATTTATTTAGATTAGAATTTTTTTTATTTTCTTCAATAGTTTAACAGTACTATCAGTTTACAAATTTTAACCTCCTTTTAACATCTCCTTTTTTCTTCCCCTCCCCAACAACGGCAGTGGCTGTAATTAGATGTTGCTATCATAAATCCAGTAAATACAGATAAATAATATAAGACTCAATAAATAAAAATAAATTAAAAAAAAGTAAATAAACACACATACAGAACACAAATAAAAATAAAATAAATAAATAAATAAAAAATAACAAATACAATATCAATGCAATAATAATAATACATATATTAAATAAGATAATTACACTTTTACGGTGCGTCTCACCACAGTGAACTTATTCATTTTCCAAAAACGCCAAATAATTTCTCCATCTTCTCTGATAAACATCCAATTTATCTAGTAATCTATATGTCATTTTTTCATATGCTGCCACCTTCCCCAGTTCTGTAACCCATACTTGAAATGATGGTGGACCTGCTAAACGCCAATCATCATCTTCCAATCATAATACTTATTTGAATCCACTCAGACATCTTCACACCAGATCCCAACACGAACGGGTCTCCCAGTACATGTATGTTAGGAAAAAATGATTTAGATGTATATTTTAACCTAATTAAAAAAAGTTACAAACATTTTTGCTGTTTGATGTTAGTACCAAAAACTATTGGCATCAATTAACTATTTAAATATGTATTGTGATTAGTGTGTGTGTGCATGTGTTTTTCTTCTCTGTAGGCACGCAGTCCTTCCCTCCCCTCTCCAGTCTGGCATATCACCAGTGCCGCTGGAATTACAATGATCAGGACGATGTGAAGTCTGTGGACGAGGGCTTTGACCAGCATGACATCCCTTATGACTTCATCTGGCTGGACATCGAGCATGCAGATGGCAAGCGCTACTTCACCTGGGATCCACACAAGTTCCCTGAGCCGAAAGAGATGCTGCAGGGCCTGATGGACAAGAGGCGCAAGGTCAGACACTGTTGCTCCTAAAAATACACAATGGTTTCCCACTGGTCATGGAAGTTCCGTTAAGTTGTATTTCAGAAATTTGATAGTTGGGGAATTAAATTTGGAATTCAATAAAGGAAAAATCACTTTTATAAGGGGTTTTAAACACTGTTGTGTGGCAATGGTGTGTGCGAATATAGCCGTCCTCTAATGGAAAAATTAATTAAGTTTTTTATAATAACACTTGATAAAAACAGTCTGAAGAAACGTGTTGATTGACCTTCTCCCTTTGTGCATGTCATCAGAGGGGAAAGCCCCGCCCATTATTGGATACATCTCCCTCATTAGCATAAACAGCCCTGAGAGGCAGCCGTCTGCCATTAGAGTTTTCACACTTACCAAAGGTAATGTCAGTGACTGATTTATACTTCTGCATTGAGTGATCGGCGTGATCCACAACACATGCCTTGTGCGTAGTCGTGCATTTATACTCCTGCGTGCTGTTTGTGTTTCTCTGCAATAACAGTTCCGAAACACCAGCTGGCAGTAGGTTTTTATGTTCCTCTGTGTCGAGTTTCTTTGCTGGGGTTTTGTTTTTTCTGAACGCTACCTTAATGCACAGTTAACTAAAACTCGCTCATTCAGAGGCTGGAACCGGCAGACGTGCAGCAACTTTAATCCGAAGGTAAGCACAAAACAATTTCTTCACAGGACTCGACAGTTTGAAAGTGTATACACTCGCTCCATCTGGCTTGTGGCTTTTATCCCACAGCCATCAGTGCTACCAAGCCAACCAATCACAGAGCTTGCATTACGCGTTGATGTATAGTTATATTTTTTTTGAGGAGTGCACCAGCGTCGGCTACGGAGAGGGCTATGCGACCACGAGAAGGCTGTGCCGGACCATATGCGTGCGCTTGACACAGAAGTATAAATCAGCCTTAAGAAGATTATAAATGTGTATTATCCAGAGATAACGTTAGTCCTGTTTTGAATATGACGCACAGGCATTTGTAGCTCCGCCCTCTTTTGAAATGAGTACAATCTTATTTGAATTTAAAGCAACAGTGAACAAAACGGCACAATTTGGATCAAAGCCTAAAAGGGTCAGTTTCACAGAGTTATAAAACATTATTTGTATGATATTTTGAGCTGAAATCTCACATGTACACTCAAGGGACATCGGAGGCTTATTCTTATATCTTGTAAAAAAGAGCATAATAGGTCCCCTTTAAGTCCTGGAATATCGGGGATTTTTGTTTGCCATTTATAAATTTTACTTTTTATTTATAAAAATGTCAATTCTCTATACTGTTGTTTCACATGTTTTGCCTATTGATATGATTATTGCATATGAAGCAGATTCTGAAAATCATTTTGTGATCTTGTTTATAGATGGTGGCTATAGTTGATCCCCATATCAAGGTGGACAGTGGCTACAAGATCCACAATGAGATCACTAATAAAGACTTCTACGTTAAGAACAGTGATGGTAGAAATTACGAAGGCTGGTGCTGGCCAGGTGAGTGCTTTTAATGTACTCATACGCTACCATTTAAATACTAGAGGTTAGTAAGATTTTTGACAGAAATATAATCATGATTTAATAATGATGTTTTGTGACGTTAATATATTTTAAAATGTAGTTTTAATCATGTGATGCAAAGCTGCATTTTCAGGATCATTACAGCAGTCATTACTGTTACATGATCTTTCAGAAATCATTCTATTATGCTGACAGTGCTCAAGAAACATTATTTTATTATTATTGTTGATGATGAAAATGATTGTGCTGCTTAATATGTTTTTTCAAGGATGTTTGGTGAAGAGAAACTTTTTAAACATTCAATTCAAGGTAGGGATGCACCGATCCCGATACTTGGATCGGATATCGGTTCGATATCGCATATTTTTGCTGGATTGGGTATCGGCCTGCTGGTACCGATCCAAATCCGATCTTTATAATTTATAAGCCAACAAAAGCCACGAAGGAAGCCTATTATAAAGCACTAGAAAGTTGACAAGCAGACCTACTATATCATAAATGTTTTAAAGCCATTCTATAGTTTAATGTGAAGCACAGATGAATATTCACGTGGTTAAATTCATGTTCACTTCAGCGCTTCCCGCCGCTGCGCCTGTCATTCATTCTCCATTCATTCACAATTTAAACTGCGTGTCGCGTTCATGACAGCACGAAAAACTTTCTCCAAGACTATTTGTTCCTGTTAGTTTAAATAATCAGTGTGGAAATGCATTTAGTTTTGCATTAAATGGGTTCATTTTGACCTGAAACATAGAGATCATTGCTGTTTCTAAATCACGCGCTGTGTCTGTTAGATCAGCAGATCGCATTCACAACACTGGAGTAGGGTTAGCCAGCCTATTATCTTCGCTTCACACACAAAGTAGGCCTACCTGAAACTTTAAATTAGAAAAGGCTCAATAATCATTGGACATCCTCAACGCACTGATTTCTCCCCTTTGTGCTGCTGTTTTGGAAGTGTCCGTATACCGGAGGGCTGCGCGCTGTGTCTCAGTGATGCAAGCGCTTCATTCAGGCACCAGTTTATGTTATTATGTTCCTTCCGCGAATGTTTGTTCCTTATGTTTGTGCCGCGAAAAGTTTGTAAAGCCTGGCTCATTGTGGTTTAGTTGATTAAATTATTAAAAGTAAAAATGACGGCCCGGGGGGCATATGAATTGTCATTAACAGAAAAGTATTTAGCCTAATATAGGCTACTCTGAAACTATGAATATTTTGCTGTAATTATTTATATATATATATATATATATATATATATATATATATATATATATATATATATATATATATATATATATATATATATATATATATATATATATATATATATATATATATATATATAAACATTTTATTTAACAGACCAGTTTGTCAGATTGTGCACTAAAGCATATAAGCGGACCATGTTTTGAACTTCACATCAAATATTCTTGTTTATTTTGTAGGTAACTGACCAACAAAAATACATTAAACAAAACCAACAAATTATACCAAACAAAATTAGTTTAAAAAAAGATAATTTTTCAGACCAAAAATTATTTTACAGACATGCTTTCAGTTTCTCCATCTCACACGCGGCTATAGGCGAGGGAATGTTTATTAAGTAAAACTGGCCTCAGACAGTTTAGTTAAGTCTGCTTCAAACCTGCAGGAAAATATCATGCGTTGCTAAAAGGCCGATTGTTTTACCAATGATTAGGGTCAATAGTGGTAGCCTATTACAGATCTCAAAGAAAAATCTGAATATTAAAAAGGAAACATAGGCTGGACCACATCAGATCAATGTCATAATGAATGCTCAAATAATGTATTCCATAGTTTATAGCAAGCATCATATTTAGTTAAATTGTGCCATCTGTCATCTACAGTAGCCCTATAGGTCTGCTATTTTTACTGAAGAAGATATATTATTTGAGTTAATCAGCAGAACTATAGAAACCATATTATGTTAATAAAAAAATAATAATAAAAAACAGCACAATATCGGGATTGGTATCGGTCGATACTCAGAATTTTAGTATCGAGATCGGATCGGTTTCAAAAAAATGGTATCGGTGCATCCCTAATTCAAGGTTATTTATACAGTGCTCTTTACATTATTATTCCAAAAGCAGCTTTACAAAAGGTGTGTGTTGCATTAAAATCTAAACAAAGCAATTATACAACATAATGTTTTTTTTTTTCAAAGAGGTGATATCTATTCTGTTTTTAATTTAATTTATATTATTTAATTTAATTTTTAATTTATTTATTTAATTTATTTTTGTTATCCCTGTAACATGAAGTGTTTATACGAAAGTGTCTGGTGCATATAGAGAGGATAGAGTGTTTCCTACAGGTGAACCATCATATTTTACTATCATATTTGATTAATTTAATGCACCTTTGCTAAATAACAGTATATATATTTGTTTAAAAAAATCTTATGAATTATACTTTTAAATGGTAATATAATTGTTGTCCATATGTACAACTGAGGTGGTTGTCATAAGATGCCCACTATTACATTTATTGTAGTTTACATGAATTTCTCATTCTCACAGGAAACTCTGGCTATCCAGACTTTACCAATCCAGAAATGCGGGCCTGGTGGGCCAGTATGTTCTCTTATGATCAATATGAGGTGAGGCTAGTTCTAGTCTTGTCTAGTTATTGCAAGTGTAAATTTAGGTGTATTTTTTTCCCCTTGTTTCTCATTCTAGAGAGGATGTGGTGATGCTACGTTTCCCTTTAGACTGTTCCAGAAGAGCAGCAAACTCATGCGACTTTGCCTCAACAGATCATGTGATAACTATAATAGCACTAAACTGTGGTTTAGCTGAGAAATGCCTGAGCCAAAGTCTGTCATGAAATATTCTGGTTAAAGGATTTTCAGGAGTGACTCACAAGATTGTGTTTAAACTTCTGAAATGTGGAGCATTACATAACCTTTTGTCCTACTATGGAAGTCAGTGGTTACAGATATTCATTTTTTTGCCCTCATGATCTTTTTTTAGCATTCAGCAGAATAAATGACCTCATAAAGGTTTGGAACTACGTGAAAGTAAATGTAAATTTTTATTTTTGGGTGAACTATCCCTTTAATAGAGAACATTTAGCAATGCCTACTGGCAGAGAATGAATTAGACATTTCATTCAGTTTGTTGACTGATTTCATTGTGTAAACACTTAGGCCCAATCCCAATTCTACCCCTTAGCCGCTAAAACCGCTACATTTCACAGCAGTCCAACAACATTCTGACACTCTGTGACACTGGAATACCCTGTCAGAAAAGTCTAGTGGCTGAGAATGAGCTTTTACAGTGTCTGCTATAATGTTAATGTTGTTTTGGTGTTTACATAGATGAATATGGCCATGGTGTTAATGCACAGCACAGTTACGATCTTATTGCCACATTAGATCGTTATGATAACATAATATATGCCTTCAGTGATTTCCTGAAGATAAATACCAAATAATAACACAACTGGAATAACTACAGCAGTCGTGATCGTCTGATCTCAGATGAAGCAAGAGATCGTGATGATGTGTGCATGTGCTGTAGTGCTGTCCCAATTCTTAGGGGTAAATTTTGAAGCCCTTCACCCTCATTTTTAAGGGCCAAGGGGTAGGGGTACAAAAATAGAATTGGGATTGAGCCTTAACCTGACTTTAACCACGTTCAGGCAACCTGAAACATTCTCGGCAACCCAGAGTTTGTTCAACTCGTTTTGTGCAACACATTATCTTAATTATTTAACATTTAAAATGGCATATATCTTCAGCAGCTTTGATTTGTATTTTTAAAAGACTTCACATTAGTTTAGGACCCAAGGAAACATATCCAACATCACAACTTTCCCTGTTGTTTTTCAGGGCTCAATGGAGAACCTTTTCACCTGGAATGACATGAACGAGCCGTCCGTGTTTAATGGTCCTGAAATCACTATGCATAAAGATGCTATACATGGAAAATGGGAGCACAGAGACGTACACAATATCTATGGACTTTATGTGGTGAGGAAGTATATAAGAACACTAAATGTGGAGTGTTTTATAACTAATAGAACAGGAGAGATGCATCAAAAACCTTGTTACAATCATTTATTTTCATTTTTGGGTGAACTATGTCTTTAACACACAACACTAGGGGTGTCAAAATTAATTGTTTCCTCGGTGCACCGCGATGCAGACAATTCGGTATCGGTTCAGTAATAATCATAACCAGTAATTATGTACTGATGTCATTTATCTCATATGCGCTATGTCTCCGTAGCTTACTATGGCGAGGGCGGCGAGTGTTTACAATGCTCCAACTACTTAAAAACTCAAAAGCTGTGCACAATTTCACTGCGTGTGTGTTTGCTTTATAGTCTTTTACTGACACTTAGAGCAGAAACCCCTATTTCACTGCGATTGAGAGAATGAAAGTAAACTCCATTCTCTTTCACTCACTGTGGCCCATTTGACCTGCTGGCGTGACTTTTCCTCTCCTCTCAGCTGTTACAGCGATACTTCTGGATACAGACACGAGCGCGTGAGTTTTCTCCACCGCGTCTATCATGAATCAGCTGTGAACGACGCTGCAGTGTTGCCAGATGTAGCTGACTGATTCCAGGCCAAAAACTATCCAAAACTCGCCGAAATGCCTATCCAAAACTGCCCAATCTGGCAACACTGCGCCTCTGCTGTTTATCAGTGTCACAAATCGGTAAACAACGCCTGTAAAATATAAAACTGTGTATGGAAAGCATCGTCAATGCACTGTGATGCACTGAGATATCGAATTGAACCGAATCGATGGCATGATAATCGTAACCGAACCGTGAGACCAGTGTAGGTTCACACCTCTACAGAACGCGCCACCTACTGGCAGAGAATGAATTAGAAATTTCATTCAGTGTGATAGCTGATTTCAGCAGGTGTGTTTTATTCACAACGTCAAAGCATTGTTTTTATTCATATTGTAGTATATACGAACACAAAATATAGTGTTTATAACTAATAAAACAGGAGAGACACATCAAAAACCTTGTTACAATAATTTGATTCTCTCTCCTTTTGTCTTTGTTGGTCATGTATGCACTTTATTATCTCAATGTGGACAGAAGGTTTTTTTTCTGTCAAAGATATTCAAAAGATACTCTCCCAAGTGGATACAATTTAAAATGCCACTTTTTGGATCCGTGTTTAATCGTGTGATTTGAAATTGTATGGTCAAAGATGAGACATCCCTTTTTAGTGTCTGCGTTAATTATATTTTTGTGATTTTGTATACTTGCCATATTAAATAAAAAGAGTCAACTTAACCCATTATAGCATTATAGTGCATAACCCATAAAGTGTGGGTTATACTCGCCTAAATACACATTAGGAAAAAAACAAGAGTGTTACTGGGGTTATTACAAGACTTAAGACTTTTTTGGAAAATAAAAATATATATAGCATTTAAAATACTTTTTCTGTATTTATTAAAATATATATGATTGTGTGATATTAAATCTAAGCTCTTTTTTTAAATGGTTAAAACCTCTTGCTGACAAATGGGTTAAAACCAGGGTGCGAATTAGGGCGTACTCACACTATGCTATCCGAACCGTGCCCTGGCCTTTTACCGGATTGTTTGAGAAGTATGAGTGCTCTGAATCGGGCTCAGGCGTGGTTCACTTGGCTGGTCCTGGCCCAGATGGAAGAGGTGTGCCAGAGCGCGGTTCACTTGGGCCCAATCCCAATTCTACCCCTTAGCCCTTCCCCTTACCCCTACCCCTTGTTTTGCGCGTGCCCGCCAAGGGGTAGGGCTGTCCCAATTCTCTTTAGCTTGAAGGCGTAGGGCTAAGGGCTAGGGGTATACACCCCTTCGAACGAAGATTTTCCAGGAGCACACTTGAAACGGAGGGGTAAGAATATTTCCCAGAATACACCTGCCACAACGGCAGTATAGCTGAACCCGGAAGTAAGGAGATCCACAAATTAGTACTTTTTGTCATAATTACGAATTTTTATGACAAACAAACACATGTTTTATTATATTCATAACCGCATTCATGTTTTACGGTCATGCTTTTTAAAAAAAACGCAAAAAAAAAACGCTAAATTTCGCGATCTATAATCCCTAATAATAACTCCTGTACAGCAGTCCCACAACATTCTGTCACTCGATAACACTCGAATACCCTGTCAGAGCAGTCTAGTGGCTGAAAATGAGCTTTTTACAGTGTCTGCTATAATGTTAATATTGTTTTCGTGTGTTTACATGGATGAATATGGCCACTGTGTAAATACACAGTACAGTTACGATCTTATTGCCACATTAGATCGTTATGATAACATAATATATGCCTTCAGTGATTTCCTGAAGATAAACACCA
Source organism: Danio kyathit (assembly GCA_903798195.1). NCBI lineage: Eukaryota > Metazoa > Chordata > Actinopteri > Cypriniformes > Danionidae > Danio > Danio kyathit. The sequence goes on along the minus strand of LR812532.1, from coordinate 53,792,772 downwards.
CAAAATAACACTACTGCAATAACTACAGCAGTCGCGATCGTCTGATCTCATATGAAGCAAGAGATCGTGATGACATATGATGACGTGTGCAGGTGTTGAAGTGCTGTCCCAATTCTTAGGGGTAAGTTTTGAAGCCCTTCCCCTTAACCCTCGGTTGTAAGGGCCAAGAGGAAGGGGAAGGGGTAGGGGTAGGGGTACAAAAATAGAATTGGGATTGGGCCTTGGTCTCACTAAGCTGAGTGCAAAGCACGCCTGAGCCCGAAACTGAAGAAGAGACGTGACTTTTAAGGGACTGTTTCATATGGATTTATTAATCATTCGTACTGTTCAATGAACGCAAACTGTCGTAAATTATTAAAGACGTAAACCCCTCACTGCACGATAGCTGCACCTTTAGCAAACCTTATAATTCCTGCAGCAGGAGGACTTTATGATTGTTTATGAGCGTCAAAAGTGGCTGATCTGTTCGGCGAAATATTTGTGTGTCACTGTATCCTAAACGACTATAACGATATAACTAAAGAAATCCCCACTGTGCAGAGCGAAAGCGCTTACTGAACAGCGCATCAGCGATGACGTAAGCGTGCCCAGGCACGAATGCAATGTGAGTGCGGGCGGTCAGGGGAGACCGCGGGGGGGACAAGCATGCTTCGGCCCGGTTCAAGGCAACTGTACATAGAGTGAGTACGCCCTTACAGGGGGGATTGACCCCCCTAATTAACGCTTGATCCCCCTGAAGGACGTCCAGGCAAGATGTATGGGAGGTCAGTCCTTTAATACTGAGAAATATTTCACTCTGATCTGTATAAATAAAATAATAGATAATATAAATATACATTGTATACACCCCAATAACAGTTCAAACCATTGTAAATACATATTCGCACCAATCAGTCTATTCGAGAAACAACTCTGAAATTGGCAGATCTAAAGCCCGATAGACATCGTGTTGATAAGACGTTCTTGTAAAATAGGTGTTTGTATCTAGATTTAGCATGAAATAATATCAAATTAGACACATAGTTTGTAGTTTAACCTACTGTAACGTCTGAAATAGCTAATCAGAGAATACTGTAGGTCAGAATATACTAAAAATCCCTTAAAAAGGCTGAAAACTTAAATAAGCTTTATTATTAAACTAGATGTAACTAAAAATAAACAAATAAATGACTGAAGCATTTATTTGTATACACAAACTAACCGAAACAGTTGACCCCCCTAATCGTCAATGTATAGTTCGCAGACTGGTAAAAACTAATGTTTTGTTGGACAGTAGCAAAGTATAAAAGCTTAAAATGATTAGTATTTTAGGACTGCCCTGTAGTCTTGAAATAAGAATAAGAATCTTCTGTATCAATGATTGCCATTTTAGTGGATGTTTTCTGTTAATCATTGTATGATGGTGATCTGTAAGCTGAGAAAAATGAAAAAGCAAGACACTTTTGAATGCAGAGGAATAGTCTTTTTGGATTAAGCAAAATATGAAAATAAGGCTGTCTACATTAATTACCCATTTATATTGTTTTCCAGCAAAGGGCCACTGCTGAAGGTCAGATTCAGCGATCTGGTGGAGTTGAAAGGCCCTTTGTGTTAACCAGAGCCTTTTTTGCCGGCTCTCAGAGATACGGTGAGTTTGTGTGTTTGTGAGATGTGTGGTGATTTCATTGTACATGTGCTAAGTCTGTGTGTTTTTACCAGGTGCCGTCTGGACTGGCGATAATGCAGCTGATTGGGGTCATCTCAAGATTTCCATTCCCATGTGTCTCAGTCTTGGGCTTGTGGGCATCTCGTTTTGTGGAGGTCAGTAATTATCTGTATTTTCAGTTGTGAAAAACACTCCTCCAGCTCTTCCAAGTAGTTCACTTTCAGAATGAAGTAGTGGAAATAATTTACTCACCCTCCCCTCGATCCAAACCTGTATAAGTTTCTTTATTCTGTTTAACACAAAACAAGATATTTTGAGAATTATTATTATTATTTTTTTTTTTTATAATTATTTTTTAGGGGTTTTCACCTTTATTTGATAGGACAGTAGAGAGTATTGACAGGAACGAATGGGGAGCAGAGAGAGGGGAAGGATCGGCATAGGACCGCGAGGCAGAATCGAACTCGGGTCACCGTGAACACCGGAGTGCATGTGTCGGCGCACTAACCATCACACCACTGGCGCCGACTACTTATGGAAGTTAATGGTGACCAGGCATTCTGGAAGTGAACTACTCGTTTAACCATGGTGTTATTATAGTAAAAGTATGGCACATGGATTATCATTTGAATAACCAAAATCAGTTGTATAGCAAATTGTCAATCAATCGTGTAGCAAAATCAGTTTGCGAATTTATTTATTTATTTAAAATAAAATACATTTCAGTTTCAGTTTGGTACAACAATTATAATGGCCAATTTCCACTGACTGGTACGGTACTGGTTGGTACGAGTCACCTTTATCAGGCTTGCGTTTCCACTGACAAAAGGGTACCAATGGCGGGGTGTATGACAGAAAGTTTCAGCCGATGTCATTCTCGCTCAAAGTAAAGCTATACGGGTCGTTTACATATCCAGGGCTCGAAATTGCGACCATTTTGGTCGCATATGCGCCCGAAATTTAATCTATGCGACCTCATAATATATTTGGGAGCATTTGTGCGACTGCATATAATAGTTGCAGTGCGACTTGTTTCGATTTTTTCTAAAAACGTGCTGAATCGGACTGCCGCTATATTGGTTCATATTAACTGTCAATCACTCAAGGCTTTCCGCTGTCAGATAACAGGAAGCTTATAAGGGCACCAGCCGAGATCAATCGAGGGATTTTGGTGAAGGTGCCCGAATCTCAATGCGTTGCATTCACTGCGTGTTCAGCGCAAATGTCCGCTAAATCTAACACTGTACACATCATCGCCTAAAAAGCTCGCCTTTACTAAGTTTAAACTGAATCTGCGGCTCATAACAAAGAACGGTATTGCGCCGGTGGTCATCACGAGAATTCTGGTCTGCCCCGCTCATATATTGGGTCAGCTGACTCGCGTGCTTTTTTCCACAAACACAGAAAATTGTAAATAAGCGCATAACGAGACCGAGCATTTAAAATGACACAAACCCAAACCAACACTTTTAAAGAGTGGTAGAAGTGAGACTTTTCTTACTTTCTTTGGTTCATTCTTTCTTGAGATGTATATTATTTTTCTATTTACTGATGACTGCTTTGCAGCTTTCAGCATTGGATTGAATGATTTATTATAATCTTACGTCTGTTTTGTAGCAGAAATATTATTTATTAAATTGACATGCGTATAAAAACAATAGTGCAAGATAAATATTTCTTACTGCAATGCTTAATTTTTGTTTGATGCAAACCATAAATTTATTTTTCATAAAGTAACAGCAGGACCTTTTACAGTACATAACTCGCATTCAAGCACATTCAGGGCAACATGATAATGAGAAATGTAATTCATTGTAAGTAGTATTATTGACATCGTTAATAATATTTTATAATTATTAGACATTCATTTTAGAATTATTGCACAGATATCAGTAAGTCATCACAGCATTAGTTAGACAGTTGTTTCTTTTTTTTTGTTAGTCCTGATTGATGTTGTTTTCAAATACAATAAATTCCTTAATATACAATTTGCAGTGGTGCTCATTCATTTTTGGTGGGTGCTCCTAAAATTTTTCTGGTGCTCCTAAATTTTTTCTGGTGCTCCTAAATTTTTGAAGTTGGGAGCACCGGTGCTACTAAGTAAAAAAGTTAACTTCGAGCCCTGATATCATATTAGAAGCACTTCTCACAAAGCAGTGACTTTATACACATAAATACTTGTGTATAAATGTTCATTACTAACCTTTCTATGAACATGATTTGGTTATAACTGCAGTGCAAAATAGCCTACTGTAACGTCTGCGATTATATAAAATAAATAAATGCAACATATATGAACTCATACAGCCCCTTACAGCAGACATGTCCAAAGTACGGCCCGCGGGCCATCTGCGGCCCGCAATCAGTTTTGTGGCGGCCCGCGAGGCTTTTAATAAACATTAATAGAATCTGGCCCGCTATACAAAAATGAATGTAATTCAATGAATAACCACCGGGTGTCGCTATTACATGCATTCAATTAGGCAGCCTTTCCTGTTATGACGTAAAACCAACCAACCAAAACTGAAGGAAACATTATTGATAACCACGTTTTGGCGAGCCATGGCACAACCAAGAAAAAGGAAAATCAACAGTGAGTGCAGGAAATTTCAGTCACGTTGGGGCAAAGAATATTTCTTCACAGAGGTCAGCGGGAAATGTGTCTGTTTAATTTGCCAGGAATCAGTTGCAGTAATGAAGGAATATAATATTAAATGTAGGGATGCAACGATTATAGAATTTGGTTGTACGATTATAGTCTGAGAAATAATCACGGATATCACGATTATTATGCATTCATTAATTTCAAACACCACTAGTTTAGAAAATAAGATGAAAACTCCCTAATTTTTACAGTGTTATTTATTGCTGCTCAGTAACCAATTAACACAGCACATAATAATATTAGAAACAAACAATATTCCATTTCTTTGTGCTTAAAAATAAGTGAATTTTTTTGACATTTAAACAAATAATTTTACACTGTAAATAAATGACAGAACAATTAATAAATAATTAAAAAACATTATTTGTCTAATGCAGAGCTTGAAATAAACTTGTTTACCTGGTAGCACCAGTGCTCCCAACTTAAGAAAATGTCGGAGAACCAGAAAGAAATTAGGAGCACCCACCAAAAATGAATGAGCACCACTGCAAATTGTATATTAACAGATTTATTGTATTTGAAAACAACATCAATTAGGACTAACAAAAACCAGAAACAAGTAACTAATTCTGTTATGACTTATTGATATTTGTGCAATAATTCCAAAATGAATATCTAATAATTATAAAATATTTATGATGACGAAGATGACAATAATACTAACAAAGAATAACATTTCTCATTACCATTCTGCCTTGAATGTGCTTGAATGTTATCTGCTATAAAAAGTCCTACTGTTACATTATGAAAAAAAAATTTATGGTTTGCATCAAACAAAAATGAAGCATTGCAGTAAGAAAAATTTATTTTGCACTATTGTTTTATATGCATGACAATTTGATAAACAGAAATAATGGACAAAAGAAAAGAAGAAAAGTCTCACTTCTGCACCGAAGGAAAATTTGTAAAGGAGTGTCTGATGAGTGTTGCAAATATAATTTGCCCAGAGAAGATTCAAGATTTTAAAAACGTAGGTCTTTCTAGAAACACAGTTGGACGACGAATTGAAGACTTGTCAGCAAATCTAATATATATATATATATATATATATATATATATAGATATGTATGTATGTGTGTGTGTGCGTGCATGTGTGTGTGTAAATATATATGTGTGTCTGTGTGATGCATGTAAAATTTGGCCCGGGACAACGTTTTTTTTTTTGTATCTGGCCCTCGGCCCAAAAAGTTTGGACACCCCTGCCTTACAGTGTCCGATATGTTACCAATTCCAGATAAACTACACACAGCATTCATTTAGTCCTTATTTGGGTTCAAAAATGACATGCAACATATAGCCTACAGTCAATCACCTCTCATCTGTATCTTTAATCCTCACCAGCACATGTGACCTCTGTCAGAAAGTAATTTCGTCATTCCAAGTTCATAATAGTGCAAAAGGCGATGATAATCGTTAAACATGGCAGTTTGTTTATGTTTTAGGTTGCTGAAACCATCATTTGCTCCTTCGTTTTTCCGGCTTCTCCTTTGATTTTTTTGCGCGTCACTCTCGCATTTGTCCGTTTCTGAAAGGATTGTCAGAAGCACTTCAGTAATCACACGCACGTTATTATCATCAGCTCAAAAAGTTCGTTATTTCAAATGTAGATGTGCGGTGAGCTCTCTGGAGAAAGTGAAACTGCCCGCACTTTTAGACGGCCTCGTAAAACAAAAACAGGACACGGTAGATTTTGTTCTTCTTGGCTTTGTGGCTGTTCATCAAGACAATGACAAGGTTTCTTTGAGTTTGGGTCAACCATGGCTCGTTATTATATGCATATAGTATTACGATGTAATGTCTCGGCTGTGTATTTAAAAATGGCGGTTCTTTTGTTTTCATTCTCCTTTTTGTGTATGCGCGAGTGATGTTTCTCTGTAAACCAATAGCGTTTGCAAAGGGTACCCAAAAAGTGGTTCGGTACAGTTCGCTTTTGGTATCTTTTGACATTCGAAACGGTCATTAAGATACAAATCCCCAGTGCTTTCTTGCAGAGATGAACCGTTCACCACAAAACTAGCAATGTGAGCTAACAAAATCAATATGGTTAGTTTTGATTTCATTTGTACTTTTACAAAAAGATGTTTCCATACTGTCTGCACTTTAAATGTTGTGTTACTTAAATGTTGCAGTCATGCTAATTATTTCTCTCTCTTGTTTTACCCAGCTGACGTTGGTGGCTTTTTCAACAATCCCAGCACTGAGCTTCTGGTTCGCTGGTATCAGACGGGTGCGTATCAGCCATTCTTCCGTGCTCATGCTCATCTGGACACCACACGCAGGGAGCCCTGGCTCTTCGGCCCAGAAAACACAGCACTCATCCGGGAATCCATCCGCCAGCGTTATGCCCTTCTGCCCTACTGGTACCAGCTGATCTACCAAGCACACACCACCGGGATGCCAGTCATGAGGTAAGCAAGACCCCTCTGAACACTTGTTTGGGATGTGTGTTTATTTTAACTAAATTTTATTGATTTATACATACTTTACCTACTTAATTTATTTATTAGATATGATATAGATATAAGCAAGAGTGTAGTTTGCCCAAATATCAGTATGTGAGCGCATTCACAAATGTAGTATTAATTTAAAGGGATGGGTCTTACTTGCTTACTTACCTACTTACTTCATTTATTTATTAGATATAATATAGTTATAAGCAAGAGTGTGGTTTGCCCAAATTTCAGTATGTGAGCGCAATCACAAATATAGTATTAATTTAAAGGGATGGGTCTTACTTACCTACTTGCTTACCTACTTACTTACTTACCTGCTTGCTTGCTTTATTTATTCATTCATTTATAAAATTATTAGATATGATATAGATATAAGCAAGAGTGTGGTTTGCCTAAATATCAGTATGTGAGCGCAATCACAAATGTAGTATTAATTTAAATAAATGGTTCACCCAAAAAGTACATTTCCAGTTAATTTTACTCAAAAATGGGTGACATTTTAATACATAATTTCAACAAAATAAAAGTTAATGCATATTTTAGATTATAGACAGAAGTAATGAGTTATTTTTTTATGTATAGATCCCAATTTTAATACTTCTACAGTGTTTCCTCTAGGATTTTTTCCAGCAGTGGCGGCAGGGCTTTTTTTTTTTACACAGATCTGCCAACTATTTCAAAGACAAATATTACACGCAGTATTACAAGTCGAGATAGCATTCATGTAATACGAGCATGCGAATCTCTTTGCTTGCGTGCCGATTTCCTCTGTTCGAGCACAGAACTTCTTGCACGCACTCAAATTTACACGTTCAAGTGCAGATCTTCTCGTGCGCTCTCCAGTAAGCGCTGCTGAAGCGCGATTTAGTGCGTTTTTGTGCGTTTTCCGACATTAACGCGTCCTGAAGTAAAGTGAAAGGCATTAAACTCCAGCAAGATAAAGTCATTATATGCAAAGCCATTGACTTTTATCAATAAAGTATACTTATGGAAACTGTGTTCATCTTAACTGAAAGCTACGCGGTGTTTGCTAGACTCACACACCTGTCAGTCAGTCTGTCAGAGAGTCAGTCAGCATGTCACCTTGAACAAATAGCGCACAGCACTACTACGGTTACAGAAAAGTTTGCGCTGTTTACCTCTAATATGTTTTGGTGCGATTATAATCCGCTATAAAAAACACGACTAAATGTTTTACATAAGAAGCTGTAATGTAGCCGTGGCGGGATGAATTTTGGCGTGGCGGCCCGCCACGGATGAATGAATGTAGCGGAAACCTTGTTCTATGCTGTTTAGTAGGTGAAAAACAAAGTGCCAAAATTACTATATGGTTAATGTGTTCAGATTACATTCATATTTCACACATTAATATATTGAATGTACTGTTTTAGTGGTTGGGAAAACATTTATAATAAGAAGCTGCTCAAGACAACATGCAATTTTCAAGTGCAGCTAGTCACTTTTCTAAATTAATCGTTATGAATGAATGTTATCAAGTGAAGAACTCTTTAAATAGACTTACTAGTGGTTTTAGTGTTATTTTTATTCATCTGTGAAAATAAATGAAACTATTTTATGGTCTATGAAATTTTAAAATCGTGTCTAATTTATCTTGTTTACTTGTTTGTAATTTTTGTTGCATTTATTTGTAATTAATTATTTTTGCCATAAAAATAGCCATTGTTGCTGACATTTAAATAAAAATATATGATGTGATTTACATGATATGCTATGATATATTAATCTATGAGCAGCTGAGCCACACTCAGCAAAATACTCATGTCCTTTTATTCCTCATTACCACATGTTACTGTATTGTTTGTCTAGTCATATTGGTACAACTCCATTTTACACGAGTGCTATTTTCTTTTCTGTCACGTCTCAGACCTCTCTGGGTTGATTATCCAAAGGAAACTGCAACTTTCACCATTGATGATGAATTCCTAATTGGTGAGACATCCAAGCCTTTTTTTTTAGTTTTGAGTTAAAGGTGTATGAAGTATGTAGCTTCTTTTTTATAGTAATGGATGAATAATGAACTACATTAAGAGAATATTTGACTCATGCCTAACCTTTGAAGCACACCTAATACTAGTCTGTAAATGATAGTAATGCCTGTTTGTGTTGCTGATGTTCAGGAAGGGATCTGTTGGTTCATCCGGTCACTGAGGAAGGGTCTCGTGGAGTCACCGCTTATCTGCCTGGAGCTGGAGAGGTAAAACGTCCACTTAAAGACACCATGAAATCAAAATCTTTCTTTTCTGAGACCCAAAAAAATGTAGATACATATTGCGGCCTAGCCCATTTGCAAATGTCATGGTTCAATTAAATGCTCTTTAGAATTAATTTAGGGCTGGGCGGTATATCGAGTTCTGGGGATATATCGATATGATTCCCCGACGCGTTGCGGGATTATCCAATATCTTACATATTGATATAGTTTGAAGCCACACATGCGCATTCTGCGCAAAGCAGACCACTTAAAGTTAGCACGCGAGCTCCACAAATGTGTGCATGTGCAAATGAATGATTAATTCCCTGAATCGTACAAAAGATTTGTTCAAAATGAATGAATCGTTCAAGAACGACCCATCATTACACGTGACATGGAGGAACATGCAGTGGCGGTGTTGTCGAAATCTGACTCCCCCTCGCATGCACAGTGCCTGTAGCTGTCACATCGATTTATCAGAAACCTTTTATCGATCATTTCTTCCGCAATTGACAGCAAGAACGAACATAGAAGTCTTGTCAAATTGACAAGCAGCACCTGAATGTGTTCAAAAGAATTAAAAATGCCAAAATGGGTCAAATTTATACCTCATTTCGAAAGTGAAAACACCTCATATTCACTGATTATAAGTTCAGTATTTATTACACAATGGTCTCTTCTTTACATTTACGTTATAACACATTTAGCTCTGCGTTCTGGTCTGTTATTGCATTTTGACTTCAATTCCGATTATATTCTAATCATTGTATTTATTTATTTTGTTTAATTGATTTATTTAGTTTAGCCCTTTAACTAGAAGACGTGATTTGATTTGTGTGTTTGTGCGCGCCTCGTGTATAAATGGTTGGTGGTTTAAACGATTATTAAAACTTAAAAAAAAAAAAAAAAAAAAAAAGTAAAATAAAAAAACATGCATTCATCTACCAAACATTTCTATTTCTATTTTAATATCTCGCTGTTGCCTACTCTTTTAACCAGGGCTTAATTTGTGCCGGAACACTCCGGATCTGGCACCTCTGAAATCTGATCCGGCACCTCATTTTATCGATCCCCCTCCTCAACCGCCCTTCTCGCCTGTCCGCTGTTTACTTTCGCTTTCTTCTGCGACTCCCCAACCCTCTTCACTGTCGTCCGTGACACCCCCGCCCCACCCACTTTTGTTTGCGACACCTCCTCCCCACCCCCCACCGCTCCCCACTTGCTACTTTTGTGCGCAACACACCTCTCCATCCTCAGGTAACATGCCGGATCCGTTACCCGATCTGTTCCGGGACCTCGCAATTCCCAAATTAAGCACTGCTTTCAACAAATAACAATATAAGAATGATAATTCTAATGATGATAATAGCAGGGAGGGAAACTGTGTTTGAATTATGTTTTGCTCAAAAACGGTTTAATAAAGTTTTAATAAAGGCTTTGACTCTCAAGTAACCATTTATGGGAAAATACCAGATCTATATCATATACCGTCATTCCTCCTAAAAATACCGAGATATGATTTATTTGCCCATATAGCCCAGCCCTAAATTAATGTATTTTTTTTTACTAATACCATCTACCACCACATAGCAATTCATGGTTTATTGATGCATAAATTTTTTTTTATTATTCTATATTATGCTTTATTTAGCATTTTTGTACGGTGTAAGAAATGCATCATATAAATAAATTGCAGTACTATTATTATTATTATTTTTTTAATAGAATGTAAAATGAGCTCTATTCACCAAGTGTGCATATACAAATAAAGGAGTTTTTTGTGGCTTTCAGGAGCTATGGGGTATGACATTTATACATGCATGCATAAGAAGGGCATTTAAATAAGGAGAAAATAAAGTATACATTTAGAAAATCATGAAGTTATATGCATATGGATGGTTTATGTGCATCGTCAACTACTTCTTGTAGTACAAATAAATAAAAATATTTATATAAAAGTATTTACTATTAAGTGGCTTTATTGGTTACAGTATGAGTCCTGTATGTTAATGGCTTGTACGTACTAGTACTATTAATAAAGCTTACTATCTACTTTATGTAAAATGTGTTTATATAGAGGTTAACCCATCAGTATGACTGATGTTAGAGTTGATGAACTGACTGATTTGCTGTTAAATGTATTAATTGTTAATTTGTTTGCTGCTAGCTAAATATGTAATTGCGTGTTCTTATAAAAAAGAGGCCAGTCCTTGTGTATCTCAGTGGATAAAGAGAATGACGCCTTGCCTTAGAAAAGTTTTTTGAAAAACAAAGTTCATATATTTTGGTCTATTTGGAAAGTATTCAATGACTTTCTGGAGAGTCTAGGTGGTCACTCTTATGTTCAGAGTGTCCGCGGGGTCTTCAGTCTTAATATCTTAAATTTCAAAAACAAAATTTTAGGCCTTAAAGTCTTAAATTCACTGAAATATTGGGTTGTATGACTGTATCATTTTAAAAAGGTCTTAATTTTCCTCTGTCCAAGTAATCGGGCTGACATCCATCCAATCACCAACAATCCATCTTAATAAAATCAAGCAAAAAAAAACTAAAAACAATTACAGTTCCTCATGATAATAACAGAGCAATTTATTTCTTTACGTTATCTTCCATTCATACAAAAAATATTTACAGAAGGGCAAGTAGACATAATAATTATAAATAGACATGAAGCGTAAGGGTTTATAACAGAAATGCATTAGGTTGAATAGAAGTTATACTCAATCAATTTGGACCAAAAGCCAACAAATAGATATTTTTGATTATTTTTGTAATTGCTTCCACAATAAATATATTTTTAACAACGTTAAACTTGTCATTTAAAAAAAGAAAGAAATATTATGTTGAAAATAATGTATACAACTGTTTTCTTGTTTTGACACATTAAATTATGTCGCTAAGAAATAATAAAAAAAAATTTGTGGGAAGCATTAGAAATAATCATTGGTGTTTATCCCTGTTTACGTCTAAAAATTCATTTATAATGGACTAAAAAGGGTCTTAAAAGGGTCTTAAATTCGACTTGATGAAACCTGCAGAAATCGTTTGTTGAACTGATGGACATTGAAAGTATATAGATGAGACAAATATGTTATTGCTGTATTACTTAATATTATAATTATTATTTTTTCTTTCAAAGTGTATGAAGTTATTTTGAGTTTATAAAATTTTCAATTGAACCCTTTGTCAATTTGTATGACAGTGTTTAAAGCAAAATGTTAAACATGAAACATTTTAAATAAAAATGTTTATAAAAATTGTTAATAAAAACAAAAATGAACTGACTGATGCATTGTTTTGTTAATTTTCTCATTTCTAGGTTTGGTATGATGTCCACACCTTTCAGAAACACAATGGTGCCCAGAATCTTTACATCCCAGTGACTCTCAGCTCTGTAAGATCTTTAGCTTGTTTATTTAAACCAAAATTATTATTTCAGTTTTATATTTACTAAAACCATTTTTGTATGTATTTAGATCCCAGTTTTCCAGCGTGGCGGCTCTATCATTCCTAGGAAGGACCGAATTCGCCGCTCATCAGCCTGCATGGAAGATGACCCCTACACCTTATATGTGGCTCTTAGTCCTAAGGTAAAGTGCTTGATCTTTCTGTTGACTACCATATTTTCTCGAGTATAATTAATTTGTTTTTATCACCTACAGTGTGCTCCAACTTATATCCAACATCATTTTATTTAATACAATTAAAAGTGTTGTTCACTTCCAAAAATGTAAGTTTAAAGTAAAAATCTGAATGATGAATTAAGTGTAATCTTGCTACTATAAAGGTGTGTATATATAAAATTCTGCGCAGAATAGCAAAAAAAGTCTGCAGATTCTGTCTAGCCCTGCCATAAAGGTCTCACCAAGTGAAACAATCGCTCTGTGCAGGAAACTGAACTTTATTTACCATATTATTACCTTGGTAACACTTTACAAAAAGGATGTATTAGTTATTGTTAGTTATTGCATTTACTAACATGAACAAACAGTGAACAATACATTTATTACAGTATTTGTTCATGTTAACATTACTTAATGAAAATACAGTTGTCCATTGTTCGTTCATGTTAAGTCACAGTGCTAATTTTAATAAGCATGAATTTGAATATTAGTGAATGTTGAACTATGATTAACAAATGCTGTGCAAGGATTGTTCATTATTAGTTCATGTTAGTAAATACTAGGGATGCCACAATTCTCAATATAATTTTGAACCGTTTTTTCCGTTTAAATAATTTGTGCATTTTAGTTCTCTGCAAATTGACTGTTTGTGTGTGCCTGTAAGTCTACGAGCTGAGATAAGGAAACTCCTCCCCGCAAGTAAATTTTCATTCACTATGCTCTAAAGTTAGGGGGCGCTTAACCATCATTCCACACTTTAACATGGCAAGCGTCAGTGAAGTGATGCAACAGTATGAGGAAGCTCCAGCGTCTTTAAAATCCGCGGTGTGGGGACATTTCAGTTTTGCCATTGAATATAATGCTGAGGAAGAAAAAACAGTGAACAAAAAATGACTGTGTGCAAGCATTGCTTTATACGTATAGCCTACTCAAACAGAAACACTTCCAACATAACTGCACATCTGCGGCACCATCACTCAGCAATTTAACTGTCTGAAGGCAGGATAGCAGAGAAGGTAATAAAGTCCTCCAAAAAACAACATTCCCCAGAATGTTGACATGCTTATCTTTTTATAGAAGAACCTCAAAATACAGGAATAGATAGCTGACCAAAGTGAAGGAAGGATACTGTATTGGAGTACTGTTAAGTATTGTTGACTATATTTATGTTTACTGAAGTACAAATGTTTATTTGAAATGGTCAATTTATGTTTATTAACTTCACATGTATGTTTATCTTCAAAATGTAGGAATTTGTGTTCCCCAGTTTGCACATGGGGCTTCCAGCAGCTGTGAGATTTCGGTGTTCATTTTTGTTTTTTTATTATACAATACACTGGGAACTAGTGTACTTTTCTTGGCTTTGAAGTAAAATAAAGGAGTATTGCAATAAATAGTTTTTACTTTTTTCTCCTTAACCTTACTGTTCCTATAACTTAAGCATAGAATAACAATAAAAACACTTATGTGTGAAGCCATCAGAACCGAACCAAAAACTGTGTAAAACACAGAGGTATGTATTGAACCGTAGGCTAACTGTATTGTTGCATCCTAGGGCTGGGCAGTATATCGAGTTCTGGAGATATATCGATATGATTCCCCAACGCCATGTGGGATTATCCAATATCGTTAATATCGATATGGTTTGAGGCCACATGTGCGCATTTTGCGCGAAACAAACCACTCCAAGGCAGCACGCAAGCTCCACTTGCACGAATGTGTGCATGCGCAAATGAATGATTCACTCCCTGAGTGAGTCATACAAAAGATTCGTTCAAAATGAACGAATCGTTCAAGAACGACCCATAACTGACGCGACATGGAGGAACATACAGTGGCGGTGTTGTATCGAAATCTGACTCCCCGGACAAATCTGACTCCCCCTCGCATGTATGGACGTCACACAGCGCCTGCAGCTGTCACAGCGGTTTATCAGAAACCTTTTATTGATCATTTCTTCCACAATTGACAGCAAGAACGAACATAGAATCCTTGTCAAATTGACAAGCAGCACCTGAATATGTTCAAAAGAATTAAAAAAGCCAAAATGGGACGAATTTATACCTCATTTCGAAAGTGAAACCACCTCATATTCACTGATTATAAGTTCAGTATTTATTACACGACGGTTGCTTCTTTACATTTACGTTATAACACATTTAGCTCTGCATTTGCTCCGTTATAATGACTGTTTACATTTATATGCTTGACCAGCATTTCATCACAGTACTCTGAAACTATTTCGTTACTTCTCATATCTATAGTCTATTCGCTTTCATCTCCTTATTTAATATTAAAACAAGTTTAGTCAAAACGAAAGAATAAGTGTAAGATTTTTTACATGGAGTGAAAGACTTCTCTTTAGATATCTTTGATATGTGCACTGTTTAATAATTGTGCACAATACATACATGTAAATGTGTAACTAAAAAAACATATACATCTGATTTAATTGTTGTTTTAATCACACAACTGTGGTATACAGGATTATTTATAACAACACTGTAATTGTGACATAAAATACTGTTTCATATTTACATTTAATGTGGTTCTTTTCTATCCTACAATACTTTCTGTTGTCTTTCTATTTAAGTGTTTTCCTTTTTTGCTCTTACTATGTACCTATGTTTTCTATGGTTCTGTTTACTTTGTTATTTGCACAACAGCACAGTAGTGCTGTGTATAGTGTTAAGCAGGAAAAAAAACCCTGTACTGTATTTATTTATCAAAGTTTTTTTTATAATTTGAAATGTTGTGCAACAGTTTTAAGCAGGAAATAAGAACCTGTACTGTATTTTATTTATCAAAGATTTTGTGCAGCTGGTATTTTTTGTGCAGCTGTTTATTTGTAAACAGAGAGGGAAACCCCTGTGTTTGAATTACATTATGCTCAAAAATTGTTTAATAAAGGCTTTGACTCTCAAGTAACCATTTATGGGAAAATACTGGATGTATATCGTATACCGTCATTTTTCCTAACAATACCGGGATATGATTTTTTGCCCATGTCGCCCAGCCCTATTGCATCCGTAGTAAATACATTAACTAATGCATCCTTATTGTAAAGTGTGACTATTACCTTTAATCCACAGCCAAACAGACCAGAACTTTTGTTTTGTCTGCTATTTTTGTTATTTAGAATGATTATTAAAACTAATATTTATCAGTTACTGTTCTTGATGTGAACAGATCTTTATAGTCATGAAAATGAACTAATTTATCTCGTTTACCCTCTCTTTCTCTCACTCTAGAAATTTGCTGAAGGCGAGCTCTACATTGATGATGGTCATAGTTTCAACTATGATACAAAGTCTGAATTTATTCACCGGAAACTCACTTTTGCCAATAATTCTCTCACTTCACGGTATTTACATTAATCTGTCATTTTCCAGACATTTTTTGAAATCAGTTTATGATTTACTGCAAATGACTTTGACTCAGAAATCATTTCCTTCATCATTACAGCAACCTGTGCCCAGACTGCAAGTTCTTAACTTCATCATGGATTGAGAAAGTTGTCATTTTGGGTGCCAGCAAGCCCAGAAAGGTTCTCCTTAAAGTGGATGGTAAGATACTGTATTTAGCAGAATGTGTTAAGCTGTAAAAAAAAAAAAAAAAATTAATAATAATAATCCACATGAAAAAATACTATAGTAATTTATAGTAAAATAGTAATAGTAAAAATAGTAAATACTATAGGGTTTTTGAATTGTACTGTAGTAAATTATTTGAATTAATCTGTTATGGTAATTTTAGAGTTGCTATGGTAACATAACTATAGTAATATAAACAAACTACATAATGTTATTATTTTCTACGATTATTGGGTGTAATATACAAAAATGCACCGCAGTTTACTGTAGTAAAAACTAAAATATACTATATTTACAGTTCACTATAGTTAATACTGCAATTTGCAGCACCTTTTATTAAAAAGAGTTAACCATACTATAAGAAATACAGTATAATTCTACTATAGTATGGTTCAAAAACACTATAAATACTATAGTATTTATTTCATCTGTGAAAATAAAATCAATCAAAAAGCAGATCATGTCCTAATAGAAAATTACCAGTACATGTTCTGCTAAAAATGAGCCTTTATAAATAATTTCTCTTGATTTGATTAACAAATGTGATTTAATTTATTAATTTCTTTCTTTTTCTTTTCTTTTTCTTTTCTTTCTTTTCTATTTGAAACCACAAGAAAATGTAGAAGACTGTGTTTTATGTAAAATGTACACATACAGAAAAATGTCCTGGTAATTTTCTGCCTGTACATTATCTGTTTATTTTTTTACAGTGTATATTTGAGGAGATATGGCCTGCTAATGCTAGAGTTAAACATACTGTAATATATACAATATAATACATTTTACTATAGTATGGTTCAACAACACTATAAATTACTATAGTATTTGTTCCATTTGGGAAAATAAAATCAGTCAAAAACTGATAATATCCTCACAGCTAAACTTAACTTAAATAACTTAATTTATCTGATCAACTTATGTCATTTTAGTTTTTTTAAACAACTTTTTTCTTATATTTGTTTTTTAAAAAATATTTAACTTTCTTTCTTTTGTTCATTTATTATATCATTTCTTTTTTAAATAAAATAACTTCGATAATTAAGAATTAAAGAAAAATCAATTGATTTCTTTCTTTTATTATATCATTTTTTTTAATAATTTAACTTAATTGATCTGATCAACTTATGTCATTTTCGTTTTATAAACAACTTTTCTTATATCATTTGTCTTTAAAAAATATTTAACTTTCCTTTGTTTGTTTATTATACTATTTCCTTTCAAAAATACTTATAACTTAGGTGATCTGATCAACTTTTTTCTTTTATTATATCATTTCTTTTTTTAAATAGCTTATAACTTTTTTCTTTGTTGTTCATAACATCATATTTTTTTTAAATATAATTGATTTTTCTTTTATAATTGTAAATGATTTATTTCTTATTCATTTCTTTTTAAAAAATAACTTTTTGTTTGTTTCTTTTGTTCATTTATTATATCATTTATTTTTTAAATAATTAACTTAATTTAACTGATCCACTTTTTTCTTTATATCATGACATCATTTCTTTTTTTTTTAAATATCTTAACTGATTTTTCCTTAATTCTTAATTCTATATGATTTCATTTATTATATGATTTTTTTTTTCAAAAAAACTTGACTTTCTTTCTTTGTTCTTTTGTTATCGTTTCTTTAAAAAAATAACATTTCTTTCTTTTGTTCATTTATTACATCTTTTTAAATATTACTTATTTATTTCTTAATTGTAAATGATTTATTTCTTATATTATTTTGTTTTGAAAATAACTTTCTTTCTTTTGTTCATTTATTATATCATTTCTTTTAAAAATAATTTAACTGATCAACTTTCTCTTTTCTTTATATAATTTCTTTCATTTATTATCTCATTTCAACTTTTTTTTTTTGTTCATTCATTACATTTCTTTCTTTTTTAAATAATTTAACTTAATTTGATCAACTATATTGTACAATTATATTGTTTCTTTTTTTTTTTTATCTTTCTACTTGAAATGGCATAAAACGTTTAATAATATGTTTTATGTAATACAGTTAAAGTCAGAATTATTAGCCCCCCTTTGTTTTTGTTTTTTTATTATTATTATTGTCTTTTTAGATATATATATATATATTTCCCAAATGATGTTTAACAAAGCAAGGAACAATATGTCTAATAATATTTTTTCTTCTGGAGAAAGTCTTATTTGTTTTATTTTGGCTAGAATAAAAGCAGTTTTTAATTTTTTAAAAAACATTTTAAGGTCAAAATTATTAGCCCCTTTAAGATATATTTTTCTGATAGTCTACAGAACAAACCATCATTATACAATAACTTGCCTAATTACCCTAACCTGCCTAGTTAACCTGATTAACCTAGTTAAGCCATTTAAATGTCACTTTAAGCTGTATAGAAGTGTCTTGAAAAATATCTAGTCAAATATTATTTACTGTCATCATGGCAAAGATAAAATAAATCAGTGAATAGAAATGAGTTATTAAACTATTATGTTTAGAAATGTGTTGAAAAAATCTGCTCTTGGGGAAAAAAATAAACAGAGGGGCTAATAATTCTGACTTCAACTGTATGTACACAAATGTACTGTTAGATTTCGGCCTGGACATTCTCAGTTTTTTTTCTTCATTAAAGTGTGTATTTGAGCTGACATGGCCTGCTAATCTTCCCCACGCTTTCTCAAACAGGCAAAGAAACCCCTGTGGAGTTTGAGTTTGACGCCTCCATGTCAGTGCTGACCCTCCGCAAACCTGGGATGAACGCAGGCATGGACTGGACAATCCTGCTTCAGTCACAACGAAATGATCTATAAACAAAATCACCCCACAAAAAAACAAAACAATCAAAAGTTTCACTCGTAATTCATAAACACATCCAGCACTTACAAAACATTGATGGCAACTCAAAAGCATACTAGAGGTGCGACGGCTCAGAGAGATTTTTGGCAGGGTCAGACAGTAAACGCTTTATTTTTTTAATGTAGTATCCTCATTCACAAGTCAAGAGTTTGTGTTTTTAACGTCATGTGGTGATGAAGTAGTGATTAACTGAACCGTGCATTGGATTTAAATAATTTCAGGATGGCAAATGAGACCAATGTTAATAATAAATATGGACGCATCAGGATCAGAAAGCTTTGTTTGTCGTTAGTCTTGTCATTTTAAAAGCTCTAGAAAGGATCACATTTGCACTTCAGCGGTTTTAGAAACTACTAATGAGCTTTATTGCTTATGGTGGCCTAGTTAGTTCATTTGATAGGGGGTCTTGGGTTTGGATTTTGCTTTACAGGGGAATTAACCTGTTAAATCTGTGAATTTCAACTTAGATTTAGCCTTTTTTTCTGTTTTCTATAGCAGTGTTTCCCATTTCTGTTCGTGGAGGCACACCAACAGTACATATTTCGGATGTCTCCCTTATCTGACCCATTCATTTTAGGTTTTGAAGTCACTTCTAATGTTCTCATGAGTTGATTGTGGTGTGTTTGATTAGGGAGAGGTTGAAAATGTGTACCGTTGGTGTGCCTTCAGGTGCATGGTTGGGAAACAGTGTTCTAGAGCACTTATATTTGTTGGGTTTAGGGTGGGTTGGGTGTTTTATGTTTTGAAACGACAAAGCAGAACG
Source organism: Danio kyathit (assembly GCA_903798195.1). Taxonomy (NCBI): domain Eukaryota; kingdom Metazoa; phylum Chordata; class Actinopteri; order Cypriniformes; family Danionidae; genus Danio; species Danio kyathit. Next base: position 53,772,991 of record LR812532.1, on the reverse strand, counting down.
AAACAGGCAGGCATTTAGAAGTATTTGAACCTAATCTACTGTAATGGGAAAGTTAATGTTATTGCCATCCACTGTTAATTTGATATCTTGTCAGAATGACTGAAGTAAATGTGTGTTTAAGGCAAGGCCTCTGATGAAGTACATTCCCGCTCGATCATCATCGTTTATCTTTATCATCAAATGCTTCTTATTGCTGGTTTTCCAGTTTGTTTCATTCCTTTTTTGTTTGTTTGAGGGTGACCCTGAAAGCTCTGAAACGTGCAAGTAAATGTAACGTCTATGGTTTTTGAGGAATTGGAGTTCAAATGGGATGGAAATAAAGATTAACTGTACATTCCTGACAGCTTTTGTTTGTTTTTGCTCATATCTTTGGCAGAGTATTCAGAGTATTCTTGTGGATGTTACAGTTTAATTTTGCTAGTCATACTTTGTGACATGCCATTATATGATGGTTGCTAATTCCTAACTCTTTAGTGGTCTGACTTAAATTGTTGCAAATTTTCAATGCTTAGTAACATGACAGACAGACAGATCTAACCAAATAATTAACTACTTACCATAGATGGATAGATAGACGGACAGACAGACAGACAGACAGATAGATAGATAGATAGATAGATAGATAGATAGATAGATAGATAGATAGATAGATAGATAGATAGATAGATAGATAGATAGATAGATAGATAGATAGATAGTGTATATATAGAGAAGGCAAATTGTTTTTAAAAGCGTTTAGAGACCCTCAAAATACACAATTTATTTTACTGTTTTTTTTTAAATAATGTAAATATACACAATGTAATAAACAAAATGTAAATATAGAGATCTTATATATACAGTGTGTATGTGTGTATATATATATATATATATATATATATATATATATATATATATATATATATATATATAGAGAGAGAGAGAGAGAGAGAGAGAGAGAGAGAGAGAGAGAGAGAGAGAGAGAGAGAGAGAGAGAGAGAGAGAGAGAGAGAGAGAGAGAGAGAGAGAGAGAGAGAGAGAGAGAGAGAGAGAGACAGAGAGAGAGAGAGTGAGTAAATTAAGTGCTTGGAGATCTTCGAAACACAATTTACTTTCCTCTTTTTTTATTATTGTTGTTATTATTTTAAATAATGATATAAATTAATTTAAAAGATTAGGGAAGAAATCATAATTTCGGAGCCAGATTTATGTGAATGCAATTAGGTGACAAGTCAAAGGAATAACCTGAATTCATTTAAATATATTCATATAAATACGCTCTTAAAAACTAAGATTAATCGTATATTTTAATGTGGTTCGTGTGTATTTTAAATTTCAATTCCAGTTGTGAAACTACATTTAGTTGATTTTAATTCCTAACCCTTTAATGGTCTGTCCCACTTTTTAAGCATTAACATAAAAATGGCATTCCCAAAAAAATGTTTGATGGATGGATGGATGGATGGATGGATGGATGGATGGATAGAAGGCAGTGATATAATAAAAAGATTAGGGAAAAACGTAATTTTGTGTCCAGTTTTATCTTAATACAATTATGTGTGAATTACTCTTGTTAAATGATTGATTAACTATTATATTAATTTTAAAATAAAAGTAAAATATTACTTTTAATTGCGTTAGAAAAAACGGCTATAAATTTGGACTGTTTTGTGCAATGATGACAAAGGAATAACTTGAATTCATTTAAATATATACGTTCTATATACGCTCTTAAGAAGAATAATCGTATATATATTGTGGTTCGTGTGTATTTTAAATTTAAATTCCAGTTGTAAGACTACACTTTTAGTTTCATCTTTCTAGATCGGTCAACACTGGACTTGCTGTCAAAACCATAGGTCAAAACGAAAGCTCAGGTGTCGCACTTTATATACGTCATTTGTTTTGTGGTTAGTAATGGCGGCGGAAGGCGCAGATGATCTGAGCATCAACGGTGATCTCGGAAACAGTCCAGGTTTCCCTTTAAAACTTATCTTTTAAGACTCCAGTTTTATATGTATATGTGAATGAGTTGTCATTCATATTTTAAACGCTTTTATGCGTTTGCCTGTACACAGGCGCGTCTTGATAACGCTTGCTAACAACCAGTGATTTATTGATTCTTGAATATTTTGAATCGGTATGAGATGTTTGACACCCTAATCTCAGTAATATTACAGGTAACCTTTGTAAATCTAATTATATGCTTTATTTGGGAAAAATTTCCGTCGCTAACAGAATATTTAGGGTGACAGTTAATTAAAATGTATCCCTACTTTCCCAGTTGATTTGTTTTCATACATGTTAGAAAGTAAGCAAGGAAAAAAGCATGTTTTTTGTGAAATAAATAACCAGGAAAAACGCATGTTAAAAAAAATCCTTCATAATACAAATGTAAATAAAACAGTAAAGGTTGCTTTATGTAATTGCTGATGTTTTTTTTAACATTAGACTGAAAAAACACGTTATGACATGTTAAAAAGCCTTAAATCTCTACTAAATTTCAAGGCGCATCAAAAAAACTGCTTTGCCTGCGTTGTATCTTCTTAAAACGTGTAATATTTGGGACATTCTACCAGAAACATACATTTTCACTTCTAAAAAAATGTGAAAGGGCCTGACTTAAGCTTGTCGTCCTCATAAGAAATCATACAAAAACAAAAAAATCATACAATTCAATGATAAAATGCATCCTTGATCATGGTCAGCTTCTTCTCCGTCAAATGATGTCACTTCCGAGTCATAGCTAAAGGTGTATTGCATGCATTTTATGTTAAGTTTAATGCAAATGTGACAGGACTGACTGAAACATGGGGACAATTGTAAATTTATTTGTAGAATTTATTCATAAGTTCATGTTTTTAATCAGTGGATGTGAATGATAACAACTTAAACTTGCTATTTCTGAAGTTTTTTTTTCTAAATAACAGTTTTTAGCATAACAAAACTATTAAAGCTGTAGGTTCAATTGGGCTGAGGACAAGGACAATGACAGGGTTTGTACATTTGTGAAGTGTTTTTAATAAAGATCAAAAATCTGAGAACCAAATGAACGACATATTCCTTTACAGAGCAGCTTACAGAAATCAACCATCAGTCCATTTTAGAAAATTTTGGGATAAAATGTTTTTTATTCACCGTATTTATGTTTTTATTTCAAGTACAGATAATGTACGGTTCTGGTAGAATGTCCCATTTGCATTCACAATACTCAAGTTTCATATTTTAATCGTGCAGTTCGATACAATAAATGAACTGCAGGGCATTTAGTCCAATGCGTGTGTTTCAGTGACAGAACATAATGAGCCTGAAGATGCAGACCTTCCCAAACCTGATGATGAGGAGAGCAAAGGAGCAGATGGAGGAGATCCAGGCGTCCCGACGGCGTCCATCACCACAGGAGGAGGAGAAGGAGAAGAGGAGGAAGAGGGAGAAATGCCTGCAGACTTTGAGAGACTGTGGAAAATTACCAACGACAATCCTCAAGATTTCAACAGCTGGACTGACCTTCTGCAGTACTGTGAACAAGAGGTAAATGTGTGTAGTTTTTGAGGTGGCGGCAAAATAATAGTTTGATTTACGTTGTTGTTGTTTTTTTAGCTCAGCATTATTAATGTGTAGAATGACACACATGACTCTTTTCTTACTGCAGTCACAACTATAGGCATTTTATTTAAGCTGAAGCACTTGTATTGACTGATTAAACCATGTAACCGGTATGCACCAGACAGAAGCAGCATATGAATTTCGTTGCCTAATTTCGGTGCTGCGACAAAGACGTAACAAGCATCAAGGGGTGCATCAAAGGCACACATAGGTATGCGTTGTCACTAGTCATGGGACAGTAACCGTTTTCAAGGTTTGGAAAAGTCAAGGTTTTAAAACCGCCAAAACTTTCTGTTGTACCGTTCCTATGTTATATGTAAGATTTATTTTGAGGGACAACAGTATCTCCATCAGAAAAGATATCCAAAAATGCTGTTTTAAATTGTAAAGAAGTCTGTGTTTTTGAAACTAATGAAAACAGCAGTCGATCATTCAGGTGAATTATTTAGCCTGACCTTTTTACTGCTCCAAAGTATTTTAAATGTTTCTCAAAATAAAATGTATTTGTTCAAAGGGGAAAAGGGTTGTTGTTTTTTACCCAGACATTTAAAAAAATATATATTTTAGAGCAGTAATCACAATACCGTGAAACCGTGATATTTTTATCATACTGTCAGAATCTTATACCAGCCCATACCTAGTTGTCACACCATCTCTAAACATTTAATTCTAAACAACTTTGAGGGATACGGACACCGTCGGCGATGTTAGGCGTTTGTTCTTGTTGCTTAGACATAAAAGGCAAAGTGCGCAGTGCAGCGCATCCTGTGAGCGACTCCCTTCATCAACATGCACAAATTTGCTTAAACTAAGCATTCTAATGTATGGCTGTATTTTACAACCAATGATTTTAACACGTCAAACTTAATGAAACATTTGAGGGCGCGTGCAATTAACTTAAAGGCAGAGGAGTGCGCTGTCTTTGACAGCTTGCGACATCATCTGGCACTTTCACTGACTAAATTTACATGGATACCTATACTGCGATTTTAATATAATTAAGACAATACTCTGATTAAGAGTCTATCATGTAAACAGCAATTTTTGATTACCTTAAAGGACAACAGACAACCGCATCGCAAAATGTGAATGTTTTTCCTTTCCATTTGAGGTTCGTTATCAAATTCCATTAACAACACTCTTCCACCAGTCCTTACTTAATGCTCACATCAAATAGGCTACCTCAGTTTGTCATGGGGGCATGAATGAAATGTTTCTGAATGAAAGCCGAACTGCAGTTAAAGTCAAAAAATTAAAACTGAAACACCCGAAATTACATGAAACTCCGGAGGAAACATGGATAGAGCAGTAGTGCAATAACGTTAATCAATCAATGTCCTATCATGTAAAATAGGATCATGAAAGGAACATTCAAAAAGCAACTCATGTAAACACCTTAATCATATTATTGTTTTATTCAGATTAAGGCAAATAATTTGATTACTGATGTCCATGTTAACGTAGTCACAAGCCCCAACCCTAAAAAAAAAGTGTTCCCTGATTTTTTGATGCCAGCCTTTCTACAGGTTAGTAGTAAACTAATGTAATGTTAATTGTATAATGTAAATTTTGTGTTCATGCTAACATTCAAATGATCAAAAAGAAATATATTATTCATTCATTCATTTTCTTTTCGGCTTAGTCCCTTTATTAATCCGGGGTCGCCACAGCGGAATGAACCGACAACTTATCCAGCATGTTTTTACGCAGTGGATGCCCTTCCTGGCGCAACCCATCTCTGGGAAACATCCACACACACTCATTCACATTCATACACTACGAACAATTTAGCCTACCCAATTCACCTGTACTGCATGTCTTTGGACTGTGGGGGAAACCAGAGCACCCGGAGGAAACCCACGCAAACGCAGGGAGAACATGCAAACTCCACACAGAAATGCCAACTGACCCATCCGAGACTCGAACCAGCGACCCTCTTGCTGTGAGGCGATAGCACTGCCTTCTGCGCCACTGCGTCGCCTAGAAATATATTAATACAATTCAAATATATAAAATATGGACTGATGTATACATTAAACTTTTATTATATAGTTAATTTAACATGATTAAAATATATATTGTTAAATAATTTTGTGGCTCAAAAGTATCAGTTCAGGCACCGTTTTAGTACCGTTTTAAAAGTATTGATTTAGCACTGGAATCGAAATAACCCCAAACGATACCCAACCCTAATTGGCAGTCATGGAAAATACAAACAAAAATAAACACGAATGAAATTGAGAGCATATACATAAACATTCAACAGTTTTCTTTGTATTCGTTTGATTGCAGGGCCACATGAGAGCTTCCCGTCAAGCGCTGAATGCGTTTCTGCTGAGGTATCCTCTGTGTTATGGTTACTGGAAAAAGTTTGCAGATCTTGAGAGACGAGCTGGACATAATGAGAAAGCTGAAGAGGTAAGAACATGCATAGACTTAGCCAAAAAAGAAAAAAAAAATGCAGAAACTGTTTTTAATTAGTCAATTTTACAGTTATTTACAATGAAATGGCAGGTAGGTTATTGTTACTTTAAAGCACATGTGTCAAAGTCAGTTCCTGGAGGGCCGCAGCTCTGCACAGTTTAGTTCCAACCCTAATTAAACACACCTGATCAAACTAATTGAGTCCTTCAGGCTTGTTTGAAACCTGCAGGTAAGTGTGTTGAAGCAGGGTTGGAACTTAACTGTGCAGAGCTGCGGCCCTCCAGGATCTGAGTTTGACACCCCTGCTTTAAAGTGTAATGTTTAATTCAACTTTAAAAATAAAAAAGATATTTAAACATTAGTCAGTAGTTGTGTTTCAATAAGGGTATCTTCCATCCTTTCCATATCCGTTTTCAAACAAAAAAAGGAAAATGAAGAAAACGGCTGTTTATCTGTTTTTCGTTTGCTCACAAAAAAATGAAAAAACGAGATTTTGGCGCGATTTTAGTTTCTTCAATTTAGGGTAGGAAAACGGATAACGGATACTGTAAGTTTATTGTAGAATATATATAGTTCTATAAAACCAGGTAAAAAGTAAGTACAAAAAAACCCTGTCATAATACAAATAGAAATAATACAGTAAAATTTGAGAATCTGACGGTTGCAAAAAAATAAATATTCAGAAAGGTTCAGTTGCAAATAAAAATCAATTCACATTTATGATCACAAATTAAATCTGAATATATTTACAGAAGGAAAATTACAAAATTGTCTTTATCAAACATGATCTTTACTTAATATTCTACTGATATTTGACTAAATAAAAATTGATCATTTGGACTTATACAGTGTGCTTCTGGATCTTTCCACAAATGTACCTATGCAACATAAGACACAAGGTCCAGGGTTACTAATAGGAAATTTAAAATAAACAAAAAATGGAATATTGCTTAAATAATTAGCAAATAAGTGTTTCCATCTTGTGTCACTTCCTAGTACAAAGGTGCAAATTCTTAATAAAAAATTTTTGTTGTTGCAAGCAGTTTTTTCCACAAAATAAATTATGTGCATGTATGGGGAACACACACAATACCAAACAAACTGTCATCCTTACATAGTTTTTTGACTTATACAGTTGAAGTCAGAATTATTAGCCCTCCTGAATTATCTCCCCCAATTTCCTTTTTGTAACATATTTATAAACATAATAGTTTTAATAACTAATATCTAATAGCAGATTTCTTTTATCTTTGCCATGATGACAGTACATAATAATTTACTAAATATTTTTCAAGATACTAGTATTCAACTTAGTGACATTTAAAGACGTAACTAGGTTAATTGGGCAAGTCATTGTATAACAGTGGTTTGTTATAAATAATTAAAAACAAAACAATATTGGTTAAGTGGGCTAATAATTTTGACCTTAAAATGTTTTTTTTTTTTAATAAAATAAAAAAATTTGTTCTAGCCAAAATAAAACAAATAAGACTTTTATCCAGAAGAAAAAATATTATAGGAAATACTGTGAAAAGTTCCTTGCTCTGTTAATCATCATTTGGGAAATATTTGAAAAGGAAAAAAAAAAAATTCACAGGTGGGCTAATCATTTTGACTTCAACTGTATCTGGGAGTCATTTAACCCTCCTGATGGTAGATTTTGGCGCAGACAGTTCAGAATGAATAAAACAACATTGCTATTGGTGTGTATTTAGATCAGCATTCTGGGGTGCGTTTCCCAAACAACGACGTAACTCGCGGCTGAACTATCATAGTGCGATGCATCGTTTGGCAAAAGAACTAGTGACGAGTGTTTCCCAAAACCCCTAGTTTCTCTGTCGCAGATCCATCGCTTGAACCACGTTAGTAATAACGTAAAACGCCCATAATGATGCTCTAAACGGGGTGGAGTAACTTCTTTAGAGAACAACCCCATCATTTCTTTGAGCAAATTATATTGTTTTACACAAACACGCATTTAAAATAAAATGCAATATTAGTTTTGGTAAAAACATGCACTCGCTTTCCATATTATTTAAAATATATGTAAATGGCACATATAGGGCCAATGTTTGCTTTACTAATATTATTGAGAAGTTGAACATTACATATTCTATTCTAAAACATAAAATCACTTACAAAAGCTAACACTATTCTAATATCATATATAAATCATATAAATAAATAACGAGGCGATTTATTATAAATATATTTACTTTAATAATAATATTAATGATGATGATGATTATTATTATTATTTAGGATATTGTTTATTTATTTTTAAAAAATTACAATTTGTCACATGCAAACCACAGCAGAAAGTTCTAACCAACAGACCCATGTCATATACAGCAGAGATACTTAATAAATAACCCACTATAAAATAAAAGAATTAACGTATGCTATGTTTTTTATTTTCACAAGTCTTGGAGACGTAACATAATTTCCGTTTTTAAATATACCTATAGCTTTCGCCATGAGGCTGTGTTCAAAATGATATCAATGTTTTCAAAGTGCACTGCGAAGGGAGCACAATTGTAAACATGAAGATCGCTAAAACTGAACTGTAAAAATACTTTGAAAGAAAATTACACCTAAGAGAGATGACCTTAATGCTTTTTTATTTTTAATGATTCCAACTTTGAATGTTAGAATGTTCTAAATGAATAGGGCATAGGGTGATAAGTGGGAATAGAACACAGCCAGGAACTATGCTTTTAACTACAGCTCCAGAGGTGTCGTTTCAAGGGCTCAAGTTTGCGACGCAGTTTGCGAATGTTCGTTGGAGCGATGGATTTGGGAACAGCAATCAAAGAACTATGTTTGTAACGACGGAACTTGCGACCTTAGTTGGCTAACGATGGTTTTGGGAAACGCACCCCTGGTTGGTTGGTCTGTTTAACAATTTTTTTATTCACATATTGTCAAAGTAAAGTTTTCTACTTCATTTTTACAAAAACAAATGAATGCCTATTATAAGATCTTTGTTTTTTTATACAGTATTGAAAAATGTTATATGTTTAAATATTATAGCTAACAAATCTATTGTCTGTTCCTGTCCTTTAGTATTTTCAGTCTCAGTTGTATTCAATACTCTGATTGTTCTGCAGTTTTGTTCTAAACATTCAGAAAACACATATGCAGAATAATGAAAGCTCTGTTTGGTTGCTGTGCCAGGTGTGTGAACGAGGTTTGAAGTCAATCCCGCTCAGTGTTGATCTCTGGATCCATTACATCAACCTGCTGCTGGGAACACTCAACATGAACCTGCCTGAATCAACACGGCGCATCCGCAGGTACTGCTGACCAAACTATTCTGCCCTGGTAGACTTTTTTTTTACTCGCTTAAAAATAAATAAACAAATAAATAAAGTCTAAAGGGTTGACTGTGTAATGAAGCCTAATAGATTCCAGTTGGAACGATCGTCTAATACCGGTTATATGAAAGCAAAAGATCTGCCTGTGTGTGTCTGTTAAAGTATAACGTAGATATATTCAGACATATCTTTGGAGTGAGCTGTTTTTTTTTAAATAGCCATTTAATATGTAGTGGGTTTAAAACAGCTCACCCAGAAATGTAAATTATTTTATAAATACTCACTGTCGGATCAATTTAAACCCCTGAGACCATCAGTTGTCTTCAGAACACAAATGAATATGTTTTAGATAAAATCTGAGTGCTCCGTGATCCTCCATAGACAGCTAGTCCTGAGACGTTCGGAGTCAGACATTTAGAATTTAGGTTTTTGCTGTCTATGGAAGATGAGAGAGCCCTCTGGTTTCATCTAAACTATATTCATCTGTGTTCTGAAGATGAACAACGCTCTCAGCTGATTTAAAACGACATAAGGGGTGATTAATTAATAACACATTTTAGATTTTGGGGTGAACTAACCCTTTAAGGAAGCATTTCCTATGCAGCTTTGTTTCTAAATAATTGAACACATAGTTTGAATGACGGATTCAGTCAATCGCTCCTTAAAGTAATGGAATTGCCGACACCTACTGGTGGTTTTAGTGCTAAATGTATTTATACACCGGGTTCGTACGGGTGCTGGAAATCCTGGAAAATGCTTTGCTTTTTAATATAGTGTTTTCAAGGTCAGGAAAGTGCTTGGTTTTTGGACAAAGGGCTTGAACCTGCTTGAATTTGAAATTGCAGGGATCGAAATTGCGACCATTTTGGTTGCATATGCACCCAAAATTGTATCTATGCGCGCTCAAAATATATTTGGGAGAATTTGTGTGAGTGCATAGAATTGTTGCCGTGTGACCAGTTTTCACTGCAATATGTTCACCCCATGCGCATATTTAGGAGACATTCACAAAGAATGCATATTTGCACCTAAAAAAGTCAAACGAAGTGCTCAGGAATAGTTTAAAACAGACATGTCAACTTGCTGCTACACCCAAACAAAATCTGACTGTAAGCTCATTTTTTTGTGATATCAACTTTTGGTAGAAAGAGACCTTTAAAAAAAAGAGAAACTTAAAAAGATACTTCATCGACAAACATTTTTGATTTAAACTCCAATGCCTATAATATTTCCCTTCAACCGGACTCAGATCTTGCTATTTTTGGTGTTTCAGAACGCTCCCTCACCTTTCCAAAACATCTCCAACAAGCCCTTACTCTAGGCATGACTGTGGCCAAGCGGCTGATACTAAAAAACTAGAAATCTCCTTTACCTCCTTCTTTTCGAACCTGGTTAATGGATATGGCCTCCGTAATCCACTTGGAAAGGCTCAGATTTATCAGGTTCAATTCTAACGAAAAATTCTTTGCTACCTGGGAACCCTTTCTTGCATACTTAGATCTGAAACGTGCTCTATCCAAATCCAGCACCCCTTATGAAAACTGACTGGCACACTACCTTATCGTACTTTTTGATGTCCACATACTGTGTAACTCTACATTTTGTATCCCCAACAGCTGAACCCACATGTTTGGCAATTCATATATTTACCTGCAAAATGTGTATACTCTGAGACAATATTGTTTGTTTGTTTAGTTTTTTTTCTGTATTTTAAAAAAAAAACTTAAAATAAAAGTATTAAAAAAAAGATACTTCATCCAAGAATTGAACTTTTTTTTTTTTTTTTTAACCATTTTTGGGTGAACTATCCCAATAAATCTATGCTCCAAAGTATTCAACAATTTACATTGAAATGTCATATTGTGTTTTTTTAAATAGCACAATGGATTTAAATGTGAAAAAGTACATACAACGTATATAAATGTAATTTACAGAGGTTGTTAGGTGCTGGAAAAGCATAAAAATGCACCTTGAAAGTGCTTGAAAAGTGCTGGAATTTGAAGTTGGAGAAGGTGTACAGCTATACAGCTAAGCTATTTCCCAGTACTGGGTTGTGGCTGGAAGGGCATAAAATGTGCCGGAATAATTGGCGGTTCATTCTGCTGTGGCGACCCCTGATGAATAAGGGACTAAGCTGAAGGAAAATTAATAAATGAAGTCTAAGCTAGCAAAGCTACAAACACAAAAACACCACAGCAAAATATTATTTATTTGTGATTACAATGCAAAGATATAGACATAATTTTTTGTGGATATATCACACATCAGTGGTAGGGCAGAACTTGAATTTGTTCATCAGGAATTGACTGGATATTTGTAATTTTCCAGTTTCTCATGTGAGTGACCGGCTGTTTGAGAGAGTTTGGAGAGTGTTTTTATTCATTTTAGTAAAAATCATTTTTATTATTATTAAAAAATCTATTTAAACTAAGAAAGTTAGTTCACACAAGTTTTAATTATCATCATTTACTCACCTTTGACTTGTTCCAGTCTTGTTTGAGTTTTTTTTATTTTATTAAACACAAAAGAAGATGTTTTGTAGAATGTTGGTGGTAACCTGTAACCATTGACTTCCATAGTATTTGTTTTTCCTGCTATGGAAGTCAATGGTTACTGGTTTCCAACATTCTTCTGATTATCTTCAACTCAATAAATAAAAATAAAAAACAGGTTTGGAACAAGGGGTGAGTAAATGACGACAGAAGTTTTATTTTCGGTGAACTATGCCTTTGAGATAATGAGGGAATATAGATGGGTAGTCTAGATGGAATTTAGCTGTAGATACTCGCGTCAATATAGGATATTTTTTGGTGAAACTGTACAACAATAATTACTCTTTTTACATTACTGTGAGGGTTGGGGTATATGTTAATAAAATACAATTTAATGCGTAATTTAATAAGGGAAGTTTCACAAACTAATTTCGAGAGGAGCACGTGATATGATTAAGCACGTCTGGCTTCTCATCTGTAATCAGTAATAGTCCAATCAGAGTGATGCAAGCTTACTATAAATGGATCATTTTCTCCCTACTGCTCTATCTTCATTTTGGAAGAATCCCCCCTTCCACCCCATCTCCTCCTTTTTCTTCCTTTACTAGGGGGAGCTCTCGAGACCTACATGATCTCGGATCCCCTGATATGCTTATTGACCAGGCGGGAGCCTTGGGCTCAAGTATCTCCGAGCTCAGGGTTCTCTCCCGGGACAGCATGCCAAACCTGCTTAAATGCTAAGCATATCTAAGTGGGAACTCTTGAAATAATAGTTGGTATAGTTACTGTTTTTACATCACTGTGATGGTTGGGGTAGGAGTAGACCTTAATAAAATACAATTAATGGGTAATAGCAACGACCCATTTAGATTTAATATGGATTTCACCCAGCAGTATGACTTAAACCTATTAAAAATTAAGTACGTTTTTCATACAACATTTAAATGTAAAATCCAAGCCATAACATGCAGAGTAAATCTCTGTTCTCTCTTCAGTGTGTTTGAGGAGGCGGTTTCAGCTGCTGGCTGGGACTTCCATTCAGACAGACTGTGGGATCTGTACGCCGAGTGGGAGAAAGAGCAAAACAACCTGACCTTCATGACCAGCATCTACGACCGAGTCCTGAGCATCCCCACACACCACTACAACACACACTATGAGAAGTACGCTATGCTTGTGCTGCGACTATATCTTATGTGTTAACATTTTCTTCCGTGCACAACTCCTCAGATATGAGACACACAACACATCACACACACACACACACGCATGGATTTTTGAGAGTTTGTTACCGTTTCTCCTCTCGCTCATATTCTGTGATCTCTTTCCCCCTTTATATTTAGATGCAGCTGAATTGCATCAACAAAAGCCTAATTGGTAAACAGTCAAGCACCCGCAGTTAAACACATCAAATCCAGATCAACAAAATATCACTTTTGCTTTCAGAGTCCATTAAATGCAGCATGACCCTTTCGTTGAGCAAGGCTGATGTTGTCTGAATTTCTGTCTCCTCCTCTCAGACTGAAAACTCACCTGAACTCGTGGCCTCCTCAGGACACGGTGTCTTCTGAGGAGTTCAGTAAGGTGAGGGCTGAGTACAAACAGAGCCAGATTCAAGCCAAAAAAGAGAGGTCAAGTGAAATCAGTCCTGATGAAGAGGAGAGACCACCAGGCGATGAAGAGCATGTAGAAGATGACAAGGACTCGGTAACTCACTTCACTCTTTTGTAGCGGGTAAAATAAGCAGTGGTGGAAAGAGTACTGAAATATCATACTAAAGTAAAAGTACCATTACTTACCCAAAAATGTAGTGCAAGTAGAGTAAAAGTATCTGTTGTAAATGTTACTCAAATTATGAGGGAAAACTAGCCCTTTTAAAAATACTCAAGGGTAGTGAGTAGTGGGTATTACACAGTGAAAAGTTGATGCGTTTACATGCAGTTTGTGCAGGGACGTGTAAACATAACACACCTTCTTTCGTTTGTTTGTTCTGTCCTTCCTTCCATAATTTGTTCCTTCGTTCCTCCCTTCATTCATTCATTCTTTTGTTCCTACCTTCATTAGGTTCGTTCGTTACTTCGTACGTTCATTACTTCATTTGTTCGCTACTTACTTCGTTCATTGCTTCCTTCGTTTGTTAATTCGTTAGTTACTTCCTTCTTTAGTTAATTCATTCATTCGTTATTTGTTCGTTCGTTACTTCATTCGTTACTTCGTTTGTTCGTTACTTTGTTCGTTCTTTACTTCGTTCTTTCATTACTTTGTTCGTTTGTTACTTTGTTTGTTCTTTACTTCAATCGTGACTTTGTTCAATCGTTACTTTGTTCAATGGGTACTTTGTTCATTGGTTACTTTGTTCATTGGTTACTTTGTTCATTCGTTACTTTGTTCATTCGTTACTTTGTTCATTCGTTACTTCGTTTATTCCTTCGTTCGTTCATTTGTTACTTCGCTTGTTCGTTCGTTACTTCGTTAATTTGTTTGTTACTTTGTTCATTTGCTCATTACTTTGTTTATTCGTTCGTTACTTCAGTCGTTCGTTTGTTACTTCATTCATTCCATACTTCGTTCGTTAGTCTCTACTGTCCTATCGAATAAAGGTGAAAACCCCAAAATAATAATTTAAAAAAGTGAGCAGCGGGTATTACACAGTGAAAAGTTGATGCATTTACATGCAGTTTGTGCAGGGACGTGTAAACATAACATACCTTCTTTCGTTTGTTTGTTCTGTCCTTCATTAATTTGTTCCTTCGTTCCTCCCTTCATTCATTCATTCATTCATTCTTTTGTTCCTTCCTTCATTAGGTTTGTTCGTTCGTTCATTACTTCAATTGTTCGCTACTTACTTCGTTCATTACTTCCTTTGTTCGTTAATTCGTTCATTCATTACTTCCTTCGTTCGTTACTTCCTTCGTTCGTTACTTCATTCGTTACTTTGTTCGTTCGTGGATTCGTTCATTCATTCATTTGTTCGTTACTTCATTTGTTTCTTTGTTCATTACTTTGTTTGTTCGTTCTTTACTTCATTCGTTACTGGTTACTTCGTTCTTTCATTACTTTGTTACTTCGTTTGTTTGTTACTTCATTCGTGACTTTGTTTATTCCTTACTTTGTTCATTCGTTACTTTGTTCGTTCGTTCGTTACTTCAATTGTTTGTTTGTTACTTCGTTCGTCCGTTACTTCATTCGTTCGTTACTTCATTTTTTCCTTCCTTAGTTACTTACTTCCTTCGTTTGTTTAGTCCTTCCTTGAATCCTTCCTTTATTCAATTAGTCCTTCCTTCCTTCATTAGTTCGGTCCTTCCTTCTGTTCCTTGTTCGGCACTTCCTTCATTCTGCCCTTCCTTCCATTTTTCATTCGTTCCATTTAGTGATTGTTTAAGGCTGTTTGGTGATTTCAGTCATCATACAGTCGACATCCTTCATTTTCTCATCAGTGACGTGCAGTCTGTAGAAGGAAAGTAGTGAAGTAAAAGTACCGATACTGCACTAAAAATGTACTCAAGGGGAAGTTAAAGTACACATTTTTAAAACTACTTAGAAAATTACAATTCCTGAGAAAAAAAACTACTCAATTACAGTAATTTCAGTATTTTGTAATTTGTTACTTTACAGTACTAAAAGTAAGTATTGAACATGTCACCGTTTTTCTCAGAAAACTTATTTGTAAAGGTGACTTGAAATGTCAAGAACAACTAAGCCCCAATCCCAAATCTTTTGGCCTTTGAAATCATATGTCATCCAACCATATCATACGTTATCATATGGTGCAAGCTTTTATGTGGCCTAGTTATTTTTCAGTATTTATCTTCAGGAAATCACGAAAGACAACAATATCATATTATCATAACAATATAATGTGGCAATTAGCTTGTAACTGTATAGTGTATTTATACAGTGGCCGTATTAATGCATGTAAGCACAAAAAAACATCATTGATGTTATACCAGACACTGTAAAAAAGTAATTCCCTCCCACTAGACTTTTTGGACAGGGTATTCGAGTGTCATCGAGTGACAGACTTGAAAATATGTTGTGGGACTACTATACAGGAATTATTACTCATGTATGCAGTCATGTTAGCATTTTCATACCCCTTGGTTGCTAGTGTGGTCCTCTAAAATCTCAGTTTTTAAGGGCTATCTAGCCCTTCTCCTTAGCCCTACGCCTTCAAGCTGAAGAGAATTAGAACGCCTTCATGTTAATGCGTCAAATGATGGTTAAGGGGTAAAATTGAGATTGGGCAAGTAGCCCATACATAAAAAGAAAACAAAGCTAAGTAGTTTAGAAACTAAATTATGTGTAACAAAATAAAATAACTCCAGGAAAGAGAATTAAACACATGAAGAGAGGGAGGCATAAAAGTGCATGGAAAGCCCAGACAGCAGCTGAAATCTCTCAGTTTTTAGAAAGCAACCCTGTCCTTCGTCAGTGTAGATTAATATTAGCTGCTTAACCAGAGTGGACATTTCAGCAACACAGTGATATTACACATAGCCAAGAAAACTTACATCTGCTTTCAGAAATGAAAATAAAGCTGCTAGAATGGCCTAGCCAATATCCTGAGCTGAATCCAATAAAAAATATGAACTAAAGGTCAGAGTTGATCGATGAGATTTACAGAACCATCAAGATTTTTATTTTCTGCTGAAATCTGGGAAAAAATCACAGCTGAGCAATTCATGCAACGTTCTCCATATGAGAGGCGCCTTGAAGCTGTCGTTACCAAAAAAGTAATTTATACAAAGAATTAAATACATTTCAGTAGTTCAGCACCTTCTCTTTGTGTCAGTCCATTGTTATTACACAAAACACACTTTTCTGTAATTAGTTGCTTTGTTTTATTTGTATCTTTGGATTGTTTGGGTTATTACCAAAATCTTAGTCACTTTCATGTCAGCAGCTTCTTAATAAATATATTTACCAGGAAAAATCATGATGTGTCCAATACTTATTTTACCCACTCTATAGCTTTCTTCATGAGAATTTTAGACTGTTGATATTATCATTTTAATCTGTTATACAGGAAGAAGCAGTGCAAAAGATGCAGGAGCTCCTGTTGGTCAGCAGAGAGCAAGTGTACCAACAAAATGAGGCAGAAGTCAGGAAAAGGTGGAACTTTGAGGAAGCTGTAAGACTTGGCTTTTGCTTTTTTGCATTTATTTTTTCCAGAAAGAATGTAATGTGTTTACTATGCAGACATGAAGTAAGATGAACAAACCTGACAATAGTTTTCTGTGGACTAAATATTTCACTGGGTTAAAATGGCATTGTTTATTGGGGAGAGAAGCAGAGATAAGTTGCGATGGGGTTTAAATCGCATTTTAGAGTTTCATTTCGAAATAATGTAAAATATAGAATAATGATTTAGAGAAAAAATGAACAAAAAGTTTAGAGACATTATAAACGTGCATTTTAATCCTCATCCCTTTACAACAAACTCTTTAAATTTAGCAGAAAAAAAATTATAATAAAATACAGAAAATAGTGGAATTCATTATAAACATTTGTCATAAACCTTAATGAATTTAGATAAAGTGAAACTGAAAGACTGACTTGTCTGTCATACAGCAATAAACCAAATGTGCCTTCTTGACATTATAATTGCATTATATAGATTGCTAAAAAGACACAAATAAAAGTATTTATATAAAAAATAATAAGCATTACAGCAAATACAGCAGATAGTTCTATTCCTGATTAATTATATTTCAAATAAATGCTGTTCTTTTGAACTTTTTTCATCAGAAACAAAATGTATCATATTTTATGTGCGGTTTATCATATTGCACCGCTAAAATGTTTCTTGAGCAGTAAATCACCTTATTAAAATATTAGACTGGAGTAGTAATGCTGAAAATACAGTACAGCTTTGAGTTAAAGGAATAAATTGTAATTTTAAAATATATTCATTTAAAAAAATCTACAAAAAATTTTAAAATAAAATTAATTTAATATTATCAAAAATAAAGATATTTTATTTAAATCATAATTCTAAAAAGACACCATTAAAATGATTTCAAAAACATGACTTGCATTATAGAAAATGTGACAGATTTATTCATTCATTTTTCCTTCGGGTAAGTCCCTTATTTATCAAGGGTCACCTCAGTGGAATGAACCACCAACTATTCCAGCATATGTTTTACGAAGCGGATGCCCTTCCAGCCGCAACACAGTACTGGGAAACACCCATACACTCTCGCATTCACACACACACACACTCACACACACATACACCATGGCCAATTTTGTTTACCCAATTCACCTATAGCACATGTCTTTGGACTGTGGGGGAAACTGGAGCACCCGGAGGAAAACCACACCAGCACGGGGAGAACATGCAAACTCCACACAGAAATGCCAACTTGCCCAGCCGTGACTCGAACCAGCAACGTTTTTGCTGTGAGGCGACAGTGCTAACCACTGAGCCACCGTGCTGCCCCAATATGGCAGATTGTTTAATTATGTTTAAAAGAAATGCTGTTCTTTTTTTTCTTTTTTTCACCAGAAACAATATGTATTATATTTGATGTGCAGTATATCATATTTTCATATGCTGTCATGTTATTCAGTATATCATATCGAGCAGCTAAAAATGTTTCTTGAGCAGTAAATCAGCATATTAGAATATTAGACTGGAGTAATAATGCTGATAATAAATTTAAACATTTCAAAATGTATTCTATTAAAAATGTAATTTTTTTAAATTTGCAAAATCTTTTCCGATTTCATAGTTTTAATCATATTTTTTAAATAAAAATAATGCAGCATTTGTAAGCATAAAACATTGAAATAAAGATGTATTTCTTTCCTGTTTCAGATTAAAAGGCCGTACTTTCATGTAAAGCCTCTGGATCGAGCCCAGCTGAAAGCCTGGCACAGTTATCTGGACTGGGAGATAGCAGAAGCTGAAACTGCAGCGGGAAATAATAATAATAATGAAGCTGTGGAGGGCGATGAAGGCTCAAAACAAGCATATGTAGCTGGACACGACAGAGTAATAATCCTGTTCGAGCGCTGTCTCGTCGCTTGTGCACTCTATGAGGAATTCTGGAATAAAGTAAGAGGAAATTATATCTAATGGCCTGTTTTGTGTGGCAGTTTTGTAATCTGTTGTTGTGTGTTTCAGTATGTGCGTTACCTGGCACCGCGGGGTCTGGAGGAGGTGCGTAACGTGTACCGCAGAGCTTGCCAAATCCATCTTCCATACAAGCACAGCATCCATTTACAGTGGGCCTTGTTTGAGGAAAAACATGGTGAGAAATCAGTTTAGCTTGGAAAATGTAGCATACTTTAACTTTAACTCAAACTTTTACTTTAATTGAAGTATATATATGAATTATAAAGTATATGAATTATAAAGCAGGAAGGTTTTTTCAGCATTGTTAATTAGAAGAATCATTATTAATGATTGAGTAATAATAAGAGTTAACTGCAGATCACCTTATTTAATGTTTTCTAAAGCTGCTCAATATGATATACTGCACATAAAATATGATGTAACATGATTATGATTAAAATATGAAGATACGTTTTGTTTCTGGTTAAAAAAAGTACAAAAGAACCACATTTCTTTGAAATCTAATTAAACAAGAACAGAAAAATCTGCCATATTTTATGTAAAGCAAGTCTTGTTTTTAAAAAAATAATTTTGCAGAAAACTGTAGTAATGAGGCTGTAAATTCAGCCTTGAAACACTGAAATAATTCAATTTTAATTTATATTCAATAAGAAAACTGTTTAAATTGTAAAAGTATTTTGTGATTATACAGTTTTTATTGTACTTTTGGTCAAATAAGTACAGAATAGGCTTCTTTTTTAAATATATTTTAAAATCTTACTAATCCAATACTTTTTGCCCCTCCCAGTTATAGCTGTTTTTTTTTCCTTTTTTTCTGAAAACTAGAGTAATGATGCTATAAATTTAGCTTTGAAACACTGAAATACAGTGCATCCGGAAAGTATTCATAGCGCTTCACTTTTTCCACATTTTTTATGTTACAGCCTTATTCCAAAATGTATTATATTAATTTATTTCCTCATAATTCTACACACAATACCCCATAATGACAATGTAAAGAAAGATTTTTTTTAAATTGTTGCAAATTTATTAAAAATAAAAACCCTGAAAAATCACATGTACATAACTATTGCCGTGAAGCTCTAATTTGAGCTCAGGTACATTCTGTTTCCACTGATCATTCATGAGATATTTCAGCAGCTTAATTGGAGTTCACCTGTGGTAAATTGAGTTGATTGGACATGATTTGAAAAGGCATACACCTGTCTATATAAGGTCCAAGGGTTGACAGTGCATGTCAAAGCATGAAGCATGAAGACAAAGGAATTGTCTGAGACCTCCGAGACATGAGGCTGTAAATTCAGCTTTGAAACACTGAAATAATTATAGAAAAATGTTTAAATTGTGACAATATGTTGATTATACCCTTTTATAGCATTTTTGGTGAAATAAGTATAGAACAGGCTTCTTTAAAAAATATTAACAAATCTTACTAATCCAATACTTTTGATCGGTAGTGTATAATTTTGTTCCCCCTAGTTATAGCTGTTTTTCAAATTTGTTTTGTTTTTCAGAAAACTGGATGCTGCTGTAAATTCAGCTTTGAAACACTAAAATAAATTAAATTTTAAATTAAATTCAATAAGAAAACTGTTTAAATTGTAATGATAATTTGGGATTATACAGTTTTTATTGTATTGTTGGTCAGAAAAGTACTAATTCAATAATTTTAATCGGTAGTGTATACATATTTTCCCCCAGTTATAGCTTTTGTTTCAGTTTTTTTCTTCAGTTATAGCATAATTTCTGTTTTAAGTTCCCACTCATCATCTTTTCTCTCTCACAGGTAATATTTCCGAGGCGCAACACATCCTAGAGTCTCTTGAGTTGTCAATGCCCGGTTTGGCTGCGGTGCGTTTGGGGAGGGTTGGTCTGGAGAGAAGAGCGGGGAATTTGGATGTGGCGGAGTCCCTGCTGAAGGAGACGGTGGATCAGAGTAAACACCAGCCCTCACTTCATGCCTTCTACTCTATTAAACTGGCTCGATTCCTTCACAAGCTATGCAAGAGTCCTGGAAAAGCCCGCGCTGTCCTGCAGGAGGCCATAGAGCTGAGTCCGGTAAAACATCTTTTTTATTCTGTCATGGTAGTTTCACGATGAACGTCAAGCAAACCGTGTCGAAAATGGGGGAAAACATTGTGTAATCTTAACCGGGCTTAAATTACATTTTAAATGCAATGCTGTCTTATTTTGTTGTTGTTTGTCAATGAAAAAAGTCCACTTCAGTGTTTCGTTCCTGTATTAATCTGTCGTTGAACAAAAATGAGTGATTCAATGATCCAATCAGAAACACAGTCGCTTGCTTCATTTCTAAATGAATCTTGAATCAGTAAATTATTCATTTTCATTCACACGCAACAAAATATTGTTTTTTTTATCGTTGCTGGAAAGTATCCCAGAAATATTGAGATATGCTTTTTATTCAAGATTGCGCACTCAATTTTTTATTTTGATATGGAATGGTTTATTCTCACATTCTCAGGATAATGGTCGACTGTATCAGAATCTTCTGGAGCTGGAGTTGTGTGGTGACCTGCGGGTTAATGGCGCTGGGGTTCAGCAGTGTGTGGCTAAAGCTCTGGCTGCTCCGCTCTCCCCGAAATCCAAAATGCGTTTCTCCCAGCGCGGCCTGCAGTTTGCTGAGGACTTTGGCACCACAGTACAAAGGTTACGATTTATTCGGATCATTTTAGATGGAGTTTCTGGAATATTAGTATTTTTTTTTGTTTACTAAAGTTAACATATCATTTTTAAAATAATAGATAAATCAGCAATTAATATCTGTGTTTTTATGTCTTGCAACAATGACACTACTTAAAATGTGCTTGATAAATATAAATATAACTTTATTTTTCATGAAATAAAAAAATAGCATGCCATATATTATAAATAAGATTTAATAAATCAATATTTGGTCAAATTACCCTGCATTTTGAAATCAGGGTAATTTTCAATTACCTAAAATACAATTTTCTGAAAACAAAATGCTCTAAATCAGGGGTTCTCAACCAGGTGGACCGCGAGGTTCAAATTAACTCTCACTATTATACTATAGGGTGGCGCAGTAGGTAGTGCTGTCGCCTCACAGCAAGAAGGTCGCTGGTTCGAGCCTCGGCTGGGTCAGTTGGCATTTCTGTGTGGAGTTTGCATGCTTTCCCCGCGTTCACGTGGGTTTCCTCCGGGTGCTTCGGTTTCCCCCACAAGTCCAAAGACATACGCTATAGGTGAATTGGGTAGGCTAAATTGTCCGTAGTGTATGAGTGTAAATGAGTGTGTATGGATGATTTCCAGAGATGGGTTGCAGCTGGAAGGGCACCCGCTGCGTAAAACATGTGCTGGATATGTTGGCGGGTCATTCTGCTGTGGAACCCCGGATTAATAAGGGGACCTAGCCGAAAAGAAAATGAATGAATGAATTATACTATAATTTTTGGATTTCATTATAATATGCTATATTAAAATGATCAAAGTAATGCTGTTTCTCTTGTTCTCTGATTAATTACTTCAATCTCAGCGCAAAAACCGCCTCATGATCACGTCTGCAACTAGCACATGTCAATCGGTTCATTCACAAACTATGAGTGACGCGCACCCATAAAGGAGGATCTCGTGAGGCTCGTTGGTGTTTCTGCCATAGAATGTAAAATAAACTTGCATATGAGCTTTAGACGTGGAGCTGTTCACTGTTCCTGTCAGCGATCTCCAAATATTATCCAGTTGCAAACTCAAACGGCATCAGATCGACGCGTTTCATCAGATTTAGGGTGTTTTACTGTATTTTACGTTTGTCTGTATATTTTTGAATAGTAGATATTTAATAGTAGATATTCAGTCAGTCCAGTTTAAAGCAGAAGCTGCTCTTTTGTAATATCCGTGTTGACCTGTGGTTCTCTTTGAATCTGTGTATATTTAAAAATAAATAAATAAATAAAATTATATATAATATAGTTTTAGTTTTATATATAATTAAATTTAAATACATGCTGATAATAGAACATAATAGAACGCACAACAAATGCAGGTTGAGAACCGCTGCTCTAAATGATTATATTTTAATTTTTATTGTGTGCATGTATATTTCTTAGCCTCTTGTGGAATTTTAATTATTTTTCAAAAACAATATTTAAATGGGGAATTTTCACAGTATTTTCTATAATATTTTGTTTTATAATTATATAAACTTTATAATTTAGTTTGGCTGGAATGAAAAGCCAATATTATTAGCCCCCTTAAGATTATTTTTTTCAATTGGCTACAGAACAAAAACCACTGTTGTCCAATGACGTGTCTAATAAACCGAACTCGCCTAGGTAAGCCTTTAAACTGCACTCTTAAGATAAATACTACTATATAACCAGTAAATAGTTTACTGTCCTCATGGCAAAGAGAAAAGTAATAAGTAATTAGAAATTAGTTATCAAAATTATTGTTTAAAATGTGATTAAATTTTCTCTTCGTTAAACGGCACTTGGGAAATATTTTTAAAAGAATTACAGGAGGGCCAATAATTTTTTCTTGAACTGTATACTTTTTTTTTTAACTTGTGTTCAATCTGTTCTTTATTCATTTGTTGATTAAATGTTACTTACATCATTATCTTTTATTTTGTCAGTGTGTTGAGTTTGCATGAGGAGCACCAGAAGCTGCTGAAAGAACATGATGCAAAGAGAGCAGCAGAGAACAGGTGAGCCCAAACAAACAATCCCAGAAAGCTTATTTATTCATTCATTTTTTCTTTAGTTTAGTCCTTTATTTATCAGGGGTCTCCACAGCGGAATGAACCGCCAACTATTCCGGCACATGTTTTATGCAGCTGATGCCCTTCCAGCTGCAACACAGTACTAGGAAACACCCATGCACACATTTATTCACAAACACACTCATACACTATGGACATTTTAGTTTATTCAATTCACCTATAGCGAATGTGTTTGGACTGTTGTGGAAACCGAAGCACCCGAAGGAAACCCACGCCAACACGAGGAGAACATGCAAACTCCACACAGAAATGCCAACTGGCCCAGCCGGGACTCGAACCAGCGACCTTCTTGCTGTGAGGCCACAGTGCTAACCACTGAGCCACCGTGCCACCAGAAATCTCATTACCACACTTAGTTTTGCCAGACTTTTTAATGTTTTTCTGTATTCCTTCAGTGATAATGATGACCCAGGAAAGATGAGCAAAATGGACGATGTATCTGCCATGACTGTGCCACAAACAGCTCCGCCCACAATGCCTCAGGTTTCCATGATGACACCACCTCCCTCTATAATGGGCGGAGACATGAGTGGGTCATATGGAAACTACAGCAGCTGGTACCAGGTAGACAACTGAGTTTGCGCAAATGTTTAAATAGCATAATAGAGTCACTTTAAAGGTGCATTATGCAAGTTTGACACCCAGTGGTTGAACTAGGTATTGCACTCCTGGTTCAAAACGCACGCAAGAGCAGGTTGCCAGATTGACGACACCAACAGAAGTGTGCCTAACTATCGAGCCTAAAGGCTGATTTAAATCGTATTCTAACTAAAAGCGACGGCACACGATAGAAGGAATATTTGAGTTTTTGTCCTAACCAACACCTGAAATTAATATTTTAGAAACGGCTTCTGTTTCTCGCAGCTGAACAACAGCATAAACTGCCAATGATCAACCTCAGGTACACCTCATGTGCTTTATTCAGTGTTAAATGCTAACAATGTGAGTTTGAAGGGCATTTTACACGACATTTATTGCCATATTACTGAAAGCAGCAGCAGATAGTTCACCTCAGATCTTGACAATAAAATAAAGAGTTTAAAATTGAACTTTAGAATTGCGACTCAAAGCCAACACATATCAGTGATTCAGCATCTACATTTAATAATGTTAAAGAGGTTTAATATGTATTAATTAGATTATAAATCTTACCATTTTGTTGGAGTGCAGTGAGTGCACTATTCTGTGCTTCTGATGGGCTGTATTTAAATGGCTGTAATGTTTTGTCTGGTGCAAACAGCCAAATTGCTTATCACTGCAAATCTCGTCACGTAGCGTGTTGTTAGGACACGGGGTTACAATGTAACCTGCTCACCTAATGTTTATATTCATAATATTTATATTACTTGCTAATTAATAACCTCATGTGGAACTCTGAATCTGTGTCTCATTTCGGAGGCTGTTACTGTCCACTGGAGGTCGCATTTCGGTCACAGATGCACACTTTAAGAGCCTTCTTGACTGAATTAATAAAATTGTTGTTTTCCATCAAGGCAACTCTGGGTACTGGAATATAATTGACTAAACTGGCATTGTACGGGTTGAAGGAAACCAAAACAAAGAGAGCCGTTCTGGCACGTAACACACATTTTCAAAGCAGAATATCTGACTATAGCATTGTTTTTTAGATAAACAAGAATGTTCACTTAGCATGTTTCGTAAATATCTGCAAACATATTATGATAATTTTATGCTTTAGAAGAGTCAAAAACTTACATACAGCACCTTTAAAGAAAGCATTCCAGTGATGAACATAGAGTGGTTTTGTCTGTGCTTTATATCCAAATATTGTCCCTGTGTCTCGTCAGCAGCAGTATGGAGCATATGGCAGCTACCAAAACCCATGGAGCCAGTACAGTCAGTACTATCCTCCAAGCTAAAACCCTTCAGAGACGGAGATCTAGATACGCTCACATTCGCAATCCTCCAGAAGCACAGCAGTGCGTGACCTGAGCCAGCGTCAAAAGAGTGAGGGATGAAATGCACAAAACTTATTATGCATTTTAAATGCTGTACTCTCTTTATCGCAAATCTTTTGTACTTCATGCCAAAGTACTGTGTGTGCTTGTGCGCGCGCCTGCGTGCGTGCATGCGTGCGTGCATGCAGTTGAAGTCAAAATTATTTGCCCTCCTGTGAATTTGTTTTTCTTGTTCAAATATTTCTCAAATGATGATTAACAGAACAAGGAATTTTTCACAGTATTTCCTATAATATTTTTTCTTTTGGAGAAAGTCTTATTTGTTTTATTTCGGCTAGAATAAAAGCAGTTTTTATCGTTTTTAAAACAATTTTAAGGTCAATATTATTAGCCCCTTTAAGCTATATTTATTTTGATTGTCTACAGAACAAACCATCGTTACCCTAATTTGCCTAATTAACCCAGTTCAGCCTTTAAATGTCACTTTAAGCTGTATAGACGTGTCTTGAAAAATATCTAGTCAAATATTATTTACTGTCATCATGGCAAAGATAAAATAAATCAGTTATTAGAAATGAGTTATTAAAACTATTATGTTTAGAAATGTGTTGAAAAAAATCTTCTTTCCATTAAACAGAAATTGGGGAAACAATATATACAGGAGGGCTAATAATTCTGACTTCAGCTTTAAATAATATATAAGGGACTGAATGACTAGATTGTTTAAAGTCAACTTTTATTTGTCGACTAGCCGCTGGTGATGACATTCAAACACAAGATGCAAATGTTTTGCACTATGCCACAATTTCCTATTTATTTGCAGGAAAATAATACAAATGCTGTCAGAGAAGGACAGCTTGCATTTTATTTTCATTTTGTTTCTGTCTATTTGGCACAATAACATTATGAAATCTTCACATCTCACGTACTGCAATTGACTGGAAAGCATTGAGGTCGGAAGTGGGACATTTCCCTGCTGAATTTCCCACCTCCGACTCGGCATGGAACGTAGCATAAAGGGCCATTCACTCAGAACGCGTATTTGCGTTTAACAATATGAGACGCAGCACTCAGGAATGTTTTTAAAAAGCGCTTCCTCCATCAAATAAACAGTTAAAGCATGCCAACTTGCTACTGTAAACTTGTAAGCTGGCAACACTTACTCCGCCTCTGAGTTCTTCTGATTGTTAAACTGCTTTGGGACTGACCTTAATGAGCAGCGCATATTCATGAACGTCCGTTAAAAGTATTTACATTGAAAAACAATGGAAAAGTAGCACATTAAAATGGAAAAATGCATCATGTGTGAACGAGCCCAAAGGTGTCGACATCTATCAAAGAGCTTCATGGCAGAGCAATAAAGTTGACTCCTAATATATATTACCTGACAAAAGTATTGTCGTCTATTTAAGTTTTAGGAACAAAAAAGAATAACTTCTAGATGATCATTTGCTATTAGAAGTGGCTTATATGAAAGGCAAAGCCCTTTAGATTACGCTTATATTACCAAAATAAAATATGATCAGGCCTTGATTTTAAATGATTTAATTAGGACATTAAGGTCTGACTTTGCTTAGACTAAAGTCTCGTCTCTTAACAGAAATAATGTCCAGTATAGAATATAAAGTCATGCTGCAGTGGAAAAAGAATGAATATTGTGTATGACTCTCATGAGCTTGGAGGACTGCATCCATACATCTCTGCAATGACTCAAGTAACTTATTAATAAAGTCATCTGGAATGGCAAAGAAAGCGTTCGTGCAGGACTCCCAGAGTTCATCAAAATTCTTTGGATTCATCTTCAACGCCTCCTCCTTCATCTTACCCCAGACATGCTCAACAATGTTCATGTTTGGTGACTGGGCTGGCCAATCCTGGAGCACCTTGACCTTCTTTGTATTCAGGAACTTTGATGTGGAGGCTGAAGTTTGAGGAGCGCTATCCTGCTGAAGAATTTACCCTCTCCTGTGGTTTGTAATGTAATGGGCAGCACAAATGTCTTGATACCTCAGGCTGTTGATGTTGCCATCCACTCTGCAGATCTCTCGCACGCCCCCATACTGAATGTAACCCCAAATCGAGATTTTTCCTTCAAACTCGACTGATTTCTATGAGAATCTTGGGTCGATGCAGGTTTCATTAGGTCTTCTGCAGTATTTGTGATGATTGGGATGCAGATCAACAGATGATTCATCAGAAAAATCGACCTTCTGCCACTTTTCCAACTGATCAACTAGAAGTCAAGATATTATTGCTCTTACAACTGGGATTGACGACAAGACTTTTGTCAGGTAGTGTGTAACTGGTTTATGTTTGGTTTAAAATTATTTATCTGTGAATTAAGTCTTGTTTACTCGTTTCTTAAATTATATTGTGAACATTTTTTTCATTTATCATTTTGTAAGTTATTTTAAAATGTTTTGTTATTATGTGCAGTCACTGTTATATTATTTTAATAAAAGATGGAACTTAAAAAATGTTAACATTTGTAATGAAATTTGATTCCAATTGACTGATATCACAGATTTCAAAAAGCTATTTAGGAGTTTCATTGTCATCTCAGGGTATGTTTATATGATAATTTAGCGAAGGTAATCATGTTTTTTGTTCATTAAATTGTGTCAACATTCATACCTGTAGTTTTGTCACTTTGTAAAGAAACACCTGTTGTTCTGCTGCTGTCTATCATTGCCGTGTTTGCTGTCAAATACTTGCACATTCCATATACAGGGAGTGCAGAATTATTAGGCAAGTTGTATTTTTGAGGGTTAATTTTATTATTGAACAACAACCATGTTCTCAATGAACCCAAAAAACTCATTAATATCAAAGCTGAATATTTTTGGAAGTACATTTTAGTTTGTTTTTAGTTTGAGCTATTTTAGGAGGATATCTGTGTGTGCAGGTGACTATTACTGTGCAGAATTATTAGGCAACTTAACAAAAAACAAATATATACCCATTACAATTATTTATTTTCACCAGTGAAACCAATAAAACATCTCAACATTCACAAATATACATTTCTGACATTCAAAAACAAAACAAAAAGAAATCAGTGAGCAATATAGCCACCTTTCTTTGCAAGGACACTCAAAAGCCTGCCATCCATGGATTCTGTCAGTGTTTTGATCTGTTCACCATCAACATTGCGTGCAGCAGCAACCACAGCCTCCCAGACACTGTTCAGAGAGGTGTACTGTTTTCCCTCCTTGTAAATCTCACATTTGATGATGGACCACAGGTTCTCTATGGGGTTCAGTTCAGGTGAACAAGGAGGCCATGTCATTAGTTTTTCTTCTTTTAGACCCTTTCTTGCCAGCCACGCTGTGGAGTACTTGGACACGTGTGATGGAGCATTGTCCTGCATGAAAATCATGTTTTTCTTGAAGGATGCAGACTTCTTCCTGTACCACTGCTTGAAGGTGTCTTCCAGAAACTGGCAGTAGGACTGGGAGTTGAGCTTGACTCCATCCTCAACCCGAAAAGGCCCCACAAGCTCATCTTTGATGATACCAGCCCAAACCAGTACTCCACCTCCACCTTGCTGGCGTCTGAGTCGGACTGGAGCTCTCTGCCCTTTACCGGTCCAGCCACGGGCCCATCAAGACTCACTCTCATTTCATCAGTCCATAAAACCTTAGAAAAATCAGTCTTGAGATATTTTTGGCCCAGTCTTGACGTTTCAGCTTGTGTGTCTTGTTCAGTGGTGGTCGTTTTTCAACCTTTCTTACCTTGGCCATGTCTCTGAGTATTGCACACCTTGTGCTTTGGGGCACTCCAGTGATGTTGCAGCTCTGAAATATGGCAAAACTGGTGGCAAGTGGCATCTTGGCAGCTGCACGCTTGACTTTTCTCAGTTCATGGGCAGTTATTTTGCACCTTGGTTTTTCCAGACGCTTCTTGCGACCCTGTTGACTATTTTGAATGAAACGCTTGATTGTTCGATGATCACGCTTCAGAAGCTTGGCAATTTTAAGAGTTCTGCATCCCTCTGCAAGATATCTCACTATTTTTGACTTTTCGGAGCCTGTCAAGTCCTTATTTTGACCCATTTTGCCAAAGGAAAGGAAGTTGCCTAATAATTATGCACACCTGATATAGGGTGTTGATGTCATTAGACCACACCCCTTCTCATTACAGAGATGCACATCACCTAATATGCTTAATTGGTAGTAGGCTTTTGAGCCTATACAGCTTGGAGTAAGAGAACATGCATAAAGAGGACGATGTGGTCAAAATACTCATTTGCCTAATAATTCTGCATTCCATATACAGTCGTCAACATTTGAAGTGGATCAAAAAAAAATGTCTTAAGACAAGAATGGGTCTTATTCAATAGTATTTGGACAACTTTGAAATGTTTGATCCACTTCAAATGCTGATTACTGTAGACTAAACATGTAAAAGAGGAAACGATGATGTGTCATAATTTACACCAGAATAATGGAATTGTTTTAAATGCTCTTTTTCAAAAACTATTTCCAGGCCTCAAATCGCTGGTGTAAATGAATGAACTTAATACCTCACAACTGTTTTGTTTGCTTAAAACTGTTATGTAAATGCAGGGTGTCCGCGGGATCTTAAAAAGTATTAAAAGTTGATCAATCAATTATTAAGGCTCTTAAAAGGTATTAAAAAGTCTTAATCGTGTTTTTACGAGGTCTTAAATTTTGTTAAATCGTTGTCCAAAGTGTTTGACTCCAAAAAAGCATAAATAAATTTATTTTCCTCCTAATCCACGCGATTGGTTCGGGCAGGGGCACGTCCGGCCAAGCTCCTCCATCCGGGTGAGGTCACGTATTTTGCGACAAACACGGGAAGGTGATGTAACGTTTTCCACATGTAGTGAAACCATACAGCTAAACACACGGCAAAATGGGAAAATGTAAGTTTGCGTACTCCTGGTTGGAGAAATACGAGTTTAAACAGTGGCTGAAGCCTGTCGCTGAAAACAACCATGTAGTTTATTCTTTCAACCTTTGATTCTTCCGAGCTTATCTGAGTTCTGTTGCATGATTGTGCTCCATTGATTTATCAACTGTTTAAGTTAAAGGTTTGAGACTGATTAGAACTTGAAGTGGCGATGAGGTCTTAAAAACATTCTGAGAAGGTCTTTAAAAAGGTATTAAAATTATCTTTAGGATTCTTGCAAATACCCTGAAGTGACCCATTATAGTTTGTAAGTTAATCTTTTACATCAGTGGCTTTAAACAAATGATGGTCACCCACTGAAGCTAAGCAAGGCTGTGCCCGCTCAGTACCTGGATGGGAGACAACATAGGAAAGCTAGGTAGCTGCCGAAAGTGTTGTTAGTGAGGCCAGCAGGGGGCGCTCAACCTGTGGCCCGTGTGGGTCCTAATGCCCCAGTATAGTGAAGGGGACTCAATACTGCGTAGTGAGTGCCGTCTTTCGGATGAGATGTTAAAAACGAGGCCCCGACTCTATGTGGTCTTCAAAAATCCTAGGAGATCCTGCGAAAAGAGTAGAGGTTTAATCCAGACATAGTGGCCAAATTTGCCCACTGGCCTCTGTCCATGATGACCTCCTAACCATTCCTATATTATAATTGGCTTCATCACTCTGTCTCCTCTACACCAATCAGCTGGTGTGTGGTCTGGTGCAATGTGACTGCTGTTGCATCGTCCAGGTGTGTGGTGTAAGGTCTGGTGTAATGTGACTGCTGTTGCGTCGTCCAGGTGTGTGGTGTGAGGTTTGGTGCAATGTGACTGCTGTTGCGTCGTCCAGGTGTGTGGTGTAAGGTCTGGTGTAATGTGACTGCTGTTGCGTCGTCCAGGTGTGTGGTGTGAGGTTTGGTGCAATGTGACTGCTGTTGCATCGTCCAGGTGTGTGGTGTAAGGTCTGGTGTAATGTGACTGCTGTTGCGTCGTCCAGGTGTGTGGTGTGAGGTTTGGTGCAATGTGACTGCCGTTGCGTCGTCCAGGTGTGTGCTGTAAGGTCTGGTGTAATGTGACTGCTGTTGCGTCGTCCAGGTGTGTGCTGTAAGGTCTGGTGTAATGTGACTGCTGTTGCGTCGTCCAGGTGTGTGGTGTGAGGTTTGGTGCAATGTGACTGCGGTTGCGTCATCCAGGTGGATGCTGCACACTGGTGGTGGATGAGTAGATTCCCCCAAAATGTGTAAAGCGGAAAAGCGCTATATACTGTAAATGTAAGGAATTATTGTTATTATGACCTTTCCAAAGCTTAGTCAATATGTTGTACCTAACAGTTTCCTCGATATTGATTATTTTAAAAGTGTCGTGGTTTACGGCTGTTCCATTAATGAGTCAAACTCAGTTTGGAGGTTATA
Source organism: Danio kyathit (assembly GCA_903798195.1). Lineage (NCBI taxonomy): Eukaryota > Metazoa > Chordata > Actinopteri > Cypriniformes > Danionidae > Danio > Danio kyathit. The sequence continues at coordinate 53,741,101 of LR812532.1, read as the reverse complement.
AATATCAGAAGAATATACTTCATTGGAATATTTTCCAAAAAAGCAGAGACGTCCGTAAGCAGACCCATCTCTAGTCTCTCCTCAGGACAATCTGATGTCCCTCAAATTTGCTATACCCTTTATTCTTGCTTCCTCCCACTTTTTTTTCCACAGCTGGTTCCTGGTTCAACAGGCCTCTCCCAGCTCTCACTCCTTTGTGACCCCAATTTAAAGCCCCCTCTTCATTTTGGCTATTATAATGTACAGATCTAATGTATTCATAACCGTTTTACCCCATATAGTTGAAATTTGGCAATCATTATTAGTGTTTATGTTTTCAAACATCTACACTGGACTCATCTCACGCATACAGTATGCGTCTTTTCAAACATATATGACAGTTTCAACATTTCGTCACCTTTGAATTATAAGGTTCTATCTGCGTTCTGAATGATTTTGACATATTGAGCTTCAAAGTTTTTGCATTCCATATAGCAAACAGTATGTGTGTAACATTTAAAAAAAATAAAAAGTCTTAAAATGTAAACAACTTATAAAAAAACATCCCATAATGTAAATAATTTGACATTTAATAAGCATATGTGAATAAGTCAATTTTGAAAAAAAATGTCAGATCGAAACTTATAATTCTGAGGTGACGATTTGTATACATTTCATGCTTTTCTGACACAGATGGTTCTCATTGTGTCCCCAAGTCCTCTATCATGCTCTTTTATGACCCCTTGTCTTAACATATCACCTGTTTTTAAAGACATACAGTTTGGTCCATAAATATTGGGACATCATCACAATTCTAAAATTTTGGCTCTATACAACAACACAGTGGATTTGAGATGAAACTGCAGATTGTCAGCTTTAATTTGAGGGTATTTACATCCAAATCAGATGAGCGCTGTAGGAATTACAACAGTTTGCATATGTGCCTCCCACTTGTAAAGGGTCCAAAAGTAATTGGACAATTGGCTTTTAAGCTGTTCCATGGTCAGGTGTGTGTTATTCCCTCATTATCTCGATTACAATGAGCAGATACAAGGTCTAGATTTAAGTGTGCTATTTGCATTTGGAATCTGTTACTGTCAACTAGATGAGATCCAAAGAGCTGTCACTATCAGTCAAGCAAGCCATCATTAGGCTGAAAAAACAAAACAACCCCATCAGAGAGATCGCAAAAACATCAGGCATGGCCAAAACAACTATTCTTAACATTCTTAAAAAGAAAGATCACACCAGTGAGCTCAGCAACACTAAAAGACCCGGAAGTCCACGGAAACAACTGTGGTGGATGACCAAAGAATTCTTTCCCTGGTGAAGAAATCACCCTTCACAACAGTTGGCCAGATCAAGAACACACTCATAGGTGTATGTGTGTCAGAGTCAACAATCAAGAGGAGACTACACCAGAGTGAATACAGAGGGTTCACCACAAGATGTAAACTATTGGTGAGCCTCAAAAACAGGAAGGCCAGATTAGAGATCTAAAAAAGCCTTCACAGTGCTGGAACAACATCCTATGGACAGATGGGATCAAGATCAACTTAAAAGAGTATGGAGAAGGAAATGAACTGCTCATGATCCTAAGCAGTGAAGCAAGGTGGTAGTAGTGAGCATGTTTGGCTGTAAATGGAACTGGTTCTCTTGTATTAATTGATGATGTGACTGCTGACAGAAGCAGCAGGATAAATTCTGAAATGTTTCAGGCAATATTTTCTGCTCATATTAAACCAAATGCTTCAGAACTCATTAAACGGTGCTTCACAGTGCAGATGGCAAATGACCCAAAGCACACTGCAAAAGCAATCAAAGAGTTTTTGAAGGGAAAGAAGCGGAATGTTATGCAATGGCCAAGTCAATCACCTGACCTAAATCCGATTAAGCATGCATTTCACTTGCTGAAGACAAAACTGAAGGGAAAATGCCTCAAGAACAAGCAGGAACTGAAGACAGTTGCTGTAGAGGCCTGGCAGAGCACCTCCAGGAATAAAACCCAGCGTCTGGTGACGTCTATCCGTTCCAGACTTCATGCTGTAATTGACTGCAAAGGATTTTCAACCAAGTATTAAAAAGTGAAAGTTTGATTTATGATTATTATTCTGTCCAATTACTTTTGGTCCCTTAACAAGTGGGAGGCACATACACAAACTGTTATAATTCCTACAGCGTTCACCTATTTTGGATGTAAACACCCTCAAATTAAAGCTGACAGTCTTGACAGTAGCTGTTAGAATTGTGTCGATGTCCAAATATTTATGGACCTAACCGTATAATGGCAAGTTCATATAGCCCTCAACTCACTCTATTAAATGTCTTTATATAGCTTTAGAAAATAAAAAACTTCAAAAGTCGTAGTATATTCAATGTACATAAACTTCTGCTGCTTTCTAGACGTTCCCTTCATTTCCAAAGCCAATGTCAAATATAAATCACACAACTTATGACGAGTTTGATTGATTTTATTGTTGAAAATGTTTTATTTAGTGTGGCAAAACAAAAATGTAACAACCACATAGTCAATGTCTCTGTGAAAACTCTCTCAACCCATTATTAAGCAGAACTGACAGGTTTACGTTTAATGAATTTATTGATCAGCTCGTTGCATTGTATGTTTGGCGTTTTGTTGAGTGTGTTCTTTGCAGCAGCAGCAGCGGGTCCACTGATTCATCGTCTCCACAGCAAAATCGGTTTGCTCTCGTATGGTGTCTGGAAGAACAGCTTGCTTTTATGATCATTTTACTTCATTTCTTTGTAACCACAAGGACGGCAGAAGGCACCAGACCTGTCAAGTACAACAGATGATTCAGAAATGACTGAAAGTGATTCCTTGGAGACAAAGAACTGCGATCATTTCATTTATTTTTGTGTCGTCTGCACCAATCCGAACATCAGTGGTCTTACCCAGCTCACGCAGGGGTTTCTCCATGTCCAGATCTGTGTATACGCGTCTGGGGTACGGGGTGATGAGGTTGAAGTCCTGTCCGTTCGCCCCATTCATCTGGACATAGACTCTCACAGCAGCCAGCGGTTCCTGAGCCTTGAAAACAGTGCTCAAGGTGGTCCCGTCTAGAAGACGCACCTGATGAACAAATGAGGGTAAGAGACACTTTCTATACTTAGACTCAAACATCAGTATGTCAAAATACTCGTTCTAAAATTATTCACTGACTATTGGCACTTGGTTCCCACAGATCATGGAAGTTTAAAAGGTCTATTCCATTTTTATAATTGGAAAATCAGGGATGTACTAAATTGAATTTTTGGAGTCCTACTAAACTGAACTGAATCACTTTTAAATCATACTGAACTGACCTTTTTCAATTGTACGGAACTGAAATATTAGAATCATAACTAAATGGGTTTGAATCAGTTTGACTCATACTGATCTGAACTGAATCAGTTTTAAATTGTACTGAACTGAAGTTTTATAATCATAACTGATCTGAATTGAATCAGTTTTGAACTATACTGATCTGAACTGAATCATTTTTAAATTGTACTGAACTGAAGTTTTATAATCATAACTGATCTGAACTGAATCAGTTATTGAATTGTACAGAACTGAAATTTTAGAATCATAACTGAAGTGAATTGAATCATTTTTACTCATACTGAACTGAATCAGTTTCTAAATTGTACACAACTGAAGTTTCCTAATCATAACGGAATGGGACTGAATCAGTTTTTGGATTGTACTGAACTGAAATTTTAGAATCATAACTGAACTGAATTGAATCAGTTTGAATCATATTGATCTGAACTGAATAAGTTTTTGAATTGTACTGAACAGAAATTTTAGAATCATAACTGAAATATAATCAATTTGAATCATATTCATCTGAACTGAATCAGTTTTTGAATTGCACTGAACTGAAATTTTAGAATCATAACTGAATTGAATCAGTTTGAATCATATTGATCTGAACTGAATAAGTTTTTGAATTGTACTGAACAGAAATTTTAGAATCATAACTGAAATATAATCAATTTGAATCATATTGATCTGAACTGAATCAGTTTTTGAATTGCACTGAACTGAAATTTTAGAATCATAACTGAACTGAATTGAATCAGTTTGAATCATATTGATCTGAACTGAATAGGTTTTTGAATTGTACTGAACAGAAATTTTAGAAACATAACTGAAATATAATCAATTTGAATCATATTGACCTGAACTGAATCAGTTTTAGAATTATACAGAATTGAAATTTTATAAACAACTGAAGTGAATTGAATCATTTTGAATTATACTGATCTGAACTGAATCAGGTTTTGAATTGTACTGAACTGAAATTTTAGAATCATAACCGAAGTGAATTGAATCATTTAGAATCGTTGTGATCTGAACTGAATCAGTTTTTGAATTGTACAGAACTGAAATTTTAGAATCATAACTGAAGTGAATTGAATCATTTAGAATCTTTGTGATCTGAACTGAATCAGTTTTTGAATTGTACATAACTGAAGTTGTATAATCATAACTGATCTGAATTGAATCAGTTTTGAACCATACTGATCTAAACTGAATCAGTTTTTGAATTGTACAGAACTTAAATTTTAGAATCACAAATGAAGTGAATTGAATCATTTTGAATCATACTAATCTGAACTAAATCAGTTTTTTTAATTGTACTGAACTGATATTTTAAAATCATAATTGAAGTGAATTGAATCAGTTTTGAATCATCGTGATCTTGTTACATTCCATGGTGTTTGAATGTATTATTGTGTTTGGTTTGTTCTCTCTCTCTCTCTTTTACTCTGTGACCTGTTTCTCAGCTAGGTGTGGAGGAGAGGAGGTTAATTGATTCCACCTGCTGCTCGTTGCCCGGCAAGCTTAAAAGCCTGCCAGTTGCAAGCCACAGTGAAGCTTGCTTCCAGAGTGTGGTCTCTCTCCTGCTTGGTTGTCTTGTTGAAAGATTATTGACACTGTTGTGCCTAACTTGTTGAAGTTAGAAACTCTGTTGTAAACCCTTTGAAACCATTTGAACTCTGCTTTTGAAAAATACCTTTGTGTTTGGAAGCCGTAGGGAGGTGGGTGCCATTTTATTTCTAAAACCCTTTTTCTCTTGTTTATGTTTAGTTAGGGAGTTAGTGTACATTTCTGTTGTTGATTTTGTTTTGCTTTGTCAGTTTAGACAGTTTTACTCCCTAACTAGTTAGAGTGTACTTTTGTTTGTTGTTTTGGCCTTTCCCCCTCCTGAAGTCTTTTTGCTTCCCAGTTTTTGTACATTTGTTAATAAATTCTTTAAATTTAATTTGGTGTGTTGTCGTTAAAGCAGGGGACTGATCCACACTCACCCCAACCAACATTTTTATAACTTTTCACTGTTGCTCCCACTCCTAGACGTTAACATCAGGGACGTAACAGTGAAAATTGGGGGCTCGTCCATTGGACTTGATCAAAAAGTTAAACATTACTTTTGGTGAAATTTGACTTTGAGAATTTTTGTATTCTACAATCTGAATTTTGGGGAAGTTTTGTGACTTGTTAGTGATTTTTCTCAAGCTAATTGTAGTTTTGGCTGTTTTCTTTTTTGGGAAAGGGGCAGAAAGGTTATACTTTGGAAAATGGATTTTGATTTGATTCAGTTTAGCCTTGCTCCCACAGTAGAAGTTTTCAATCGTTGCCGTAAGAAGGATTTGATTCTAATTGCTGAGTTCTTTAATATCTCTGTGTCTAGGGATGTTACAAAAGCAGTTTTAAAAGATGAACTATATACTGAGTTGGTTAATTCTGGTATCCTACCAGTTGAGTCACAAACTGAGGGGCTAGAGGAGCAGGAATTGCCTGAAATGGCTGAAACCAATGTTGATGCTGTTTCTATTGGTATTGAGCCAATTATGGATCCTCTATTAGCGATAAAGCTAAAGGAGCTTGAGTTAGCCATTAAACAACAAGAGCATGAAACTCAACTTGTTCATCTTCGTGCAATTGAAGCACAAGCTCAGCGAGACATTAAGCTGAAAACTTTGTCACTTGAGGCAGAAGCTCTACGCCTTAAGCCTGTGCCAGCCCCACGTTCTAGACCTTCCTCACCCTTAACTGCTGTTCCTGTACAGAGTAGTACTGTTAATTTTGGCTCTTCCCATAATGCTCAGGTTAACTTTGATGTGGCAAAGTATATTAAATTGGTACCCCCCTTTCGAGAAGCAGAGGTAGATGCATATTTCATTGCCTTTGAGCGAATTGCTGAAAAACTTGGTTGGCCCAAGGACATGTGGGGTTTACTGCTTCAGTGTAACTTTGTGGGTAAAGCTCAGGAAGTATGTGCTGCACTTCCAATAGAACAGTCCTTGGATTATGATGTTCTAAAAGCTGCTGTTTTACGTGCATATGAACTTGTGCCTGAAGCTTATCGCCAACGCTTTCGAGGTACAACGAAAACAGCCAAACAGACCTTTGTTGAGTTTGCACGGGAAAAGAGAACCCTTTTTGAGAAATGGTGTCTGGCCAGTAAGAGTAACTCTCTCGAACAACTGCAGGAACTCATTTTGCTTGAAGAGTTTAAAAACTGTATTCCTGAGAACATTGTGATGCACCTAAATGAGCAGAAGATAAATTCCCTCTCTGAAGCTGCAGTATTAGCGGATGAGTTTGCTTTAACCCATAGGTCAGTATTTTCTAGTACACGTCAATTCAGGCATCGAGGTTTTGCAAATGAACAGGCAAAGGCAATCTCACCTGTTTTTCACTCTGAAAAGTCAGAGAAAGTAAAACCCATGCTGGATCATTCAAGCCGTAAGCGTGTATGTTTTTACTGCCTAGATTCAAGTCACCTGATATCTGACTGCAAAGCATGGAAACAGAAGTCTGCATCTGCAAAGTCAAAGAGTGTAGCTTTTGCTCAAGCTGGTTCTGTATCTGACCCCTCATTTCAACCACTCCAGGATTCTGGCTATAAACCCTTCCTGATAACTGGCTCTGTGTCTCTTTCAGCTGACTCACCAGGCCAACCAGTATCCATCCTGAGGGATACGGGAGCTGCCCAGTCTTTCATTTTAGCTGGAGTGTTACCTTTCTCTGATGAAACATACACCGGTACAGATGTACTAGTCCGAGGAATAGAACTGAGCTGTATTAAAGTACCCTTGCATACTGTCTTCTTAAAATCAGATTTGGTCACAGGTCAAGCTCGAATTGGAGTACGGAGTGAACTGCCGGTGGAGGGCGTAAGCATCATCCTGGGAAATGACCTGGCTGGAGGTAAAGTTTTTCCTTGTCCTATTGTATTGGATAAACCTGAGGTGACTGGACAGCCAGATGTTGTTGCTGCTCATTTCCCTGCTGTTTTTCCTGCCTGTGCTGTTACTCGAGCACAATCTCGAAAGTTGGATGATGTTGTGAACCTCAGTGACTCCTTTATGAATCCTGTGTCTGACATGTCTGAGTGTACAATCTTTATTAACCCTGAGATTTCTTCCCCTTGTGAAGGGATTGATTCTGATTCAGCTGCAACTCTTTTAAAAGTTGGAAAGGAGGACCTCGCTGCTGCTCAGAAAGCTGATCCTTCCCTGTCGTTTTCTCTGGATGCTTCTGTCAGCTTTGAAAAAGCTAAGAATCAGAGTGGTCCAGTAACTTATTACTGGGAGGATGGTATACTCATGCGACGTTGGAAACCACAAGTGAATGGAGATGTGTTTGCAGTACATCAACTTGTATTACCTTCTGCTTACCGTCCCCAGGTCCTGAAGTTGGCGCATGAGCATCCTTTGGCTGGTCACCTTGGTATCACTAAGACTTACAAGCGCATCATGAAATACTTCTACTGGCCTGGGTTGAAGAACAGTGTAGTGAGTTATTGCAGAGCTTGCCATGACTGTCAACTCTCTGGTAAGCCTAATCAGACTGTTCCCACTGCCCCTCTTCAACCTATACCAGTTATAAATGAACCCTTTGAACGTTTGATCTTGGACTGTGTTGGGCCCCTTCCAAAATCAAAATCTGGTCATCAGTACATACTAACCTTAATGTGTGCTGCTACAAGATTTCCAGAAGCGTTTCCACTGCGATCTCTGCGAGCTGGTGTCATCGTCAAAGAGATTATCAAATTCTGCTCCACATTTGGCCTTCCCAAGGTCATCCAAACTGACCAAGGCTCTAACTTTACTTCAAAGTTGTTTGCACAGGTTTTAAAAGAATTGGGAGTGTCTCATCAGATGTCAAGCGCCTATCACCCAGAATCGCAGGGGGCGCTAGAACGATTTCATCAAACTCTCAAGACCATGCTCCGGACATTTTGTGTGAGTACTGGAAAAGACTGGGTGGAAGGTCTGCCTTTGCTCCTGTTTGCTGTCCGAGAAACGGTCCAAGAATCCTTAGGCTTCAGTCCATCTGAACTTGTTTTTGGCCACACTGTTCGTGGACCGCTAAAACTTCTTCGAGAACAACTGCTATCCAAAGAAACATCTGCCATCAACCTGTTGGACTATGTCAGTAACTTTCGTGAACGACTGCATAGTGCCTGTGATATTGCTAAGGCCCATATGGTGTGTGTCCAGTCGAAGATGAAGTCAAGATTTGATAAGAGATCAGTTAAACGCAGTTTTCAGCCTGGTGACCAAGTGCTTGTTCTACTCCCTGTTCCATCCTCTGCACTCCATGCTAGATTTGCTGGCCCCTATTGCATTGACAAGAAGTTGAGTGAGACAAATTATGTAATTTCTACTCCTGACCGCAGAAGAAAAAGCAGAGTTTGTCACATAAATATGTTGAAGTCTTATGTGAGTGAAAATAAGACACCCGATTCTGCAGCCAATAAAGTTGAGGCAGCCAGACCTGTTGAGGTAAAGCCTGTTGTTCTCTGTTCCATTGTGGATGGTTCTGATGAAGATGAAGTGATACCTGCACACTTTCAAAATTCTACAGTGTTAAGTCAACTTGATGACTACCTTGCATACTTGCCTCAAGATCAGAAGGAATCTCTTGCCCAATTGTTTAATAAATACCCCATGCTTTTCTCTGATGTCCCTGGCAGAACCTCTATGATCACACATGACATAGATGTAGGTAACTGTCCTCCCATTAAACAACACCCTTACCGTGTAAATCCCCATAAGCGAGAGATAATGAAGCAGGAAGTTGAATATCTCCTTAAGCATGGTCTTGCCACACCAAGCCAGAGCCCTTGGAGCTCCCCATGTTTGTTAGTGCCCAAGCAAGATTCAACCTTTCGTTTCTGCACTGACTACCGCAAAGTAAATAGTGTGACCAAGCCTGATTCCTTTCCTTTGCCCAGAATGGAAGATTGTGTGGACAGAATTGGTAGTGCCCATTTCATCACAAAACTTGATCTTCTGAAAGGATATTGGCAAGTGCCGCTGACTCCCCGTGCATCTGAGATTTCAGCCTTTGTGAGCTCTGATAACCTGCTGCAGTACTCTGTAATGGCCTTCGGGATGCGCAATGCTCCCGCAACCTTCCAAAGGTTAATGCAACAAGTGTTGTCAGGAATCCCTAACTGTGAAGCTTACCTTGATGATGTAGTTGTTTACACTCACAGTTGGGAAGAACATCTAAGTATTCTTGATGAAGTTTTTAAACAACTGGCTAATGCTTCTCTAACACTTAACCTTAAGAAGTGTGAGTTTGCCAAAGCAGTAGTAACTTACCTAGGTAAAAAGGTAGGTCAGGGTCAAGTGAAGCCTGTTGAGGCAAAAGTTGAAGCTATTTTGAAGTTTCCCATTCCCTGCAACAAAAGAGAGCTGAGACGTTTCCTTGGAATGGTGGGATACTATAGGAGCTTCTGTCAAAATTTTGCTACCATAGTAACCCCTTTAACAGACTTGCTCAGCACTGCCCGAAAGTTTGTATGGTCTCCTGAATGTGACTCTGCCTTTAAAGCAGCCAAAGACCTCTTAAGTAGTGCACCTGTACTTTCTGCCCCTCGTTTTGATCTTCCTTTCCAACTACAAGTAGATGCCAGTGCCTCAGGTGCTGGAGCTGTGTTGCTGCAAGATGTTAATGGTGTAGAACATCCAATATCTTTCTTTTCAAAGAAATTTACCAGTGCACAGCAAAAGTACAGTACTATTGAGAAGGAGGCCCTAGCCTTGGTGTTGGCTTGGCAACACTTTGAAGTGTACCTTGGAGGTAGTAGTTTTGTCACTGTTTATACAGACCACAATCCCCTTGTCTTTTTGCACAGAATGAGAAATTCAAATCAACGTCTAATGAGGTGGTCCCTTATTATTCAAGAATATAACTTGACTATCCAGTACCGTAAAGGTTCTGAAAATGTCGTAGCTGATGCCCTTTCGAGAGTTTCTTGTGCTGTAGATTAGAAAGAAAAAGACTAAATTTGGTTTGTATAGTTTTTGTTTTTTTTTCAAGATAAGTTGATACTTGAAAACTTATGGGTGGGGGTGTTACATTCCATGGTGTTTGAATGTATTATTGTGTTTGGTTTGTTCTCTCTCTCTCTCTTTTACTCTGTGACCTGTTTCTCAGCTAGGTGTGGAGGAGAGGAGGTTAATTGATTCCACCTGCTGCTCGTTGCCCGGCAAGCTTAAAAGCCTGCCAGTTGCAAGCCACAGTGAAGCTTGCTTCCAGAGTGTGGTCTCTCTCCTGCTTGGTTGTCTTGTTGAAAGATTATTGACACTGTTGTGCCTAACTTGTTGAAGTTAGAAACTCTGTTGTAAACCCTTTGAAACCATTTGAACTCTGCTTTTGAAAAATACCTTTGTGTTTGGAAGCCGTAGGGAGGTGGGTGCCATTTTATTTCTAAAACCCTTTTTCTCTTGTTTATGTTTAGTTAGGGAGTTAGTGTACATTTCTGTTGTTGATTTTGTTTTGCTTTGTCAGTTTAGACAGTTTTACTCCCTAACTAGTTAGAGTGTACTTTTGTTTGTTGTTTTGGCCTTTCCCCCTCCTGAAGTCTTTTTGCTTCCCAGTTTTTGTACATTTGTTAATAAATTCTTTAAATTTAATTTGGTGTGTTGTCGTTAAAGCAGGGGACTGATCCACACTCACCCCAACCAACATTTTTATAACTTTTCACTGTTGCTCCCACTCCTAGACGTTAACATCAGGGACGTAACAATCTGAATTGAATCTGTTTTTGAATTGTACTGAACTGAAATTTTAGATTCATAACTGAAGTGAATTGAATCATTTTGAATCATACTGATCTGAACTGAATCAGTTTTTGAATTGTACTGAACTGAAATTTTAGATTCGTAACGGAACTGAATTGAATCATTTTGAATCATAGTGAATTACATTTTTTAATCATACTGAATTTAAATTTTGGAATCATACTGAACTCAACCAATTTTAAATCATGCTGATTATTTTTTTTTTTTTTTAACTTTTTTTTTTTTTTTTTTCATTTTATTCTTTTCACGCTCATCTACATGCAGACACTTAAGTCAAATGCAGACACCAGACTAAACCTGTTAAATAAGCCAAATATCTCAGGATAAATAATATAAATTCTGAATCTTTGGCTTCAAAATGGCCACTTCAATGACTGTGTGTTTAAAAAGTAGAAGACAGAAACATTTACAAAATTGTAAAACTACCATCGAGCTATCAAACATGGCAGAGGGAATACTTCCCAGCCAAACAAACAGCAAGTACTTCAGATGTTTCTCAAAAGCTGAGCTAAATTATCCACTGTTGTTTTCATAGTGGAATTAAAGGCCTAAAAGATTATAATCAAGTAAAAGACATTTTAACATACAATATTAACAAAATTATCCAGTATAAGTTAAAGGAGATGGGTTTTGTGCCAGCACCTGTATCCGACAGTCATCGTAGTCTTTTTTGGCAGGAGGAGCTCCTTGGTTCTCAGGTGGAGACAATGGTGGAGCTTCAGCAGGAGGAGATGACAGTCCTGTGCTGGATGATCCGCCTCCAAACTGACAACAAACACAGGTTTTTCTCATTTACTGCTGGTATGTACTGTATAAGGCATGGGAGATGATGATGATAATAATAACAACAATAGCAGTAATTTCATACCTTCTGTGCCCTTTCCTCTCGGTCTCGTGCAATCTTATCTTTCACACGCTGCCTGGAAATTGATTACAGGTTATTCATTTTATTTAAGGTGCCAATATTATAATATATTAAAGGCATAGTTCACCAAAAAAGGAAAATTGTAATTTTTTACTCATCCTCTACTTGTTCCATGACTGTTTGAGTGTCTTTCTTTTGTTAAACATTAAAGGAAGCCATTGACTTCCATAGTCTCGTATGCTGTTTTTCTCAACATTCTTTCGAAAATCTTGTTTTTGTGTTCAACACAAGAAAGAAATTAAGGTGATTGGTGATCATTTTTTAATTTTTGGGTAAACTTTCCCTTTAAAAATTGGATGTCCTCAACAAATAGGTTTATATCCATCCAAGCCCATGAATTTTCTACAATGCAGCATCAGCTTTTCTCTCAATGCCTGAATCGGCCTGTTCAACAATCTCTAAACCCCATACACAATAACACTGTTTATTCAAACTTTTTCATTTCAAAGCTTTCACTTTTTCATTTACGATTTTCAGATCTTTCAGCTCTGTTTTAAGTTTTGTAACAGGGTCAAAATGATAGATCTTTCTTTAATGCCATCAAGTTAAATCAAGAATATTTTGTCAATTTGCTACAGAATATATATTACAACTCGAATTAGTAATATGTAGTGGTATAGCGGATCACAAATCTCACGATTCAGATCACATTATGGTTTTTTTAGTCACGGATTGGACCATTTTTTGGATCAGCCAAAAAGGGAGGAGAGGTAAATGTAATTTGCTTTTCATTTATTACAAAAACAGTACCGCAAGACACTTTCGGTTTTAACAAACAGAACTTGGAAGCTGTAATTTTATTAAAAATAAAATGAAAAAATAATCAGCTGAATAAAAATAAATAGTAAAATATGCAGTACTGTGAAAAATTCACTGTTATTACTACTGTTGCTGATAACGCTAAATGTAGAAATATAGCGTTACAATTTGTACAACTTTTATTTTTTGCCCCTGATTTTAATGAACGGTTCAGTTATTCACTCATAAAACTTCATGTCTCATTGCTAGATGTGTCATACTTGAAGAATTATTCAGTGGCTTATTTTTGATGTCTGTTTGTCGCCACCTTTTGGTTAAATAATGTAATTGCTGCCTACAAATTTCATTTTTGAGCACATGACGGTGATTTTAATCTTTACCATAAACATCAGAGTTTTTATCTAAACTAAACTGTTTTCCCAGTACTGCTGTGTTATTTGACTGTTTGTAACTTCATAACTAATGCCGAGTTCAGACTGCATGATTTTCAAAGTAGTCGTGTCACGGATGTTTTTTTTGCCTTTGATTTTAGGCATTTGTCTGCGATTTCTTAAAACCTGTCAGCGAGTCAAAATCGGGGCTAAAATCATGCATTCTGAACTCGGCATAACTCAAAAGACTAAAGACTCAATCTCATACTTGATTTTTGCGTTTTTCAAACACAGATTTGATCATTTATAATTTATGTTGCGTGGGTGTTGAGATCCTGATCTTTTAATGATTAATCGTGCAGCTTAGACTGAATGCATTAATGCAGGCTAAACAAGTAGTGACAGAAAACACCTTTAACCAAAAAAAAAAACCCACATCCCGAATAACCCACCGCAACTTCTTCTGTCATCATTATATTTTACAGGAAAGCCTAAATGCTTTAATACATGTGATTTAAATGACGCGGGAGGCGATCTCTTTGGGATTAGAAAGTATTAATCTGCAGGTCACGCGTGTTCCAAACCGTGGGTTGTGATCCGTTACACCCCTAGTAATATGCATCGCAGAGAACATAATTTGGACAAAATTAAACATTATTTTCTTAGTATTTTTTTTTAATCCTCACAATCCAGACTTTCAAATAGTTCTGCCAAATACAGTTGAAGTTAGAATTATTAGCCCTCTTGTATATTTTTCCCCCAATATTTTCCTGTTTTAACGGAAAGATGTTTTTAACACATTTCTAAATATAATACTTTGATAACTCATATCTAATAACTTATTTTAATTTTAATTTCTTTTATCTTTGCCATGATGACAGTACATAATATTTTACTAGATATTTTCAAGATACTAGTATTCAGCTTAAGTGACATTTAAAGGCTTAATTAGGCAAGTCGTTGTTTAACGATGGTTTGTTCTGTAGACAATCTAATAAAATATAGCTTAAAGGGGCTAATAATATTGACCTTTAAATGATTTTTAAAAAATTAAAAACTGCTTTTATTCTAGCCTAAATAAATCAAATAAGACTTTCTCCAGAAGAAAAAATTTTATAGGAAATACTGGTGAAAAGTTCCTTGCTCTGTTAAACATCATTTGGGAAATATTTAAAAAAACAAAAACACAGGAGGACTAATAATTCTGACTTTAACTATATTGTCCTATTCTAACCAACTATACATCAATGCAAAGCTTTCATACGCATAAATCTCAATTTCCAAATGATTCCAAAATTTCCATGTACACCTATGACTGGTTTTGTTCTCCAGGGTCAAAAATGTAAAAACAGAGGTACTTTTTTCTATGCATGACTGAAAGTGTTTTGCTCAAAGTGAAACTGGCACTGTATTCGCGCTCTTACTTGGCAAGCCTGTCCTCCATCTTCTCTTTCCTGCGCTGATCTGCCAATTTCTTCATTTCGTCGTCTTGAAGCTTCTGTCGGACCTGCAGCAGCTCTTGGCCTTGTTTCCTCCTCTGCTTTTCTCTTTCTATCCCCTCCTGTCGCTCTCTCTCTCTCCTCTCCTCCTGTCTTGCCTTCATCAGATCCTCCAGTCTGGTGGAAGAAAAATAAAATCAATATTTTCATCAGCTTTTAAATGTGTGCTTTTTTAAAGTCCGCTTTTCAAAACACAAACCGTTTTACTTGCTCCTTCCTTTCTTCTTCTGTCATAGGCTGCCTGGCATCGCCTTCTTCGGTGTCTTCAATGGCTGGTTTTTGTTTTGATTAGAGGTGAAAAACGAAAGAGAAAGTTACAGGTTGTGTTGTGACGAAATGATGACAAAGGTGTTTCCATGAAATGGAAAGCTTGAAAAGCAACGTACATTCAGGGATTTCTGTAGGAGACTGGCTCTGCTCTTCTGCTGGGCCCAGAGTATTGCCGGCAGGTGGAACATAAGGCTCGTCTATATCTGGATCATTCTCGTGCTCCATTAACCTGTATGGTTACAGAACCATAAATGCAACTTCTAAATAACCTTTTTTATTAATATTAAATAAACTGCACAATTGCTGCTCTTTTGCATAAAAAATGCACGGTGATTAATGTCTGTAAGAATATAACAAATAGCATCTGATATAATGTGATAAAATATGTCAATATATCATTTAAAAGAGCTGAAAATGCTTGAAAAAGGCTTAAATTTGGCACTGAAAAATGTGTAAGAATTCTGATTTAAATATGAATATGTTATATACAATATGTTTAATGAATTTAAAAATATATATTAGGAACATTACTAAAACTAACTGTACAAATTACAATTAAAAAAAAAAAACATTGCAATTTCAATATTATCTCGTTCTTTCTTTAAACATTCAGTGTAACAAACCAACATGATGTAACCAAGATGACATATTTATGCAAAAAGTAAATAAGATGCTAATTGCGGTCTGCAAATGTTATTATATTTTATTTAAGTATAGTATAACGATTTAAAATAATTAATTAGTGTTTTGAGGCTCCACAGTGATCCTTTACAGGCATAATTCCCCAAAAAGTTTCATTCTGTCATCACATACCCATCCTCCACTTGTGCCAAACCTGTTTGAGTTTCTTTCTTGTTGAACACAAAGGAAGATTTACTGAAGAATGTCGAAAAAAAAAAACTTCCAAGGTACTTTCTGTTTTTACTATAGATGTTAATGGCTGCTTTTCCCCCAACATTTTTCAGAATACCTTGTTTTGTGTTAAACAGAAGAAAACAAAATAATAATGATAACAGTTTAAAACCACTCGAGTGTGAGGAAATTTTCATTTTTGGGTGATCTATGCCTTTAAATTGAATCGATGATGATGATGATTTTTTTATTTCATGCAAGTCAGCAATCAAGGGTATTTTCATGGCAAGAATATTTTAACATTAAGTAATGGCAAGAAAGTTAATAAATATACAATTAAAAAACATAAATAAATTTTTTAATACATGATCAAAATTCACTTTTTTTATTGTTGATACTTTGCTAAAAATGTCCTTATGAGATTTCATAAAAAAGCCTTCTGCTGTCATTAAAAGCAGGACAGTCCAGTAGAATGCGTTTTACTGTAAGAGGAATTGTGCAGTTCAAACACTGAGTGGGATCTTCAGCTTTAAGCAAAGAAAACATGGGTTAATCTTGTATGTCTAATACGACATCTGGTAAAAATCACTCTAGTCTTAAAATGTTTTAAAACTCTGATTTCAAAGACAGCCACTATCACATGAGAAAATGCCACAATAATAAATAAATGCAGTTATTTATGTGTTTTATGTAATAAAATGATTATATATAAGTGTTATAATGATGAGAACTCATTACAAAGATAAATATATATTCTGCTGTAAATGTATTTGTTTTTTAAACAATTTTTCTTATTACAGAAATGATTAACAGAAATTATTATTATATATATGTATAATTATATATAAATAATTATTCATTTCCTGCATCAGAGTTTTCAGATTTCATGTTAAATAATATTAATCATAATGCATTTTTACTGAATTGGGTTATTAAAGTCCAAAATAATAATTACATTTATTGTGTATTAATATTATAGTTTTATTTTTCTCTGATTTTTAAACAGTTAAAATGCTACAAAAATCACTGTAGTCTTAAAACTCTGAGATTTCAGATTGTATTTCATACAATTTATTACTTTTTAATGCATCCCACTCCTCTTGTCACTTATTTAAGTCTCATCTCTGAAGGAGGATTTAGGCATTTGCTTTTGAAATTGAATTGAATTAAAATGTCATCAAATGACTCTTGCTCTAAATATAAATGACAGATTTAAAGTATATATAAAGTATCATTAGACTGGATGATATTTGTAGTGGCCTTCTATATTAAATCATGAAAAAATACTAAACTCATTTACTTTTTAAGTAATTTAACTAGTTTAATTGAACTAATTAAACAAAGATTTCTAATATGTGTGGAAGAAACAAAATGTAAGGACGCATTTTTGTCTTTTACACGAATATTATATCATGACGTTAAATGGTACCAGCAAACTCCAGATATATACAGCGCTCAACATAAATGAGTTCACCCCATTTTGACAATGATAATTTTATTAATTTCTCAGTGAATATAGGTAATATATTTTGATGCATTTAAACAAAAAAATTTATTTATGAAAATATAATTTTAGTCACCATTTTTAGAAATAGGAAGATAATACATTTAAATTCATGCAAAATAGTAGAAAAAAAAATTACAAACTGCAAAATTTCAACAAAACTGTACACATTTTTTTTTTCCCTGAATTTTGCTTATTTTTTAAAATTTATTATTTAATGTTTTTCTCTAACATATAAATTTGGGTGTACTAATTTTGGACCGTT
>LR812532.1:53381065-53718565 GCA_903798195.1 Danio kyathit | reverse complement strand
TTTACACTGACTACTTTCCATTGTGTCAAAGAGACATTTCTGCTGTGTTGTCCTATGAAAATATATAATTAAATATTTGCAAAAATGGGAGGGGTGTACTCACTTTTGTGACATACTGTATATATAGTTGAAGTCAGTATTATTAGCCCCCCCCCCCCCCCCCCCTTTTTTTTTTTATTTGCCAAATGATGTTTAACAGAGCAAGGAACTTTTTACAGTATGTCTGATAAAATTTTTCTTCAGGAGAAAGTCTTATTTGTTTTATTTCGGCTAGAATAAAAGTAGTTTTTAATCTTTAAAAACCATTTTAGGGACAAAATTATTAGCCCCTTTAAGCTATATTGTTTTTCGATAGTCTACAGTACAAACCATCATTATACAATAACTTGCCTAATTACCCTAACCTGCCTAGTTAACCTAATTACCCTAGTTAAGCCTTTAAATGTCACTTTAAGCTGTATGAAAAGTCTTGACAAATATCTAGTAAAATATTATTTACTGTCATCATGACAAAGATAAAATAAATCAGTTATTAGAAATGAGTTATTAAAAATATTATGTTTAGAAATGTGTTGAAGTATGGGGGCGGCAGCATCATGTTGTGTGGCTGTTTTGCGGCAGGAGGGACTGGTCCACTTCACAGCATAGATGGCATCATGAAGAAAGAACATTATGTAGAAATACTGAAGCAACATCTCAAGACATCAGCCAAGAAATTAAAACTTGGCCACAAATGGGTCTTCCAAACAGACCATGACCCTAAGCATACTGCCAAATTAGTTAAAATGTGCTTTAAGGACAACAGAGTGAATGTTTTGGAGTGACCATCACAAAGCCCTGATCTCAATGCTATAGAAAATTTGTGGGCAGAGTTGAAAAAGCTTGTGCGAGCAAGACAGCCTACAAATCTGACTCAGTTGCACCAATTCTGTAAAGAGAAATGGGCCAAAATTCCTTCAAACTATTGTGAGAAGCTTGTGAAAGGATACCCAAAACATTTAACCAAAGTTATACAGTTTAAAAGCAAAGCTAAAAAAAATACCAAGGAAATGTATGTAAACTTTTGACTGTCTAGAAATTAATAAAAAAAAATTAAAAAAAAATTCTCTCATTATTCTGGCATTTAGCAAATGTAAACGATTTAGGTAATCCTAATGGACCTAAAATAGTAAACGTTTAGTATGATTTACCATCAGACATTTAAAAAAAAAATGGTTATGTTAATTTTTTAGAGTGTAAACTTCTGGTTTCAACTGTATGTCAATAGAAAATATCACATACATTGTCAAAAAACAAAACAAAATGTGTTTGAAGATATCTGGAGACCTTTTAATAACTTCCTAAAGTACAATGTAAATGTTGGCAGTCTGCTACAACAAGAACAAGCTCTGAGGGAGTAGAGTAGTATCATGGTCTAAACATAGACTTGGGAAAGACTCTACCTGATTTAAACATATCCCTCTTTTTTGTTCTTGTTTCGTTAGTTTTTTTAGGGAAAGGGTTGATTGGAGGGAGAATGGGGTGTAAAATGTTTGCTGTGTCTATGATTATTATTCTGTAACTGTGTAATCTGTTGTGATATGCAAACTGAAATAAAGTAATAAATATATTGTACAAAAAAAAAAAAGAGTAAACTATTTAATTGAAAAATATGCATTCAAAAAAGTCATCTTCCATGAATATTTAGCAAATTTCATCCTATATAAGAATTAAAATACAGTCATATTTGAGTTAGAGTCAATTTTCATTTCGTTCAAGGACAATATCAGCATAATATTTTTAGTGCAGGACAAACAAACCTATCCATTGTGTCCAATGTCCATTTTCACTCCTGTAGGTGTTTAAAGTGAACTCCGTGCTGGATGAGTAAACAGTGTTGTATATGGGATGGTCCTCGTGTCTTCTTGTTACTTATTAGATGAATGTATAATAATTAATCTGCCAACAACTTACCCTTTAGCATTCTTCACCTGAATGACTGAAGTTTACACATGCTTTTTTCTGCTCTTTCTTTCTTTTTTTTGTGTGCTTCGCGATCTATCATCACTTCTGCTTTTTAATACACAAAGGAAAGGGTGAGTTATATTTAATTATTAGTATTTGTTTTAGTATTACATGACTTTAATTTACATGCTGTGGAGAAGTATGACACCAAATTACATTGTGTAAACCTCTACCCTGTAATAAAATATATGATCATTTAGTCATGACAGCATATGTTTTTAGTTCATTGTAACTTATTAAACTAAGTTGATCATGTTCAAACTTAATTTATTTTAAGTTACGCAAGCTGTTTTAAGTCAGTTTAACATAATATAAGTTCAATGGACACCAAAGGTTTATTTGATTCAGCTTAAAAATTTAAGGCAACCAGGAGTTTTTTACAGTGTATAAATGTGACGGTAATCAACACTCAAAAATGGTGATTTTGGCTGATTGGTCAAACTATGTAAAATGAGTTGAAACAACACAATTCTTAAGGTTTTTTTTTGGGGCAACTTAATTGTTTTATGTTTAATCTACTTAAATTTGTAAAAATAATGTCTTTAACTTAATCAATTTGTGTTGGGACTTTAGGAACATTTATTATTGGCACTAATGTCCACACAGATCTACAGGAACTCGCGACAGTCAGTTGGCGAAAATGCTCAACCGAGCTCTGTAGTCGAGTCTACCACAGGATTAGCTATAATAAATGCAGTTATTTATGTATGTAATACAATGATTATATAATATAAAATAACATAAGTTCAATGGACACCAAAGGTTAATTTGATTTAGCTTAAAAATTTAAGGCAACCAGGAGTTTTTTACAGTGTATAAATGTGATGGTAATCAACACTCAAAAATGGCTTTTGCTGATTGGTCAAACTATGCAAAATGAGTTGAAACAACACAATTCTTAAGGTTTTTTTTGGGGCAACTTAATTGTTTTATGTTCAATCTACTTAAATTTGTAAAAATAATGTCTTTAACTTAATCAATTTGTGTTTGGACTTTAGGAACATTTGTTATTGGCACTAATGTCCACACACATCTACGGGAACTCGCGACGGTCAATTGGCGAAAACGCTCAACCGAGCTCTGTAGTCGAGTCTACCACAGGATTAGCTATAATAAATGCAGTTATTTATGTAATACAATGATCATATAATATAAAATAACATAATATAAGTTTAATCGACTCCAAAGGTTAATTTGATTCAGCTTAAAAATTTAAGGCAACCAGGAGTTTTTTACAGTGTATAAATGTGGCGCTAATCAACACTCAAAAATGGCTTTTGCTGATTGGTCAAACTATGTAAAATGAGTTGAAACAACACAATTCTTAAGGCTTTTTGGGGCAACTTAATTGTTTTATGTTCAATCTACTTAAATTTGTAAAAATAATGTTTTTAACTTAATCGATTTGTGTTGGGACAACATGAAGGAATTTAGTGGAACCCTATATTTTATACAGTTGTTTGTTTGGAAAAACAGACTGAAAAGATTAATGAAGATTACCTTTGAAACTGATTATAACTTTCAGCAATTAAGGTATAAAATAGCTTGTAAGTTCAATAGCTTTATCTCAAAGTCTTTGCCTTATAGGAGAATAAACAAAAAAAGTAATAATATCTTGAAGAAAAACAGCAACTCTAAAACATATCACATGACTCAGAATGGTGTAATTAGCAGGATGTTTTTATTGCTAATGATCTTTCTAATAACTCATGGTGTCTTATCTTTATTAACAGAATAAATGTGGCTGGACATTGGACATTGTTGGTGCTCGCTGGGTGTAACAGCCGCTCCATGTGGAAAATGCATTGAAGTGCCCGTGGAGAAGCTGTTACCTGCAGAGAGTCACATGTGACGAAAGCCAGACGCCATTGGTGTTTTTACAGCATTATTGTGTTTCTATTATATATAAATAATTATTCATTTGGTGCATCAGAGGTTTCAGATTTAACTAGATTCTTTGTTCTTTAATTAAAGCAATGTTAAATAATATGAATCAGTGTATTTTTATTTAATTTGGTTATTAAATTGCAATAATATTTACATTTATTGTTTATGAAATTTATGGGTTTTTTAAAATAATTTTATAGTTTTGTTGTCTTTGATAGGAGAACATTAGTTTATTATTTGTTATATTATGTTGTTATAACAAATGCATCTTATGTTTTATCATTTCGTTGACATTTTAATTTAGAAATCGAGTTTGATCGATTTGTAATTAATAATAATAATCTATTTAATATAATAATAATTCATTTGGTGCACCAGAGGTTTCAGATTTAACTAGATTCTTTGTTCTTCAATTAAAACATTGTTAAATAATATTAATCAATGCATTTTTATTCAATTGGGTTATTAAATTGCAATAATATTTACATTTACTGTGTCTTTTATATTTTTTTCCTTCTCATTGTTAAATAGTTAAAATGCTAAAACGACTGTCTTTGATAGGAGAAATATATTTTATTATTTATTATATTATGTTGTTTTAACAAATGCATTTTATATTGTTTTGTTAGCATTTTAATTTAGATATATATAGTTTAGTAAAGGTATTAATAAGAATTGATTTGTTTAATTTAAATATTATTTAATTCGTTTTATTATTATTATTATTATTCATTCATTCATTTATTTTCCTTCGGCTTTGTCCCTGATTTATCAAGGGTCACCACAACGAATGAACCAACAACTACTCTGGCATATGTTTTATGCAGAGGATGTCCTTCCTACCCACTAATGGGAAACATTCATTCATTCATTTATTTATTTTCCTTCAGCTAAGTCCCTTTATTTATCAGGGGTCGCCACAGCAGATAAGCTAGCAACTTATCCAGCATATGTTTTACACAGTGGATGCCCTTCCAGCTGCAACCCAGTACTGGGAAACACACACTCATTCACACACACACACACACACACACACACACACACACACACACACACACACACACACACACACACACACACACACACACACACACTACGGCCAATTTAGTTTATTCAATTCACCTATAGGGCATGCCGTGGGTTTCCTCCGGGTGCTCTGGTTTTTCCCACAGTCAAAACACATGCGCTATAGGTGAATTGGGCAGGCTAAATTGTCTGTAGTGTATGTGTGTGGATGAGTGTGTATGGATGTTTCCCAGTGATGGGTTGCAGCTGGAAGGGCATCCACTGCATAAAACATATGCTGGATTAGTTGGCGGTTCATTCCGCTGTGGCAACCCCTGATTATTAAAGGGACTATGCCGAAAGGACAATGAATGAATAAATGAAAATGCATTTAGCTTGAGACCGCATGCAATACTTTTAATGCATACACCTAAGCCTGTCCCTAACCCTACCCCTCACAGTGACGTCACTAACTCTATTGAGTGCATGAGACTGCATGTGGAAGTCTGCAACCAGATACTATTGGAGAATATTGCATATATAGATATACATAAATGTATTGCAGGGGGGGGGTCAAACTCAGATCCTGAAGAGCTGCAGCTCTGCACAGTTTAGTTCCAACCCTGCTTCAGCACACTTACCTGTAGGTTTCAAACAAGCCTGAAGGACTCAATTAGTTTGATCAGGTGTGTTTAATTAGGGTTGGAACTGTGCAGAGCTGCGGCCCTCCAGGAACTGTTTGACACCTGTGATGTATTGTATTATTAAGATATATATATTTAATTATATATGTATATCATTAAAATATTAAATATATATGGTTAATATATAACCTTATTTAAATTTTAGGGACAGTTCACACGACAAAAAGAAAAATTGTGTCATCATTTACTCTCCCCTCACTTGTTCCAAACCCATTTGAGTTTCTCTCTTCTGTTGAAAACTTGTAAACAATGACTATTTGTTTTACTATGGAAGTAAATTGTTTTCAGCTTTCTTCAAAATCTTTTCTTTTGTGTTCAGCAGAAGAAAGAAACTCATCAAGGGTTGGAATCACTTGAGGGAGATTAAACAGTGAGGCATTTTTTCACTTTTGGGTGAACTGTCCCTTTAAGTGTGACGCGGCTCTTGTATTTGCGAGATTTTACTTGTCGAAACAGTCATGCTGACTAATACGGCAAACTTCTATTTGTTAAAATAGTTAATATCGCTATTAAATAAAAACTGGTTTAGTAGTTTCACTGTCCATGTTATACAGCAGCATTCACAAATACATTCTTATCTGCATTATGTAAGAGCGCATCTAAATTCACGGATATGTAACAGTTTAATTGTGTATTTAGCCTATAAATACATATATGTTATTTAAGAAAAATAAGATATATGCTGACTGATTTTTTTCTGCATATGATGATTCTTTTACATCCATTTATCGTGTAAATATCACTGATGTCCACAAGAGTCCACTATTGTCTAGACAGTGTCCCGTGTCAACGAGCTAGACAGATACATTTATCCAATGAACATGTGTTATTAATGTTCTTAATTGGGCTTAAAATCCTCATCTGGCAAAGACGAAAAGTGTTTTATTTGAAACATTAAAAAAGACACTTTATATGCATATGCAAAAATAACTCACTTATCATAGGCTATACTTCACTTACAGTAAATATAGGATATATATATATATAAGAGCTAATTTAATTTGATAAGCAACACTCACGTCAAATGAATGACCTTTAAAAATAGTTATTACGTCTTAAGGTGTTAAAAATGTTTGACCATTAAACAGTGGGCATTAAAAGGTATCAGAAAGATAGGGGACTTATTTAAAGGAGATACACTGATGTCCTTTAAAGACCTTAATGAAAAATTTGAAATCCCAATGACGCATTTTTTAAAATACTTACAAAGTCGCAGCTATATTAATGTCAAGCAAAACTACTCACTAGCTAGACCTCTACAGACTGAATTAGAAAAAATAATGTTTTATCAGAATCCTATATGACAAATTATATTTCATTGTTTTATAGAAAATTGGTCAATGGCTCTAAAGAAACTTCAGAAACTAAAAAAGATTCTTGGTGTACAGATTTACAATATGACCTGACAGATTTAGAATGGAGCCAGATATGTGTTAAAGAACTATTTAAAATGATCCAATAAAACTGGGCAAATGCGCACCTATCACACCTGAAAAACTAAACAAGTTTAACCCAAACATCCCAGATATACAGTTGAAGTCAGAATTAGCCCTCCTGAATTATTAGCCCCCCTGTTTATTTTTTCCCCCAATTTCTGTTTAATGGAGAGCAGATTTTCTCAACACATTTCTAAACATAATAGTTTTAATAACTCATTTCTAATAACTGATTTTTTTTATCTTTGTCATGATGACAGTAAATACTATTTTACTAGATATTATTCAAGACACTTCTATACAGCTTAAAGTGACATTTAAAGGCTTAACTAGGTTAATTAGGTTAACTAGGCAGGTTAGGGTAATTAGCCAAGTTATTGTATAATGATGGTTTGTACTGTAGACTATCGAAAAACAAATTAGCTTGAAGGGGCTAATAATTTTGTCCTTAAAATGGCTTTTAAAAAATTAAAAACTGCTTTTATTCTAGCTGAAATAAAACAAATAAGACTTTCTCCAGAAGAAAAAAATATTATCAGACATACTGTGAAAATTTCCTTGCTCTGTTAAACATAATTTGGAAAAAAAATTAAAAAGAAAAAAATTCAAAAGGGGGGCTAATAATTCTGACTTCAACTGTATGTTTCAGATGCCAAAAACATAAAGGAACATTCGTTCATTGTATCTGGGAATGTGAGGATGTTACAAATTTCTGACAAAACGTAATCACATTAATCTCCTCAATTATTTTAAAACCAAGTCCAGTTACACCTGAAATATGTGCTTTGGGTTTTTTTTCCTGCAAGTTTGTCATTACCATCAAACTAAAATGATTGATACGTGTCTTGTTATTGCAAGGCGTTTGATAGCTATTGGAAGAAAATAGAACATAGAAGTCCATCCATTGACCACTGGCTGAAAGATTTGACACATTACATTGCACTGGAAAGAATCACCTACAGTATAAAGGAAAAATTAACGGAGTACCATAAAATTTGGGATCTGTTTATACAATTTTTTTGGAACATAACCATACAATGGCACAAGCAAATACCTCTCACGCTACTGGTTAATTGATTGATATGTGTATTTTTGTATGTGGAATACAGTATATGTTTTTCTTTGCCTTAGCCCATGTATAACAATACATTTACCTCTTCGACTGAATCTGGATGCTTTGGAGGAGGGAGGGGGGAAGAGTAAAAATGTAAAAAAGTGTTTTCATTTTCATGTTAAATTTCAAGTGTTTTTTCTACAATAATTTTTTTTATATATATCTATTTGACCAAATGTTTTAAAGTGTCTACAGTTTATCTGTGAAATAATAAATACATATAATACATTTAATTAAATAATATATTAATTAGCATTGTCAATTATTAATATAATTAATACTATTTAATGCATACATTAATCGTTAAATAAATAATTAGGAAGCATTTTTTAAATGTATAAATAATTAGTCAAATTAATAATCTATGTAAACAAACCTGACCAATAGAAAGACAGAACCCCCTCATGCATATTAATAAGATTCAGAATTCATAATAGCCACGTAGCCGCTCCTCTTCAATGCGTATGTATGTTTGACACGTGGCTATATAATTTCAAGAATCTATTTATTATTCATTGTCCAAAGCTACAATAATGCTTTAGTAGTTAATTAAACACGACTAAATTCAACAAACCGCTTTAGCAAAAACCGAGGCTTTTATTATGAAGTATGCCCTTAAGTTTCCGCATACGAACTTCAGTCGGATTCTCTTATTGAAAGTTGCGAAGAGATCTGATTAGATTAGCATTACTGCAACTTTAAACGACGTACGGTCACAGGAAGTGTGTCGCAACAGCCTGAGATACACGCATTGCGTTATAATACATTACATTACAATACACTGCAGTTCAGGGGTTTGCCGGAGGGAAGTACAGGGCTGTACAGGGGTGGGACAGTCAGTCAAAGTTTCGACAGGACGTTTTCTGAGAAGAGAGGAGCGGTGTATTTTAATCTCGAATTAAACTCGTTGAGTAGCGTCCACCATGTTCAGCTGGTCGAAAGATGGTAAGAAAGACCCAGAACTTTTCCAAAACGTGTCTGACGGACTGAAGCGCCTTTACCGCACCAAACTCTTCCCTCTGGAGGACACCTATCATTTCCATGACTTCCATTCACCGGCGTTGGAAGATGCGGATTTTGACAACAAGCCCATGGTGCTGCTGGTGGGACAGTACTCGACCGGGAAGACCACCTTTATCAGGCATTTAATGGAGCAGGATTTCCCCGGGATGAGGATAGGCCCTGAGCCGACGACGGATTCCTTCATAGCGGTTATGCACGGTGAGCAAGAAGGCGTCATACCTGGTAACGCGCTGGTGGTGGATCCGAAAAAGCCTTTCCGAAAACTCAACGCATTTGGCAACGCTTTCCTCAACAGGTAAGCTTACAGTTTATTCAGTCACATAAAAGAACCCACTAGTGAAAAGCTCAGGTGTAATTGTGTAGATAAGATTGTATATATAACAGGTGTGTGCGTAGGTTAACTAAGGTTGCGGCCTGACGTGCGTTTGTGAATCAGGAAATTACGCCAAAGTGAGTGTAACCTTTCGTTGACTTTAACAAATGCTGCAGTTTCAGATTCAGGCATGTCAGTTATTTTGACCTCCAGCAAGTGTTTGACATCAGTGACAGATTAAGAGAATATGATTCATGACAGATTTTTGTAATATTTGTGTTTATCTTGATGACACAATAATCTTTCATTGATTGTACTGTATGCACGTAGGCCTACTCTCTTTAAAAAGGTCAAGAAAACGAAAATGTTTGTTATTATAAATGTTAAGTACTGAGATGCATAGATATTGCAAGCAACACATTAAATTAGACATGAAATTTAGGTTTGAAGTTGAAAAAAACCAACCAATAATTAGTTTTATTTCCAAAAACAAAGCATTTTCTGTGTTTAAGCCTAATATTTACTTTAAATAAAACTGTATAAATGTAAAATAAGAACACACACAAGCACATATATACATACATACATAGATACAAACATACACATACAATTGAGTATATATACGCCCCTGTGGTATTAATAATTTCATACTTGAATGTGTGTGTGTAGATAGATAGATAGATAGATAGATGGATTGATTGATTACAAATATTAACCTAAACTTATATTGGAAAATAGTGTAGAAAATTGTTAGTAAATGTGACTTAATTACAAAGAAACTGAAAATGACAAATATAAGTGAGAAATTGAAGTAGAATACTGTCATACTTGTATGTATTATTTATTAATATTAGGGGTGTCCTGATCAGGTTTTTTTGCCCTCCAGTCCGAGTCATTTGATTTTGAGTATGTACCGAAACCCAATTCGATACTTCTATAATACATAAACAAATAATAAAGTACATCGAAGAAACAGATCCAGGTTGTTCCTTATTTTTTATTTAATTCACCTCATTTTAACATTTAACAACTCTGTTAACAAACAGAGCACTTCTGTGAGGTAGCTTGTACAGTCAAGTAATAAATAACATCAATTCTTCACTTCTGGACTTTATTGCAACAGTAAATATATATCTAAAATATTGTAATATAAAAACAAACTGCACCTCAACTTAAAACACCCAGCAGGCAATCCCAAATTTACATATCTCACGGTTTGCTATGGCAATGTTGTCATCATCAACTTTATAATACCCCCAGACCGCAGTCATACTCGTGCTTTCTGATTCAAGCTGCTTCTGTGTTCTACTTTAAATATATATATATATATATTCGAGTCCTGATCGGGAGGTAATGTCCGATTTAAATAACCAGTCTATAACTCAATAACAAGTCTAAAAACCATGTGTTCAGGCCCGATTTCCGATTTTGTGATCGGATCTGGACATCCCTAATAATATCATAATTATTTGCCCTTTCTCTCAAATTATGATATATAATAATAATAATAATAATAATAATAATTTATAAGTATAACACACTAGTAATGGGCCGGTATAAGTTTCTGATGGTGTGATAACCTCGGATAAAAAATCGCGGTTTCACGGTACACCGGTATTATGATTACTGCTCTAAAATAAGTTATTTTTAAATGTCTGAGTAAAAAAACAACATTTTCCGCATTGAACACAATGCATTTCATATTAGGAAGCATTTATAATATTTTGTAACAGTAAACATGTCCAGCTAAATAATTCAAATAAATTGACTTCTGCCGTCTTCATTAGTTTTAAAAACACAGATTTCTTTACAAGACATAAAAAAACCCTTACATATACCTTAGGAATGGTATAACAGAAAATGTTTGTGGGTTTAAAACCTTGACTTTTTTTCAAACTGCAGTAAACCTTGAAACCGGTTATCGTCCCATGCCTAAAACACACATTTATAACAACTTGTAAAGCAGTCGTTTTTAATTCAAATGATTAAAATTTATTACATTTAATAACTTGTTTTTTCTCTTCATGTTCTTTGGTAACTGAAAAGTTGCGAATGTCTTTTTAAACAAAAGTAATATTTTGAAACTCCTTTGCTTCACTTCATTTATTCATTCTTCAAGAAATAATTTATATATTATAATAAAAACAGTGTTCATTCTAAAATAGCCTAATTCTTTGCATTTTTGAGTCATTTAATGGACAAAATGCATTACTGTATCCATTTGTTTTTATTTATGACCTCATAATTATTCAGTCCTTACTCATTTGAGTTGTGTCATAGTTTCCGTGTGCTGGATTGAGTCATTATGGCATATGCTGAGAGCAGGTGTTGCACAAACCCTCCTTCCTGAACTTGAATAAATCCAAAAGCCTTTTTCAAAATAACCTACAGGCTCATTGTTACAGTACAGGAGGACTGGACACTTAACACACACACAGTAACAGTAGCAGATTTCTGTGTGGTGTCGGGTGTTGAATCTGCTCAAGTGGATTGAATCAGGGATTACCAGAGCTCTGCCATATGCCTGTTTAAATAGCTCAAGGCTGATGCAGCAAATTTAAAGGTCCCGTGAAATAAAATGTGTTTTTTAGATGTTAGTATTTGTATGTTATTTTTAAGGAAATCTATACGCTATTAAAACAGTGACATAATTCACATTTAGAAGATATAAATCTGATATAAACATCCAAAGCTTGCAGTTTATCACTAAATGATCAATGTTTTTTTTTTCAAATGACCCCATACTTCAGTTTCTCATCAAATCTTCTGACCAAACAATTGCTCTCTAGTATCTGACATGCCCCGCCCCCTTCTCATTTGCTTTTTATTTGATGCGTTTGATCTCTACCACTCTCACTGGCAGAGCTGTATTAAAAACAAAACACTTTTTTTTTTATAAAGTTTGCACAAAACAGAAAAACATAAAAAAATAAATAAATATAGAAACGGACATCCTCAACACTAGTTTCCATTTTGTGGCTTTAACAGAAGAGACAGTCTGCAAACATCAAAGTCCTCAAGTGTTAAACAAATGCACAGCAAGTGTACGTATAGATGAATTACTTGTTTGTTAACATTCAGGATGCGCGCACAGCGAGGTTGCAGAAAAAAAACAGGAGCGCTAGCATTTACAGCGAGGGAATGACATGCGCTGCGGTACAGAGTTTGTTGTATTAGAGATAAGTTTTATGGATTACATATTATATATATTATTTACATAATGCTTTCATGATATTATAACAGCTTGTCACCCAGTGATAAACACAGTTATTCTGCAAAAGTAACGTTAAGGTGAGCAGCGTTCATCTGACAGGTCCATTTGCCATAGCACCCTCCCAATGGATATTGGATAAGACGAAATGGCCAAGCATCCAGCCCGAAATATACAATATCTCATTGAAACTCCAAGTGATTTTACAAGAGATAAGTTAAGTCTTTGGATGCCTACAATTGTGTTCTGTGTGGTCATGTGCATGAAATAATGTTCCATGATTACCAGATTCAAAACTTTGTAGTGCTAAAAACCGAGGTTCTGCCGAGCCAAAGACAAGGAAAGAAGACTAAGCTATACAAGGCCTGGGTAATCATCAACAAGCAAACCAACTGCATTCTGACAGTGAACTGCACCTATATGGCAGGGTGTGTGAACTTCAATTTTTACATTTCATCCTTAGCGTTCAGTGTCCGCAGTTTAATTACCCATATGTTTTGCTGAAATCATTGCTGCAATCAAAAACAAGTAATGTGTCTTGAACTTAGCTAATATGAAATGAGAACTGTAGAGTCAAGCATTTTTAATTGGGTCCTCACTCCATGCAGCTCTCTTTTAGCCAAAGACGTCTGCGGTTGGTGTTAAAAGCATCCTCGAATTTGGCATCCTACCGCACAACACAACATGTTTGCTATTGCAACCGGTCTTTTTTTGCAACCGGGAACCGGTGTGACGTCATATGTGATGTAGGTTGGTAATTTCTCTATAGGGTGCATACACACCTCCAATACAGTAATAACAAATAAATGAATAAAAATGTGAAAGCGTGGACCTTTTGAGATTGTATAGGATTAAATATCCTCCTCCTCTAAGGAATGTAAATTGTCAACATATGTAAGAAAGAGAGACCATGTTTCAAAAAATTAAATAGTAAGTAAATTAGATTTGATCCATCTACTATGTGTTGAAGGCTCAGTTTTTTCCAATAGAGAAGAATTAAACGCCTTGCCAATAATGTGGTGAAAGCAATTACTCTACATATTTCTTCCTTTAGCACGATATTTTCGGTGGTTGGTTCCACAAATTGCCAACAGGGGTTCAGGTTCAATGAGAAAAACATACATGTAACTAAATGATTGAAAAATATCTTTCCAAAACCTCCCTATAGATTTGGGCAGAACCAACACGTGTGGGCGGTTGTGGCTAGTAAATTTGAGCATCTACTGCATGCTGGACTAACATTAAGATCGATCCTAGACAATTTTAAATTTGTAAAATGTAGCCGATGAAGTATTTTAAACTGAATAAGGGCAGGTCTGGTACAGTGTGATGACGAGTGTACTTTATTTAAAATGCCATCCCATTCTGACTCTGAAGTCCCTGCTCAAGTCAAGCTGGCAGGAGGTTTGACAAAACCCTATTGGCTGTTTTTTAAAGAGGCAGAGCTACTCTATGTCCCGCCTTCTCATCATGTTTCAGTTCAGATTGTCAAACATCAAATAAAAAATTCACTTCACGGGATCTTTAAATATCTGATCCCAAAACAGAGAACCATACAACCCACAATAATAATAATGCTATTTCACTCTGAATATATTTCCCCTTTTTCCACTCTTGGTATTGGTCATGTGATTGTTTGTGGTCATTATGTAATGAAG
Source organism: Danio kyathit (assembly GCA_903798195.1). Classification (NCBI taxonomy): domain Eukaryota; kingdom Metazoa; phylum Chordata; class Actinopteri; order Cypriniformes; family Danionidae; genus Danio; species Danio kyathit. Next base: position 53,704,210 of record LR812532.1, on the reverse strand, counting down.
GATATTCAGCGAGTGTAAACTGGTTGGTTTGGACTTTTAAAACTCACATCTTCACTGCTTTGCAGAACAAAGGATTTTCCTAAAAAGTTTAAATGCACTAATATTTAATAATAAAAGGTGAAGAAGATATGAAGAGTTTAGATGCAAAAACCTCTAAAAGCCATCTGATATTTTCTTCTAAAATTAGCATTTTTTTGTGTGTAGGCTCAGTATTTTACTTTTATAGTGACTAATAAGTTACTTACATTACCTTTAAAGTGAAATAACTGAACATTAACATAGGACGCTGATAAAAATGGTCATTTTAGGAGAACATTTCAGATGGCATTTAGAGGTTTTTGCATCTGAACTCTTCATATAATAATTTTTGGAGTCAAGAACTCTTTCTTCCCATCAGCTATCAGACTTTTAAACAGATAACCAGTGGACATAAACATTCATTCTTTGCTCCGTTTTATTTTGCACACTATATTCTCCATGCCAGTTTGCACTATTAATGCATACAATTGCACTCAGTCTGCTCCGGCCATTATACCGTTATTTGCGCACAAGCCAATTGCACTAGGCACTTTTTTGGCATAATAAGCACAATTTTAAGAACTACTACACATAGTTCACATCTGTTTACATACTCCACAATCAGTATTATATATTATTTACATACATAGATGTTTATACATATATATACATACATTTCATAATTATACTTCCATCACTTCTGTGTATATATGTGTATGTCGTGTATGATGTGTATGTTATGTGTATGACTTCACTGTGGACGGCAAAGTAAGAATTTCATTGTACAGGGATTGTTTTCTTTACTGTGCACATGACAATAAACAAATTGAATTGAATTGAATAATAAAAGATATCAGGAACATAGGCATGGGCTGGTATAAGTTTTTGATGGTATGATAACCTCTGATAAAAATATCACGATTTCACGATATCATGGTATTGTGATAACTGCTCCAAAACATATTCTTTTTAAATGTCTGGTTAAAAAATAAAAACTTTTTCCCCATTGAACACAGTATATTTTATATTAGGAAACTAATATTTTGGAACAATAAGCATGTCCGGCTAAATAATTAAAATAAATAATTGACTTCTGCTGTCTTCATTAGTTTCAAAAGCACAGATTGCTTTACAACACATGAAAACCACACAAAAGCCCTTACATATACCGTAGGAATGGTGTAACAGAAAATTTTAGCAGGTTTAAAACCTTGACTTTTCCAAACTGCAGTAAACCTTGAAACCAGTTATTGTCCCATGCCTACATACATGATATCGTTTTTGTAGGCACTTCAAAATATTGTGAATAATTTGTATTTATTTAAACCTTTATAATAATCTCTTTAAAAACATTTTTGCAATTTATCTTGAACATTTGTGTTGCAATGTACAATTTTTTTTAACTGTTAAAATAGCCATTTTTTGCACATCATGATAAAATCCTAAGCAATAATCACAGCAAGAAAAAATTTATATTAGTCCAATAAAACTATTAGCCCTCCTGTGAAATAAAAAAACGCATTTTAAAATATTTCCCAAGTGATGTTTAACAGAGCAAATAAATTTTTCTTAGTATTTGCTATTATATTTTTTTGAGTGAAGAAAGTCTTATTTTCTTTAGTTTGGTTGGAATATATATTATATATTAATTTAAAAGCTGCTATGGTTATTATTATTTGCCCTTTAAGAATTTATTTTCCGATTGGCTACAGAATAAACCACTGTTCAAATATCTAGTAAAATATTATGTACTGGGGCAACATGGTGGCGCAGTGGGTAGCACAATCGCCTCACAGCAAGAAGGTCGCTGGTTCGAGCCGCGGCTGGGTCAGTTGGCATTTCTGTACGGAGTTTGCATGTTCTCCCTGTGTTTGCATGGGTTTCCCTCACAAGTCCAAAAACATGCGGTATAGGTGAATTGGGTAGGCTAAATTGTCCATAGTGTATGTGTGTGAATGAGTGTGTATGGATGTTTTCCAGTGATGGGTTGCAGCTGGAAGGGCATCCTCTGTGTAAAACATATGCTGGATAATTTGGCGGTTCATTCCGCTGTGCCGACCCCTGATTAATAAAGAGACTAAGCCGAAAAGAAAATGAATGAATATTATGTACTGTCCTCATGACAAAGATAAAATACACTGTTATTAGAAAATAGTTGTTAAAACTATAAATCTCTCCATTAAATTTCACTTTATAATAAATATTTGACAAATAATTAATGTTCCTGATTGCTTATCCTTTATTTCTGAAAAAAATACACCTGGTAATGCATCAGCCCATAACACCTTTCTTTCTTTCTTTCTTTCTTTCTTTCTTAGATTGTATTGTTTATTTTTTTAATAACATAACTTGAACTGATCATTTTTCTTCTTTCTTTCTTTCTTTCTTTCTTTCTTTCTTTCTTTCTTTATTTTCTTATATTATTTATTTTTTAATAACATAACTTAAACGAACTGATCTTCTTTCTTTCTTTCTTTCTTTCTTACATTGTATTGTTTATTTTTTTAATAACAAAACTTGAACTGATCATTTTTCTTTTTTCTTTCTTTCTTTCTTTCTTTCTTTCTTTCTTTCTTTCTTTCTTTCTTTCTTTCTTTCTTTCTTTCTTTCTTTCTTTCTTTCTTTCTTTCTTTCTTTCTTTCTTTCTTTCTTTCTTTCTTTCTTTCTTTCTTTCTTTCTTTCTTTCTTTCTTTCTTTCTTTTCTTTTCTTTAAATATTTATTTTTTAATAACATAACTTAAACGAACTGATCTTTCTTTCTTTCTTTCTTTCTTTCTTTCTTTCAATATATTATTTATTTTTAATAGCAACTTAAACGAACTGATCTTTCTTTCTTTCTTTCTTTCTTTCTTTCATTATATTATTTATTTTTAATAGCAACTTAAACGAACTGATCTTTCTTTCTTTCTTTCTTTCATTATATTATTTATTTTTAATAGCAACTTAAACGAACTGATCTTTCTTTCTTTCTTTCTTTCATTATATTATTTATTTTTAATAGCAACTTAAACGAACTGATCTTTCTTTCTTTCTTTCTTTCTTTCTTTCTTTCGTTTCTTTTCTTATATTATTTATTTTTTAATAACATAACTTAAACGAACTGATCATCTTTCTTTCTTTCTTTCTTTCTTACATTGTATTGTTTATTTTTTTTAATAACATAACTTGAACTGATCATTTTTCTTTCTTTCTTTCTTTCTTTCTTTCTTTTTCTTTCTTTTCTTTTCTTAAAATATTTATTTTTTAATAACATAACTTAAACGAACTGATCATCTTTCTTTCTTTTTCTTTCTTTCTTTCTTTCTTTTTCTTTCTTTCTTTCTTTCTTTCTTTCTTTCTTTCTTTCATTATATTATTTATTTTTAATAGCAACTTAAACGAACTGATCTTTCTTTCTTTCTTTTCTTTTCTTTTCTTATATTATTTATTTTTTTAATAACATAACTTAAACGAACTGATCATCTTTCTTTCTTTCTTTCTTTCTTTCATTATATTATTTATTTTTAATAGCAACTTAAACGAACTGATCTTTCTTTCTTTCTTTCTTTCATTATATTATTTATTTTTAATAGCAACTTAAACGAACTGATCTTTCTTTCTTTCTTTCTTTCTTTTCTTTTCTTATATTATTTATTTTTTTAATAACATAACTTAAACGAACTGATCATCTTTCTTTCTCTTTTCATTTTTTCTTTCTTTTTCTTTCTTTTCTTTTCTTGTATTATTTATTTTTTAATAACATAACTTAAACGAACTGATCATCTTTTTTTCTTTCTTTCTTTCTTTCTTTCTTTCTTTCTTTTTTCTTTCTTTCTTTCTTTCTTTCTTTCTTTCTTTCTTTCTTTCTTTCTTTCTTTCTTTCTTTCTTTCTTTCTTTCTTTCTTTCTTTCTTTCTTTCTTTCTTTCTTTCTTTCTTTCTTTCTTTCTTTCTTTCTTTCATTATATTATTTATTTTTAATAGCAACTTAAACAAACTGATCTTTCTTTCTTTCTTTCTTTCATTATATTATTTATTTTTAATAGCAACTTAAACAAACTGATCTTTCTTTCTTTCTTTCTTTCATTATATTATTTATTTTTAATAGCAACTTAAACGAACTGATCTTTCTTTCTTTCTTTCTTTCTTTCTTTCTTTCTTTCTTTCTTTTCTTTTCTTATATTATTTATTTTTTTAATAACATAACTTAAACGAACTGATCATCTTTCTTTCTTTCTTTCTTTCTTTCTTTCTTTCTTTCTTTCTTTCTTTCTTTCTTTCTTTCTTTCTTTCTTTCTTTCTTTCTTTCTTTCTTTCTTTCTTTCTTTCTTTCTCTCATCCAAATCTAATATCTTGCAGTTTGTGATTAGATGACACAGAATGTCCTTGTCAGCCAGTAATGGTCAAATGAACTATATAATCATGTGTTTCTGTAATGTAATCATGTGTCAGCTCTTTTTGACGTGTCCAGTTTTGCAGTCTCTTGTCGCAGCCTGCATCAAAGTTTTGATCTTAAACAAGCTTCAAACATGACAAAACCTTTGGACCGCATTACCAGTGTTTTTAGGGAAGCGTAATCCCCTGTGTGTTTGCTCTAGAGGTTTCTGAGCTTCATTAAGAGTAGCTGTAATCTTCAGTCTTGTGACTCAGATTCACATGTGTGTATTTGGACGGAGCCGTCGGCTGACAGGGAGAAAGACTGTAAATCTTAGGAGACAATTCACGTCTTTGTTTAACCAAAGTTCATCTTGTTGTTATTACAGTATGAGGCTGATACTCATTTTCAGTATGTGGTCTCAGGGTTATGGAAAATTTTATGAAGTTGTATTAAAACTGTTTTTTTTTTAAAAATGATTCATACTTTATATTTTCTTTATTGTTTTAACAGTACTATGAGTTTGCCATTATTTTAAGTCATTATTAACATCCCCTGTTAAAAACAGAATAATTATACTTTTTGCGCTGTGGTGGCATGGTGGCTCAGTGGTTAGTACTGTCTCCCTACAGCAAGTAGGTCGTTCGTTCGAGTCCCGGCTGGGCCAGTTGGCATTTCTGTGTGGAGTTTGCATGTTCTTCTCGTGTTCGTGTGGGTTTCCTCTGGGTGCTCCGGGGAGAGTGTATGGGTGTTTCCCAGTACTGGGTTGCAGCTGAAAGGGCATCAGCTGCGTAAAAGATATGCTAGAATAGTTGGCGGTTCATTCCGTTGTGGCGATCCCTGAAAAATAAGGGACTAAACCAGGAAAATGAATGAACCTTACCACTGTATTAAAACATTGTAAACATTTTTAAAAATCTCTCTTAATATGCTATATTAATAGATTTTAATAATATCTGTTTGTCAATTTTTTTTGTTCTTCATAATATCTTCAGAAAGAAAAAAAAAAGTCTATAATCTTGTGTTCATAAAATGTCACCAAACCTGTTAAGCTCTTGTTTAAGCTCTCTCTTTCTCTTTTTTTTCTGCAGGTTTATGTGTGCACAGTTAAACAACCCAGTCCTAGAGAGCATCAGTATCATCGATACTCCAGGCATCCTGTCAGGGGAGAAACAGAGGATCAGCAGAGGTCAGCAGCACCCTTGGGGGCTTTTTGGCGTATTTTAAAAAATAAATTTACAAACCTGAAAAATGTAATTCAATTATCATTTAAGTGTTGTAGTATAATTATGTAGTATATATAACTTATTTAACAAAACATAACTGTGCTCCTACTATGGCAAGGACACTTTTATCAATCTTTTTTTTTCCGCAGTTGACAGCAAGAACAATCATAGAAGCGTTGTCTGATTGACAAGCAGCGCCCAATTATGTTCAAAAGAATTTAAAATGCCAATTGGGACAATTTTATGCCCCTTTTCGAAAGTAAAACCTACTCTAATAAGTAGCGTTAATCACACAACATTAAGTGCAGTGTATGGGTGAGAGGGGGCGTTGTTTTGATGTGATCCGGTTATGTGGTTCTGCGACTGTTGTTGTTGGTTGCTGTATGGTTAAATTATGACAGTTTGTCGGCGCCAGTGGTGTAGTGGTTAGTGCGTCGACACATGCACTCCGTTGTTCACGGCGACCCGAGTTCGATTCCGCCTCGCGGTCCTATGCCGATCCTTCCCCTCTCTCTGCTCCCCATTCTTTCTTGTCAATACTCTCTACTGTCCTATCAAATAAAGGTGACAACCCCTAAAAAAAATAAAAAAAATATTATGACAGTTAAAGGAATTAAATTAAAATTAAATAAAATATTAATATTTTGTGCAGTTTTTTTGTGCATTTAGGCGGGTTTTGGACAGCTTTTGGGCTGGAAAAAGTCAGCTATATCTACCAACACTTCTAGTGGGTTGCATTTTATTACGGGAACCCAGAGGAGAGCGTCACATGTGTTAGAGTGAAAACGGATTTTCATTCAAGTGAATCGATGTAAACTTCACACTCGAGTTAATCGATAAAATCAATTTATCTTATCTTGACTTATTCGTTCTTTACTTCTTTAACTTGCTTTAGTTTTTTTTGTAATCTTAGTCAGTGGATTAATCCCCGGGTAAACAGAAGCTCTGCCATGCAAATCTTTGAGGTTTGTACTTCACAGGAATACAAGTTTGTTTATTTGAAGAAAAAGCAGTAAAACAAGTCTGTCTTCCGTTCGTGCACGCTCCATTGTGTCAAACCTTTCTTCTCGGCAACGGCTTTCCTTAATACAGGAACTACTTTATTATCTTTCCTCCAGTAATGCTGTACTTCATTAAGTCAGGCAAGTCTGTTCACATCCCACAAGTGAAAGCAGAGGCAGTTCTTGCCTATAATGTAAATGCTAGTAGGGAAAAGGCTGTTGTGCTAAAATAATCCTGTCCACGTTGTTTCCAGTTCCCTATTTTAATACCACTCGAAAGGTTTTGTGGGTGGAGAAGTGTTTTATCAGCATTTGGCTGGTAGCTTACACTCGTGTTAATTTTAATGTTGGCCAATATTTGACAGGGTCACTGTCTGATAGTAAGATTGAACTTTATTCTCATTCAGCTGTGAACGGGAAGAATGAGAAGGAAATGCTGAGTCGACTCCATGTCCGACTGTAGATACAGATAGTAAAAAGACAGCAGTGAAGAAACAGAAATGTGCCTCTGTTACAGGATGTTTCTCAAGAGTCATGTGAATCTCGTTGTTTCTTCTTGGGCTGATAATCCGATACTGAGATCAAGATGAAAACTATTTTTATTTCCATTTATTTTTTTTCTAACGTGAAGCAATTTGGCCAACTATATTAAATGCGCTACTTAAAATTGACATGGATTATTTATTATTAATGCTATTAATACACACTGCCATATAATTATCATAGGGCTACATTTCTTCAAGATTAGCGGAACTTTTATTATGAAGAGTTATTGTAAAGAAGCTTGAGTTTCTGTGTGTACATTGATTTTTCTCTAATATATGCTGGTGAAGTGACTCGATAATTTTATGGCCTCATATAGTTAGATGACAGACATTTTGCTTTTGTGATGCTCATAAAACTAAACGGTGCAGCTTCTGTTTTATTCTTATGACATGAGTAGACATGACTTGAACAGCCTGTTTGTGTTAGTGTTGTTACGATCCTGGAATTCGATACCAATCGGTACTGAAATTTTAAAAACGTATATTTCCCGCTAACATTTGAGCACGTTCTTAAGCAGAGCTGATTTGCCATTGTGCTCAACAGAAATGACTGTGATTGGCCGTGAAAGTCATCACTTTCCATGAACTCACCGCTGTTTACTGAGGCCCCGTTTACACTAATACATTTTATTTTTAAAATGGGAAAGTTTGATTGCTGCTGGAAGTTGATGCCAGCAGGGGGCGCTCAACCTGCAGTCTGTGTGGGTCCTAATGCCCCAGTATAGTGAAGGGAACTCCTATGGAAGGGGACTTCGGATGAGACGTTAAACTGATGTCCTGACTCTCTGTGGTCGTTAAAAATCCTAGGATGTCCTTCGAAAAGTGTGGGTGTTTAACCCCGACATCCTGGCCAAATTTGCTCACTGGCCTCTGTCCATGATGGCCTCCTAACCATCCCCGTATCATAATTGTCTCCTCTCCACCAATAAGATGATGTGTGGTGTGAGATCTGGCACAATATGGCTGCCGTCGTGTCATCCAGGTGGATGCTGCACACTGGTGGTGGATGAGGAGATTCCCCCAATGTGTAAAGCGCTTTGAGTGTCTAGAAAAGTGCTATATAAATGTAAGGAATTATTAATTATTATTATCACACTACCCCAGAATTTTCGAGCACCGAAAATGGAGCGTTTTGAAAATGCTGAAGAGGCCATTTTGATTTTAAAACGCTGCTGCTCCGTGTCAGTGTGGATGGGGGCAGAGACATTAGAAAACTGAGGCGTGGCTGCCGACATTCGCCTTTCTGATTGGGGCTTTTCTCAATATTAAGTACACAAAGTTTAGACTTGCGTCTTTTCCCTTTAAGTTCAGACTTTGCAAGTTTATAATTCAATAACGATTCAATTAAAACTCAGCTAGGATTCCTAAAGGACAATCTGCACAATCACGCCAAGAACCTTGGAGTTATCTTTGATCCACTGTTGCAGTTTGACAAACATGTAAATGCAGTTGTGAAGGGCAGCTTTTTCCAGCTTAGATTGGTGGCAAAAGTTAAACCGTTTCTTTCTAAAAAAGATTTAGAAATTGTTACACATGCTTTAATCTCCTCTCGGTTAGACTACTGCAATTCTTTGTACATTGGTCTACCTCAGTCAACACTCTCTCGGTTACAGTTGTTTCAAAATGCAGCCGCCAGAATAGTAACAGGAACTAAGAAAAGAGATCATATCTCCCCTGTCCTTGCCTCATTGCACTGGCTTCCTATAAAATTTAGAGTTGATTTTAAAATCCTGCTTTTCACTTATAAAGCATTACACAATTCTGCCCCGGCCTATGTCAGTGAACTTATTAGGCCTTATACAGCTTGTAGACCGTTAAGATCCCATGACGAGTTTCTTCTGTCTGTCCCTCGGTCTCGCTACAAATCAAAAGGTGATCAAGCTTTCTGTGTTGCCACCCCAAGGCTCTGGAACAATCTCCCTCTAAACATCAGGATTTCTCCTTCAGTGGATGCTTTTAAATCTAATTTAAAGACTTATTTTTACTCTCTTGCCTTTGAGTGACGCATGCATGTTATTTCTTATTTGTATTTTAGTACTTGTATACATATATATTTCCTTATATTTTTAATACCATTTTTTATTTTTAGTTTATTGTAAAGCACTTTGGATCAACTACTGTTGTGTAAAATTGTGCTCTATAAATAAAGTTTGCCTTGCCTTGCCTATAATGAACTCCCGAGGACACGTCGGGTAAATCTTCAAACGTAACGGCAGTGTACTCTTATAACGTAATCAGGGCTTTACATTAACACCCGCCAACCAAATGCGAGTAGATTGTAGTATTAAATTGTAGTTTTCTTAAAAGCAGGGTTCGACAATAAGCATGGCCTAATACTCGTGCAAATGTAATCTTAGAATCGAGAAGCAGCACGACTGACAAATATAACTGTGTTTGCGTGAGCAAAAGAATGCAGGTTAATACCAAACAAGAAGATGATCGCTCGCGCACACAGGTGATGTGATGCGCGCTCCCGTTTACTTGCGCGAAGCAACCGTGCCTAGAGGAAGCGCAACTGGTGCGATCGGTTCCCTTTGAAATAGACTGGACAAAGAGCGATGATCGCGAACACACAGTCCTGCTGCATTTCAAGACCTCAAGATAAAAAATAAATACACATATTCTTTTGTAAGCAGCAGCGGTCACTGCTTTCATTTGAATTATTCTTTGAACAGATTATTAACAGGCCTATATTAACCGTGTGCGCGTGATGATCCTTTCATTATCAAACACGGTATATTTCACCTGCTTTCTTTTGCTTACAGTTATTTTTGTTAGTATGGTTTAATTATATATTTTTACAATAACATTGCTTTAATGGGAGATTACTCCCCGTTTATGTGTAGTTAACTGGTGATCTGGGACTTTTAGCCTGGACAGATTACTGTGCATATTTTAGATGCATGACATATTTTAGATGCATGACAATGCACCTATACAGCTATATTTTCCTTGTTTTGACACATTAAAAAATGGTGGCTAAGAAATACTTATTTGGTGTGGTCAGAGATAAATTTGGTAAATCCTTAATTTAAAGCCCTAAAAAGTTGTGTGAAATAAAAACTGATTTCATTGCGACACAACCCATTTGCTCATGCACACTGAGCAAGCTAATACACACAAGAAGTGAAAGGAATGAGAAGGCATGTGAACATAACACAACATCTAAATCAAGTCGTTTTAGCATGTCAGTCAAATTTATGCATATAAAATATATTTTCCCAACAAGAAAAGTGTGGCTAGTGAAATCTACTAGCCTCAGTGGCTGGTGATTAAAAAGGGTAATGTCAAGCCCTGAACGTAACCCTAACAACTTAAACATAACAGACACCAAAAATGTTAAGGCATCCTGTAGCTACAGTGCATCTGGAAAGTATTCATACCGCTTCACTTTTTCCACATTTTTTTATGTTACAGCCTTATTCCAAAATGTATTAAATCCAATAATTTTTTTTCAAAATTCTACAAACAATACCCCTAAATGACAATGTAAAAAAAAGAAGATTTTTTTAAATTGTTGCAAATTTCTTAAAAATAAAAAACCTGAAAAATCACATGTACAAATTTATAACAAAACAGAGCCTAATAACGGCCTCCTTTCATTTTCATTGAAAAATGTGAAACCTTAGGCTCACCGTAGCTTGAAACGGCAGTGTGGCCGTGGATCATTTTCATTCTAAAACACCGTTTTAAAACTAAAACGTATTAGTGTAAATAGAGCCTGAGTGTAACCACAGATACAGGGACCCTGGAGCGTTTTAAAGCAGCAAAGATCAGTCGATTCATCAGCCGATTGCTCGTATGTCAGCTTATAAACAGACCAGTTGATCTTCGGGACTGACCACAACTGCCATGATTCCACACTCAGTCACGTCGTCATCAAACTACGCCTTTGTTTGTTGTATATATATGGCCTCTAGTGGCGAAAATTACATGCAGTGCCTTTAGTTCATTCATAATTAAATCCATTCATTCATTTTCTTTTCGGCTTAGTCCCTTTATTAATCAGGGGTCGCCACAGTGGAATGATCCGTCAACTTATCCAACTGATGCCCCTCCAGCTGCAACCCATCACTGGGAAAACACCCATACACTCTCATTTACACACAGACAATTTAGCTTACCCAATTCACCTATAGCGCATGTCTTTGGACTTGTGGGGGAATCTGGAGCACCCGGAGGAAACCCATGCCAACACCGGGAGAACATGCAAACTCCACACAGAAATGCCAACTGACCCAGCCGGAACTCGAACCAGCGACCTTCTTGCTGTGAGGTGAAAGCTCTACCCACTGCGCCACCGTGCTGCCTTCATAATTAAATATACAGTAATATTCATCCAAAATCCAAAACTTTCTGTGACATCCCACATTTACAAGTTAAATTATGGCTGCAATCATGGGAATCACACAGCGCCCTACAGAGAACAGTACTACAAAGAGAGCGCTGTAAAATCACAGAAATGTGCCATTGTTACAGGATCTCTCTCGAAACGGTCACGTGACCCGCTTGTGTCCTCTGGGGCCGCAGGATCTGTAAAGCAGACACTGAGATCAAGGTTTCTCTGCAGACCTGAGGCTCCGCAGCCGCAATTGAGTCTGTGTGCGATTGAGCATGAAAAGCGTTTGAGCGTTTCTGTCCGACTGCAGATCCAAATGCTCTTTGTGCTGTATGTGTTGCCGCAGGTTGCTATTGTGATGTCATTGTGGCATTCCTGTTTACTATTGCAACTCCAGCTCAGTCTTTGTGGGAAGGTGCGTTTACACAGAATGGCTGGACAGAGAGTCACAAAATGGCATTAGGCATAAACTCTGAATTATTAACAAAATTCTTAAAATGAAAGTTAAGGCGAGACACTATAAGCAATTTTCCATGGACCTTTTTAGCAGGTTTAAAAGCATTACTTTTCCAAACTGCGGTAAACATTGAAACAGGTTATCGTCCCATGTCTACACAGACCTGTACATTTTTTTCAGATTTTTATCTCTTGTGACTCTGTTTGACTTTTTAGCACTCAGTGTAAAGAAAAGAAACGTAAAAAATACACATTTACGTGTTTCTTTTAATGCACTTTATAAATTTGTATATTTCAATTACAAGAAAGTTTTTCTCCTGCTTCTGTGCCATAAATCTCCACTTTAGCAAACCTTCCAGTTTGAATCGTATCTATATTCTGAAGCTTTTTACAGAGAGGAATGTTCAAGTCTGATTACAACATTTTATTCTAAAAAAAATCTCAAAATGTTTTTATTTCATGCTATTTTCTTAGTTATTGAGTGATTCGAAGTAATTCAGTAAAAACTATAGGTGGGCATAGATAAATTTTTTTAATCTACATTAAACTAGATTAAAATGGCTCATTTGAATTCTGCCGAAGGCATTCAGAATATGTGTGCTATCCAAATAATTACTAAATATTAGTCTTTGAGAATGGGTTTCTCAAGCCAGGTGGCGCATTAGACCAGGGGTTCATCTCCGGTTTCCAAACAGCGATTTCTGCGATTTCTGATTACCTTAATCTGACTAAAGTCATAACTGAACTAAACAGAAATGAAATTAGGATGTGGAGTATGCAGATATTAGTGGCATTATTTAAGTAAACACTGCAATCAAACTATTACCATCATGTAGGATTTTCGCCATATTTTCTTTTGCTGCTCTCAGTGAAGGACCACACACACACACACACGCACACATTGTGAAATGCGGAAGTTTTTTCTTTCCATTCAGCGTTATTAAATTCCATTACACTCTCACCAGTCCTTACTCCTTATTTGCGTCTAATACCCCAGTTTGTCACGGGGGCATGAATGAAATGTTCTTGAATGATAGTGAAACTGCTGAACTGCAGTTAAAGTCACATAAATTACAGGAAACTCTTACATGAAAGCACTTCAAGTAAACACCTTAATTATATTATTGTCTATTAAGGCAAATAACTAGACAACAGATGTCCATGTAAGCGTAGTCAGTAGTGTCTTCGAAGTAAGTGAAAGATCCAGAAGGGCATCCTGCTGATTTGATTCAGAAGGGCACTTTTTTTGTCAGACAGCTCATCGGTCAGGTATACATCCGCGCTAAAAGATCAAGGTGAAAGTCATCATAGCTTGCATAGAATAGACTCAGCTCCCAACCCAACTTTGAGAATAGATTAACGGCAATATTTTTTTTATCTCGATAATAACGGCCCACCACTAGTAAAAACCTTTAACTCTAAAGGCCCGTTCACACTAGGGTTGGGCCGATAGACGATGCCATCGTCCATCTGCGATGGCCGATAGATGATGCCATCGTCCATCTGCGATGGCCGATAGACGAAGCCATCGTCCATCGCCGATGGCCGATAGACATCGCGATGCTGAGACTTCATCGCCGATCCTCCACCCCGCCCCTGTCGCAAACCCGCTCGTGAAAAATACACACTCAGGCCCCGTTTACACTAATAAAGCTTAGTTTTAAAATGCCATTTTAGAACGAAAATGACCCACGTCCACACTGGCTTTTCATCTACCATTTCTGAACAGCCCTCCGTCTACTGAAAACGCACGTCACGTGACCACACCCACACACACATACAGACGCACACACACACACACACACACACACACAGAAACTGTCATGTGCTCGTCTGAGCTCCAGAGAACAGTGTACGTGGGACTGCTTCAATCTTTCGCTTTCACGCGTGTATTTAATCATTTTAGCGTAAACCTCAGATACTGTTGATTGTGCACCTTTTTTTACCAACCGAATGTGTGGAAGTCATTATAACACAGATCACTCTGCCTACGCATGCCAGAGTCCTGCGAAAAAAGTGATTGACAGGTGGTAATCAGAGCCGGAGCAAGCTCAACTGACGCTCTAGGCAAATGACCGAAAGTTATGCCGTCTTCAACACAAAAAAGCCAGCGGAGAGTGGGGAGGGGGGCGGCGGAGCTGGGTGTTGAGATAATGCGGGGTTTGTCGCAGATGAAAGCGAAGACCGAGGGGCGCTGAGATGATGCAGGGTTTGTTGCGGATGAAAGTGAAGGGGGGGAGACACGCCGCCCACCCTAGGCAGCCGCCTAGGTCGCCTCTATGGACGTGCCGGCCCTGGTGGTAATCTGTGTGTAACTTATCTTTATTTATTTATGATTTGGTTATGGGTAAAAATAATTAATAAATAATTAATTTACCTCCGCCTATGAAGACGATGCCATCGTCCATCGCGATGTTTCACATTAGACATCGTACGATGCTAAATTGGTCAACATCGCCCAACCCAAGTTCACACCAAGCACAATAATGATAAACGATGCACAGACAAACAATAATGATCTGTTTAATTTTAGATTATGCTTTTCATTTGGCATTATGTTTTCTCTTTAGTTTTCAGTGGAATCTGGCTGTCAGTGTTTTATCGTTCATCAGCTGGGAAAAAATGTTCTGAAAGTGATCCCAACGCCATCATTCCTCTCTATCTTTATCATTGAAGATGTGGTGTGAACTATGTTATTGTTAAACACTGAGAAAGATATACTGTACTTTTTTTTTATATTTTACAACTATATCTTTATCGTTATCTTTATAGTTATTGTGCTTGGTGTGAACAGGTTTTTATAGGTTTAAAAAATAAAGCAAGAATTTCATCCAATGATGATTCAATGACTTCATCCAATGTTCAAATGGTTTTAGTGCTATAAATATATGCAAATTTAATTTTATTTAATGAAAAGCTTTTAGAAAACTTTTGCAAAAAATGAGTGGATGAAAATAAATGCATGCAAAAATAATAAGTTCTGAGGAAAAATTACATATTGTTTCTCACTTCAAAAGTGGAGAGTCTTGAGATTTTTTTTGAGACAACTTAATTGTTTTAGGGGCGGCGTGGTGGCTCAGTGGTTAGCATGGCAGCCTCACAGCAAGAAGGTCTCTGGTTCGAGTCCCGACTGGATAAGTTGGCATTTGTGTGTGGAGTTTGCATGTTGTCCCCGTGTTGGTGTAGGTTTCCTCCGGGAACTTCGTTTTCCTCCACAGTCCAAAGACATGCGCTATAAGTGAATTGGATAAGCTAAATTGGCCGTAGTGTGTGAATGTGAGAGTGTATGGGTGTTTCCCAGTGCTAGGTTGCGGCTGGAAGGGCATCCGCTGTGTAAAACGTATACTGGATAAGTTGGCGGTTCATTTCGCTGTGGCGACACCTGATAAATAAAGGGACTAAGCCGAAGGAAAATGAATGAATGAAATAATTGTTTTTTGTTCAATCCACTTAATTGTGTTTTACAAATTTAGTTTACCTGATTTGTGTTTAGACAATATGAATGAATTGTGTGGAACCCTGTATATTTACACTGTGGGTTGTTATGAAATCATAGTGATATGTGTGTTTATTATTGGCGCTGGAGTTCATCCGTGTAGGAAGGTGTTGTCAAAAGTCTGGGAATAGAGTCATGAAATGGCTTTGAAATCAAATGTGGAACTGAGTTCCTGTGTGGTACAGGGTCATGTGAGAGTTTGCTCAAAAAACATTTTCCGTTTTCCCAGAAGCGTCGCTTGCTGACCACTCAACTCATATTTATGTTCATATTTCTTTCTGAACTTTATCAAAGTTTTTCGGGGTCAAAAGTGCGATGACTAGTTGCACTGAGGGGAGCTAAAGTAGGTTTTCAGTGGAGCTTTGCAAATCAGCCATTTCTGTTGAACTTTAATTGAACTTTAAGCTTGAACACTGAACTAAAGTCAGTTAATATCTGTGTAAACTTAAGTAATTATATTTGTTAATTTTGTTGTAAAAAAAACTATTATATGGTTTCTTGTTGAGATTTACCTACTATATTAGCTTTTTTGTAAATTCTAAAAATCTGTTTAGTTTTCCTACAGATCAGTTTTGACAGTTTACTTATTTCATCAACAACAACATTTTATATGAAAATTATTATTTATCTTTATTATTATTATCTATTTATTTATTATTTATTATTTATCCATTTATTATTATTATAAGTTAAAAATAGTGTAATATTTTATTAAAGTGTTAGAATTTCATGGAAAATCTATATAATAAATTAAAATTAAAATAAACAAATAATTGATTTTGGTAATTTAAAAATGTATTTATATAATATTTTATTTATATATTTTTTTTTTTTATTATTATTGTTTTTTATTATTAATAATATTATTTTATTATTATTATAAATCTTTATTATTATTATTATTTTATTCATATTTACATTTTTATATTTCTGGCAGTTTATTTGTTGATTTTGTTTAACAGTTCGTTCTATATGCAGATCTCCAGAATTTTGACTACTGTAGTCTTGCGTTGTATTTTTATTTCTTCTTGTAGTTTTTTGTAAATGTCTTTCAGTGGATGTTCAGGGCAACTCTGAAAAATCCTTTATATTAAATCACTACAGATTAAAATGAAGGTTGGTCTTTTAATTTTGGTGCATTTTTTATTAATGTAACAAATAATGTAATAAATAGAAACATTTTAAACAAATACAGTATTTAATTTGATATACATGTAAGATTTTAATAATATAATATTGATGTGTATTTTTTTTTATCAGCCTCATATAATGCTGTAGTTTTTTATTAATAGATTGAATTGTTTTTTCATTTAGTATATTGTCCTTTTGATGTAATTAATTAGATTTCTCTCCATTGATTTTTACAACAAAAGTATGTGTAGTTTTTAGTCATTTTAATACTTTTGTGCATAATTCTCTTATTGCAAAAGATATATATATATATATATATATATATATATATATATATATATATATATATATATATATATATATATATATATATATATATATTTTTTTTTTTTTTTTTTTTTTTTCAGTTTTTCTACATTTCAGATCATTTTACTTATTATTACAGGTAACCAAATCAACCATGCAATCCACATTTTCTTTATAGTCTAGTTCAGTTATTTAATGCTATGGCAAACATTTTCCCATCTTATGTCTGAGGCAGGACCGCAATTGAAAATAAAATTGATACTTGATGAAAATTGGTGACTCATGCACTCAGAGAGCAGAGTTTTCAGATGCTTTCTCTAAATGCACGTCTTTATAGCTGCTGGTTGCACTGATCTGAATTAAGAAATCAGAAGATGATGTTCGCTAATCAGATCTATTACCCCTGACCTCCTTTTCTAAAATACAGCCTGCGGTCTTCCTCTTTAGACGGCTTTAATTCTTAATCTTTATTTCTATGGAGCTGTACATTTTTAGTGTAATGAAAAGAAAAGTCCAAAATACACATTTAAGTGTTTCTTTTATCACACTTAAATAATTTGTATGTGTTGATTTCAATTACTAAAAATAGATTTTCTTGTTCTCTGAGCCATAAATGTCAATTTTTGTAAACTTTACAGTTTTAATAAGTAGAATATCAAAATATAGATACAAATAAAGCTAATTAAAAATGAGCTAAAACAATATAATACAATATAATTTTTTGCATTTTTGAGATTTTTTTGACAATTGTTTTATGTTCAATCAACTTACATTTGTAAAAACAATTAAGTTACCTCAATTGATTTGTGTTAGAACATCAAAAAATTGTGAAAATGTTTTTATTTCTGTCTTATTTTATTGACATCACCTCATCCAACCTCCTTCTCTTTTTTTAATTTAATTTTAATTTATTATTATTTTTATATAATAAAATAAATATAAATATTATGTAATTGTATTACTTTTTAACATATTTTTTATTTATGAATTTTTATTTATTTTTATTATTATTGTTGTTGTTGTTGTTTATTTTTTATATATTTTTATTTGCTAATTTTTATTTACTTTTATTATTGTTGTTGTTGTTGTTGTTATTATTTTTATTATATTTTTAATGTTTTTTTTATTTGTTAATTTTTATTTACTATTAATGTTGTTGTTGTGGATATTATTTAAAAAAATATTTATTAATCTATTTACTATTATTATTATTGTTGTTATTTATTATTTTTAATATATATTTTTATTTATTAATTAATTTATTATTACTTTTTAAAAAAATTTTATTTATTAATGTTTTATTTACTATTATTATTATTGTTGTTGTTATTATTGTTTTTTAAACATTTTTATTTAATAAATTTTTTTACTATTATCATTATTATTTTAGATTTTGATTTTTAAAAAAAATTTTATTTACTAATTTTATATTTACAATTATTATTATTATTATTATTATTATTATTATTATGTGCTATTTAGCATTATTTTATTATTTATTAATTTTTATAAATTGTATTATTATATTATTTTGTCTTTAAAAGGAAAAAGTAGAAAGTCTGCATTTTTTTTTCTTTCTACTTTTTTCTGTCGTATCAAACATTTATGTTCTTTTTACTCAATAAAAAGCTATTTAAAATTTTTTAAACATTTTTTTTTTTTTTGCAAATATTTCCCAAATGTTTAACAGAGCAAGGAAATGTTCACAGCATGTCTGATAATGTTTTTTTCTTCTGGAGAAAGTCTTATTTCGGCTAGAATAAAAGCAGTTTTTAATATTTTAAAAACCATTTAAAGTTTAAGGTCAATATTATTAGCCCACTTAAGCTAAATATTTTTTCAATTGTCTACAGAACAAACCATCGTTACACAATGGCTTGCCTAATTAACCTAATTAAGCCTTTAAATGTCACTTTAAGCTGAATACTAGTACATTGAAAAATATCTAGTAAAATATGATTTACTGTCATCAAAGATTAAAGAAATCAGTTATTAGAAATGAGTTTAGAAATGTGTTGAGAATTTTTTATTTTTTTTTTCTGTTAGGCAGAAATTGGGGGGGAAATATATACAGGAGGGCTACTAATTCTGACTTCAACTCTACTTGCAATTGAATTCAGCATAAAATCTTTCCATCTGCTCTTGATTTCAGGCTATGACTTTGCTGCCGTTCTGGAGTGGTTTGCAGAGCGCGTGGACCGAATCATTCTGCTCTTCGACGCCCACAAGCTGGACATTTCGGATGAGTTTTCAGAGGTGATCAAGGCCCTGAAGAACCACGAGGACAAGATGCGCGTGGTCCTGAATAAAGCAGATCAGATCAGCACACAGCAGCTCATGAGGGTTTATGGAGCCCTCATGTGGTCACTGGGCAAGATCATAAACACCCCTGAGGTGGTGCGGGTTTATATCGGCTCCTTCTGGGCTCAGCCGCTCCTCATCGCTGACAACCGGAAGCTGTTTGAAGCTGAGGAGCAGGATCTTTTCCAGGATATTCAGAGTCTGCCAAGAAACGCAGCTCTGAGGAAACTCAACGATCTGATCAAAAGAGCACGTCTTGCTAAGGTGGTGACAGCTTTTGTACATTTAATACACTGAAAAAATTATTCATTGAATTTACTTTTTTTTTTTTTTTTTTTTTAAAGTAAGGGGTTGCAAACTATTTATATGGGCTGCATTTAACAATTTAGCAAAATGCATTTTGCATTTAAGCAAACAAATTCAGTTTAGTAATGAGGGCAGTAGAGTATATCGTTACAGCATTGATATCGCAATGTGCACATCTGCAATAGTCACATCGCAGGATATGCAATGTGGAGTGATGATTCTAGTTGACCAGAAAAACCGTTCAGAAAGCATGAGAATTGTGTATTTATTACAAAGTTTAATCAAAATAAAGTGAAAGTTTATCATTTGCACATGTTTTTAAGGCCTGACGGAATTCAAAGTATTCAGGCACAAGAAATTTTACCCATTGTAACTTTAATAAAGAATAATTGTATTAAATTATTTAGACAGTAAAGACTTTTGCAGTGTTATTTTACATTGATTATAAAAAATTCTGTACCTGAATACTATTTGACCACCCTGAAAACCAAAAAAAACACTATTTAATCACACGTTTGTTTTTGCGCTTTTGTATTTGTCTATGCTTTTAATTTATTACAGAATTATCCCAGTCAATCTAATTTGATAAATTCTTTCCAAATAGCAGTTTTCTAGTCATCTGGTAAAGATTGTATATACAATATATTGCAATATTTATTGCAGAAAAACTTAATATTGCAAATGTCTAATTTTTGTCTAATATTGTGCAGCCCTATTAGTACTGTTCAACTAGATTTGTTTGTTTAATTTCAGCCCATATAAATTGTTTGCAACCACTTACCTTAAACAATGAGTAACTCCAATGAATCAGTATAAATTGTTAACATAAAATATAAAATATTGTTGATATAAAAATATAAAATAGAAAAAAATGAGTAAATCCAATGAATCAGTATAAATTGTTAACATAAAATATAAAATATTGTTGTTATAAAAATATAAAATAGAAAACATTTTGTTGACATAAATATAAAATATTGTTGTTATAAAAATATAAAATAGAAAACATTTTGTTGACATAATATTAAATATTGTTGATATAAAATAAAATATAAAAAAATGTTGATATAAAATATTGTTAATGTAAAAATAGAAAAAAAAATGAGTAAATCCAATGAATCAATATATATTGTTGATATAAAATAGAAAGTAGAAAAAAATGTTGACAAAATATTAAATATAGTTGATATAAAATATAAAAATTGTTGATATAAAAGTATAAAATATTGAGTAAATCCAATGAATCAATAAAAATTGGTGATGTAAAATATAAAATATTGACATTATATATGTATATAAATTATGACATAAAAATAAAAACATTTTGTTGACATAAAAAATTTAATGTTGTTGATCATAAAAAATGTTGATACAAATATAAAATATTGTTGATATAAAAATATAAAATAGAAAAAATGAGTAAGTCCAATGAATCAATATAAATTGTTGATATAAAATATAAAAAATATTGTTGATAGAACAAAGAAAATAGAAAGAAATTAGTAAGTCCAATGAATCAATATAAATTGTTATCAAAATAGAAAGTAGAAAAAAGGTTGACATAAAATATTAAATATTGTTGATATAAAATAGAAAAAAAATGTATATAAAATGTAACAATATAAAATATTGTTTATATAAAAATGTATAAAAATATAAAATGATGAGTAAATGCAATGAATCAATATAAACTGTTGATATCAAAATATAAAATTATTGATATAGAATTATCTGATGTTGTATTAGTTTTGGATTATAACTCATTGCACATTTTTTGTAAAACTTGCTTCTGATTAGGTCTGTAAAAGCACATCTCTACATTCATTTTGAAAACCTTAAATAAACGTGTCAAAATAACAAATAAATACATATCATAACTAATACATTTTAACTGTACATGTCCAAAAAGGAATAGGAAGAAGCACAAGCTTATTTATTCCTACCCCCTCTTCACTCCACATTAATCATTAATTTATTCATTTTTCTTCGGCTTAATCCTTTATTCATCAGGGGTCGCCACAGCGGAATGAACCGCCAACTTATCCAGCATATGTTTTACACAGCGTATGCCCTTCCAGCTGCAACCCATCACTGGGAAACACCCATACACTTATTCACACACACTCGTACACTACGGCCAATTTAGTTTATCCAATTCACCTATAGCGCATGTCTTTGGACTGTGGGAGAAACCGGAGCACCCGGAGGAAACCCACACCAACACGGGGAGAACATGCAAACTCCAAACAGAAATGGCAACTGACCCAGCTGGGACTCGAACCAGTGACCTTCTTGCTGTGAGGCGACAGTGCTAACCACTGAGCCATCGTGCCGCCCTCCACATTAATCATGTATCATTAATATTACAGTTTCATCATTGATAAAAAGAATAAATGTTGAAAATTAAGCTTTGGTCAATAAAAAATGTTATTTAAATGTAAAAAATGTATATTAAATAATAAGAAACCAAAAAAATATTTAATTGCAAAATTTCACGTTATTGAAAATTTAATTAATAAGTTCACAAATTAATTATTTACGTATTAAAGCATGTATTTTATTATTAATATTCAATAAATGTATAATATTTGATATAATACATTTATAATAACGATTTATACAACTTAAATTTTGATTTATTTACGTAATTTCCCCCCTGTTGCTAATGGAGTCAGTGTTCAGTGTGTTTATGAAAATATCTTTTTCTTGATCTCTTTTATGAACTTTAATCCCCACTGAGTCTCTTTACAGGATTTGATCTCTCAGATAAAGTTTCACATCTTATTTTCATTATATGAAGTAACCCAATGCTTGTGAGAGGCTTGATTTTAACACACTGTACTGCACAGATGTTATTTGTATATAATTTGAGCTCTTTTTTTCCAGGTACATGCTTACATTATCAGTGCTCTGAAGAAAGAGATGCCGAGCGTGTTTGGCAAAGACTCAAAGAAGAAAGAACTTATTGGCAACTTGGGCGCTATATATGAAAAGATCCAGAAAGAGCACAACATTTCACCAGGAGACTTTCCAAACCTTAAGAAAATGCAGGTATGACGTTTTTTAGTTTTTTATTTGTTTATTTGACTATTGAAAGCACTGAGTGAATGTAAAGAGTCAATATGATGCTTAGTAATGTTTTTAATTTCTTTTAATGTGTAATGTAAGTGACAAAATTCATAATTTTCAGCTCAAAGTAGAATCAAAGTCCCTTTTAAGGAATGTCTGTTCACTCATCGGCCATATTTGCAACATATATTAAACTATATACTCTATTCAGAAGGAGATTTTATAGTAGAGTACATCTAAATAATGTCTAATAAACAGAACATTTGCCATCAGGAATAACTTTGGAAATTACTTCAGAAGTCCTGCACGATTGGACACAGCATTATTCAGAGGATGATATTGTGTAACCAGTACAATATTGGCTCTTGCTGTTGTTAAAAAGTACAAATGACAGGATGACATCTGTTTGTGTCCTCCAGAAACAACTATAAAGAAGGCTGGTGCCATGATCGTGGGTCTGACCCCACTTAATTAACCCTTTATCCCCCTGAAGGACATCAAAACAAGATATATGGGGGGGTCAGCCCTATAAGTAGCCTGCTCTCATCTGTATCTTAATTAGTATTAATAATGAAAACATTAATATATACCTGACCACCCCTATAATGGTTCATAGTGAATGCATAATCGCGCCAAGTCTTTCAACAGCCTGAAAACTGCACATCAAGAGCACCAGGAGACATCGAAAGTGTTCAAAAGACACTTTTCCATTTAAATAGGTGTTTGTATCTACATATCGCTTAAAAGTAAAGTCAAATTAGATGCATATTTTCTATAGTTTGACCCAGAGTAACCTCTAAAAGAGCTAATCGGAGGATACTGTAGGTCAGAATACACTGAATATCCCTCAAAACACTAAAAACGTAAATATGTGTTGTTAATAACAAAGTTGTCATTTAAATAAATACATACATTTCGATCACTTAATCATGTATTACGCAAAACCAAAATTGACCAAAAAAGTTGACACCCCCTTATCGCCACACTGTAAAAAAATGCAGGGTTCCACGCGATTTCTTTATGTTGACTAGGGCTGGGCGATTAATCAAAAAGTAATCAAAATCGACATTCAGAACCTATAATCGATCAAATTTGTCATGGTCAATTTTCTCAATTACTTTCCCTACCGTGTGGATTCTTGTGACCCCGCTCTGTTAAGGCAGATTTTTACTTATTATATCATTCTGATATTATACTTCTGCCAAGCGCACACGTACAGTCCGGCACCCACACCTCTCAAAAAATGTAACTACACATCACAACGACGCGTAGCAGAAGCTTTGTGATTGGTTGGTTTGGTAGCGGGCACAAGGGTGGGTAGTGTGGAGAGCCGCGTTTTAGGCAATGTGTGTTTTAATTTCAGTTGTTCAGCGTTGATGTTCAGTAAAGAATTATAGATGATAGTGTATGTTTACTTCAATTATTTTAAAATCAAGTAATGCACCCTTCATTCAAAAATCTCTCACTTGTAATATGTGAGCATATTTACTGTACAAAACCTGTCAGTGAACTATAAAGGCACAAACATAAAATAAATAAATAAAATAATCCTTCATTAATCGTAATCAAGGTCAGATGTTTAATTAATCGAGATTCAGATCTTAGGCCAAATCGCCCAGCCCTAATGTTGACTCAAAACAAATCAATTAAGTTAACCAAATCATTTTTACAAATTTAAGTGGATCAAACATAAAACAAGTTGTCCACCCAAAAAATTAAGAATTTTGTTGTTTCAACTCGTTTTAAATAAGTAGTTTGAACAAGCAGCAAACGTAATTTCTTGGGCCCTATCATACACCCGGCGCAATAAGGCGCAAGACATGTATGGCACGATTTGTTGCTATTTTCTGACCAGCGCAACAGTAATTTTGACATTTTGTGCCACGTTGTTTAAATAGCAAATCCAATCGCACCACTTTGTGGACTCATGGGTGTGCTGGTCAGTAAAGGAGGTGTGTTAAGGCGCTTTTTTGGCGCGTGGCTATTTTGAGGAACTGAAATAGACAGCGCTATTGACCAACTTAAATCTGCTCAAGTGCAGCGCAGAGCGCGTTGGTTATGGCCGATGCTGGTCCAAACGTTTACACATTGCTGTACACCAACACATAAATATCTTTACAAATGAAAACAAAGTATTAAAATGTTACAAAAATTATTATTTTCTACATAAATATAAAAACCACTGCCTCCATGCCTTCTTCACCTCAGGGGGCTTTTTCAGTTTATTCAGGACAATCTGCATTTGTATAATGTTATTATTATCAGCAGTATTATTTATTATATGCATATTTATATTTGTTTTAATAAATCAAGTTTAGATTTGTCCACCTGTTGGGTTTTGGAGATGTATGCATCACTATATGTGGCATAAGAATAGGACGTGTGTTTGGATATAACTCTTCATTCGCACACTTCGTTATTATTGTTCATTTATTCATTTGCTGGATATTAGAACTGAATTTAGAAATAGTTTTGAAACAAATCTTTGCGCTTAACAAACAAAATTAAATATGAAGGTTAATAGATGTGTTGAGTGGAGTGCGTATAACACTGTTTGCTTATCCATGAAAGTAAAGGAGTAAAGAGTAAAAATAAAAATAAAGAGAAAGTAAAGAGGCTGATTGGAGGAGGCTCGTTCTTTATCTTGGTGCTGCAGATGGTCTGTTTAATTGTTTTCTCACTAGTGAAGCGTTCAGTGTTTCTACTTACGAAGTCCACTATGTAAATGGCAAATGTGCCATAGCATGACCCAACTAACCCTGTTAGACCATGCGCCGGGGCACAGACTATATTTTTCCATCCTTAAAATAGCAATAGTGGATTCGGACATGCCCTTAATACTTTTGCGCCATGCTCTTTAGATTATGCACCTAGATCGTTAAAATAGAGCCCTTTGAGTGCAATGTGTAATTCGCATTCTGGACTCTGTGGGTCCATACCGCTTAAATGGTTAAAATAGCATCACGGTTTTCTTTAAACATAAAAACACTATTTTTTTCCCCCCAGGAGTTGCTATCTGTTCAGGACTTCACCAAATTCCCTGCCATAAAGCCTAAACTTCTGGAGTCGGTGGAAGACATGCTAGGTAACGACATCGCTAAGCTCATGGCGCTGGTACGTAAAGAGGAGGCCACCATGCCCAGCCAATCAGTGAAGGGCGGTGCTTTTGAGGGAATCTCAAACGGCCCCGTTCGGTCACGGATACGGAGAAGGCGCCGGCGAAGGCATCGACGAGCTGGAGTGGATCGTGGGCCGTGACAAACCATCCTACGACGAAATCTTCTACACCCTCTCCCCAATCAACGGGAAGGTCTCAGGAGCCACAGCTAAGAAGGAAATGATGAAGTCCAAACTGCCCAACACGGTGTTGGGAAAGATCTGGACTCTGGCGGATGTGGATAAAGACGGATACCTGGACGACGAAGAGTTTGCGCTGGCCAATCACCTGATCAAGGTAAAGCTGGAGGGCTTCGAGCTCCCGGCTAAGCTTCCCAATCATCTCGTGCCTCCATCCAAACGGCAAGAGCAGAATTGAGGATCTCAGAGGCTTTAGCTTCATTCCAAAAGTGCCCAAACCGCATCTGCTAGCTAGTTTTTGTTATTGAAGGAAAAGATAATTGACATACAATACGCCATTAATAATTACAGTTTTCTTCTGTTTTAACCCAAGCGCCACCCCCAAGACCTAAACAACCCAAGGCAGCTTAATACAGTGTTTCCCAACCCTGTTCCTGAAGGCACACCAAGAGTACACATTTTGAACCTCTCCCTAATCAAACATACCTGAATCAACTCATCCGAACATAAGAAGAGACTCCAAAACCTGAAGTTAATGGGTCAGATAAGGGAGACAACCAAAATAAGTGCTGTTGGTGTGCCTTTAGGAACATGGTTGGGAACACACTGGCTCAATACTATAATTAGAGTCAAAATATTATAATTATGATGGAAAATAATAACAAATAGCAGGGGGAAGAAGAAAAAAATTATCAAATCTAATTTGCAGGACTACAAACTACATTAAAGAGAAAACGCCATGAAGCGGATACAACGAGATTATTTAACAGCTGGGTAATTCCTCCAGATTTTTAAAATATGATAAAATGGGTTCCCCCGCTAGCTAGTTTTGACCATACTTTTGACCAATGGTCTCAAACACAATTCTTGGAGGGCTGCAGCTCTGCATAGTTTAGCTCCAACTCACACCTGCTTAATAGTCTCTAGTAGTCTTGAACATCTTGATTAGTTGGATCAGCTGTGTTTGATTAGGGTTGGAGCAAAACTGTGCAGAGCTGCGGCCCTCCAGGTATCCAGTTTGAGACCTATGCTTTTGACTAAGCGGTGAGCAGGAGCGGGATTTCTGTCTTAAACGCATAGATTTGTAGGCAATGGAAATATGCTTTGGCTGAGAATGATTGGACTGAGACCATGAACTGATGTGCCAGTGAGAGACTTCCTTTCTTTCTTTTCTTAAGTTTTAGAAATGGAGAAACCACTATACGAGCGCTGAATGAATTGAATTAATTGCAGAACTTACTTGTGGTACTGTTTATTGGGCATTGAGAGTGGGGAGAAATTGAGGATGTTAGGGGGGTGTTTAATTTGCAAATAAATATAATGTGAAAATAAATATTCCATTTATGCCATATAGGTCTCAAACTCAATTCCTGGAGGGCCGCAGCTCTGCACAGTTTTGCTCCAACCCTAATCAAACACAGCTGATCTAGTAGCGTTTAGTAGTCTTGAACACCTTGATTAGTTGGATCAGCTGTGTTTGATTAGGGTTGGAGGAAAACGGTGAAGAGCTGCGGCCCTCCAGGAATTGAGTTTGAGACCTATGAATGCTCTATGACTCCAAAAATGATTGCTTTTTTTGGGCAATACTTCCTTAACTTATTCTTTTCCTTGAGAGCAGTTTTATCTGTTGTGTATTTTCAGTTTTGAAAATGTAATGTTGAATGTATTCTCTTGATTTAATTTCTTAAGGGTGTATCTGTACTTTCCTTTGGGAGCTTGTGATTTAAAATCCTCATCTTGAATGCAGCGATTACATTGACCAATAAAAAAGAGATTATTTGTAATCTCCACTTCAAAGACTTTTATTTATTTAGTTTTAGTTTTCTTTAATAAAAATATTCAAAACCTATCCCATAAATGATGTATTTAAAATCTCTATTACTTTACAATAGTACAGTCATAACCTTTTTTTTCAACTCAAACTATATTGCATCAGATAATATGAACACTTTATTAATGAGGGAAATGTGTGAATATAATTTCTGCATGTACCTTTTTGATTAATTAATAAAATTGGGATGTTCTTTGAAATGTAAAATTACACATGAAGCAAACAAACTCTGATTTGGCATTATATTATTTTCAATGTTGATGAGAAACCTTAATTTGTTTAATTAATTTTATAAGAGCATGTAATCTAACAAATTACTGGTATTAAATGAATTTAACTAAACTGACTAACCCACTTCCAAAAACAACCTGGATATGAAATATGTACTACTAATAAATTGTTAAAATTCAGCATAAATTAATTGCAAATGCAAAAAAATGCATAAAAGTTTGTTTTGTGTGTGTGCTGTGTATATTCATTATAAATACACAGATGCAAACATTTATTTGAGAAAATGTTTATATATATATATATATACACATTTAATTTCTAATCAGCCAATCACATGGCAGCAACTCAATGCATTTAGGCATGTAGACATGGTCAAGACGATCTGCTACAGTTCAAACCGAGCATCAGAATGGGGAAGAAAGAGGATTTAAGTGACATTGAATGTGACATGGTTGTTGGTGCCAGACGGGCTGGTCTGAGTATTTCAGAAACTGCTGATCTACTGGGATTTCCACGCACAACCATCTCTAGAGTTTACAGAGAATGGTCTGAAAAAGAGAAAATATCCAGTGAGCGGCAGTTCTGTGTGTGCAAATGCCTTGTTGATGTCAGAGGAGAATGGCCAGACTGGTTCCAGCTGATAGAAAGGCAACAGTAACTCAAATAACCACTCGTTACAACTGAGGTATGTAGAAGAGCATCTCTGAACGCACAATACGTCCAACCTTGAGGCGGATGGGCTACAGCAGCAGAAGACTACACCGGGTGCCACTCCACAATTCACACAGGCTCACCAAAATCGGACAATAGAAGATTGGAAAAACGTTGCCTGGTCTGATGAGTCTCGATTTCTGCTGGACATTCAGATGGTAGGGTCAGAATCCACAACATGAAAGCATGAATCCATCCTGCCTTGCATCCACGGTTCAGGCTGGTGGTGGTGTAATGGTGTGGGGGATATTATCTTGGCACACTTTGGGCCCATTAGTACCAATTGAGCGTTGTGTCAATGCCACAGCCTACCTGAGTATTGTTGGCCATGTCCATCCCTTTATGACCACAGTGTACCCATTTTCTGATGGCTACTTCCAGCAGGATAACGCGCCATGTCATAAGCGTGAATCATCTCATACTGGTTTCTTGAACATGACAATGAGTTCACTGTACTCAAATGGCCTCCACACTCACCAGAGCTCAATCCAATAGAGCACCTTTGGGATGTGGTGGAACGGGAGATTCATATAATGGATGTGCAGCCAACAAATCTGCAGCAACTGCGTGATACTATCATGTCAATATGGAGCAAAATCTCTGAGGAACATTTCCAGTACCTTGTTGAATCTATGCCAAGAAGGATTAAGGTAGTTCTGAAGGCAAAAGGGGGTCCAACGCAGTACTACTGAGGTGTACATAATAAAGTGGCCGGTGAGTGTATATATTACAAATGATATGTAAATTTAAATATCTATGTAACAAAATTGTTTTGTATATTTTTGTTTCTGTCACATATACATAATAAATATATTTAATACAACACAACCTTTTATTTTGCATGCGATTAATCTTTGCCGAGCACTAATAAATAAATCTGATGTATCTCTTTTGGGTCAAAATGGGCCCACATGCATTATGAGGATTAGACACATTTTCCAAAATGTAGAAAAGTCTTTGGATGCCAAACGCCAGCACTGACAGTTGTTAACGCTCTGCAGGTATAAATCTGTCATCTGTGTTGATGAGTGCTGACAGAAGACGGTTAATCTGAGTGGAAACACTGAGGTTGATTTGGAATGGTAGTAATGCAGTGACAGCTTCATATATTTCTCTCTTATCAAGATGTTGAGGCATGTCGAGGTGCTTCATGCAGAGTCTTGTGTTTCCTTTGGCAGACTTGATTATTATTGATTTTTTTCCCTGTTATGCAGCTGAATATTACTAGTTTGACGTAATGTGAACCTTCTTGCAACACAATAGTACAAATATTAAAAATAGTAGTACAAATATTTTTTTAATGATCTCTCAACTGAATGGTGTTCATATCTGTTTTGTTTATGTAACGGAGGCCAGCTAGTGAAGTGCTGTGCGGGTAAACCTCACTCTGACCTCTAAAGGTGCTCTAGTGACAGACGCTAGAGGCCATGGTCTTTAGCCTCCTTGTTAGAGCAACCGACTCCCATGCAAAAAAATCGCCAGTTCGATCCCAGCTCAGACCAGGTTGGGTGCAGTTTGGTGGGTTACACATGTGGGCTCGCCCGGGATGGGAGTGAGGTTTAGGGGGGTCAGTGTATAACAGAGGCCAGCTGAAGTGCTGTGCAGGTAAACCTCACTCCTCTGACTTCTAAAGGTGCTCTAGGACCGGTGGGTGACATTTAAAAATATATATATATTTTAGATTTTGTCCCTCTAGATCAGGGGTTCCCAAACTTTTCAGCCCGCGACCCCCAAAATAACAATGCCAGTGACTCGCGACCCCCAATATCCTCTGAGGTGGTTATAAATACAGAAACCTTGCATGCAATGGCGCACACACAACAATAGACCCAAGTCTATTCTTTGTTTAAATTTTTTTAATCTATGTCAGTGCTGTAAATGTGCCAGAAAGTTTAACCTGGTGTTATAAAATCCATCTGCTTCATCTGACGCTATTGCTGTGTCTTTAATATAATGTAATTACCCCAGGGATCACAATCAAATAACTAGTAACTATAAGCTACTATAGTAACTATATAGTATATAGTAACTATAAACGACTATTTTTTTCTCTCCTGTAGGTTATGGGTAAAATATGGTAATTCTTATGGTTTAATAAAAATAAATAGATTTTTGGAAATCACCTGTCGACCAAACAAGCCCCCCCCCCCCACCCCCGATTGTCCCGCGACCCCTCGGGACCCCCACTTTGAGAACCACAGCTCTAGATGACACAAATGCATGTTAGTTTGCATTGAGTTACTCTCAGCGCTTTTTTTTTTTTTTATTATTATTTCTTTAATTCAATATAAAATAAAAATAGTCAAATTAAATCTGAAGTTTAAAACATTTGTTTTGGTATTCCTTGTCTAAAAGGGGACCTATTATGCCCCTTTATACAAGGTGTAATATAAGTATCTAATGTCCCTAGAGTGTGTATGTGAGGTTTCAGCTCAAAATACCACACAAAAATGTTTTATAACTTTATGAAACTGACCCTTTTAGGCTTTGATCCTAATTATGTGTTTTGATGACTGTGACTTTAATGCAAATTAGATTGTACTCTTTTTAAAAGAGGGCGGAGCTACAAATGCCTGTGTGTCAACCAAGCCGCAACCTCCCGCTCTCCTTCGGGAAGCCAATACGGAAGTAACTAAAACTGCAGTTCATCGACTCGCCTGGGGGGCTGGCTCCAGGAAGTCCAAGGGCTTTCTTTCTGCATTGGTAAATTGGCCCTTTTTACAGCTGATAAAAACATGTTTACAGCCTGGTACAAACGATGGCTTTGGTGCATATAGCTATGATTACCCTTCATGACAACTCTGAGGGGGGTGAATTTTTTATAACTCATCCGTTTCGTTTTATTAGGTTATATTAAGTTTGCATAATTAAGGGCGTGGTCACTTGAGTGACAGCTAGCCCTCGCTGCTCGCTGTCTCGTCACCTCAGCTGATTCTGGCTAATTAGCCGCTGAGCTCGGCATACACATCATGTTTTTGTTTTGTTTAATGTTTCTTTACACCGTCATTTGCCTTTTGGAATTATTTCCTGCAATTATCAGATGATATGGCATGCTGTGTGGACTTAATTGTGCTTACAAACCGTTCAAGTTGCCTCCATTTCACAGGTGATTGAAATTATATACTTCTATACCATCTCTATAAATGTATTTGTTTTATTTAAGATCATTTATCATTTAAATGTTCTTTAGACCAGTATTGCTCTCCAGAATCTGACAGATTGATTAGCTGTAGGCTATAAAACAGTCATCTGAAGCGTTGTCATACAGTGTTAGTGCTGGATTTTATAAACAGCCTTGCATTTACTAACACAGACTATATCTGAAGTGTTTGATAGTAATTTCCTCCTGTCGAAAAACATCATAAGAACAATGTTTAGTGGCTTAATGTGTTACAACAGTAATTTTAAAAGACTAAACACTTTATTAATATAGTGTACAACCAAGCACATGTGGTCAGAACACAAACGAGTCGCAGGTAATGAAGTATTAAGCGTTCTCCCAAAGTAATAAGTCTGTTTTAATCCAGGTCTAAGCAAAATGCTGAGAATCCAGCATGTGTCTGTTGCTCCGCTCACTCTCCGCCTCTTTGCCCTCATTTGGTATGCCGCGTTTGGTGCGATGACGCGCTAACAAAATGGCGACGGTTGGCCGCGCCTACTTGTGGCTTCTTTTGCAGTGTTCAGAAACCTATGGGTGACGTCACGGACACTACGTCCATATCTTTTACAGTCTATGGTGTCAACATAGTGGCAGATTCAAGTGACAAAAACAAGACTAACGTCCTATGCTAATGAGGGAGAGATCGTCACTAATGGGCAGGTTCCCGGTTATAGAGGGAACCAGTTTGTTGCTAGCAGCCGATTAGCCTACAAAGTGACGTCATAGTTCCTCCACTCTATTGAAACCTCCCGGCCCCGCACACAAACACTGTAGGAAGAAAAAGAGAAAGACAAACACTGTAGCAGATCCCTCCTGAATCAAGTCGCGTAGACGCTGTGCTCTGAAGTGTGAGGGAAGTTAGAGTTATTTTCCCTACCCAGTCAGTCAGTGGTTGAAGTTTATTTTTGCAAAAATACCTCAGCATTATAGCCCCAGCCTTGTGCTGTGTTCCCGTCATTTTCTGACGAGGTCTTACAACGGAGGATTCGTCGGCCGTTTGTTAAAGGAAGGATCAGAAAAGGAACAGGAACTTTACAGTACACAGTTCATGGACCAGTTTCTTCCTCTATTTCACAAGTGTAAGTAAGTGCGATTAAAATGGCTGTCTCCTTGTTTTCTCTAGCTTGCAAATCATGTATTTAATTGTGTTTTGTTACTTGTAACCGCTTGTACTGTATCAGGTTAACTCTTTATATTCTCATATCGCATCTAAAACCACACTGAAAACATGCCACGTGCCACTTTGTTATGGATTTAAATGCATTTGTGAGCTCGCGTTACATTGCCGTTTGTCATTGCTATAGCCACCATCAGCTGTTCCTACACACGTGCGGTGATCAAGTTTCAAAGTAGTTCAGCTTTTGCCGCTGTGTGGATTAATACTGAATGCGTGTCACTGTTTTTACTTATGGTTAAGAATAGAGCAATATGCTCTATATAAGCCGTGCTGGGCATTTCTCTCTGTCTCACGCTGAACGTTGTCGACCAATCATAGCAGACTGAGTCATCGGACCAATCAGTGCAGATTAGCATCGTGTTAAGGAGGGGTTTGGGAACAAATGAATCGCTGAACAAATCATATAGGAGTCGTTGGGATAATTAGGTAAAAACAAATGCATATTATAAGACAATGAAAGCGTTTTTTGACCCTGCATGTATATCAGCCAGTTGTTGGAGATCCACAAAACCAAAATATGACTTTTTATAATGCATAATAGGGGCTCTTTAAAACTAAAGTTGCCTTTTTACATTCATTAATGTACAAAAAATCTTTTAAAATTTGTTCATTATAATATTACCATATAAGGAAGGACACTGAAGACTTTGCTATCGAAGAAATAATACAGTATTGAAGTTTTACTACATTTTTAAACACGTTCAGCTTTCAAAAACATTAGAGGTGCGTTCAATGATGTCACTTTTTTAATTAACTACCATCTTCTGGCAGTGACATGCAGTTCATTATCACCTTAACATTATATCAGCACACATGAAGACCTCGGCCTGAACTTTCGCATTGCAATTTCTCAGTTAATGCATTTTGCTTTCACAACACACTTCACAAGAAGGTGCAAAAGTTCCCAGTAAAGTCCTAAATGACTGAGAGAATGCAGAAATCACCACCCACAACTCGCTCTACATTAGCTTACATTTGCTCTTCAGTGTTTGGACTTTTAGAGGTGCAAATGAAACCACACTGAACTGAACTTAACTCTGAAAACTGGACTGACACAGTTTCAATATACTGGGACTTCTATGTTAAGCTGCTTTGACACAATCTACATTGTAGAAGCGCTATAGAAATGAAGATGAATTGTATTGAATTGAGCTGCATTTCACTGCTTTCCTACATAAAGTATGAGGACATTGTTGCATTTTAGGGGACACTAACAAGCAATTCACAGCCTCTTTAAATATTTATGTAAGGAATAGTTGTAGAATCTAGAAATAGTTGTACGTTATTTTCTAATAATTCAGTGG
Source organism: Danio kyathit (assembly GCA_903798195.1). NCBI lineage: Eukaryota > Metazoa > Chordata > Actinopteri > Cypriniformes > Danionidae > Danio > Danio kyathit. The sequence continues at coordinate 53,669,953 of LR812532.1, read as the reverse complement.
ACCAGAGTGCATTATTCCACTTATACTGTAGTTATCAAAGCTAAAGACGTTGTTTCAAGACATTTGTCAGGTTTTTGTCCTCAAACTACTCCTGTGTGTGTAGTACTAGTTATATTATGCATATCATTCAAATTCTTCTGTTTAGTTTCGATGTGATTTTTGACTGTTGACACACAAAAAATGATTCATTGGATTTACTACACTTTTTTTAAGGTAATGTAAACTATTTATATGGGTTGAACTTAAACAAATTAAATTTAGTAATGCTCAACTTAATTTGTTTGTTTATATAAATTGTTCGCAACAATTTGCAATGAACCATTTTCTTTAGGTTATTGACCTTATTCTTCACATATGAGTGGGCGCAGCCACTGGAATCTTTTTGGCTCGAGACTTCCGATCTCATTCACTTCCATTGATTTCTAGATGTTAAAAATGGTTTGTTATGCTGCTTTATGTTGCAAACTGATATTTTCTTATTGTATTATTCTACATTTATGTAGAGTCATGAACACACTTGTTCATTTATGTAGAGTCATGAACACACTTGTTTATAGAGCAAGTTTGACCATTTTCTGCCATTTATTATTACAAGTCATTTCTCCTGTAGGCAACTGAATTATTCTAAAACGATCGCAGAAACGAGCGCACTTCCGGATTGAGGAATAAGGTATAACTGAAATTATTTATGTCTTTAACTCTTGTGCACTGTTCAAATGTACTACGCTTTTGTTGTGTTAGAGATGAAAACATCCACTGAATTAAACTGCTGTAAAAATGCTTCAGATTCATTTTTTTTTTTTTCAAACTTTTTTGCATAAATCTGTTAATCTTTCTCAGTCCTGATCAAAACTACTCAATTGTTTAGAAAATTCCAGGATTTTAACTCTTTAATTGACAAATTCATAAATGATGTCACTGATTTGGTGAAAAAACACACAAAATGACGTATTTTCAATGTAAAAAGTAATTGTGGACTTGGTGTCTTGGACATGTGAATGATTAGTAACAACATTGGCTTTGATGCAGTGTTACATTTTCATTTTTCCCTAATTTACTGTTGGTGGCTGTTTTTGCCCTATTGACTTCCAATATAACCACATTTGATGGTGCGTAAATACACAGTCTTTGTTTTTGTTTACTTCATGTAGTTCTGAGATAGCTGAGATGCATATTTTGATTTTCTCAGACACATCAATGTAAGTGTGTAAAGGTCACTCTCACACACTCAGACACACATACACACAGTTTAATTTCCTGTTAGAAACTAAGCTTTTTTTTGCACAGGTCTAAAACCAAACACAACCCCCCCCCCCCCCCCCCCCCCCCACATCCTCCCCCCCTCGCTCATGTCGTGAAACCAGGGAACCCCCCAAAAACCTGGGACCCCCCCCCCCCCCCCCCCCATGTCATGGTTTTGCAATAAACAAAAAGTGGTTATAATGGAAGTCAATGGGGCAAAAACAGCCACCACATCAAAAACAATGCATCAAGGGCAATGTTGTTTCACATGTCCAAAACTTTGATAAAAGTTCAAATAAAATCCAGTCCACAATTACTTTTTATATTGAAAATACGTCATTTTGTGTGTTTTTTTTGTTTTGTTTTGTTTTTTACCAAATCAGTGACATCTTTTATAAATTTTGCGATTAAAGAGTTAAAATCCTGTAATTTTCTAAACAATTGAGTAGTTTTGATCAGGACTGAGGAAGATTAACAGATTTGTGCAAAAAAAAAAAAAAAGAAAAGAAAAAAAGAAAAAGTATATGTATGTATGTATATATATGTATATATATATGTATATGTATATGTATGTATATGTATATATATGTATGTATATGTATGTATATATATATGTATGTATATATATATGTATGTATATATATATATGTATGTATGTATATATATGTATATATATATGTATATGTATATGTATGTATATGTATATATATGTATATATATGTATGTATATATATATGTATGCATGTATATGTATGTATATATATATATATGTATGTATATATATATGTATGTATGTATGTATGTATATATATATATATGTATATATATGTGTATGTATGTATGTATATATATATATATATATTTTAGCTGATTCATTTTTACAGCAGTTTAATTCAGTGGATGTTTTCACCCCAAACATAACAAAAGGGTAGTAAATTTGCCCACAGTGTATCGTTGAGTTTTATTTACAAAATGTGTGTCAAAATAAGATGTCACTTAAAATCATTCCATTTGCTGAAACACAGAAAAAGGTATGACCAAATTAAGACACAAAATCACCCCAGAGTGCATGAAAACATCCCTAAAAGCACATAAGGGTTAATGACATTAAAATTAACATGTAAAATACATTTAATTAATTGTAATTCAGAAAAAAATTGTTTGTTTTTTTTTTCTTTCTCAAGGTGCAAACATTTAGGGGCCCTATCATACACCCGGCGCAATGCGGCGCAAGGCGCGACGCAATTGTTGTTTGCTAGTTTCAGCTGGACGCAAAAGTCATTTTGACGTTTTTCACCACGCTGTTTAAATGGTAAATGCATTTGCGCTCATATGTGCACCCATAGCACATAGCGTTCTGGTCTAAAACAGGAGGTGTGTTGAGGCTCATTGCTGGCACGTTGCTATTTTGAGGATCTAAAATGGACTGCACAATAGACCGGCTAAGAGGAGGCCTAAAGTCCAGCGCAGAGCGCGTTAGATGTGCGCCTCGCTTAAACATTGCTTAATACACACAGGATGTAGAGCAATACGCAAATATCTTTACAAATAACAAAGAATTCAAGAATTAAAATATTACAAAAATTATTATTTTACATAAATATAGAAACCACTGCCTTCATGCCTTCATCTCGGGGGGCTTTTTCAGTTTATTCATGACAAATTGCTTTTGTATAATGTTATTATTATTAAAAGTATTATTTATTATAGACATATTTATATTTGTTTTAATAAAAACAAGCTTAGATTTGCCCACCTGTCAGCTTTTAGACCATATGGGGCATAGCACGTGTGTTTGGATATAACTCAGTTTTTGGACAACACTTCATTATTATTGTTCAATTATTCATTTGCTGGAAATTAGAACTGAATTTAGAAATAGTTTTTAAACAAATCTTTGCTCTTAACAAACTAAATTAATTATGTATAAGCTAATGGACATCTGTGCGTACAACACGTTTCCTTATCCACGAGAGTGAAAGTAAAGAATGAGGAGGCTCATTCTCTCATTCTCATGCTGCAGATGCTCTGTTTAACTGTTTTCTCGCTAGTGAAGTGTTCAGTTTTTCTACCAGTGGCGGCTGGTCAGTAGAGGGCGCTGGGGCGCCGCCCCCCTTCAAGTTAGACCCCTTTAATATGTTAATGTTTATTATCACAAATATTAACAAAATAAATCTATTTAATTATAACATTCTAACATTTATTGTAGTCATACTAACATTTATCGAAAAAAAATGTATGAACAATATTTTTTTATATGTGTGCGGGGCGCCGGACTAATGAGTGTCTATTTGGTACACGAACTTTTCCAATGCACGTGATATGACAATAAGCTCTAATTGGCCGGTTTTAAATTGTCTTTGGGGCGCAGCGCTCTGCGCCCCGAACCCTCCCATTTTTGTTGTTAGAACGAATCATATTTGTTTTATATGATTGGCCTTATGTGATTGGACCATTCTCACCAAAGAGCTTAGAATGCAATTTCTCGAGATGAAGGAAAATTCCGTTTTATCTTTGCAAAGATATCCGTTCACAAGGCGTTTGGATGAAGAAAAAAAAGAATGAAGGAGCTTGGACCAGATCGACCTTCCTTGCAAATTCACCAGTAGTCAAGTGATGGCGAGCGCGTATATTCGGGGCTTTTACAGCACTTGTTATGACAAACGGAGTTGGCCGGCAGGTTCATGTAAGTCATACCTTTTACTATTTCCGTGTTTGCTGTTTCAAACAACATGAAGCAAGAGAGGCTGAATGCATTGGCCATGCTGTCAATAGAGAAGAGACTGGTGACTGAGATGACTGACTTTAACCAAAAGGTTATTGAGAAATTTTCAAGCCAGAAAAAAAGGAGAGCAAAATTTATTTTCAAGTAGGGCTACTGGCCAGTGATTAGGCAACATTTGTTTGTGTGTGTGTGTGTGTGTGTGTGTGTGTGTTTACTGATTATCTTGATTACTTCATTACTGATAATAAACCCAAATTGAACTAAAATGAACTGATTTGTGATGCATTTATTGTATGCTTTAGTCATATTTTAGTTTTTTGATACATCACCTGAAAAATGGCTTTTACACTCTTACTTTACCAACAGTTAGATTTTTTTTTTCTGGTGTTTGCGCCCCCCCCCCCCCCCCCCCCCCCCCCCCCCCCACATTTTTAACACCAGCCGCCACTGTTTTCTACTTACAAAGTCCGCCATGTAAATAGCAAATGCGCCATGGAGCAACGCAACTGACTCTTAAAGGGAATGGGAGATGAGACTCTGATTGGTTTATTCTCAAAACACACATCTAACTCATTAAGAGAATAAGCTCAACCCTGTTAGACCATGCGTCACGGCGCAAAGCGGAATTTCCCGTCCTTAAAAAAGCAAAAGTGGATTCTGACACACTCTCAATGCTTTTGCGCCCTGCGCTTTTGGTTTTGCGCCTAATCGTTAAAATAGGGCCCTTAGTCTTTAAAACACTATAAATGAGTGAAAACCTCAGCAGACATTCTGACTCTGATTGGCTGTTGTCATTGTCCTCTTTTGTATTGACTCCCACTATAAGTATTTATTTTCAGCTCTGGGTTCACCTTTGGGCTGCTCCAGCCATTAGGAGAACAGCAACTAAAGAAGGCCCCATCTGATTGGCCAAATTTAGATAACCAATGCTAAAATAAATGTAATTTATCATACATGTCTGCTATGTGTATTTTGCATGTACTATTATCGTGATGCGCCACGGTGGCCCAGTGGTTAGCTCTGTCGCCTCACAGCTAGAAGGTCGCTGGTTCGAGTCCAGGCTGTGCCAGTTGGCATTTCTGTGTGGAGTTTGCATGTTCTCCCTGTGTTGGTGCGGGTTTCCTCCTCAGTCTAAAGACATGCGATTATAGGTGAATCGATTAAACTAAATTGGCCGTAGTGTATGTGTGTGAATGAGTGTGTATGGGTGATTCCCAGTACTGGATTGTGGCTGGAAGGGCATCTGCTGCCGGAACATGCCGGAATAGTTGGCGACCTCTGAAATAGAGACTAAACTGAAGGAAAATAAATGAATATTATCACGATAACAATAATTGTGTGATATATTGTGCAATCCTAACCCATAGTATTAAATAGCATGTAATCTTTTAAAGCAGAGCGGATGAGCGCTTCATCATGTGACTCATACTGACACAGTAACCTGAACCCCTCTATTAGAGATTAATAACAGCCATGTGTAAAAGAGTGATGCATCTCTAGAAGAGGTGCGAGACTAAAAAGCAGCGAGTCAGATTTCTAGCATGCTATCCCTGTGCGTGTTTATTTAAATGAACACTCGCTCGCCAGCAGTGATGTAAAGTAACAAATTACAAATACTCAAACTACTGTGATTGAGTAGTTTTTCTCAGAAATTGTAATTTACTACTGTTAGTAGTTTAAAAATGTGCACTTTTACTTCCCCTTGAGTATTTTTGTGCTGTATCAGTATTTTTACTCCACTACTGTATACTTTCCTTCTACCTGCAGCCATTACTTTTATTTTGTCTAGTCTATGGGGATTAGAAAACTCAGTCCTGTGATTTCTGTCCAATCTAATCACACATTGAAGGTAAATCACGTCATACTGAGCTACCTTAAGACATGGGTGATTTATAATTACAGCAAACTGTTTGGAAGCATTAAAAGTTTCCAAGAAGATGTCCAAACTCTTTACACACATTGACCCAGAGACTGTTTAGATGCATGTCACTGATGAGAAGATGACTGATGTTTACTGTACAATGACCGAAATGGCCTTAAACACCCAGCAAGCACACCAACATGACGTCAGATTGACGTTTTACCCAATGTCGTGGGGACATTGCATTTTGGTTGACATCAGAACTTGACGTCAGGCCGAGGAAGTCAATGTCCAACCTAAAAGCAACCAAATATCAACGTCTAATGACATTATGTGGACGTTACCACTATGACGTCTATCAGACATTGTATTTTGGTTGCCATACCTGACGAATAAATGTCAGTATTTGACGTCAATATGACGTTGGTTTAAGATGTTGGCTCGACGTTGGATTTTGGTCACTTTCTAACACAACCTAAAATTTGGAAAATTTACGGTTAATAAAGGTTTCAGAAGTGGGTGTGACAAAATGACTCTACAGCGGCACCTATAAAAATTCAACGAAGTGCTCTGCGAGCTACATTTCACTCACACATACCAAAGTTGGCACACACATCAAACATGCCAATGCCTACAAAAAAGTCTCTTGGAGCGAAATCTTAAACCCCACAGGAAGTCGGATATTTTCAAACCCAACAGGAAGTCGGATATTTTAACTTCCTCAAAAGTGCAAAAGTGCCGTTTTTGCCATTTCCAGGCGTTGTATTTTAAATTGCGAAGATCTAAAGTTTTCGTCGAAGGATGTGTCCGTGGCGGCCTCACAAATTTTGACGATTCGCCACGAAAGAGGAAGTTGTTATAACTCAGGCATGCATTATCCGATCTGCCTCAAAATACACACGTTTGATAACAGTCCTGACCTGAACACGTTTACATGCCAATATCCAGTTACAGTTATAGCGCCACCTGCTGGCAACAGGAAATGAGATGTTTTGTATTGTAACAAACTCCTCCTACAAATTTTTTTCACATTGATTCCATGTTCCATTAGTTTAGTCCAAAGGTCTTTGTGATGGTAAATTGTAAAGCTCTGGAGTTTTCATCGAAGGGCATGTCCGTGCCGGACTGACAAGGTTCACTGCTTCGACATGGAGGTGGAAGTACTTATAACTCAGCCACACAATGTCCAATCTGCCAGAAAATTCACAGGTTAGATGAGATTCCCCTCCTGAAGACATCTACATGCCAATTTTAGGTCACAATTATAGCGCCACCTGCTGACAGATGGAATTTTCGCATAAATCTGTGATTTTCTCGGGTATTTTAATATAAATCAGCTTAAATTATCATTGTCCACTGTTCTCTGTCATCCTAAGGCCACCAGGTGGCGGTGAGCCTGGGTGTGAGGTCCCTTTCATTGCTGCTTGCAGCTTTAATTTAATGTTGTTATTGGACATCAAAATAACATTGTCCTTAGACGCTGACTAGACATTGAATTTTGATCACCTGACATCACAACCTAAATCTAATCTAATATTAACGTCTTATGATGTTGTGTGTCTGGTGGGCAATAACTAAATGCACTACAGAATGTTACGTTTACACATCCACAAATTACATGTAAACTCATCAGCTTTGTACAGTTTAATACTCATTACTCACTACTCTTAAGTACTTTTAAAAAGGGCTACTTTTTACTCATACTTTGAGTAATATTTACAACAGATGCTTTTACTTGCACTACATTTTTGAGCAAGTAATGGTACTTTTACTTAAGTATAATTTTTCAGTACTCTCCACCACTGCTCGCCAGTAACCAAACCACTCACTCGCCATAAAATCACACATTCAAATAAGAATGAATTGATTTATTGAGGATAAACCACAGTTGATGTTGAGTACATAATGACTTTGTGTTGTTTGCGTGTGGTGTCATTCCAGAGAAGGTGCTCAAATTGTTTTTCCTGTTTGTTGGTCTCCTCTGTGTTTGTTTTAGGATCACAGATGCACATTCACAAAGAGAAAACATCCCAGCAGCTTTTTTGTCTCCTGAAGTTGAATGTGGTTTTCAGTCATGTGACTTGAATAGATCTGCAGGGTAAAACAGGATGAAACTGCAGATCTGTCAAGTTTCTGTTTTGTTTTAAGCTGCAAATGTTTAGATCTGCTCTTAAATGTAGTCGTTTAAATATATGTGGATGAACGGTAAAAAAATGCTTGGTTGTTTTAACCCAGCATTGGGTCAAATATGGATGGTTATTTCTTCCAATTCAGTTTAACTCAACAATTGTGTTAAAAACCCAGCATATACACTCACCGGCCAGTGTATAAGGTACACCTTACTAGCACAGGGTTGGACCCCCTTTTGCCTTCAGAACTGTCTTAATCCTCCGTGGCATAGATTCACCAATGTACTGGAAATATTCCTCAGGGGTTTTGGTCCATATTGACATGATAGCATCACACAGTTGCTGCACATCCATGATGCAAATCTACTGTTCCACCACATCCCTGTGTGGCGTTTGTATGTTCTCCCCGTGTTGGCGTGGGTTTCCTCCGGGTGCTCCCGTTTCCCCCACAGTCCAAAGACATGCGCTATAGGTGAATTGGAACAACTAAGTTGTCTGTAGTGTACGAGTATGAGTGTGTGTGGGTGTTTTCTAATACTGGGTTGTGGCTGGAAGGGCATCCGCTGTGTAAAACATATGCTGGAATAGTTGGCGGTTCATTCCACTGTGGCGTCCTCTGAAATAGAGACTAAGCCGAAGGAAAATGAATGAATGTTAAAGGGATAGTTCACCCAAAAATAAAAATCTGTCATCATATAAAGGAAGATATACTGAAGAATTTTGGGGGAAAACGACCATTGACTTCCATTGTATTTTTTGTTCCACTTCCTACAGTGAATATCAATGGCTGCTTTTTCCAAACATTCTTCAGAATATATTGTTTTGTGTTCAACAAAAGAAAAAAATATTTATGTATAAAAAGAAATTTAGAAATTAAATTTTTGGGACTAAATATATCATTTCTGATTTGAAGTGTGTGAACACACCTCTAATATCTCCGCCTTACTACTAAATACAAGCCTAGTAAGACTGAAAGGCAGCCAATGGAGGAAGTCCTTTTTTTGCCCTCCTCCTGGTGGGCGTTTCTATAAAGAAGTGACTACTTGTGAAAACTGTGAATCAGGAGTCGAATGAACAGCTTTTCTGGCAGTTCATACCGCACTCCTCAACCTCTCTCAAATCTACTGATTTTCCCTCGACATTAACCTCAGCTGTTCAGAAATGAGGTCAGAAGAGAACCTGTTTTCATCTTCATTTAGCAGCAATAGTGAGTTAGGATCTCCAAGAGGCATCGGTCTGTGTGCTCATTTCACCCGAACATGTCCTGGGACGCGTAGGTCATGTAGAGGAAGCCGTCGGGGTCTCTGAATTGTGAATAAACTTCTCCCATACTGGCGGACAAACAGGACATGTTCTTTCCTGAGACCAGCAGGTACAGAGCTTGAGATGCTTCGAGCGCGATCTTACTTCTGAAAGAGAAAGGAAATTGCTGAAAATAACATCTGTAAAGTGGCTGAAAGTTCATTCAAGCATCCGCCGAGCTCTGAAATGTCTGATTTAAACTAGATTATAAAACATTTGTGAATATGCACCATTTCCAGGGGTGGTACAGTGGTTAGCACTGCCGCTTCAAAGCAAAAAGGTCGCTGGTTTAAGTCTGAGCTGGACCAGTTGTCATTTTTGTGTGGAGTTTGCATGTTCTCCCCGCATTCGCGTGGGTTTCCTCTGGGTGCTGCCCGGTTTTCCCCACAGTCCAAAGACATGCACTGTAGATGAATAGGATTATCTAAATTGGCTGTAGTGTGTGTGTGTGAATGTGAGAGAGTGTATGAATGTTTCTTAGTACTGAGTTGTGGCTGAAAGGGCATCCGCTCTGTAAAACATATGCCAGAATACTTGGTGGTTCATTCCACTGTGGTGACCCCTGAACAAGAAACTAAGCCGAAGCAAATGAATGAGCACCATTTCCATCAAACAAGAACAAAAAATCGTCACTTCCTGATAAATGGAGGCGATTAAACAATCTTTTTGTGAGGCTCCGATGAAAGAACTTTTATTTTTGTTGTTGTTTTTCTGAGAAGGTGAAATAGTTTTCACTAACCTCTTAAGGCCCAATGTGTTTTTTTTACATGCATTTTTATTTCTCTTTGCTATTTGGGTTTCTAATTAGAATAAAAATCTAAGTATCATCTTTTGATATGATGTACTTTTAGAGAAAAATGATGTCCATATATGTGGACTCGTGGTCCCAATTTACATAAAACACTTTTTCCGGACAGTTTTTTAATGCCTATATAACATAGAATTTTTTTGAACTTGCTTTGACCATCAGAGAGAAAAAACAAAACATTTTCCCATTTTGGACAGTTAAAAATAGGGTTTGGGGCATTTCATATGCTGCAAAACAGTTGCAGGATGACACTCTGTATGTCTGTAACAAAATATAAAACATTCAAAGTATTTTAAATAGCCCTTTAAGAGCTAAAATGTGCTGTCCACCTTTGTGGACACTCAAGCCCTAGGAGGTTAACATTAACTTTTTCTGTTCTGCTCCCCTGGAAGACTTTTATTAGTGTTTTTTTTCTGATCTTTTTTTTGTAAAATAATATAAAACAATGCCGACTTTAGGGGAGAGCGGGGAAGAAAATCAAATGTTTTTAAAATAAAAACCTCATTTAAAAAGATCATGTTTTTAGCAGAAGTATATGTTTGCTGTGGTCACTAACTCATAAGAGTGGCCTATCGAAATCAGCTGTTATTTTGTATCAATGTAGAACAACTCCAATATAATTTCACTTTAAACAAAAGTTGCGCATTGTTACTTTTGACCCCATAGACACACGGTGGGTCAATAATAGCAACATTTGCTAGATTTACAGGCTTAGGCCCAATCCCAATTCTATTTTTGTACCCCTTCCCCTTGGCCCTTACAACCGAGGGTTAAGGGGAAGGGCTTCAAAACTTACCCCTAAGAATTGGGACAGCACTACAGCACCTGCACATGTCATCATATGTCATCGCGATCTCTTGCTTCACATGAGATCGGACGATCACGACTGCTGTAGTTATTCCAGTTGTGTTATTTTTTGGTTTTTTATCTTCATGAAATCACTGAAGGGATATATTATGTTATCATTATGATCTAATGTGGCAATAAGATCGTAACTATACTGTGCATTTACACTGGCCGAAATTTAGCGGGGTTTTTTTTTTGCGTTTTTTTTAAAAAGCATGACGGTAAAACATGAACGCGGTTATGAATGTATTAAAACATGTGTTTGTTTGTCGTAAAAATTCGTAATAATGACAAAAAAATACTAATTTGTGGATCTCCTTACTTCCGGGTGCAGTGAAACTGCCGTTGTGGCAGGTGTATTCTGGGAAATTTTCTTACCCCTCCGTTTCGAGTGTGCTCCTGAAAAATCTTCGTTCGAAGGGGTGTATACCCCTTGCCCTTAGCCCTACGCCTTCAAGCTAAAGAGAATTGGGACACCACTACCCCTTGACGTGAACGTGCAAAACGAGGGGTAACGGGAAGGGGCTAAGGGGTAGAATTGGGATTGGGCCTTAATCTCGTTTATTCAAAATATATCTGACTATGACCTTGTTAATGTTCACTGCAAACATATTTTGTCCTTTATTTTTGCAAAACAATATTAAACCGCATTTTCATTTTAAATTTCAGCTCCATCAAATGTTTCAAAAGCAACCCAACAATGCAAAATGTTAACATTTTCTACAATTCATGAATTTTTATTATTATTATTATTGGCAAAATGGATTAATTTTATTAAACATCTGAATCCAAACACTGCAAACTCTAATGTGGACGTGAAAAATAAGGTTTGTCTATTAGCAGTGAGACATAAATAACAGCGTTACTGTCGTCCCAACAGGAACTCTTTCCATTTAAACCTGATTTACTTTTAAACTAAAAAACAATTTCAATCTCAAGGATGTGTTATTGCACTAAATAACCTGTAGATTGATCATTACTGTGACACATGAAAAGTGACTTGTTATAGGAAAAAAAGAACAGCTACATTAATTTACTTTCTGCACTTAAAAGCTGAAATTCAGGCCCAGCCGCAGGACACGGTCCTGAAATCAGCTGATATTCGGCAGCTCCATCAAGGGTTGCATTCTAAATGTGCTGTTATAGCCTGGAATGCAAATGTTGTTGGCTTCGATAAAATCACTTTGTTACTTTCGTCCCCGCTCTCCCCTAGTCTTTTTTTTGTGGTGCATTGAAAAAAACCTATTATTAACAACTATTTGTTTAGATTAATCTTAAATGCCGCAGACTTATTTTTCCAGATATAAAATAAATATGTGTGATTCGATATTCACATATTTAACAAGCAATAAATCATTAGTGGGCTGCATGGGGGCGCAGTTGGTAGCACGTTTGTTTCACAGCAAGAAGTTCGCTGGTTTGAGCCTCAGCTGGGTTAGTTGACATTTCTGTGTGGAGTTTGCATGTTCTCCCAGTGTTCGCATGGGTTTCCTCCGGGTGCTCCGGTTTCCCCCACAAGTCCAAAAACATGTGGTATAGGTGAATTTGGTAAGCTAAATTGTCCGTAGTGTATGAGTGTGTGTGAATGAGTGTGTATGGATGTTTCCCAGTGATGGGTTGCAGCTGGAAGGGCATTCGCTGCGTTAAACATATGCTGGATAAGTTGGGGGTTCATTCCGCTGTGGCAGCCCTTGATTAATAAAGGGACTAACCCGAAAAGAAAATGAATGAATGAATCATTAGTGGGTGACACGGTGGCTCAGTGGTTAGCACTGTTGCCTCAGCAAGAAGGTCGCTGGTTTGAGTCCTGGGTGGGTCAGTTAGCATTTCTGTGTGGAGTTTGCATGTTCTCCCTGTGTTGGCGTGGGTTTCCTCCGAGTGCTCCAGTTTCCACCACAGTCCAAACACATATGGTTATAGCGCTATAGGTTAATTGAATAAACTACATTGGCTGTAGTATATAAGTGTATGTGAATTCATTTTGTTGAATTTAGGTTGCATTGCATCTACATGCCAACTAATTCTCAATAGATTATAAGTAGATAGTTGGGGTGGGGTTTAGTTTAAGTTGACATGTACTTGCAAAGTTTCTTATAGTCAGTTAAATGTGTTGAAGGAGCAGTATCAACAGATATTAAGCAGACAGTCTACTAATATTCAAATGAGAATTAATTGGCATGTAGTTGCAATGCAACTTTTAGTCAACAAAATGTGCAATAGGGACCATCAAAACAAAGTCTTACCGGAAAATGAACGAATGAATCATTGGTTATGTTTCCATACAAAGAAGCAAATTAGATTCATGCACAATTGGAATATAAAATATTAGTGAATAAAGCACCGTTTCCATTAAGTGAGGATAAAACTTTCCCGGAGTTTGGTTAGCAGTACTAATCATTTAAGGTTTAGAAGGAAAAATACATCTTATGTACTAAATTATTTACACCAATAAAAATAGGTGGACTGAAACATGGCTAATTCCCTGCTGTGGAATGAAAAGACAAAAACGGTCAACTTTTATAATGGAAAGAGAAGGAGAGTTTACACACCTGAGCAGACTGACGAACTGTCCTAATGTCAGCTCATTTGGGACTAGAAATTTGGATTTGTCCAATAGGGGAAGCTTCTTCTCTCGAAGGTATCGCTCCACTATTACCTACAACACAAAAACGCATGATTTTTGCATTTAAAAAAATGGTGAAATCTTTGTAAAAATAGTTTTGATGTATTAAAAAAAAGGTATCTTACCGGTAATTTGTTGGGGAACTTAGAGCGAATAGTGCACACTTCATCCTTTCTTGTTGCTGCATTGGAAGAATAAATACATTTTACTCAGAATGCAATTTCTTTATTGTTGTTAAAATTAACGTAAATTAACTATAATAAATTAACTATAAATTAATACATTCAAACATCCTCCTTTTGATTTCTGCATATAATAAAATTAAACAATCTTTTTCTGATGCTCCCATGCATGAAAGTTTTTTGTTGTTGTTGTTGTTCTGAAAAAGTAAAATAGTTTTCATTGAAATCACAATGAACTCTGCTCCCCTGGAAGACCTTTATTAGTGTTTTTTTGACAATATAACTGTTTCTTTTCTTTTTTAAATAATATAAAACAATGCAGACCTTTTCTTTTTGGTGCACTGAGAAAAAAACTATTGTTAATTTATTTTCTGAGATTACAACAATTATTCTTTGAGATTAATCTCAAATACTGCAGCCTCACTGTGAAAATTATATAATCAATTAGTCCTGACCGCATATGTTTTTAGTTCATTGTAACTTATTAAACTAAGTTAATCATGTTCTAACTTAATTTTATAAGTTACATAATCTGTTTTAAGTCAGTTTAACATAACATGCACTACCGGTCAAAAGTTTGGGGTCAGTAGGATTTTTAAATGTTTTAAATAAGCTTCTCCTGCTCACCAAGGCTGCATTTATTTCATTAAAAATACAGTAAAAATTGTACAATAGTGAAATGTTATTGCACTATAAAATAACTGCTCAAAAGCAGTTTATCATTTAATTTAATCATTTATTCCAGTGATTTTAAAGATGAATTTCAGCTTCATTACTGCAGTCTTCAGAGTCACAAGATCCTTCAGAAATCACTCTAATATTAATTATTATTGTTATTCATCATTTATTTATTTTATTTTCAGCTTAGTCCCTTTATTAATCAGGGGTCACCACAGCGGAATGAACCGCCAATTTATCCAGCATATGTTTTACACAGCGGATGCCCCTCCAGCCGCAACCCAGTACTGGGAATCACCCATAGACTCTCACATTCACATACACTACAGCCAATTTAGTTTATTCAATTCACCTATAGCACATGTCTTTGGACTGTGGGGGAAACCGGAGTACCCGGAGGAAACCCACACCAACACAGGAAGAACATGCAAACTCCACACAGAAATGTCAATTTGCCCAGCCGGGACTCAAACCAGCAACCTTCTTGCTGTGAGGCGACAATGCTAACCACTGAGCCACCGTGCAGCCCTTTTGTTAACTCTTTTTTTTTTTACGTAGAATAATATGAAACAATGCAGACTTTACCTTTTCTTTTTGGTGCATTGAAAAAAAAAAAAATTTTTTAAATGAATTTTTCTGAGATTACAACAACTATTCTTTACGATTAATCTGAAATACTGCAGACTTATTTTTCTTTTCTGCATTGAAAAAACAAACATAATTTTTCAGATTAAAAAAAAAATATATATATATTATGGAAGAGAGAAAACTCCATGCATTCTTGTTGATGCAGTTATTTTGACTGTGGCAAGTAAAACTCAAAAGCTGTGCAACAAAACCTTAATTAATGTACAACAATAAAAACTTATAAGAAGGTAAGTAGTTAGCTAAGAAGCCAAAAAGTAACAATAATTCATTAATTCAGTTTCCTTCAGCTTAGTCCCTTTATTTATCAGAGGTTGCCACAGCGGAATGAACTGCCAATTTATCCAGCATGTTTTACACAGTGGATGTCCTTCCAGCTGCAACCCAGTACTGGGAAACACCCATAAACTCTCGCATTCACACACATACACTACAGACAATTTAGTTAATTCAGTTCACCTATAGCGCATGTCTTTGGACTGTGGAGGAACCCCACACGAACATGGGGAGAACATGCAAACTCCACACAGAAACTGACCCAGCCGGGGCTCGAACCAGTGACCTTCTTGCTGTAAGGCGACAGTGCTAACCACCGAGCCACCGTGCCACACAGTAACAATGATATCTTTAGCCAAATATTTTTAAGGCAAACAAAAAATAAATAAAATACACAAAAACAAGAATAGCTATTCAAAACATAAAAAAAGCTTTTATATATTATTTTTGAAATTTCATTCATTCATTTTTTTTTTTTTACAAAGACTTTAGATTGATTGGGATGATTTTATAAGGGAGTGAATTAATATAAATGTATTTTTATTTAGTTTATTGTATACATATATTAAACAAAATACAGTTTTCAACAAAATTTATGGTTTTCTGGGGAGAGTCTAACAATATTTGGTTACAAAAATGTGATATTCATTCATTCATTTTCTTTTCGGCTTAGTCCCTTTATGGGTCGCCACAGCGGAATGAACCGCCAACTTATCCAGCACGTTTTTACGCAGCTGATGCCTTTCCAGCCACAACCCATCTCTGGGAAAATTTTTGAAATTTAATAGAAACATAAAATCCTTTACAATAAAACCTAATATTATTTATTGAAAGAAAATATAACAAAATTAATTTTAAAAAAAAGTTTTTTTTCTAATTATAATAATTTCATACATATTAGAGCAAAATAATGCAACAATGACAACAAAACGAACAATGCTAATTAGTAATAATAAGCCTAATAGTGTACTATTAATAACACAAAGGAGGAAGTTGAATATCACATTCACATTATATAACGACTAGGGGAGAGCGGGGCACAAAGTAACACTTTTTGGTTTTGGTCAAATAATGAACAAAGTAACAGGGTTAGACAAACCATATTTTTTAACCAACAACACACAAGCCTCTCCTACAAATTAGCACTGGAATTATGATCGCCGGATCTATGGTTTCTGTGCAGTATTGCCAAAAGTGCCAGGAGTATAAATGTTACTATTTACCCCACCTGCGGGGCAAGTTGTAACAGACAGGGGGTTAGTTGTAACACATGCTTATAAAGGCAGATTTCACACAATTAATTTAAAACTAGTTTACTTTAAATAGTAGCTATATTTCCTCAGTAATTGGCTCATTTCTTTTTTTATTCTGCATAGCACAATATGTTTATTTATTTTTTTGTTTATTGGACAAACAATTTTAAATCTATTTGCATTATTATCCATTTATCCATTATTATACAATGCATTTATTTGCATTTTTAGCAATAAAATATTTTTTTTTCTATTAAAACAATACTTTCTACTAAAAAACATTTTTATTTAAAAAGTTCTCAACATTACACTCAAAATTCAAACAAATATTGTGTTGGTTTAGTTGGTGTCCAACAGTGTGTGGCTTAATTGTAACACCCTGTTACAATTAACCTCGCTGTGTTATGTTTTACTCAAAACTGGCTAGCAGTCACTGTGTGTTTTATACATCTTTCAAAATGGTTTCATCTTTTAGCCTAGAAGACAATCTCAGCAATATAAAATTGTACGTTCAATTTTACGTTCACCGATTTTTTTTAAATAAAAAAATATCGACTGTAATAAAAAATATTTTATGCTGCAAAAATGGTTTCTCATCCAAATTTCGCCGAAAATGTTCAATAATTGGCAGGAAGACGTTTGCCGACACTGTGGTGAAAACCTCGAAGCTTGCCATGATTAACCCTAAGCAAATACCTTAAAACTCCGTGTTACATTTAACCCCGCGTTACTTTGTGCCCCGCGCTCCCCTATGTGGCTTTTTAATTAATGTGATAAAATAAACATTCCCAACAGTGTTTGCCTAAAAGATTTAAAGTCATGACCTACCCAGGCACTTCCTTTGCTTGAAAGGCATTACTTCCATAGATTTCTCGTAGGGAGGCATTTTTTTTCGTGAGTGTGTCTTGAGTCCTGATTCTGGAGAGGCTGAGCCCGGCGAGTGAAGGATGTCTCAAATGCCTGCCTTCAGCTCGCGAAACCCGGCCTTTATACCCCCTGTGTGTGTGTTTGTGTGAAGGCGGAGGACAGACTGAGGTGTGAAAAGATGAGAAGGGCTCGCTCGTAATTAAAAACCTTGCGACGATATTAGGATGTTAGGCGTTATATAAGCTCTTCAGAGCCTCTTGGTGATCATTAATGAAGCGGTCGTCGTACAGGAGCACAACATTCAGCGTTATTTTCTAACGGGAGTGTCACTCACTGACAGCTTAATTATGAGTCGCGGCTTCAGTTTGTGTAACGCCACCGACGTGACAGACGTGAGAAACGGTTTGGGAGTTCACTGAACTCAAGTAGGCTAATGGGACAAACACAACCATATGTGCTGCGTATTTATGTCACAGGGGTGTGTGACGGGCTGATTATACAAAAGTTTTTTTAATCGTTTAAAGGTGTCGAAGGATATATGTAATCTAGTGTGCTTCAAAACAGTGACAAAATTCGCGTTTAGAACATACACTCACCGGTCACTTTATTAGGTACACCTGTCCAACTGCTCCTTAACGCAAATTTCTAATCAGCCAATCACATGGCAGCAACTCAATGCATTTTGCCATGTAGACATGGTCAAGACAATCTGCTGCAGTTCAAACCGAGCATCAGAATAGGGAAGAAAGGTGATTTAAGTGACTTTGAACGTGGCATGGTTGTTGGTGCCAGACGGGCTGGTCTGAGTATTTCAGAAACTGCTAACCTGCTGGGATTTTCACGCACAACCATCTCTAGGGTTTATAGAGAATGGTTCGTAAAAGAGAAACTATCTATTGAGCAGAAGTTTTGTGGGCGCAAATGCCTTGTTGATGCCAGAGGTCAACAGAGAATGGCCAGACTGGTTCGAGCTGATAGAAAGACAACTCACAAAAGAGGTTTGCAGAAGAGCATCTCTGAACGCACAACACGTCCAACCTTGAGGCAGATGTGCTACAGCAGCAGAAGACTGCCACTGCCAAGAGGGTGCCACTCCTGTCAGCTAAAAACAGGAAACTGAGGCTACAATTCACACAGGCTCACCAAAATTGGACAATAGAAGATTGGAAAAACGTTGCCTGGTCTGATGAGTCTTGATTTCTGCTGCAACATTCGGATGGCAGGGTCAGAATTTGGCGTCAACAACATGAAAGCATGGATCCATCCTGCCTTGAATCAACGATTCAGGCTGGTGGTGCTGGTATAATGGTGTGGGAGGTATTTTCTTGGCACACTTTGGGCCCATTAGTACCCATTGAGCATCGTGTCAACGCCACAGCCTACCTGAGTATTGCTGCTGACCATGTCCATCCCTTTATGACCACAGAGTACCCATCTACTGATGGCTACTTTTAGCAGGATAACGTCCCATGTCATTAAGAATGAATCATCTCAGACTGGTTTCTTAAACATGACAATGAGTTCACTGTACCCAAATGGCCTCCACAGTCACCAGAACTCAATCCAATCGAGCACCTTTGATATGCATCATGGATGTGCAGTCGACAAATCTGCAGCAACATGATGCTATCATGTCAATATGGACCAAAATCTCTGAGGAATATTTCCTGTACCTTTTGAATCTATGCCAATAAAGGATTAAGGCAGTTCTGAAGGCCTACGTGGGTCCAACTCGATACTAGTAATGTGTACCTAATAAAGTGGCCAGTAAGTGTATAAAACTGATATAAACATCCAAAAGTTTGCAGTTTGTCACTTCCACCTTAATCAATCAACAATTTTGTTTCTCATCAAATCTTGATCACTGTCGCCTCACAGCAAGAAGGTCGCTGGTTTGAGTCCCGGCTGGGCCCGTTGGCATTTCTGTGCGGAGTTTGCATGTTGGCATGGGTTTCCTCCGGGTGCTCCGGTTTCCCCCATAGTCCAAAGACATGCACTATAGGTGAATTGAATAAACTAAATTGGCCGTAGTGTATGAGTGTGTGTAAATGTGAGTGTATGGTTTTCCCAGTACTGGGTTGCGGCTGGAAGGGCATCCACTGCGTAAAACATATGCTGGAATAGTTGGCGGTTCATTCTGCTGTGTGATTAGTTACCGCTAATAAATAAGGAACAAAGCCGAAGAAAATTAATGTCTCTGGACTTTGTTGAGGGTCAGAGAGCTCTCAGATGTCATCTAAAATATCCTAATTTGTGTTCTGAAGAGGAACGAATGTCTCAACTCTTTCCCTGTCATTACTGATATACAGTTGAGGTCAGAATTATTAGCCCCCCTGTTTATTTTTTCCCCCCAATTTCTGTTTAACAAAAAGCAGATTTTTTCAACACATTTCCAAACATAATAGTTTTAATAACTCATCTCTAATAACTGATTTATTTTTATCTTTGTCATGATGACAGTAAATAATATTTTACTAGATATTCTTTAAGACACTTCTATACAGCTTAAAGTGACATTTAAAGGCTTAACTAGGTTAATTAGGTTAACTAGGCAGGTTAGAGTAATTAGGCAAGTTATTGTAGACCGGTAGTTTGTTCTGTAGACTATTGAAAAAAAAATTAGCTTAAAGAGGCTAGTAATTTTGACCTTAAAATGGTTCACAAAAAATAAAAATCAGCTTTTATTCTAGCCGAAATAAAACAAATAAGACTTTCTCCAGAAGAAAAAATATTATCAGACATACTGTGAAAATTTCCTTGCTCTGTTAAACATCATTTGAGAAAGAAAAAGAAAAAAAATTCTAAGAGGGGCTAATAATTCTGACTTCAACTGTATATATCATCAAGAGACAACACTTCTTTGCCATCGATGAGTTTAAGGTGTATTACTGTAAGGGAAACCATCGTGTATGTTCTGAATAAGTTACAGGACTTCTGAGTCTCCTGCGAGGGAATTATAAAATGATCAGAAAATGTCATTTATTTATTTATTTTGTATTCTGTTTGGTGCAAAACAGTGGCTCAGTGGTTAGCACTGTTGCCTCACAGCAAGAAGGTCGCTGGTTCGAGTCCTGGCTGGGTCAGTTGGCATTTCTGTGTAGAGTTTGCATGTTCTCCCCGTGTTGGCATGGGTTTCCTCCGGTTCTCCCACAGTCCAAAGACATGCGCAATAGGTGAATTGAATAAACTAAATTGGCCTTAGTGTATGAGTGTGTGAATGTGAGTGTATGGGTGTTTCCCTGTATTGGGTTGCAGCTGGAAGGGCATCTGCAGTTTAAAACATGCTGTGCATTCCGCTGTGGAGACCCCTAATAAATAAATGACTAAGCCTAAAGAAAATGTATGAATGAATAATATGGTAATAGATTCCTAGCCGAAATGATTGTCAGGGCTGTCAAATGTAGGAGAAAATCATCAAAAATGCTTATGGCGGCTGGAAATTAAAAAAAGAAATGCTGGCAGGGAAAGAGTTAACAGCACTGAAGCCCATTGTCTGCACAATAATGATCTTCCTTTATGTTCCAGAGCAGGAAAAAGCACACTGGGATGACCTGAGGCCGAGTAAATGATGACATACTCTTAGATGACTGAGAACTAAACACAATGAGGTTAGTATGATGTCACAGACTCCACAACTTGCCAAGCGCCTCAGAGTTTGGAACAAAAGCCAGTTTTTGACTTCACCCGAGGCTCATCAACATGCCCCCATTCTCAATCAGGTCAGGCTGATATGAAAAAAAAACAGTGTACACTGTGTGCCCGATGGACATGCATATATGAAATAATAACAAGGCCAAGATGACAATAGTGTGTGACATACTGTGAGGGTAAACAAAATGCTTTGAGCCCTCACTGGCTCAGACTGGTTTTGCCTAAAAGCTTAGCTAACTTCAAAACAGGCTGAACAATTCATGGATTTTGACAGGTCTGAATAGAAGTTTAACAATATTATAATTATAATATGAGCCAGTTGAATGCTTGATTCTGATTGGCTGTTGAACATTTTTGTTTTGTTTTAATAACTAATTTCTAATAATCAATTTCTTTTGTGTTTGTCCTGATGACAGGACATAATATTTGACTTGCTATTTTGTAAGATACTGTAGTATTCAGCTTAAAGTCAGATTTAAATGCTTAACTATAGGTTTATTAGATTAACTCGATAAGGTTAATTAGGCCACTGGACCACTTTGTTTTATAGCCAATCAAAAAATAATCATTTCTGAAGAGACTAAAATATCGAACCTATTTTCTTTCATGTAAAAATTGCTTTTAAGTCAGTCAGACTAAAAGAAATTGTAATAGTTTTATTTTCAATCTATATGAAACATCCAGGTGGTTATTGACTTTGTGTCAGAGTTTACCAGTGATTATAAGCAATCTTGTTTTTTGTTTTTTTTTATTGGGTTTTAACAATACAATCGTATTAATAACCATAACATTGGAAGACATCAAGTACAATAATAAACAAGGAAATTAAAAAAATAAAATAAAATAAAAGGTCAGTTGGTGTTTGCATGTTCTCTCCATGTTCGTGTGGGTTTCCTCCGGGTGCTCCAGTTTCCCCCACAGTCCAAAGACATGCGCTATAAATGAATTGGGTAAGCTGAATTGGCCGCAGTCTATGTGTGTGAATGAGAGTGTTTGGGTGTTTCCCAGTAATGGGTTGCAGTTGCAAGGGCATCCGCTGCGTAAAACATATGCTGGGTCTGTTGGCATTTCTGTGTGGAGTTTGCATGTTCTCCCCGTGTTGGTGTGGGTTTCCTCCGGGTGCTCCGGTTTCCCCCACAGTTCAAACACATGCGCTATAGGTGAATTGAATACGCTAAATTGGCCATAATGTGTATGGGTGTTTCCCAGTGTTGAGTTCCAGCTGGAAGGTCATCCACTGCGTAAAACGTGCTGGATAAGTTGGCGGTTCATTCCGCTGTGGCAACCCCTGATTAATAAAGGGAAAAAGCCGAAAAGAGAATGAATGAATGAATGAATGAATGAAGAAAATTTACATTTGTGAATATAATATTTGCCCATTAAAAGAAATAAATTGCCTATAGATTCTGTAGTTTGACATTAGAAAAGTAATAAATTATATCCCACATGGAAAATTCAATGTTAAGCATACAGTGCTCAGCATATATGAGTACACCCATTTTGAAAATGAATATTTTTATCCTTTTCTCAGTGATTATGTGTAATATATATTGGTGCATTTGAACAAAACAGATTTATTAAACAGATATATTTATTAAAATAATATTTTAGTCACAGAACATCTTTAGAAATGGAAAATGTCAACAAAATTGTATATATTTTTTGGTTTCTTTTGATTTTTGCTATTTTTGAAATTTTTATTTAATATTTTTCTCTAACTTATACATTTGGGCTACTAATTTTTGAACCATTATCGTAAGTTATTTTGTTAGATAAGCTCCAGATTTGGCTTCAGTACTGACTAAACTATTGTATATGCACAAATATAATATTGTAAAGTATCCTATAGAAAATATGAGTTTATTTGAGAGATTTGTGGGGGGGGGGGGGGGGGGTGTACTCATATATGCTGAGCACTGTACATTTTGATGTAAAAACCCCGATAAATCAGACCAAAACACTTTAACATGGGCAATTGACAAAAAGATGATCAATCAATTTAATACTTGAGTTACAAAAAAAAACAATTTAAATTAGGATTACCAAATTTAGATACAGGTGGCGCAGTGGGTAGCCCTGTCGCCTCACAGCAAGAAGGTCGCTGGTTCGATCCTCAGCTATGTCAGTTGGCATTTCTGTGTGGAGTTTGCATGTTCTCTCTATGTCTGTGTGGGTTTCCTCTAGGTGCTCCGGTTTCTCCCACAGTCCAAAGATATGCGTGAAATTGGGTGATTATGTAAATTATAGGTGAACTACAACAGCTATAGGTGAATTGGGTAAGCTAAATTGTCCGTAGTGTATGTGTGTGAATGAGAATGTATGGGTGTTTCCCAGTGATGGGTTGCAGCTGAAAGGGCATCCGCTATGTAAATCATATGATGGATAAGTTGGCGGTTCATTCCGCTGTAGTGGCCCCAGATTAATAAAGGGACTAAGCTGAAAAGAAAATGAATAAAAGAATATTACACTCTAAGAAAAAAATGGTACAATGTTGCACCAAAAAAGGTACAAACCCTTGTCACTGGGACAGTACCTTTTTATAGAACAGAATTGTACCTTAAGACAAAGAAACAAACTTGTGCCATTGTAGTTTGTAGCTTTAAGGACATGATTTGTACCATGGAAAACCAAAATGTACTTTTGGTTTTAAGAACCTGCAGATACAATATTGTGCCTTCATCAAAGGTACAAATCTGATCCATGAAGGCACCACTACAGTGACAAGACACTTTGTACCTTAACAGTGCCAAATGTGTTCCTTAAAGAACTATTTAAAGGCATTTTGCTTTATCCAAAATGCGTCAATTTATTTTCAGTAAATATAAAATATCAAATACATTTTTAAACAATGTTTTGAAAAAAGTTTTTTGTGTAGGTGCACCTTTACAATTTACAATAAAGAATAAAAAATACTTTAACAAATTGAAAGATCTATAACATTCGCTAAACATTTCACAGCACTTTTCACAAAAATGTTACAGAAACACATTCTCCCATCTACAATATAAATCATTTTTTTTCTCCAATTTTGACACAATACCTTTTTAATCACTTAAAAGTTCATTTAATTTACTTAATATTAAAATAGAAATAGAATTATGCAAAAGTGTTGTCATGAGATATGCACAATGTCTGATTAGTTTTACAATACTTATATGTCTGCATGACCACTTTGTATATGCAGGACTTTAGCCAGTTCACGTGCGTAGAGGAAAGCAAACACCAAAATGTGCGGATATCAATAATGAAACTGTATCTGTCAGAAAATGCTTACCAAATGTTTATTAAAAATGCCTTAAATGTTTAGTTTACAATACCTTTAGTTTAGTTTTACCAGTTGTTTTGTATTATAGAGCTTAATAATTAATGTTTATGAGTTTAAATGATGATTCTTGTTTTAATATGGAAATTATTCATAAATCACTTTGCCTTTCCAGTAATATTTATTTTTATAGATATTGTAATAAAAGAGTTGTCCAATACTTACGTATTGTTTTTTATAAGAACAATTGTGTACCTTTATTTCAATTGTACCATAAATAGTACAGAACAGCATCATAAGAGCTCTTTTATGTACCATATAAGGTACAACTTTTACAAAGGTACAAAACTGTTCCTCAAGGAACATTATTTGGTCAGTGCCAATAACCTAGTGGTTAAGTGCGCCGACATATAGCACCATGGTGACCCGAGTTCGATTCCTGGCTTGAGGTCCTTTGCTGACCCTTCCTCCTCTGTTTGCAATACTTTCCTGTCTACAACCTCTACTGTCCTTTCCAAATAAAGTTTATATATATAAATATATATGAAAAGGCAATGGCGCAGTAGGTAGTGCTGGTAGTGCCTCACAGCAAGAAGGTCGCTGGGTCGCAAGTTCGAGCCTCGGCTGGGTCAGTTGGCGTTTCTGTGTGGAGTTTGCATGTTCTCCCTGCGTTCGCGTGGGTTTCCTCCGGGTGCTCCGGTTTCCCCCACAGTCCAAAGACATGCAGTATAAGTGAATTGGGTAGGCTAAATTGTCCATAGTGTATGAGTGTGTGTGAATGTTTCCCAGAGATGGGTTGCGGCTGGAAGGGCATCCACTGCGTAAAACACATGCTGGATAAGTTGGCGGTTCATTCCACTGTGGCGACCCCAGATTGGTGAAGGGATTAAGCCGAAAAGAAAATGAATGAATGAATATTTATAAAAAAAGGAACATTATTTGTACCACCATGTACCTTTTTCTCTGAGAGTGTAGGTCAAATGACTGCACATTAAATTAACGAGTCTCGAGGGGATAGCTTTGATAAATTCTTTAAATTTAACAAGAAAATTTAATTTAGATAAACATGATTCATATGAATAAATCCTTAAAGATGAATGAAACAAATCACTTACATAAACCAATCCATGTTCCAACCATTTCTCCACAGATGAACTCTTTCCTTTAACAGTAATCAATTCGTTATTCCAAATTTTCATTCTGTGAGGAGAAATTATGCACAAAGCAAAGTTTCCAAACCTAAAACAATTGCAAGTCAAAAGAAACTTGTGACCAGCCACCATTCTTAAAGATACTGTGTGGAATAAAAACACCCCATAATGAATCAGGGTCAATTGCTTATTTTTTCACCCACTTAATTTTGAATGTATTGTTCATAACTGTAATCTAATATCTCAAACCTCCATTGGATTTCTTCTCGGCCAATACTGATTTTTTGAGCTGATGAGAAATCTTGTTTGTAGATTGTAAAAACAAATGACGCAGGTTCGGCTGGCAGATACTGTCACCTGCTGGCTAGAACTAGTCTTGGTCGTTTAAGTGTTTCAACAATGGACGTTCTCGTTGCATAGCAGCAGATACAGGAACATGCTATTTGAAACCAAGCGGATATTTGATCATTGGGAAAAGCACACACACGTCATTACTCCATTTAACAACACACTCAATTTAGGTCATCGCGTTTTTCTTTATATATTGATGTTAAAATGATAAACAAACCCTTTTCTAGGAGGAGTTCGTGAGTGAATAAGCGTAACATGTTTTAAAGGAAAACTTCCACGCATCCGCAATACTTTACACTTAAATCTATAGTGAATGAATCTATTTAGTGAATTCAGATGATTCAGATTGATTCAGATGTCTGAGGTGAACAACACACAATAGAGTTTTGACTTGTTTACGCGTGGTTATAATCAGTCAACAGCCTTGTATGGGGTTCGTGGACTACTGGGGGCCGCAAGGGAGTGCTATAGTGGGTCCGTGGAAATGCATGTTTGAAGAAACGCATAAATATTTAATAAATAATATATGAATAATATAATATTAATAATCAAGCTAATCATTTTATTATGATATAAACATGTTTATAGGTATAAAAATAAAATACATTTGATTCGTATAATCTAATTCTAAATTAATTAATAGATTAGATTAGATTAAATTAGATAAGATTCAACTTTATTATCATAACACATGTACAAGGCAATGAAATGCGTTTAGGTCTAACCAGGAGTGCAATAGCAGCAAGTGCAGGATACAGGTATAAGTTATAAAGTGAAATTATAGAAAAACAATAGAGGTATGTACAGATGAATGTACTATGAACATTATATACAGGTTGTATTAGCTATGAACAGAGATTTACAATAGATCAATATATAGGTTGCTATTAATAATCAGAGGTATGCAGTCAGAGAGATATGAACATAATTACAAATGTATATGTGCAGTGGATATGTAGGCTACAATTCAAGATATAATGATACAACATATTAATAGGCTCATGATTCAAATAAATGATACAAATTAAAATAAAATAATATTTAATTAAGTCAAAAAACATAGAAGTTATATTAAATAAATACAATTTATGAATAAAATAAGTAAATAAATTAGGCTACTAGATAAAACGCATAAATAAAGTATGAGTTGCAGTAACGTCACTTAATAAATTACTTAAAGATTTCCAAATAATAACTAATAATTAGATTTTTTACATGAATTAAATTTAGTATAATATTAATTCAGGGTGACACAGTGACTCAGTGGTTAGCATTGTCGCCTCACAGCAAAAAGGTCGCTGGTTCGAGTCTCAGCTGGGTCAGTTGCCATTTCTGTGTGGAGTTTGCATGTTCTCCCTGTGTACAAACACATGCGATGTAGGTGAATTGAGTAAGCTAAACTGACCGTAGTGTGTGGATTAATGTTTGTGGATGTTTTCCACAGTGGCTTAGTGGTTAGCACTGTGGCCTCACAGCAAGAAGGTTCAAGTACTGGCTGGGTCAGTTGGAATTTCTGTGTAGAATTTGCATGTTCTGCCCGTGTTGGCGTGGGTTTCCTCCGGGTGCTCCGGTTTCCCCCACAGTCCAAATACATGCGCTATAGGTGAATTGAATACACTAAATTGTATGTGTGTGAATGAGTGTGTATGGATGTTTACCAGTACTGGGTTGCAGATGGAAGGCTATCTGCTGTGTAAAACCTGTGCTGGATAAATTGGCGGTTCATTCTGCTGTGGCGACCCCTGATGAATAAAGGAATAAGCTGAAGGAAAATGAATGAATGAATGAATTAACATATTAATAGGCTCATGATTCAAATAAATGATACAAATTAAAATAAAATAATATTTAATTAAGTCAAAAAACATACAAGTGATATTAAATAAATACAATTTATGAATAAAATAAGTAAATAAATAAGGGTACTGGATAAAATGCATAAATAAAGTATGAGTTGCAGTAACGTCACTCAATAAATTACTTAAAGATTTCCAAATAATAACTTAGACATGAATTAAATAATAATTTAGACAGGAATTTATAATTTTTTTCCATTAATTAAATTTAGCATATTATTAGTTCAGGGCGACATGGTGGCTCAGTGCACAGCAAAAGGGTCGCTGGTTCAAGTCTCGGCTGGGTCAGTTGGCATTTCTGTGTGGAGTTTGCATGTTCTCACCGTGTTCAAACACATGCGCTTTAGGTGAATTGATTAAGCTAAACTGGCCATAGTGTGTGGATGAGTGTTTATGGATGTTTCCCAGTTCTGGGTTGCAGCTGGAAGGGCATCTGCTGCGTAAAACATATGCTGGAATAGTTGGTGGTTCATTCCGCTGTGGCGACTTCTGATGAATAGGGACTAAGCCGAAGGAAAATTAATGAATTAACATATTGATAGGCTTATGATGGGGTGACGCAGTGGCGCAGTAGGTAGTGCTGTCGCCTGACAGCAAGAAGGTCGCTGGTTCGAGCCTCGGCTGGGTCAGTTGGCGTTTCTGTGTGGAGTTTGCATGTTCTCCCTGTGTCCAAACACATGCGCTACAGGCGAATTGAATAAGCTAAACTGACCGTAGTGTGTGGATGAGTGTTTATGGATGTTTCCCATGGTGGCTTAGTAGTTAGCACTGTGGCCTCGAGTATTATTTGATAATATTTGATTAGGTAAAAAAACATACAAGTGATATTGAATAAATACAATTTATGAATAAAATAAGTAAATAAATTAGGCTACTTGGTAAAACGCATAAATAAAGTATTGAGTTGCAGTAACGTCACTTAATAAATTACTTAAAGATTTCCAAATAATAACTTAGACATGAATTAAATAATAATTTACACAGGAATTTATCATTTTTTCCATTAATTAAATTTAGTATAATATTAGTTCAAGGCGACATGGTGGCTCAGTGCACAGCAAAAAGGTCGCTGGTTCAAGTCTCGGCTGGGTCAGTTGGCATTTCTGTGTGGAGTTTGCATGTTCTCATGTCCAAACACATGCGCTGTAGGTGAATTGATTAAGCTAAACTGGCCATAGTGTGTGGATGAGTGTTTATGGATGTTTCCCAGTACTGGGTTGCAGCTGGAAGGGCATCTGCTGTGTAAAACATATGCTGGATTAGTTGGCGGTTCATTTCGCTGTGGCGACCCCTGATGAATAGGGACTAAGCCGAAGGAAAATGAATTAATGAATTAACATATTGATAGGCTTATGATGGGGCGAAACAGTGGCGCAGTAGGTAGCGCTGTCGCCTCACAGCAAGAAGGTAGCTGGTTCGAGCCTCGGCTGGGTCAGTTGGCATTTCTGTGTGGAGTTTGCATGTTCTCCCTGTGTCCAAACACATGCGCTATAGGTGAATTGAATAAGCTAAACTGACCGTAGTGTGTGGATGAGTGTTTATGGATGTTTCCCACGGTGGCTTAGTGGTTAACACTGTGGCCTCGAGTAATATTTGATAATATTTAAGTAAAAAACATACAAGTGATATTAAATAAATACAATTTATGAATAAAACAAGTAAATAAATTAGGCTACTTGGTAAAACGCATAAATAAAGTATGAGTTGCAGTAATGTCACTTAATAAATTACTTAAAGATTTCCAAATAATAACTAAGACATGAATTAAATATTTTTTTTACATGAATTAAATTTAGTATAATATAAATTCAAGTAAAATGTTACTCTTTAATCAAGTAACTATAAAGATATACCTTTCACATTTTAGTATGGTTCTCCATCTCATCATATTTGCGGTTCTGTAACCTTAAAGCGTCTAAAAGACTGAAACCCGTGAGCTCCACTTCAATAACTATCGGATTCACATTCCTCATTTAAAAAAAACTAGTCAATTCTGTTCGAAAACTTCCCCGACCAATCAGCAGCGAGCTTCTCGGTCTAGCTCCGCCCCATTCCTACTCTTTTCTTCACAGGCAGAGCAGAGCGCGAGTCTGTCGCATATTATTCAATCCACATCATCATCTTCTTCACCATCCTCCTCCTCCTCATCATGAACCGAATGATAGCAGACGTGATGTTTCGAGCCTCTCAAGGAAATGGTTAGAAGAATTATTCAGGAGTGCGAAACAATAAGATCTTCAAAGCATGCCTTTGTTGCATGTGCCTTAAAGTTGAGTTGCACCCGTGCTGCATTTTTCTGATACATTGTGGCATTGATACGGACTGTGAATTTTAAGCTGCACTCATGCTGCATTGACAGTCGGTGGTGCTCTGGCTGAAGGCGAACAGCAGTGAACCCTCCCGTTCACCGGCGACCGCATACCGATTCAGCGCGCACAATGGCCGGACGCCGCGGTTGCGTGAATTCGCTATGGTCGGGGAGCGAGCGTGTGCGTATTGGAGAGCGACTAAAAGCGACTCTGGCCGGGATAATGGAACTGGATCTCCTCAGGGGTCGACAGCTGGAGATGGTGGACGCGGTGCTGGACGCGAATGGACCTCCAGATCACAACGGGGAAGCACCGGAGCGCGCCGCCGAGGATGGCACCGCAACCTCCCGCGGGCAACAGGTCAGTGGGGACGTGGGAAAATTAATACTCAACATGTTCCTTGTCATTTGATTTATTTATTTATCTTTTAACTTTGATGTGCGCGTCGAGGTGGATCCCCCGCTGGTGGCACCTGCTCGGGTTGCGTGACCTGTACAGGACGCGGCTGTGTTTACATTTCAGAATCACAGCACACACCTTTTTTCCTTCTACTTTAACGCGTGTCAAGGTTGAGTTGGAGTGCACTGCTATTTTAGGCCACTGCACACACAATGCATGTTGATTGCGCCATTGGAAAATACAGAATACCGTATATAGTGGCATCCTATGGAAATCATGTGGGTTGTGAGTGTTACTGTGGGGTAAGCTGTGCCATTTTGATGAAGTTGGTAAGGAGAAATGAGACTAAATTATTCCTAGTTAAATGTCAGGATGTTTACTGTGTGCTATAATGGGAAGGGGTCTTTGGAAAATATGAAAGATTATTTTTTTATATAAAATAGTCGATGTAAAATGTTAAGGATAAGTTGAATCTGTTGAATTGGACATTGTGGAATTGATCATAACTAGCTATTTATATTTTACTGTAATTTTATTGTCTCATTTTGTCAAAACTAGCTAAAAAAAGTTTGATATTCATGAAAATGTGTTTATACACTGTGAAAAATGCTGGGTTTAACACAATCGATTTGTGTTGGGACAACTTGAAGGAATTAAGTTAACTTATTATTATTATAATTATTATTATTATTTATTTTTTTATTTTTTTTATTTTTTTACCAATTTAAGTGAATTCAACATAAAACAATTTAGTTGTCCCCAAAATAAACTCAAGAATCCTGTTGTTTTAGGTAAATTTTTCAAGTAGTTTGAACTAGGGCTGCACACTACAGGGCCGGCCCTCTACATTTAAGGGCCCTAAGCAGAATAATGTTAGGGCCCCTACCTTGCTCTAAATACACTCTAGAAAACGTTGAGTTATTTATTTAACCCAATGGTTGAGTTAAAAATATTTGGTGCTATGTTGGAATATTATTTCTTAATAACTCAACCAGTTAGGTTAAATATTTAGTGCTTTTTGGGGTTATTTTTAACCTTTGTTGGGTTATTTATTAATAACTCAACCAGTTAGGTTAAATATTTGGTGCTTTTTTGGGTTATTTTTAACCTTTATGGGGTTATTTATTTAATAACTCAACCAGTTAGGTTAAATATTTGGTGCTTTTTTGGGTTATTTTCAATCTTTATTGGGTTATTTATTTAATAACTCAACCAGTTAGGTTAAATATTTGGTGCTTTGTTGGGTTATTTTTAACCTTTATTGGGTTATTTATTTAATAACTCAACCAGATGGGTTAAAATTTTAGAATTTTAACATTCAACTGATTTAACTGACACAGGACAGCTGTATTAATATGCGTACATAATGTTGGTTTTGCGTTATAAAGTTTACTTAAGCAATAACGCAATAATATTGTTATTTTTTTAATCAAATTACCTCTCCGTGTCGTGATTTTTATATCCGCTTCACCAGCACTGTTATTATAAAAAATAATAATATTAAATTATATAGCACAATGCATTGGGTTAAGATAACCCATAGTTGGGAAGGTGGGTTATATGTTGGAGTATTTTTAACTCAACTATTTTAACTGAGTAGCGCAGTATTGCCATTGCCGGCCCACAATGACTTTATTGCTTATTAAATACAATCAATGAAACAGAAAAGTAAAGCCTGATTTCTTCTACTAAATAACTCTCTGAATGATTTGGACATTTTAAAACAGCACTGTTTTTGTCAACAACCAGCATCAAAAATGGAGAATTAAACAAGTTTTATTAAAGGGGCCAGTGATTCCTATGTGTCCTTCTGGAGTGTTTAAAATTCTATTAATTTAGCAAACAAATTGAAGATTGAAAATGCATTACTTAGTAATAAATTATAAATTCGGAACTCATTAAAAACTCAAAGACAAACACAAAACAATTAACATTAATGCACATAAATCAATAAGCAAATATTATAAAGTTAATGTGAAAAAATATTAATATAAAAAACATAAGAAAAAGGGAAGCAACAAATACTGGGTTCATGTTAATACCCAAACACAAACTTTATTATTCCCTTCAGTCTCCTTTCGTGTTCCTTGCAATTGAGATGCAGGGCTTGTATTAAACTTTGATTAATTCAATTAGGACATAACTTTTTTTATTACCGTATTAACATGTAAAACGTAGACAACGTTTATTCATCTGAAATTGCCTATTTTTGATAAATGTGCTACTAGATTATGTCTTTACTATCATCATTAACACTTAAAAGCGATGCTAAAAATGATTTTCAAAACCCTCAGTTTTTTTATGCCTGAGGAATAGCGTTAGTTTCATTATATTTTCATGTTCCAATTTCCAAAATAAATCAGGTATACAGTTGAAACCAGAAGTTTACATACACTCTAAAAAAAGAAACAAAACCATTTTTTTTTTTTAAATGTCTGATGGTAAATCATAAGTCTGTTAGGATTACCTAAATCATTTACATTTGCTAAATGCCAGAATAATGAGAGAATTTTTTTTTGAGAATTTTTTATTAATTTCTAGACAGTCAAAAGTTTACCTACATTTCCTTGGTATTTTTGTTAGCTTTGCTTTTAAACTGTATAACTTTGGTCAAATGTTTTGCCTTCCACGAGCTTCTCACAATAGTTTGAAGGAATTTTGGCCTATTCCTCTTTACAGAATTGGTGTAACTGAGTCAGATTTGTAGGCTGTCTTGCTCACACAAGCTTTTTCAACTCTGCCCACTAATTTTCTATAGGATTGAGAACAGGGCTTTGTGATGGCCACTCCAAAACATTCACTCTGTAGTCCTTAAAGCACATTTTAACTAATTTGGCAGTATGCTTAGGGTCATGGTCTGTTTGGAAGACCTATTTGTGGCCAAGTTTTAATTTCCTGGCTGATGTCTTGAGATTTTGCTTCAGTATTTCTACATAATGTTCTTTCTTCATGATGCCATCTATGCTGTGAAGTGGACCAGTCCCTCCTGCCGCAAAACAGCCCCACAACATGATGCTGCCGCCCCCATACTTCACAGTTGAGATGGTGTTCATAGGCTTGTAAGCTTTCTCCTTTGTCCTCCAAATGTAACACTGGTCATTATGGCCAAACAGTTCAATCTTAGTTCCATCAGACCACAGGACATGTCTCCAAAAATTATTCTTTTTCCCAGTGTATTTTAGCAAATTCTAATCTGGCTTTTTTGTTGATTCTGGCTTGTTTATTTCCCCATGTTCTCACACAAGAAAGCAGTGTGTTTGAGGTTTTCCTTAAATACTATTCTACAGTCGTGCCTCCAATTAACTCAAATGTTGTCAATTAGCCAATCAGAAACTTCCAAAACCTTGACACCATCATCTGAGCTTTTTCAGAGGCATAATAATCTTATTGTATGTAAACTTGACTTTCAAGAAAAGTTAGAACAATTTCTCAAAATCTCTCTCTCTCATTATTCTGCTATTAAGCTTAACAGAAACAAATCTGACAATCCTAACTTACCTAAAAGAGAAAGTTTAGTCACATTAACATCTGACTTTTTAAAAAATGGTTATGTGCCTTTTTATACAGTGTATGCAAACTTCTGGTTTCAACTGTTTATGGTAATGGGGCAGGCAGTGACTCAAAAGCCATTGCTGTGTCTGTGCACAGATTTGCGTTTTTGTGGTGAACGGTCAGTCTCGCAGGTTATCTTGGAAGGACAAACTCGGACCATGAGAACACAGAAAGTATCTGAGAAATGAGATGTTGCAAGCTTCCTGTTGATCATGTGACCTTCACACGAGAACAATTTAAACTTTAAAAAATTATGATTTTTTCTCTTCAGTGAAAATGTATAAATATTTAAGCACTAAAGCACTGTCAATGAAGATAATTTGTAAAATGCAAATAAAAACGATTTCAGCAAGGAAACGGCTCGCACCACTATTGGGTTGTGGGGGCCCCCTAGTGGCGGCGAGGCCCTAAGCAGCCGCTTGGTTTGCTTCTAGGGAAGGCTGGCTCTGGCACAATATATCGTTTTAGCATCATCGCAATGTGATCATTCGCAATAGTCACATCGCAGGATATAAGCAATGTTGAGTTTGTATATAAAGTAGGCCTACTAAGTACTACTAAGTAGGCCTATATAACTAAAACATATGATTATTTCCAAGGGTGGCTCAGTGGCGTGGTTGGTAGCGCTGTTGCCTCACAGCAAAAAGTTAGCTGGGTCAGTTGGCATTTCTGTGTGGAGGTTGCATGTTTCCCTCTATGTTGGTGTGGGTTTCCTCCGGGTGCTCTGGTTTTCCCTACAGTCCAAAGACATGTGCTGTAGGTGAATTGGGTAAGCTAAATTGTTCGTAGTGTAAGTGTGTGCATGGGAGTGTGTGGGTGTTTCCCAGTACTGGGTTGCAGCTGGAAGGGCATTCGCTGTGTAAAACATATGCTGGATAAGTTGGCGGTTCATTCCGCTGTGGCGACCCCAGATTAATAAAAGGACTAAGCCAAAAAGAAAATGAATGAATGAATGAATGATTATTTCTTGAGCCTTATTACAAAAATGAAATGCAAAGAAAAACAGCTGATTTTCTTATAAAACTGCAGAAAGCCAGTAAACTTCCAGGAAAACATGTAGATATTTCTTTTCCCAAAATCATTTACATATCGGAAATCTGAAGTCCTTTCTTTTTGGTGGAAATAATCCACATATTATTTTTATATAAGGGTGGCATGGTGGCTTAGTGGTTAGCACTGTCGCCTCACAGTAAGAAGGTCGCTAGTAGGCATTTCTGTGTGGAGTTTGCATGTTCTCCCCGTGTTGGCGTGGGCTTCCTCCGCGGGCTCCGGTTTCCCCCACAGTCCAAAGACATGCGCTATAGATGAATTGGATGAACTAAATTGGCTGCAGTGCTGCGTTGCGGCTGGAAGGGCATCCGCTGCATAAAATATATGCTGGAATAGTTGGCGGTTCATTCTGTTGTGGCAACTCCTGATAAATAAGGGACTAAGCTGAAGGAAAATGAATGAATAAATTTTTTTTATATGTTTCTAGTCCAATAATTTTCAATAATGAAGCATTTGCAGCCAAAACGGATATATCCCCTTATAAATTGTGCATTATATATTTACCCACACTGTAAAACCCAACAGTCAACTTTATTAAATGAAATGAGTGTAGTTACCTCAAAATTTACTGTCCAAAATTTACAAAATTTAATTCTACTCATTTAAAAAGAGTTTTGAACTTAGTGTTGAAGGTAATGAGTTAATTAAATACCTCATTACTTCAACTTAAATGGATTAAATTCACAGTACTCATATAGATTAGTTTTTAACTCAAATGGTTTGTAGCAATCGGTTTCCTAAAATGGTTTGAGTTGCCTTAAGTAACTTATTGGGTTTACAGTACTCAGCTGGTTTGAGTTCTCTTCATTTATTGGATTTTACTTTGCTCAAATTGCTTCGTTTACTCAAATGTATTAAGTTCACAGTACTCATTGGGATTAGTTTTTAAGCTTAAATGTTTTGTTTCAATCGGTTTCCTCAAATGGTTTGAGTTACCTTAACTTTTGGAGTTTTACAGTGCACTGACACATCTAACCCCATTATCAATCACCGGTCTCTTCATACCAAAGGTTGACAGCTACATTATTAATAATTCATTCATTTTCTTTTCGGCTTAGTCTCTTTATTAATCCGGGGTCGCCACAGCGGAATGAACCGCCAACTTATCCGGCACATGCTTTATGCAGCGGATGCCCTTCCAGCTGCAACCCATCTCTGGGAAACATCCATACACACTTATTCACACTCATACAGACAATTTAGCCTACCCAATTCACCTGTACCGCATGTCTTTGGACTATGGGGGAATCCGGAGCACCCGGAGGAAACCCACGCGAATGCAGGGAGAACATGCAAACTCCACACAGAAATGCCAACTGACCCAGCCGAGGCTCGAACCAGCGACCTTCTTGCTGTGAGGCGACAGCACTACCTACTGCGCCACTGCATCACCCCAGATTATTAATAATAAAGTTCTACAATATAAAATAATCAGAAAGTACACCACAAATACATCATTCATTCATTTTCTTTTCGGCTTAGTCCCTTTATTAATCCGGGGTCGCCACAGCGGAATGAACTGCCAACTTATCCAGCACATGTTTTACGCCGCGGATGCCCTTCCAGCTGCAACCCATCTCTGAGAAACATCCATACACATTCATACACTATGGACAATTTAGCTTACCCAATTCACCTGTACCACATGTCTTTGGACTGTGGGGAAAACCGGAGCACCCGGAGGAAACTCACACGAACGCAGGAAGAACATGCAAACTCCACACAGAAACACCAACTGACCCAGCCGAGGCTCGAACCAGCGACCTTCTTGCTGTGAGGCGACAGCACTACCTACTGCGTCACTGCGTCGCCAAAAATACATCAGTTACAGAAATAATTTTGTCACAATCATTTTTTCCAGCTGTTTCACAAAAACAGCCAATCAGAATCCAATCACTGAAGGTGGCAGACAGCAAAACCGAAGTGCATGTTTATAATAAGCAGAATGATGACGTATAGTTATCTTTCTTTAATTACAAAATGTTGATGTGTCATGGTGATGTTTTAGTCCCGTGGACACCAAACAGGTGTGGTTCAGGTGTGTGCGTGTAATGGGAGAAGGTGGAAAGTGAGAGTAGGCCTATGTAAGAGACTATAGAAGCTATAGATTGTGTGTCTTATATAATGGACAGCAAAGCCCACAAATATGAAACACGTTTAATTGTGGAAAGTAGCTCATCAATTATTTCTCAAGTTCCTCGTTTATTATAGGTCATTTATATAATTATCCGGGCTAGCATCTCTGAGATCAAAGCCATGTGATTAAGAGCCCTCGCTTTCACAGCGCACAAAAGTGTTTTCGCAAATTTCAGAAAGGCTTTTAAAGGACACTTTACAAGTCCAGCGAAACGCATGCATGAGAAGCAGCAATATGTATCATGAGACAAAAAGTATTAGTCATCATCAGGGCAATGTTGTTGGCTCTCCACCTACGCCACTTCCATTTGCATAAACACCACATGGAGAAATGTTTCTGTTGTCGGCGTCACAGATATCACCTCTCCTGCTGCCCGCTGAGGGAGAGATAAAAAGAGCGGATGGAGGGAAATGGACAGAGAGGTGGAGAACGGGGGTGTGCCATGCAGAGCGACTGATATGTTAACCCCTCGCTAGGATAGACTGCAGTATCCGGTTGCATCTCTAACATGGATATTAGTGCTGCATCGTATTGGAAACATCTAACACTGCGATATTTTCTCAGTCTGCGATATACAGCGGGGAAAATAAGTGTTGAACATGTCATGTTTTTTCCTGGGAATATTTCTGAAGGAGCTGTTGACATGGAGTTAAACCAGATTTGGGTAAAAACCCAAACAATACAAACATAAACATTAAACAAAACAACAAATCTGAAAAATTAATTATGTGTAATAAAAATAAAATGACAAGGAGAAAGTGCTGAACTACTGCAATGTGTTTAAGACTTTATATAAAAGGCTCCTTAATGATGGCAGCCTAAAGACGCCTCTCATATGGAGAATGAAGTCACATGCATTGCTCAGGTGTGAGTTTGTCACAGACTTCAACAGCGTTGATGGTTCTGTGGGTATCGACTATCAAATCTGATCTTTAATTTGTATTTTTTATTGGATTCATATCAGGTGATTGGCTGGGCCATTCTACAGCTTGATTTTCTTTCTCTGAAAGCATTTGGGAGTTTCCTTGGCTGTGTTTTGGATCATTGTCTTGTTAAAATGTCCACCCTGGTTTCATCTTCATCATCCTGCTAATGTAGATGTTGGACTGTTGCTAATATACACTTACAATGAGGAAGGGCAATGAGAGGCATGCTGAAGAACTACTGAGAGATTTCAGCTGCTGTCTGGGCTTTCACTGCCTTTCTTCACCTTCCGTTTTTCATGGGTTTAATACTTTTTCTCTCTGTCATTTTATTTTATTATGCATAACTTAATTTGTAAACTAATTAGATTTGTTTTCTTTGCATATATGGATTTCTTTGGTTATCAGCATCCGCTGAAAATTTCAAGTCAACCGCATCTTTAAGGCTTGTACACTCCGGGACGCTTTTTGTTTGCGTTTATCGTCAGCATTTTTCGAGATGTTTTTTCGGATTCCAACTTAAGCGATTTTCATTGGCGTCGAGCAGAAGAGTATGCAAAATCACTCTCAGAAGTTAGATGGCACTACACAACTTTAAGCTTCTTACACTGGCTCGCAACACAGACGAAGAAGACAGAAAGTTGACACTAAGGCCCAGTTTCACAAACAGGGCTTAGATTAAGCCAAGATAGGCCTTAGTTAAATTAGACTATTTAAGCCACATTTATAAAAATGGCCTTAGAAAAATATATTACTGGTGTGCACCTGGAGAAAAAAAATGACACTGATGTATTTTAATACATCTCACTGCAAGTTATTTTGAGTTGAGACAGCTCAAACATGCAATTTAGTCTTGATTAGCCTTAAACCTTGTTTGTGAAACCGGGGGTAAGTGTGCCACACGCCTGCTTTTGAGTGAAGGTCTCGGCCGTTAGATCGCCCCCTAGGGGCTGGCTGCAGTACAAGTCATAAAGCCCGCCTCCTCCGTGTTAATGAAGGAGACATGAGACCAAATTAAAAAATTAATTACACTTGCAATAAAATATTCCGAAAGATGGTTCTGGTCAGTTAAAGCACTGG
Organism: Danio kyathit; assembly: GCA_903798195.1. Classification (NCBI taxonomy): domain Eukaryota; kingdom Metazoa; phylum Chordata; class Actinopteri; order Cypriniformes; family Danionidae; genus Danio; species Danio kyathit. The sequence goes on along the minus strand of LR812532.1, from coordinate 53,630,795 downwards.
TTATCAGCTGATATAGGTGCAGATATTAATTTTTGTAAAGAGTATGTTTTGAGCAGTAATTTACTGCTGGGCGTGTCATCGTGATTGACAGCTGTGACTGACAGTTTCTCAAAGCAGACGTCGGAGCTAACTGAAGTGTTATTATTCCATTTCTGTGTTATTTTACCATGATAAAATGAGTTGCTCAGCAGTAAACTATAGTTTCTAACATACAGGGTCTGGTGGAACACTGTTTATTCGGTAAGGTCAGGGCTTTATCAGTTTGCTGATACACGCCTAACCACCCAGATAGCAAAATACACTCGGGCCAGTTCCGGCTAGACTCTCGCCTGCCGGAGACTTACCCCTCGGCCTGACTCCATCTGCTGTACCTACTTGGGCCGGATGCCTATGGACTCACTGCCCGATTCCGGTCCGAGTCAATCGGGCCAGATGCGGCGGCCGTTAGTGAGCTGACGCTGCCGCATCCGAGCCGGAATCGGCCCACGAGTAATGTGCGCTGTGGCCCAGAGCTGGCGCGATTAAATCTTCATTATATAAAACCTCACCTTTGTTAACGTTATTACAACCATTAGTGTTGATAAAACAGCAAACGCAGGCTACTATGTAAACGCAAAGTGTACATTAGTGAGCCTTTGTTATAGTGCAGAGTCTGCAGACACCGGCGGTCAAGTGAGAAGTTTGGGGGGCGTGGTTGATTTGATGTACAAGCGTTTGGTTGGAAGTTCGATTCCGCAGCTCCTCCTCTGGCTCCATCAGGCAGTCCTTCTGCGCATGCCCAGGCTCCAATTTCAGCAGTCTTTTGCGACAGTTTGTGCCTGTCACAAGGCGTTTTTTCCTTCACAGCGTTTAATGGAAAATGGCGCTGTTGCGTCGTCCATATTTTATACAGTCATTGATTGACATGCGGTTGTTGCTAGATCGGATATGGTTGCTGCCGGAAGTTAATGAGAATAATTTATATTATTTATTAAATTTCCCATTTATTGTATTTTATTAACGTCTACCCCCATCCCAACCTTAAACCCAACCCTCACAGCAATGTAAAAACAATAGATGTACTAAGTATGGTTTATGCTATCAATTAAATTACCCAATAAATTTTATTTTTTAACGCCTACCCCCACCCCAACCGTCACAGCACTGTAAAAATATTAATTATTGTTATACAGTGTCATATCCGATCTAGACTTTACCTTGACATGCTTGTTGTTTAAGTTACTGGCGATTCGAACAAGCATGGATAGTTCAAGTAGCAGCTCCAGCTGTGGCGATGAAGAAATGATTATTGTTCACCAGTGCAATAAGCAGCTCCACGTTCATATCGCCTCTGGGCATCTTCTTCAGTGTGCGCTCGCATTGACAGTTTTGCACTTGAGCGCCTTCAAGTGCTGTTTACTGTAACTTCAGCAGCTCCGTGCACGTGAACAAACATTCCAATCTGATTGGTGGAGAAGGTTTTGATGCGGCGTGTCAAAACAAAAAAACGAGCATGAGGCGTTTCTTTAAAAATGACAGTTTTACGCCTGCCGTTTTGTGCGTTGGTGTGCACGATTACATTGCTGCCCTTTATTTAGTCACAAGGTTTTAAACGGTGACAGCAAATGAGAGCAAAAAGCATCTCGGTGTGAACGGGCCTTGAGAAATATGTTTTCTGAGAGAAATGGTGACGTGTTCAATACTTATTTTCCCCGCTGTATATTGCGATATGACTAACAGAGATCTGAACATCTCTATTTTTGAAGGAATTTACCAATTTAGATTGGGATGATTCTATAGATGTGCACATCTGCATTAAATCTAATAAACAAATTAAAAAATACAATAAAGAAGAAATTACAATTGAAATATTAAACAGTGAACAGTGTTTAATGGTTTTCCAAGGCTAACAGTATTCAGGTGCAGTAATTGAAGAATAAAAATAATAGTAATTCAACAATAATAGTAAATAAATATTCATTCAGTATCCTTTGGCCTAGTCTCTAATTTATCAGGGGTCGCCACAGCGGAAAGAACCGCCAACTTATCCAGCAAACACCCATACACACTCACATTCTCACAAGCACACACACTCATACACTACGGCCAATTTAGTTCATCCAATTCACCTGTAGTGCATATGTTTGGAAACCGGAGCATATGTTTTATACAGCGGATGTCCTTTCAGCTGGGAAACAACCATACACTCTAAAAAATGTTGAGTTATTTATTTAACCCAATGGTTGGGTTAAAAATATTGGGTGCTTTGCTGAGTAATTTTAACTTTTATTGGATTATTTAATAATAACTCAACCAGTTGGGTTAAATATTTGGTGCTTTGTTGGGTTATTTTAACCTTTATTGGGTTATTTATTTAATAACTCAACCACTTGGGTTAAAATTTTTGAATTTCAACAGTCAACTGATTTAACTGACACAGATTAGCTATAGGCGACGCAGTGGCGCAGTAGGTAGTGCTGTCGCCCCACAGCAAGAAGGTTGCTGGTTCAAGGCTTGGCTGGGTCAGTTGGCATTTCTGTGTGTGTTCGCTTGGGTTTTCTCCGAGTGCTGCGGTTTCCGTAGTGTATGTGTTCGAATGAGAGTCTATGGGTATTTCTCAGGGACAGGTTGCAGCTGGAAGGGCATCCGCTGCGTAAAACATGTGCTGGATAAGTTGGCGGTTCATTCCGCTGTGGCGACCCCAGATTAATAAAGGGACTAAGCCGAAAAGAAAATTAATGAATGAATGAAAGAACAGCTGTATTATTTTAAGTTTATTTAAGGTCTAATGCAATAATGTTGTTGTTTTTTTTATCAAATTACCTCTCCGTGTCGTGTGTTTTTTATCCGTTTCACCACCTTAATTGTTGATGATACAAACGCGCACTTCATGGGCGATCTATATTAAAAGGATGAAAGGTAAAAAGTAGGATGAATTAAGTGTCTGGAACTTAAAATGTAATGGAAATGAAGCATTTTCAATATTTTTGAAAACTGTATGTTATTTATTTACACAGCCATAATTATAAAATGAATAGTAGCACTAGTAATAGTAGCATTAGTAATATCAGAATGGGGGGAAAAAAATCACATTTAATCAAAATTTACATTTTAAATTATGAAATTTAAAATTAAATTTTATAACCCAATGCACTGGGTTAAAAATAACCCATAGTTGGGTTATATGTTGGGGTATTTTTAACCCAAGTATTTTAACTGAGTACACTCTCATTCACACACATACACTACGGACAATTTATCTTACCCAATTCACCTATAGCGCATGTCTACAAGAACACGGGGAGAACATGCAAACTCCACACATAAATGCCAACTGACCCAGCCTAGGCTTGAACCAGCAGCCTTCCTGCTGTGAGGCAACAGCACTACCCATTGTTATTTGTTATTAATGGTCTTAGGCCTGAATGCTTTTCAAATCCTCATACAGTCACAGGCCTCAAAATCCCATGCAAATGATGAATTATAATCCAGACTCAACGTTGCATATCCTGCGATGTGACTATTGCGAATGATCACATTGTGATATCAATGCTGAAACCATATATTGTGCAGCCCTAATGCATATAGGCTTTTTTATTGGAATAGTGCTTCCTCACCTTGCTATTATAAAATGACGTCAATCCATTTCCTGTGTCAACGAGTGAATTGAACGAGTAATTCCTCTGTCAATGGAGCCGATGGCCAGACTGGATGCGCACCTCATTATATCCATTATTTAATGTCCATTTGCATCATTAGCCTCATATAACGCAGCTTCCGTCCTCCTTCAGGAATTGATCGGTAGCTGGAGAATGGCCAGCGGACCCTGTGTGAGCCCCGTATCAGGTTTCCCACCATTGAGCAAATGCTTCTTCCAATTCCCATTCCTGGTGAAATGAAATAAATTGCAACTGTATACCGGGATAATGCAGTATAGATTCTGTCTGGATGTGCACATGAAAGAATTAGAGACTTTGGGAGATGTACGTGTTGTGTCGGGCAAGTCAGTTTTGCTATACAGCCAGCGCATGTCATTTCAGAGCAGTTCTGGACATCATTTAGATTTTGGCATTAAAAATAAGGCTAGGGCGTCACGGTGGCTCAGTGGGTAGCACTGTCGCCTTACAGCAAGGTCGCTGGTTTGAGCCTCGGCTAGGCCAGTTGGCATTTCTGTGTAAAGTTTGCATGTGCTCCGGTTTCCCCACAAGTCCAAAGTCATGCACTATAGGTGAACTGAATAAACTAAATTGTATGTGTGGGTGTGAATGCAGGAGTGTATGGGTGTTTCCCTGTGCTGGGTTGCGGCTGAAAGGGCATCTGCTGCATAAAACATATGCCGGATAAGTTAGCGGTTCATTCCGCTGTGGCGACCCCTGATTAATAAAGGGACAAAGCCAAAAAGAAAATGAATGAATGAATGTTTGAAAATAAGACTACGTCCACACAACAATAATCGTGTTTTTATTTTACAGATTCTAAAAGTTTCACATCCACACATGTCTTGTTTTTTTTAAATGTTTTGTTTGTTAAAATGTGAAAACTTAAAACCATAGACTGTAAACGATATGGACGTAGTATCCATGACGTCACCCATAGGTTTCTGAAGGGTGCAAATGAAGCTACAAGTGGGCGTGGCCAACCAGCGCCGTTTTGTTCACACGTCATCGCTCCAACCGGGGGTAACCAAATAAGGGCAAAGAGGCGGAGCATGAGAGGAGCTACAGGCGCCTGCTAGCATTTTGCTTAGACGGGCTTTTCTATAGGAGAAATGCTTAACACTTCATTACCTGCGACTCATTTGTGTTCTGACCACATGTGCTTCGTTGTACACTATATCAATAAAGAGTTTGGTTATTTAAAAACACTGTTGTAATACATTGAGCCACTAAGCATTGTTCTTATGATGCTTTTCTACAGGAGGGAAACGCAAATTACTTCCAAACACTTCAAATATAATCTGTGTTAGTAAAGGCTATTGATGAAATCCAGGCATAACACTGTATGACAATGTTTCAGAGGACTGTTCTAGAGCCTACAGCTAATCAATCTGTCAGATTCTGGAGTGCATTACAGCTCTAAAGAACATTATAAATGATAAATGATCTTAAATAAAACAAATACATTTATAGAGATGGTATAGAAGTATATAATTTCACTCACCTGGGAAATGGAGGCCACGCGACTGGTTTGTGAGCACAATTAAGTTCACACAGCATGCCATATCAACAGATAATTGTAGGAAATAATTCCAAAAGGCAACTGACTGTGTAAAGCCACATAAAACATCACAAAAATACGATGAATATGCCGAGTTCAGCGGCTAATCAGCCGGAATCAGCTGAGGTAAAGTGACTGCAACCAGCGAGACCTAGCTGTCACTCAAGTGGCCACACCCTTAATTATGCAGAATTAATATAACTTCATATAAACGAAACGGGTAAATGATTTATAAAAAAATTCACCCCCCTCACAGTTGTCATGAAGGGTAATATTAGCTATATGAACCAAAATGACTCTTTGTACCAGGCTGTAAACACCTTTTTTTCAGCTGTAAAGTTGGCCATTTTAACAGTGGGCTCAATGGAAATTTAAATTTTGGAATTTCGATGAATTGCAGTTTTACTTACTTCCGTATTAGCATCATGAGGGAGAGTGGGAGGTTGCCGCTTGATTAAATCTAGCACGGCACAATACACCGAAAAAGTATCGTTATCGCGATAAACGTATATGCAGTTTCAATACCGCAGAGAAGTGCAATAAATTGAGTTCATTTTATGTTCCAAGCATTTGTGTGCTGCATGCTAGGGCTGTGCGATTTGGGGGAAATATTTAATTATTAAATATTTAATATTTATTTTTTTGACGGATACTGTGATTTCAATTTGATTTGCGGTTTAAATTTGTAAGCTTCAGCTTAGTAATCAGTATCGTAGCTTCTTACTGCTAAAATGCAGTGAGTGTTAGTTAAAAAAGGAACTGAAAAGATATTAACTTACTCCAACATTATTTCAAATTAACACTCATTTTTTGCAAAAGCAAACAGTAAGCACAAATAAAATGACCTTACTTCTCTGTAAAGAAGTTCAACTCAAAATAATAAATAATTATGACAAATGCTACACAAATGATCACAACATTCAACGTACAGCTGTGGTACAGCAAAATGGCTAAAATATGCGTTAGATGGAAGAGTATATCTCCTTTCCAGCATTTGGATAAGGTTTTTAAATCCCTCTTTGGTCACTACATTAAAAGGCACCGTGTCTTTAGCGAGGTAGTGAGTTATGGCATTAGTTATCTCCTGGTGCCTTTGTAATGTTTTTTCATAAGGTGTAACAGCCGCAAACAACTCTGAAATTGTACTTTGCTGTTGCTAGCTACTAGATTGAGTGTCACTGGCAATACTTTTAGTTGACTTTTAGCAAGACGCTCCTCATATAGCCGTCTGTGGTGCTTTTTTTTAGGTGCTGGTTGTTGTATTTCCTCGTGCAGTGGCAACAATTCTGCGACAGCTCCTACAAATGACCTGTTTTTGTTCGGTGTCTGTGACTTTAAATCCAGAATACGCCATCATCCCACTTGTTCTCGCCTTTCTGTTTTTTTTGTTGTTTTATTGTGGGCTTTCTGCATAGTTCGGTTGTGCAAATTTGATTGGGCAGAACAAAAGTGTGCTCACTTAATTGGCTAGTAAGACTGTCACACACAGACGGCGGTCACGCATTTGCTCTGGGTGGAGGAAATTATATAATACATATATATTTCATATCGCAGCCACTTGTGATTAGCTAATAGCAACGTTTCAAATCGTGATTGCGATTCGGTTTTGATTCATCGCACAGCTCTACTGCATGCATAAGTTTTAAAAAAAGTTTATAAAATCTGATCAATAAGATAAGGCCTTTACTATCTTTACCTGCCTCTCCAGTAGGTGCTGTTAGCTGAACCTAGAGCTGAAAATAAACACTAATACTGGGAGACAAGAGAGGAAAATTACAGCAGCCATTACGAATCAGAGGTTTTCAGTCATTTGTGGTGTTTTAAAGTCTAAATGTTTGCACCTTGACATAGTTTTTTTATTTTATTGTAACCAGCTCAAAAAATATCTATTACCTGTTTACAGAATAGATTTTTTATTACCGTGAATAATTAAAAAAAGATATATTAGATATATTGGGATGCTGTGTTCACACAAGACGTGGCACGCGCGAATAAATCTCGTGAACATGTACATATACATGTGAACATTTTGAGTTGACTTGCTCCATTCACGCATGAAATTCGCTTCATTTGCGCATCAAATTCACTTCACAATAGACGTAGTAGCGGAGGCCAGCTAGTGCAGTGCTGTTCAGGTAAACCTCACTCCTCTGACCTCTAAAGGTGCTCAAGCGACAGACGCTACAGACCATGGTCTTTAGCCGCCTTGGTAGAACAACTGATTTCCATGCGGAAAGTTGCCAGTTTGATCCCAGCTTGGAGCGGGTTAGGGGGTGTAGGACCAGCGGGGTTACACGAATTTGCGTCATATACAGGGCTTCTGTCTGCCAGGTGACTCTAGCTTCATTGCTAAATGGCTAACATGGATTTTATTAAGAGAATAGCTGTGTTTATGTGCTTTAGGAAGGCTGAAAAACAGCGTATATTCATTTGGCGCCATGTCCTTGTGAGTTCATCAGCTTCTCCAGAAACTATACCTGGATGATGCAAGCTTTCAGCGGTGCTTCAGACTGAGCCGAGCTCAGTTTGATGAACTGTTTTCCGGTGTCGGCAGGAGTATTTCCCCTCGGGACACCAACAACAGGCACTACGTCATAATCGCGGAACTACAAGAGAAAGCTCCTGATTGGTTAACACGGTGTGAATGTCCGCTGAAGTTTGACTCAAGCAATTCACAAGTCAAATGCACAAAATGCTCAATTGTGCCGCCTCATTCGCACGAATCGTGCCGCAGCATGTCTATTTGCGTCTTTGCATTGACTTAACATGTAAATCAATCGCGCTTAACAATTCATTCTTGTCTGGTGTGAACACAGCATAAGAAATATTGTTATCGCAACACTCAACAACTATACTGTATATCACATATTACCTGTATCCCTAATTAAACCGGCTTAATATGTATATGCTATACCTATTTGTGGCACAGGATACTTTAAAATCAAAGAAAAATACACTGAGCATGCCCAGGAGGTCCTTCGGTGGGCTGAGTACAGGCGTAAACACAAGAAGAGGACAGCAAACCCACGTATATCTAAAAAAATATCTTATGCGTTCAACTGGTAATGCATCTCCGCTGGTCGCCTAGTGTACCAGTATACAACTAGTTTGCTGTAATAGTGCTAATAAACTTGTCAGCAAAAACACAACTGTGTAATCTGCCATTTTTGCTGTTACTGATGTTATGTGTGTGGTTCATCCTCCTTTTAGATACGTGGCACAGTAATAATAATAATAATAATAAATTTTATTTGTAATGCGCTTTTCTTAAACTCAAAGCGCTACAAGGTAGAATAGTAACAATACAAGGCAAGCAAAACAGCACAACAATAAAAAGATGCAATAAAACAATAAGAATATAAACCATAAGATAAAATAAAAAGTTAACAAATTGGTCATCCTAAGTTAAAAGCAATGCTAAAAAGGTGAGTCTTAAGAAGTTTCTTAAAACAGTCCAAGGAGGCGGCATTCCTAATACTGATTGGTAGTGCATTTCACAGCTTGGGCGCATTGTATGAGAAAGCTCTCCCACCCATGGTCTTGAGTTTGCAGCGAGGCTGATGCAAAGTAAGTCCTGATGCCGAACGAAGACTATCATGACATCATTGTCTTCGAGTGACATCATTTAAAAAAAAGTTGCATTTTGCCGTTCCAAATAGCACCGTGTGGTGTTTTAATCTGTTATCTCTGTAATCAATTATCCAAAAAGTTTCTTTAAGGACACTGACAATGCTAGTATTGTGTGGATGAAATGCCAAAGCAATATTAAACTTTTGCAGGATGACTTAAATCTATTGGCATGTGGATGGGGTCTAAAATTAAACCACCACACTAAGAAAACCTGAACTGTATATGAGGGCAATAATGCCTGATGACTGAAAAATACTAAATAGCTAAAGAGACTGTTCATCCAAAAGTGAAAACGTCATGTTCATTTACTCACCCTCAGGCCATCCAAGATGTAGGCAACTTTCTTTCTTCAGCAGATCAGTATTTTTAGCTGAAACCGTTGTCCTCTGGTATCAATATGGCGGTCAGTGGGTGTCATCACTTTGAGATAAAAAGTGTGGTTTATTTATAAACTAATTTCGAGAGGTAACTTAACTTTTTTTAAGTTATTAAGATATTAAATGGATGTAACAATCAGTGAGTCTATAGTGCTGCTGGATGAAAAATGAAAAGACCCAACTGCTGGTTAAATGAACAAAAAGTAAGTATTTATTAAACAGAGAATGTTAAACAATGAATACCGGAAATTAGATTAATGTAAATGTAATTTTAAATAACTGATTTAAACGAAAATAGGAGTGTTGCCAAAACAAAGAAATAATTATAACAAAACAATCTAACTAAACCCCAACCCACTAGACTGACTGAACAAAGAAAATTGCAGAAACAAAACCGTAATCTTCAGCACGTCGCTTAACTAAACTTCATAACTACAAAACATAATTACAACGCTAACTAACATAACAACACTATGCTGCTCATCATTACTAAATCTCTCATAAAGTACACACTGTTAGCCATTAGCAAAACAAGATCTGACACAATCCAATTCTCATAAAGATCGTTCAACTTCTCAATAGTTACTAAATTAAGCTGCACAAGCTTATCTAATAAATCACTTAATCGAGAGAAAGACACACAGCAACAACAACTTAACTAAATAAACAATAGTGAACAGGCCGGCCGACACAAGTGAGGGGTTTGGCTGTGAGCCAAGCGCTCCTGGAGAACAGCGCAAGCGCACGTCTTTTATACTCGGCGGACCAGCTCCCGATTGGTGCGCCGATTGTGTCATGGTGGTGATTGACAGTTGTTTTGACCAAATGGTCGCACACCTAAAACAGGACAGAATAGAGACAGACGAGAATGCAAAACAGAAAACAAACAACAAATCATACGTAAAACGTAACAACGGTAATAAACACAGAAATGCAGTGGTGTAAAGTACTTGAGTAAATGAACTTCGTTACTTAAGTATTTTTTTGGCTACTTTGTACTTGTACTGAGTATCAAAAATATAAGCAACTTTTACTCTTTACTTGACTACATTTTTGATTGAATATATGTACTCTTTACTCCACTACATTTAAACAGACGCTTACCGTTACTCATTACATTGTGATTGTGCGCGACAAGCCGGCATCTTTATCAACCACGGCTAATTTGTTGCGCGGATGAGGCGATATCGCCATCTGCAGGGTGCTGAAGGTACTGTATGCTATTTATGGGCTAAATCACGTAAATGTGAATTAGCAGCTTGCCTAATACCAGGTGTTTAATTAGCGACATGGCTGCAGCCAGTGATGAAGCTGAAGCCGGCACATCAAGCAGTGCCAGCACTGATGATCATCCATGGCCTTATCTGAAAGAAATGTTTTCATTTGCCGATATACAGAATGGCTCTTACAGGATGCAGTGTCTACTTTGTTTGCCACAAACCACGAAAATAAGTGCTTTAAGAATTTATCTTCAAATTTAAAAAAACACATTGAGGTAAGAGTCTATTTAAAGGTGCTGTATGTAAGTTTTTGACTCTTCTAAAGCATAAAAATACCATAATATGTGTGCAGATATTTAAGAAACATCCCAAGTGAACATACTTGTTTAACTGAAAAACAATGCTGAAGTCAGATATTCTGCTTTGAAAATGGGTTTTCCGTGCCGGAACGCTGTTTTTGTTTAGATAAATTTCATATGCACGATGCCAGTTTAGCCAATTATATGTTAGCACCCTGGGTTGCCTTGTTGGAAAACAGCGTATTTCATTCATTCATTCAGAAAGACTCTGAAAGCATGCGTCCGTGACCAAAAAGAACAGTATGGGAGACAGATGCAGTTCCACATGAGGTTATTAATTAGCAAATAACATAAATATTACGAACGTAAACATTAGGTGAGCAGGTTACATTGTAACCGCGTGTCCTAACAACACGCTGTGACGAGAGAGGCAGTGATCAGCTATTTGGCTGTTTGCACCAGACGAGACACGGCAGAAATGTAAATACAGCCTTTCAGAAGCACAGAATATGCACTCACTCACGAAACGGTAAGGTTTAGAATCTATTTAATACATGTTAACCCACTTTAACATCAATGTAGATGCTGAATCACTCATATGTGTTTAGTTCTAAAGTTCAATTTCAGACGGTTTATTGTATTTTCAAGATCTGAGGTGAACTTTCTGCTTTCAGTATATGGCAACAAATGCCATGTAAAATGCATTCAAACTCGCATTGTTAGCATTTAGCACAGAATAAAGCACACAAGGCTTACCTGAGGTGATCTAGCTGTCATAGGTTTCTGTTGTTCAGCTGTGAGAAATAGAAGCCATTTCTAATATATCAATTCGAGGTGTTGGTTAGGACAAAAACTCCTTTTAATATGGAAAATATTCCCTCTATCGCGTGTCGTTGCTTTTATTTAGAGCACAGTTTAAATCACTCGCTCCTGTACACAATCTGGCATCCCAGCGTACTTTTATTATGATCCAGGAGTGCAATACCTAGTTCAACCACTGGGTGTCAAACTTACATACTGCACCTTTAATGTGAATTTAGTCAAATTATGTCTGACTTTACAATGGTATTGTAAGTATAATGTTACCAAAAATTAATACAGTTACTGATATGGCAAAAACCACTGCGACATGACTATTTAAGCTTTTTTTTTTTTTTTTTGTGCAATGTAAATAAATGTATCACTTAAATTATACATTTTGCATCAAGTGCATTTAGCTGTGAGTTTTATTACATTCAGTATAAGTAAAATACTTAAGTTCTTTTAAAATCGGATACTTTAATACTTTTACTCAAGTCTTATTTGAATTAGTGACTTGTAACTTGTAATGGAGTAATTTCTACAGTAAGGTATCTGTATTTTTACTCAAGTATGGTTTTCAGGTACTCTTTACACCTCTGCGGAAATGTCAGTCCCGTCCGATACATGTGATGACAGATGTCTGCTGAAAAAAAGAACTCAAAACTCAAACGTCGTTTAGAAAACGAGTGTCGTCCGAACAGGGCTAAAGCCTTTTAAAAACTTTTTTAATACCAGCTAGATATAAGCAGAAATGCTAGATAGAAGCAGTTTAATCTCAGCTGACCACTTGTAATCAAATCACAGAAAAGGCATGTTAATAAAACTAGTGAAAACGGGACCTGAATCAGCTGATATTTGCATTATCTGTTAAAGCTAAGTCAAGAGATTTTTAATTATGTTTGTTTATTTTTTTAAATGTATTACATAGGCGAGGCAGTGGCGCAGTAGGTAGTGCTGTCGCCTCACAGCAAGAAGGTCGCTGGTTCGAGTCTCGGCTGGGTCAGTTGCCGTTTCTCTGTGGAGTTTGCATGTTCTCCCTGCGTTCGCGGGGAGTTCCTCTGGGTGCTCCGGTTTCCCCCACAGTCCAAAGACATGCGGTATAGGTGAATTGGGTGAATGAATGTGTGTGGATGTTTCCCAGAGATGGGTTGCAGCTGAAAGGGCATCCGCTGCGTTAAAACGTGCTGGAAAAGTTGGCGGTTCATTCCGCTGTGGCGACCCCGGATTAATAAAGGGACCAAGCCAAAAAGAAAATGAATGAATGAATGAATTACATAAATACATTTCTGGCGGCACAGTGGCTTAGTGGATAGCACTGTCGCCTCAAGGCAAGAAGGTCGCTGGTTTGAGTCCCGGCTGTGCCAGTTGGTATTTCTGTGTGGAGTTTGCATGTTCTCCCCTTGTTCGTGTGGGTTTTCTCCAGGTGCTCCGGTTTCCCCCCACAGCCCAAACACATGCGCTATTGGTGAATTGGGTAAAACAAAATTGGCCGTAGTGTGTGAGTGTGTGTGAATGAGAGTGTATGGGTGTTTTCCAGTACTGAATTGCGGCTGGAAGGGCATCTGCTGCATAAACCATATGCCGGAATAGTTGGCAGTTCATTTCCCTGATAAATAAGGGACTAAGCTGAAGGAAAATGAATGACTGCACACGGCTTTATATGCATTTGAACATTTTATATGCATCTTGGCCATTTTGTTTGCTAGATTACAATAATATGAGGATATAAACATCGTGAGAGAAATAGGTGTTATTTTTTTCGTCCAGTGCACGTGGAAGTGCTAGTGCACGTGTTCCTCCAGCAGAGAGAGAGTTAAAGTATTGCTGCTAAATCGGATGTGTGGGCGAGGAGAGGAGAAGGAGAGCGAGGGCAGAAGAGAGGCTGACGGTTCTCTGAAGTGAAGTGGGGGAGGCAGTTTTCTCTCCAGGACTGCTGGTGTTTTTTGGGAGGGGGGTCTAACAGAAGAGATGCCTCCTTCATGCTGTTCCTCTCACTAGGCAACCCTTCCCCCGTCTCTACTTTCTTTAAAACTCTTTATATCCGTCTCCTTATGCCCTCTTTCATGAGATGACCATCTTTTCTTCCCCCAAATGTCCTGCTCATGCTTTGCTCTTTGTTTATTTTCTTACATATACAGTTGAAGTCATGAATTATTATCCCCCTGTATATTTTTTCCCCAATTTCTGTTTAACTGAAAGATTTTTTCAACATTTTTTTCAATCATAATAGTTTTAATAACTCATTTCTAATAACTGGTTTATTTTATCTTTGTCATGATGACAGTAAATAATATTTGACAAGATGTTTTTCAAGACACTAGTATTCAGATTAAAGTGACATTTAAAGACTTAACTAGGTTAAATAGGCAAGTTATTGTATAATGATGGTTTGTTCTGTAGACAATCGAAAACAAATATTGCTTAAGGGGGCTAATAATATTGAGATTAAAATGGTTTTTAAATAATTAAAACTGCTTTTATTCTAGCCGAAATAAAACAAATAAGATTTTCTCCTGAAGAAAAAATATTATAGGAAATACTGTGAAAATTTCCTTGCTCTGTTAAACATCATTTGGGAAATATTAAAAAAAGGAGGGCTAATAATTTTGATTCTACCTGTATATACATATGCCATGTATATATATGTACTACTTGTTACTGGATGCTAAATTGTTAAAGGTATAATTCACTCTAAAATAAACATTACCTGATCATTTATTCTCCCTCGTGGTTTGAAACCTTTAGGGTGTTTATCTTCTGTTGAACACAAAACAAGATATTTTGAAGAATGCTGTTTGGTGGCACCCATTGAGTTCTTAAGGAGAAAAAAAATGGATTACTATGGATGTCAGTAGGTGGCAGCTATCAGCATTCTTCAAAATATCTTCTTTTAAGTTCAAGAGAAGAAGAAAAATATCAATAAACAGGGGGGCTTATAATTCAGAGGGGCTAATAATTCTGACTTCAACTATTACAATTTAGAGAATTTTTCTCCGTAAAAATGACATGGGTCAGAATAATAATAAAACAGCATAAAAAGCTAAATTGTCCGTAGTGTATGTGTGTGAATGAGAGTGTGCATGGATGTTCCCCAGTACTGGGTTGCAGCTGGAAGGGCATCCGCTGTGTAAAACATATGCTGGATAAGTTGGTGGTTCATTCAGCAGTGGTGACCCCTGATGAATAAAGGAACATAGCTGAAGGAAAATTATTTAATAATAATGATATTTCCTTACGTTTATATACTCAAAGCGCTTTACTGATTTTTTTGGAGAGGAGTTTCCTCAAACAATATAGTTGTGTTTCAGTAAAAACTGTATTATTTGTTTTGTTTTGTGGGTAATTTAAAATAAAATGTTCTCATTCAGGGCATTTTCCTTTTTTATGATAAATTTTTTTTTATTTTCTTCAATAATTTAACAGTACGATCACATTTTTGCATCCTTTTAACATCCCCTTTCCCCTCCCCTCCCCACAGAATCAGAATCAGAAAGAGCTTTATTGCCAGGTATGTTCACACATACGAGCGGCAGTTACAGTAATTAGATGTTGCTATCATAAATCCAATAAACACAGGTAAATAATATCAACTCAATAAATAAAAAAGCACACATATAAATAATAATAATGGTAAAAAAACAAACAAATAATAATACATAAATAAATAAAATAAGATAATTACACTTTTACCGTGCTTCTCATCACAGTGAGCATTCAGAGCATTTTCACATAAAATAACAAACAACTGTAAGCTTTTTAAACATTCCTATATTATTTTTTAGACAACACAATACTAATGTTTTAACTTTAGGGGCCCTATCATACACCTGGCGCAATAAGGCGCAAGACATGTTTGGCTTGATTTGTTGCTATTTTTAGACCAGCGCAACTGTAATTTTCATGTTTTGCACCACATTGTTTAAATAGCAAATCCATTTTCGCCACTTTGTGGACTCATGGGTGTGCCGGTCTGTAAAGGAGGTGTGTTAAGGCCCATTGTTGGCACGTTGCTATTTTGAGGAACTGAAATAGGCAACCCAGGCTCATTCTGAAAACGTAGTCCCGTGGACGTTTCTGGAAACCGCGAAATAAGTTCCCGGGAGGTATTTTTGCAGTTTTTGTTTTCACGAAACCGCGAGAGGCCGCTGTGTGCGCTTTTTCGTATCTCAAATGTCTCTCGCGAGTGCCATTCGCGCCCGCATTGTTCTCGCGTAAACCCATCAGAGGCCACTGTCAACCGACCGTCTGTCTGTCTGTCTGTCTGTCTGACTGAATGATTGACTGGGCGACCGGCCAATCGACTGACCCAACCTCCTCCTTCCCTAAACCCAACCAATTCTACCGATTGACCCGCAAACCCACATACATCCCTAAACCCAACCAACGGTTTACAAAAGCCGTCCAGAAAAAGAAAAGCTCTCATCTGATTTTTACCAGGTTTTCAGATTTTACCACATTCTCAGCCTGTTGTTCACTCGTTCATTTAATTTTTTTGGATTCTGTTTTTGTCTTACCTGATTTCTGGAACCGCTCTTCCTCGTACTTGAACCCGGTCGTTGTCGTGGTCCACTTTTCTCTGCGTCTCAAGTCCACCGACGTACACGACGAGCTAACTGGACAAACTGGTTGCGGTGGGAAAGGGCTCCACACGGAGGTGAGCGGTCAGCCGGTAAGCGCCAAAAGGAACAGCGTCATACCGCCCCATAGCGTTCGCTTAAAAAATGAAACGCAGCCATACGTACCTCCTGCTACATAATTCGCGGTCTCCAGAAACGTCCACGGGACTACGTTTTCAGAATGAGCCTGTGTTGGAAATAGGCCGTGCCATTGACCAACTAAAAGCTGGTCTAAAGTCCAGCGCAGTTTTATGCGCCTATGCAGGTCCAAACTCTTAAACATTGCTTAATACACACAGGATGTACAGCAATACTCAAATATCTTTACATATGAAAAAAAAATTAAGTATTAAAATGTTACAAAAATTATTAT
This sequence comes from Danio kyathit, assembly GCA_903798195.1. Classification (NCBI taxonomy): domain Eukaryota; kingdom Metazoa; phylum Chordata; class Actinopteri; order Cypriniformes; family Danionidae; genus Danio; species Danio kyathit. The sequence goes on along the minus strand of LR812532.1, from coordinate 53,614,283 downwards.
TTTCTACATATATATATAAACCACTGCCTCCATGCCTTCTTCACCTCAGGGGGCTTTTTCAGTTTATTCATGACAATGTGCATTTGTATAATGTTATTATTATCAGCAGTATTATTTATTATATGCATATTTATATTTGTTTTAATAAAAACAAATTTAGATTTGTCCACCTGTTGGGTTTTGGAGACGTATCCATGGGGCATAGGAATAGGACATGTCTTTGAATATAACTAAATTGTTTGACCACATTTTGTTATTATTGTTCATTTATTCGTTTGCTGGAAATTGGAACTGAATTTAGAAATAGTTTTGAAACAAATCTTTGCGCTTAACAAATGAAATTAAATATGTAGGCTGATGGATGTCTTGAGTGGTGTGTTCAACACTGTTTCCTTATCCACAAAAGTAAAGGAATAAAGGAAAGAGTAAAAGTAAAGTAAAGAGAAAGTAAAGAGGCCAAATGGAGGAGGCTTGTTCTTTATCGTCGTGCTGCAGATGCTCTGTTTAACTGTTTTCTCACTAGTGAAGTGTTTAGTTTTTTCACAAAGTCCACCCTGTAAATAGCAAATGTGGCATGGCGTGACGCAACTCTTAAAGACTCATTGGTTTAATGCACGTTATGTTCAAAACACAACCATAACTCCTTAAGAGAATAAGCACAACCCTGTTAGACCATTCACTGGGGCGCAGAGCATTTTTTTCCATACTTAAAATAACAAAAGTGGATTCGAACACGCTCTTAATGCTTTTGCGCCATTCACTTTGCGCCTAGATTGTTAAAATAGAGCCCTAGGAGTTAAGAAATTGGCCACACTTTACATTAAGGTTTCATTAGTTAATGTATTTACTAACATGAACCAAAAATGAGCAATTTACTAATACATTTACTAATGCATAATTAAATCTGAAGTTGACATTAGTTAATGCACTGTAAACAAGTAAAAACTGTATTTTTTGTTAACAAAGATTAATAAATACTGTAATAAATGTAGTTTATTGTTTGTATCAGTAAATACATTAACAAATGAAACCTTATTGTAAAGTGTTTCTAAGATACCGACATTTGATGGAATAAGGGGAAAAATGCTTTAAATGACAATGTGTTTATTTCAAATTTTCAAAGAAACGTTCTCATATAATATTATATATATTAACATGTTACTTTAAACCCATTCCTAATGAATCCAGAGACTCTTTCAGTTTTTAACATGTCGCCTTAATGTTTTCTACAGCTGTGTATTTTTGGAGTCTGAGCTGTGGGTAAACTACTGGAGCAGAGATAAGCCTGGTCAAAGTCTGTCTTTCTAAAGCCATTATCCCCCCTTCTTTTCTCTGTCTGTCCTTTGTTTTATCATCTGTCTTTCTTCGCTCTCTGCTTATTAACTGCCCTCCCCCGACTTTTTTTTTTTTTTTCATTTGGCCATGCATCACCTGCATTGTCTGCTAAAAGTCTGACAGAAGGCCGATCGGACTTAAACCACAATAGTCTCTGGGTTTGATGGGATTCCTCAGAAGTGGGAGACTCATTGTGTAAGGGGGAGGTTTGGGATCAGGAACAGTGAAATACTTCATGCAGATAAGAGAGTTAAAACTTCTGAGTGAACTTTAACCAAAGCTTTGCCTTCATGAGACTCTGGTGAAGTCTGTTTAGAAAAAGCAGGCTTAATGCTGTGTAATGATGAAATGTTTTGTAAATATACAGTTGAAGTCAGAATTATTAGCCCCCTTGAATTTTTCGTCCCCGTTTATTTTTTTTCTCCCTAATTTCTGTTTAATGGAGATCAGATTTCTATAAATATTAAAAAAGAAGGGGCTAATAATTCTGACTTCAGCTGTATACATCACTGATATATGACTTTTATCCTGGTATTAGCGTTCGTTTCGGGTGATTTGATCACAAGAGGTCAGCTGAGACAAATTGTTGTTTACATCTCAAATGCATGTAGTTGTGGTCGCAATTTGAGGAGAGCGTCTCTGATTTCAGGACTGCATGTGTTAGTCATTGTCGTCACTATTATTGCATATTGATGAAGCGTAAGAGAGATCTGTTTTGATTGGTTAGTTTAGTTTAGTTGTAGTTAACGTAATAACTCCTCCCTAAAAATTTCAATCCACTCAATCCTTAATGCAGTCCCAAAGAATTGTGAAAAGTACATTTTTGAGGGAGAAAAAAACATGTTGCATTGGTGTCACATTTTATCATATAATAAATAAACTGTGTAAAAATAATTCAAGCAAAAATATTTAGCTACTTCCTCTCACGTTAACAGCAATGGCAAATATTTGTACATTATTACTATATATTTATTTATTATTTATTATTTACTATATATTATTTATTATTTAGAAAAATATTATTACCAATATATGAAATTAATCTTTTTATAAAATCTTTTGAAGTTGTCTTTAATGCATATATATATATACAGTATATATTAGGCTGGGGTGGCACGGTGGCGCAGTGGGTAGCTCTGTCACCTCACAACAAGAAGGTCACTGGTTCGGGCCTCGGCTGGGTCAGTTGGCATTTCTGTTTGCATGTTCTCCCATGTTCGTGTGGGTTTCCTCCGGGTGCTCCGGTTTCCCCCACAAGTCCAAAGACATGCGCTATAGGTGAATTGAATAAACTAAATTGTCCATAGTGTATGTGTGTGAATGAGAGTGTATGCGTGTTTCCCAGTGATGGGTTGCAGCTAGAAGGGCATCCGCTGCATAAAATATATGCTGGATAAGTTGGCAGTTCATTCCGCTGTGGCGACCCCTGATGAATAAAAGGACTAAGCCGAAAAGAAAATAAGTGCATGAATATTAGGGCTGCACAATTTTGGAAAAAAACTAACATTGCGATATTTCGTTTTTCTGCGATATACAGTTGGTCAGAATTATTAGCCCCCCTGAATTATTAGCCCCCTGTTTATTTTTCCCCCAATTTCTGTTTAACGGAGAGATGATTTTTTTCAACACATTTTTAAACATAATAGTTTTAATAACTCATTTCTAATAACTGATTTATTTTATCTTTGCCATGATGACAGTAAATAATATTTTACTAGACATTTATCAAGACACTTCTATACAGCTTAAAGTGACATTTAAAGGCTTAACTAGGTTAATCAGGTTAACTAGGCAGGTTTGGGTAATTAGGCAAGTTATTGTATAATGATGGTTTGTTCTGTAGACTATCAGAAAAAAATTAGCTTAAAGGGGCTAATAATTTTGACCTTAAAATGGTTTTTAAAAAAATTAAAAACTGCTTTTATTCTAGCTGAAATAAAACAAATAAGACTTTCTCCAGAAGAACAAAATATTATCGGACATACTGTGAAAATTTCCTTGCTCTGTTAAACATCATTTGGCAAATATTTAAAGAAGAAAAAAAATTCAAAGGGGGCTAATAATTCTGACTTTAACTGTATATCTAAAATAAACCAGATTAAGCCTGTAATTTTAGCAAATATTGTTACTTTTCGTCCCTGCTGACGGGGTCAAAAGTAACAATGTGTTTAAACTTGTGTTTAAAGTGAAGTTATATTGGAGTTGTTCTACATGAAACAAAATAACACCAGATATTGAGAGATTATTAACCACATCAAAATGTATTTCTGCTAAAAGCATGATCTTTTAAAATGAGCTTTTTATGAAAAATTTTACTTTCATTCCTGCTCTCCCCTAGTATATTAACGTTTAAGTAAATTGCCAAATTAATTTTATTCAGACAGGTGTTTCAAACTACTTTTGTGAAAATAAAATATAAAGTATCGACATTCTGCTTAACAGATTTTTGTTTTCATGTAAAAATAAACCCACTTATTATTTTTATATATTTTCAACATGGTCAGAATAAGTGTGTGCTAAATTATATTCATTTTATTTTTCTCTAAATAACATATGTTTCACATTGCACCTGGATATGAAGCTGATATTCTGTAATGTTGTGCACTTACTCATGCATGCATTTTCCCTTTTTAATTAATTTTTTTTTTATTAGATGACACTGGATGTTCAAAACTTTACAAAAGAACCCTTTGTTTTAGCGCAGGTCTTGATTGACAGGTGAGTAGGCGGTGCTTCGCTTCTCTCTGGGATGCATCATCGTGATAGATTAGTGTTTATCTACAGATGCGATGTGAACACACACACACACACACACAAGATCTGCATGTGTAGTAACAGGAGTCCTCCATCTGTTTCAGAGTCTGTCTCCTACAAACCCCGACCTGTCCTGTCTGGCCTCTACAGGAGAGGGCATAAGCTCCCGCTGGTCCACTCTGTCCTGGGACGTCCCGTCTGATCTGCTGTCCTCTCCAACTCCAGACTTCACCGGCAGCGACTCCAGACCCAGCTCAGGTGCTCATCTTCCACATTCATTTAGAAGAGTATGGAATTACAATTGTGCCAGTAAAAATGAACAAAGCGTAAAGTAAATGAAGCTAGAGGTAGGTTTGTGTTACTAAGGCCCCTTTTACACTAGTATGTTTTAGTTTTAAAACAGCGTTTTAGAATGAAAACGATTCGCGTCCACACTAGCGTTTCACCCAGCATTTCTGAACCGCTCTCTGTCTACACTAAAACGGTGAAAACGCACATCACGTGATCACACACACACTCTCTGGCATGCACTGCAGCGTGCTTTGAGCGCATACCCATATGAGAGCTGTCCTCGTCGGACTGTTCATCACGGATCTCCCGCTGGATCTAATCTCACTATATTTGTTAAACGTGATATTTAATTCATCTTGTCGTCTATATCTAGCTACATATTCCCCGACTTTGGCCTTTTGAATCTATTACTTGTTCTCAGGTAACGTGTTTTGGCTGTTTTCTTTATTGTATAAACTTATTGTGCGTTATACTTTTATAATGATCATTATTGATTATTAAAACTGATATTCAATGTAAGTGAGGTTATGTTTCGTATTTTCAATGAAAATGAAAGGAGGCAGTAATGTTATAGGCTCCGTTTTGTTATAAATATGCATGAAGATGACGCTCATATTATGAAGCCACCTGACGCCTCAACATTTTTGATGTCTGTTAAGTTGCTGATATCAAAATAAAAATAGGCAGTTCCTCACATCATGTTTTCATTTTATTGTTAAGAAAGTGAAACAGCATAGTGAAACAGCGTAGCCAGGGTGATGTGAATGACTTTATAAAGTACACACTCGGGAGTTTGTTTTCCTTATCAATTTGCGAAGTCGGAACTTACAAGGAGAGGATGCAGGACTGAACTGTGTGTAGGCTACCTAATATTGAGGGAAAAGCCCCAATCAGAGAGGCGAATGTCTGCAGCCCCGCCTCCGTTTTCAGATGTCTCCGTTTTCCCCCATCCACACTGAGACAGAGCAGCAGCGTTTTAGAATGAAAACGGCCTATCCAGCGTTTCCAAAACGCTCCGTTTTCGGGGCTCAAAAACTCCGGCGTAGTGTGGACGGATGGCGTAACCGTACCAAAACTTATGCGAAACTAAAACGTATTAGTGTAAACGGGGCCTAAATCGATCCATCAAAGCGTGCAGAAGTCATTAGCTCACCAAAGCTCAATTATTTGTATTTAGTTTATTCAATTCAGCTATAGCGCATGTATCTGGACTGTGGGGGAAACCGGAGCACCCAGAGGAAACCCACACCAACACAGGGAGAACATACAAACTCCACACAGAAATGCCAACTGACCCAGCCGTGACTTGAACCAGCGACCATGCTGTGAGGCGACAGTGCTAACCACTGACTAATATAATATTAGTCACTGGCTAATATGATTAAATATTAAGTGTTTGCGTTCTTCTACTTATTTTCAAGGTTTTTATAGTTTCTTCCATTTTGGGGTCAACTAAACATGACAGTTAAAGACTATTAACTAATACTATTTATTCATAAATAATATTTTTACATGAATTCCTTTATACAATGCCTCATTAAAATATCTACAAAGTTGTAAAACTGATCTAAGATTAGGTAAAAAAAAACTATGAAACCTTTAGTCATTGGCCATCTGCGTATTCTATGGTATTTGGTTGTAACGAAACCTCGTAGATTTTTCATAAATTTAAATTTCACATGAAATTCATTATATTTTACAAAAAACATCTACAAAAGTCGTAAAAGTAATCTGAGATAAGGTGTAAAAAACTAACAAAATAAACTAGGAAACCCATTCAGTGATTGACCACTAGGGGGCGATCTGAGTGAACCTGCATGATTCATGTGTGTTTTTATGGTATTGGGTCAGTTGAATCAAAACCATTGAATTTTTGAAACAGTAATGACATAACGAAGCCCCGTTTGCTGAAATTATGCGAAGTTGCCAATTTGATGTGGGCTTTGAACCATTGATTCAAAGCAAAAGATTCATAAACGTTTCGAAGCTTCATGAAGCAGTAAAGCAGCCATCAGCTCACTAGTGATGGGAGAAACGAAGCTTTTCATAACAACTTTTATTTTTATACAAAAATATCAACTGATCCAATTGCTTCACAAAATGATTCACTGTTCAAGCGTTCAAAATACCACATGCTAAGGACACCTGCTGGGCAAAAATATTTTTGAGTTAAACAGGATGGTAGAAGACTTAACTAATGCTATTTTTTCATAAATTAAAATTTCACATGGAATTCATTATATTTTACAAATGCCTCATTGAAACATCTACAAAGTCGTAAAACTGATCTAAGATCAGGTAAAAAAAAAAACTATAAAATGTCATTTTAGTCATTGGCCATCTGCGTATTCTATGGTATTTGGTTGTACCGAAACCCTGTACATTTTTCATAAATTTAAATTTCTCATGAAATGCATTATATTTTACAAAAAACATCTACAAAGTCGTAAAAGTAATCTGAGATAAGGTGTAAAAAACTAACAAAATAAACTAGGAAACCCATTCAGTGATTGACCACTAGGGGGCGATCTGAGTGAACCTGCATGATTCATGTGTATTTTAGGGTATTGGGTCAATGGAATCACCCCCAAATTTTCGAAACAGTAATGACATAACGAAGCCCCGTTTGCTAAAATTTACATGAACTTGCAGATTTGATGTGGGCTTTGAACCATTGATTCAAAGCAAAAGATTCATAATGGTTTCAACGCTTCATCAAGAAGTACTTCGAAAGTACCCATCAGATCGCTTGGATGGGAGAAACGAAGCTTTTCATAACAATTTTTATTTTTATATAAAAATATCAACTGATCCAATTGCTTCACAAAATGATTCACTGTTTCAAGCGTTCAAAGCACCCCATGCTAGGGACTGCTGGGCAAAACTTTGTTAAACAGGATGGTAAAAGACTTAACTAATACTATTTTTTTCATAGATTTCAATTTCAATTGAAATACATTGTATTTTACAAATGCCTCACTGAAACATCTACAAAGTCGTAAAAGTAATCTGAGATCAGGTGTAAAAAACAAACAAACAAAAAACTAGGAAACTTATTCAGTGATTGACCACTAGGGGGCGATCTGAGTAGCAGTACTCTGAAAGCAGCCATCAGCTCGCTAGTGATGGAAGAAATGAAGCTTTTTATAACAACATTTATTTGTATACAAAAATGTCAACTGATCCAATTGCTTCACAAAATGATTCACTGTTCAAGCGTTCAATACGCCACATGCTAAGGACACCTGCTGGGCAAAACTATTTTTGAGTTAAACAGGATGGTAAAAGACTAATGCTATTTTTTCATAAATGTACATTATATTTTACAAATGCCTCATTCAAACATCTACAAAGTCGTAAAAGTAATCTGAGATCAGATGTAAAAAAAAAAAAACAAATAAACTAGGAAACTCATTCAGTGATTGACCACTAGGGGGGGCGATCTGAGTAAACCTGCATGATTCATGATTTATGGTATTGGGTCAATGGAATCACCCCTGAATTTTCAAAACAGTAATGACATAACAAAGCCCCGTTTGCTGAGATTTACATGAACTTGCGGATTTGATGTGGGCTTTGAACCATTGATTTAAGCAAAAGATTCATAAAAGTTTCGAAGCTTCATGAAGCAGTACTTCAAATGCAGCCATCAGCTCACTAGTGATGGAAGAAACGAAGCTTTTCATAACGTTTATTTGTATACAAAAATATCAACTGAGCCAATTTCTTCACAAAATAATTCACTGTTTGGAAGCGCCACTAGGCACACCTGCTGGGCAAAACTCTTTTTGCGTTAAACAGGATTAACTAATACTATTTTCTCCTAAATGTATATTATATTTCACATTATATTTTACAAATGCCTCATTGAAACATCTACAAAGTCGTAAAGGTAATCTGAGATCAGATGTAAAAAACAAACAAACAAACTAGGAGGCCCGTTCAGTGATTGACCACTAGGGGGCTATCTGAGTTAATCCGCATGATTAGTGTGTGTTTTATGGTATTGGATCAATGCAATTGACACTATTGACTTTTCGAAGCAGTGATGACGCAATGAAGCCTAAGTTTGCTAAAATTTACACACTTGCCAAATTGATATGCGCTCTGAACCATTGATTCAAAACAAAAGATTTGTAAAGGTTGCGAAGCTTCATGAAGCAGTACTTTGAAAGCAACCATCAATAATGCTCTTCACTCTGTCAGAGCTGTCAATCAAAATCTCACTAGCCAATCAGAGTCGACCACTGTTAATCCCGCCCTCAGATGTTTGTACCAAAATATCTCATTACAAAGCGTAGGTGTTACCCACTAAACTGCATACTCAAATGATGATTAGCAAAACGAATCTTTAAAAATTGTTAAAGAATAAAGCATATTTGGAGAGCATTTTATTCAGAGAGTGTTTTTCCTATTTTATAATGCTATATTTTTTATGTTTTCTGGGAATGTATATTAGGCAACATTCTTTTTTTTTTTTTTACTGGCACAAATATAATTCCATACGAGAGCACTTGTGTCTGTTTTTGTGTGTTTGGAGCTTTAATCAAGGCTGAAGAGCCCCTGAACCATGCCATGTCGAGGTGCTCCTCCAAAGCTCTTGATTATTAGTCATTGTTCTGCTGTATTGTTTCCCTTTTTAGTATTTGGCATTTGGAGAGTTATATAATTATTTAGTCACAGCTGGTTATTCCTGGCATTGTGTTGTGTTCAGTTCGACGGATGACTAATCTGAAGCCTCAAAAATGGAAAAAATATACTGTTTAAAGTTTGCGGAAGTTATTATTTTAAAGGAAATATCTAATGAATAAATATCTATAAAGGTTACATTTATTTGATTAAAAAGACATTATAATTTTAAATAACAACATTTAGCAGCCATTACTTGGGTCTTTAGCAGGGCTTGACATTAACTTTTTTAATCTCCAGCAACTGTGGCTAGTAGTTTTCCACCATTGTTAGCCACTCGCCAATTTTGTTGTTGGGAAAATATACTTTATATGCATAAATTTGACTTTGGCATGCTAATATTACTTCATTTAGATTTAGTTTTTTCCACTTGCCTCCTCATTCATTTACCTGTTTTTTGTTTATGAGCTTACTCAGTGAACATGAGCAAATGGGTTATGCTTTCATAAAAAAAGTGTCGCATTGCAATTAGTTTTCTTTCACAGGACTTTTCAGGGCTCAACACAATAAGGATTTACCTTTTTTTCTCTGGCCACACCAAACTAATTATTTCCTTGTCACAAATTTTAAATAATGTGTAAATCAAGCAAAATACTGCTGTATACATACACTTTTTATTCAACAAAACAGCTGACATTTAAAAATATATACACTATGTATCTATTGTGGCTCCCAGATCACCAGTTAACTATGCATACAACAACATATTAAAGCAATATTATTGTAAAGGATGATTATTAAACTATATTAACAAAAATAACAGCAAGCAAAAGAAAGCGGGTAAAAAGCATTCCGTGCGCGATAATGAAAGGATGATGCCGCGCACACGGTTAATGTTAGGCCAATTATTAATCTGTTCAAAGAATGCTTAAAGCGAAAGCGGCAACAACTGCTGCTGCTTACAAAGAATCTGCACGAGCATCGCACTAGTTTCATTTCCAGGCACGGTTGCTTCGAGTGAGGAAACGGCACAGGAGCTATTAAACACCCGTGCGCACAGATGATTTGATGCGTGCGGGTGTTTAAAAGCTTTTTTGCTGACACTAAAGCCCAAATGGGCTGTTTTAAAACCGATTGTGTGGATAAAAAATGACATAGGTGGGTAGTGTAAATTTGGCCGGTTTTGTAAAGGCCCACTTTTGTGATAATCGGGACCGTCCAACCCCCCCTCCCCACTTTTTGAGAAAATCGCGGCTGTTGGGTGGTAGTTTTTGCATTTCGGCGGGTTTTGGATAGTTTTTGGGCTGGAATCAGTCAGCTACATCTGGCAACACTGAAAGCCTTACAACATTAAGGAAACTGTTTTTTCTTAAACACAACTACAAATAAATCCAGAGAAACAGAATTTAAATATTTATTTTCTTTGTAGTGTTTATAAAAAAAATAATACATATATAACAAAACAGTAATCTTAAAATTAAGGACATTATTTACAGTCATAAATACCAATATTCAGTTTGTGCACTTTGAACACTGACTTGTATTTACAGGAATTAAAAACACCAAAATAAATGACAACATATTTAATTATATATATACTATTGATGTCAAATTTATTTGCCCTACTGTGAATTTCTTTTTTCAAAAATTTTCCAAACGATGTTCAACAGAACAAGGAATTTTTCACAGTATTTCGTAGAATATTTTTTCGTCTGGAGAAAGTCTGTTTTATTTCAGCTAGAATAAAAGCAGTTTTAACTTTTTTAAAAGCCATTTTAAGGTCAATATTATTAGCCCCCTTAAACAATATTTATTTTCGATTGTCTACAGAACAAACCACTGTTATATAATGACTTGCCTAATTACTCTAACACTCCTAATTAACCCAATTAGGCCTTCAAATGTCACTTTAAGCTGTATAGAAGTGTCTTGTAAAATATTATTTACTGTCATCATGGCAAAGATAAAAGAAATCAGTTATTAGAAATGAGTTATTAAACTATTATGATTAGAAATGTGTTGAAAAAATAAACAGCGGGCTAATAATTCTGACTTTAACTGTAAATATATATATATATATATACATATATATAAATATATATTAGAGCTGCACGATATTGGAAAAATCTCACATTGCGATATTTTGTTTTGTTGCGATACATATTGGGATATGATTATAACTTTACCAGGTGATTTGAATAGCTCTATTTGGAAAGACTTCAATAATGTAGCTCTACTGGGATGATCTGTATAAAATATAATAAATTACAATCATATATAAATACAAATAAAAGCTAAATATACAGTGCTTTCTGGTTTTCTGTGGAGTCCAACAGTATTCAAATACAAAAATCAAAGAATCAAACAAAATGACATGGTCATCATCATATATAAATAATTGTATACAATAATATCAAAATAATATCTTCATCTTTTAATCATTAATAAATAATCTAATCTAGTGATGTGACTATTGCGGATACACACATTGCCATATCGATGCTCAAACTATATTGTTCAGCCCTAATATATACAGTTGAAGTCAGAATTATTAGCTCCCTTTTGAATTTGTTTTTCTTTTTTAAATATTTCCCAAATTATGTTTAACAGAGCAAAGAAATTTTCACAGTATATCTGATAATATTTATTCTTCTGGAGAAAGTCTTATTTGTTTTATTTCGGCTAGGATAAAAGCAGTTTTGAATTTTTTATGAACCATTTTACGGTCAATATTATTAGCCCCTTTCAGGTAATTTTTTTTTCAATAGTCTACAGAACAAACCATCGTTATACAATAACTTGCCTAATTACTCTAACCTGCCTAGTTAACCTAATTAACCTAGTTAAGTCTTTAAATGTCACTTTAAGCTGTATAGAAGTGTCTTGAAAACTATCTAGTAAAATATTATGTACTGTCATCATGGCAAAGATAAAATAAATCAGTTATTAGAGATGAGTTATTAAAACTATTATGTTTAGAAATTTGTTGAAGAAATCTTCTCTCCGTTGAACAGAAATCGGGGAGAAAAACAGGGGGCTAATAATTCAGGGGGGCTAATAATTCTGACTTGAACTGTATATAATCATATTATGTCATGCATTTACAGAAAATATATCACAGTTGCCTCAATTATCATTCTGTCTAACGTTGAAAAGAACACACACTTTAGCAATTGCATAACACTGCAACACTGAAACCTTAGACAAAAAAGCAGAAATTCATCAGCCAGGGGGGGAATAAATAATCAGTGAAATGCCAAAATCTGAAGTATTTTCCTCTCAGCAGCTTTCCCAGAGGACCGAGGCCCGCATGAAATTGTAATCCATTTCACACAAGCAAGCGTATATGACTCATGAGTTTGAATGGCCGGAGGCTCAGTTTTGAAACAAATGATTCAGTGTTGACCTTTCAACTTCACCATGACACATTGTTTCTCTGTTTTTGGCAGGTCTCTCGCTTTACTCTGGCAAACATTAACTCTGGCTTTAATGGCAGTCCCATCATTTATATCATGTGTCAGCCTGAGGCGCTGCTCGCTCTCAACTCATCTTTCATTGTGTGGTTGTTTTTTTTTTTTGTGGTCAGGTTTTTACTCGGTCAGTGGAAGCTCTCTGTCAGACTCGTGTTTCTCGGTGTCCAGCGAGGCTCCTGGAGGCTCTGTGAGAGTGGGCTGCAGGCCTCGATCTCTGGATCACAGCGCCACACACTGGAGGGAGGCTGAAGCTCACGGTGCAGACGCTCCTGAGGGAACGCTGGATAAACACGACAGAAGACCCTTTTCTACTGGTACAACATTTAACACTTTTATTTGTACATTTGCATAATTGAAATAGAACAAAGATTAATATTTATGTAAAACAGCGGTTAGCACTTAATGAGGGTTATAAACGTAAAAAATAAAGCAGTGGTCTTCAACCCTCTGGGCCGCGGACCACTACCGGGCCACACAAGAAATCATTATTTATTTCCGTTTTATTTATTATCTGAGTCTGAACGATCTTTTATTTTGAAAAGTCTTTTATTTTGAAAAATGGCCATATTCTCTTGGTTTAACTTGAGTGCCAAAATTTAACCCACAAGCAGCAAAATGAGTAAGAAATAGACAAAGAAAGTTTCTTTGCGAAGGGAAAAGGCCCAGATCAGATACGGGGCGGCCGGAAGTGCGATATGCACATTAATATAGCAGCATCTTTTATGACACTGTATAACAATAATTAATATTTTTACAGTGCTGTGGCAGTTGGGTTTGGGGTGGGGGTTAAAAAATACAATTTATTGGGTAAATTAATAGATAAGATAAATAATACTCATTACAACTACTGTTTTTACGCTTCTGTGACGGTTGAGTTTAGGGTTGGGGTGGGGGTAGACGTTAATAAAATACAATAAATCGGAAATTTCAATAAAAAACATAAATAATTCTCGTTAACCTCCAGCCGCAAACGTATCCGATCTAGCAACAACTGCGATGTTGTTCACATATCATATCTTTTATGCATGCAAGTTCGTTATTTCCAATGGAGGCACGCAGGAGCAACGACACAAGACAAGAACTGACCGATCAGCTTTATACTTTGTATGGAATATACACATTTCGGTGGACTAATTATCTCAGCTTGCAGCACTGTTTTGTCAGCTTGTCATCCTCTGAGGCCCCGTTTACACTAATATGTTTTAGTTTTAAAACGGCGTTTTAGAATGAAAACGATCCGCGTCCACACTGGCGTTTACCTAGCATTTCTGAACAGCGCTCCGTCCACACTAAACCACTAAAAAACGCACATCACGTGACCCCACACACACACTCTGGCATGCACTGCAGCGTGCTTTGAGCACATCAACCCATATAAGAGCTGTGCGCGCCGGACTGTTCATCAAGGATCTTCCGCAGGATCTATCGCTGGATCTACCGCTGGACCACTATTTAAACGTGATATTTAATTCATTTTGTTGTCTCTATCTAACGACATATTCCCCGACTTTGGTCTTTTGAATTTATTACTTGTTCTACTAGTACACTGATTCTGCACATTTGACTGATTCCACACCTTTATTTTTACTATAATATAAACTTATTTTATGTTATACTTTTATGATGGCCATTATTGATTATTAAAACTGATATTCAGCAAAAGAGAGGGTATGTTTCGTATTTTGAATGAAAGGAGGCAGGAATGTTATAGGCTCTGTTTTGTTATAAATATAGCTACAGTGAAGATGACGGTCATATAAATATGCAGCTACACGACGCCTCAACATTTTTGGTGTCTGTTAAGTTAATATCAAAATTCCTTATATCATGTTTTAATTTTATTGTTAAGAAGGTGAAACAGTATAGCTGGGGTGATGTGAATGAGGTTATAAAGTACACTGTTCCCTTTGAAGATTTACCCGACGTGTCCTCAGGAATTTGTTTTCCATATCAAAATTGCAAAGTCTGAACTTACAAGGAGAGGATGCTGTGTGTAGGCTACTTATTATTGAGGAAAAAACCCCAATTAGATAGTAGCCTAGCAATCTACGTACGTCCCCACTCGCACCCCCTCCGAGTTGCAGTGAAATTGAAACTATTCCTTTAAGCAGACACAATCTAATGTACAGAGAAAACTCAATTTCAATATGTATTTTTTTATTTAAAGCACAATTTATTGCATACTAAACAAACAAGAATGTCAATGCAAAACGTATCTCTTTTTTCTTCTTCTTTGTGAACAGGGGATCTCGAGCTCAGTAGCCTCATCTTCCTGACAGACCTTTGTTCCAGTTTGGGAGGGATTCACCCAGGCTCTCTTTTACCCTCTTCCAACTCCAGTCCGCAGCTTCAGTTGGACCCCAAATTTTGCGCTGACCTAGTTTCTCGGAAGACAAAAGAGGTGTACCCTTACCCTAGTCCACTCCACGCAGTGGCCCTCCAGAGCCCCCTGTTCACCACCTGCCAGGATCCTTCACCCACCCGCCTGTCCCCCAGCCCAGAGAGTGAGCAACCTGTGGAGTCTGAACTTGAGGAAAATTCTGTAAAAATCCAGCCTCCAGCATCTCCTTCCTTTACTCAGCTGGAGCAATACATCAACCGGCTAGTCCATCAGCATCACTGCAGGGTGGCCGCAGAAGCTTCCAGTCGTGGACCCCAAATAAACATTGCAGGGACTGGTTATGAGGGTCTCCACCCAAGAAGTGCTTCCTCCTCCAGCTTGTCCGGAGGTAGCATGACTCCTTGCAAATCAATCCTGGGAAATTCGGCAAGAGTTAGTCTTAGCAGTATTGGGAAACGTGCAAGTCGCAATTCCATTAACCTGGGAAACTTGCCCTCGGTCACCGGCGAAGATTTCAACATCAGCTTCCACCTGAATCTGAATCTGAACCTCAACCCGAATCTGAACAAGACTTTGAGTGTGGATGGTAAAAATGTGAAGGAAGAAGTCTCGGGATCATGCGGACATCTTTCTGCAAATATAGTCACTCCAACTGCATCTCCGTCTTCTTCAACATCCACCATTACTAGTACTCCAAACTGGAGCAGGAGACCAAGGATCTCCACCTGCCCTTCTTCAGTGAGCAATCGAGGGTCTCTGGAGATTCCTGGGAAATCTTTTGGGTCAGTGGGATTCTCTAAATCATTGGATTGGAGTGGAGCCTCGAGGGAGGAAGCAGAAGGTTGTCCTCCAATTAAAGCGTTGGAAAGTCCTCCCAAACTCAATGAGGACTCTGCAGTTGTCTGCGAGATCTCTCGTGTTTCAGGCCTGCCAAGGTCTGTAGTTCTTGGATTGATGGAGGAAGGAGTGGAGCTGGATACCGAATGTTTTGGGAATGAACGAGAAAGAGGTGTAGGCTCTTCTTCTCCGAGTACCATTCCTACAATGCAATCCAATCGGCCTTCATTTCAGCATTCGTTTGGGTTAGATCGAACACCACAATCAAACACCTGGACTGGACAAGATTACATATCTCAACAGCATCGACTACAAGTTTCCCATTCTGACTGCCATTCAACACTGACTTCGCAGTCAGGAAGCCCTCGTTCGGATAATTCAGGTCCCACTCCTCGGTCTTCTCCAATCCTGCCTTTCCCACATAATCAATCAGACCCGGGATCCTCTCCAGGCTCATCCCACACCAGAGTCCACTCTCCTCCAAGGCTACTCTCGAATTCCCCCTTCACTCCTGCTCAGTTATCAGTATTTCGGCGCGACTCCCCATCCCAGTGCTCTCTTCCACGCTTTCACCCTTGCAGTTCCCCATTGGAGGGTCCTATTCGGCCTCGTGGAGGTTCCCTCAGACAGAACACTGGAGCTGCCTGGAGACCTCAGGATAGAGGCTGGAGGAGGAGCGGTGATGGGGAGCGGCTTTACCAGGGTAAACATGCCTCCAGAGAACTTATCCGAGCTTCAACAGTCAGTAGCTATTCGGGTAGAGACTATGGCTCCGGGTGGGAGGATGAAATGAGTACTCAAACTCCTAAAAAAGGTGGGAAATTTTGGAAGGGTTTTGAAACTCGATTTTGGGGACGAGAAGAGGAAGATGACGATGATGAAGATGAGAGAGATGCGAGAGCTGGAGGATTCAGCTGGAGGCACACTTCGCTAAAGGAAAGTTCATCTAGTAGGCAAGATCACAGAGGGAATAACTCCAAAAAGAAAGGCACGAGTTGGGACAGTCGGAGCTCAAGCCTTCGCTTGTCTAGAAGAGCATTATTTCGAAGCGAGTCTCAGGGAATTCTAGAGCCACACTCGCAGAAACGGGACAGCAATCAGTGGCGTTCCTCGTTTGAGATTAGCCGTGCAGGACGGGGATCTGAGCGTGCTCGAAATCTCGTTCGGAAGGAGGAAAAACATCACTCTTCTACTGCAAGTCTTTTCCATCTCTCTCGCTCTCAGAGTCTGGAGGGAAGCAGTCATTCGCTTTCTCCTCTTTCGTCTCCATCGCTCTCACCTTCGCCTCCACCTTCAGCTCCACTCACCCGCTCCAGATCCTTCCGCGACCTCGGACGGAAAGTGTTTGGCTCCATGAGGTCTCTCAGTTTCAATAAAAACCACAAGTCAAAGAAGAAGGACTAATAAGGACTTTTATTAAATGGGCAAAACCACGCTGCCAACTTTTTCCCCCCTGCCCGATATTCTCTTTCTGCTTGTTTTAGGTGCTTCTGCATGCCATGCTGTGCTGTGTCTCTGTGCACTCTTATGGTCATAGTGGTGCTGGTGTTGTTTTTACAATGAACATACATTATGCTTTAAGAAGCATTGTAAAGTATTTGCTGACCAAATACAAAAAGAGATGTTGTTTGAACTCATGCTCAGGACTTTGAAAAAAGTAATTTGAAATGATTGTTGAAGTGCTGATACATGATTAAATATTAATAAAAGTATTTACAGTTTAATATGATCCAGATTGATGTGCTTGGCAATGACATGTGTTGCTGCTGCTGCTGAGTGAATTGTTTTGGTACAATAGGATTATTAAAAATCTGCTGTCGTAGCTTACATTATTCAATCCTTTTCCTTCAGCTTAATCTCTATTTCAAGGGTCACCACATTTGGATGAACCACCAACTATTCCAGCATCTGGTTTACGCAGCGGATGCCCTTCTAGCCACAACCCAGTATAGGTAAACACCCACACACACACACACACACACACTATGGCCAATTTGGTTTAATCAATTCACTTATAGCGCATGTGTTTGGACTGTGGGGGGAAACTGGAGCATCCGGAGAAAACACACGCCAACACGGTAAGAACATGCAAACTCCACACAGAAATGCTAACTGCCCCAGCCGGGACTTGAACCAGTGAGCTTCTTGCTGTGAGGCGACAGTGTTAACCACTGAGCCACCCCATAGGTTATATTAAATATCTTACAATGCAAACATGCTTTTCATAGAGTTTTTGTCTTGTTTCTAGTCCAAAATAATAAAAATAAGCAAAAACAATCTGCTGATTGTTTTCTGATTGAAATAAGATTATTTTACTTACCCATTGGCAGATCATTTAGCCTCTTTTAAGAAACAAAAGCTTAATTTTAACTGAAAACAAAACAATATTTGTACTTGTCTAGAAAAAGCCTCGATTTAATACATTTTAGATAGTTGGACGAGAACAAGACAAAAACTTACAGTAAGAAAAAGATTTTTGCAGTGTATTTTTTGCAGCATTTCCATAATCATATTAGAATAAACCTAAAAGCATCAAGTTTGTTGAAAATGAATTAATTATGCATTGAATTCTTCAAAAAATATTTATTACGATAAACAAAAAAAATACACAGCTGGAAGCAATCAAATGCAAAACATCTTATTTAACACCAGACTACAATGCATTTTAAGTGCATTAAAATTCTCTTTCAAGTTGCCACGTTGCACCAAATTTCAGCCACACATTTAGTCTTGCCATGTGACACCGGTAAATGGCATATGCAGCAAATTACCCACAGCCCGAGGCAAAACATCCCACTTCCTTTGGGATGCTGTCAGCTTTTTAAGTTCTTTGTACTTGATGGATACCTGCTGAGTTGTGTATTAGTCCATTTAGACCAGTTCCTGGGTCTTCTCCTCTGCTATCTGCTCCTCAGCTTGTTTTTGTTTGCTGAACATGCCTTTATACAGCGCCTTCTCCTTCTGGTAGTCCTGGCTGAGTCTTTCCTCCACTCGCTGCAGCTGCTTCTTTACATCGGCATCTGAAATGAATGTCATCATTAGTTCAATCAAAGCACTGAAGTGAACTCTGAATGAAGATGTAAAACCGAGCGGTTCAATCGAAGGCTGCAAAGCGGAGGTGTTTGATCTTACAAGCTCTGTAGGAAAATGGATGAATCCACAAAATGTAATAACACAGTATTATGTAACAGGCTGAAAACTCCACAGCAGCTGTGTCCCTTGTGAAAACCAGAACTGAAATCCCTGACAGCTTATTAATTAGACCAATAGTTCCCAACCTTTTTTCCTCAGGCAAGCTTTTTTTATTCTAGTTTTAAAAAAAAGCATGCCTGTTTTAAAATGAGCAATGTGTGCAGGTATTCAACAGAGAAAGCAAAGTAAATGAATCCAAACTGCAGGCTTATCAAACTTATAAAAACACCAGCCTATTAATAATTAATTGCAACAGTTTTAATGTCGCCCCCACTTTTTGTATGTTAACTACATCAACTAAAGGAACCTCATAGCAAAACGTGACCAAATATTCTTTTGTTTGTGTGTGGCCATGTTTTTACAGATGTCAGTCTATAAAGACAAGGCCACCTTGGATTTAAATATAGCTAATGCAATAAAGGGAATGCAGGGGTCCTGTAACATGTTTTCAACTATTTTTAACTCCACATTCACTTCACTCAAGGAATAACACAAGTTAAGAGCAGTTTTGGGTGTAGTTTGTTACAATGTAATTAGTTACTGGAATTAAATTACTTTTCCATTACTTTTTAAAGGATTACTTTATGGAAAAGTAATTTAATTACAGTAACTTATTACATTGTAACAAACTACACCCAAAACTGGTGTGCTTGCCTTAAATACTGTCTATAAATTCAACACTTCTGTATAAAGCAATTCAAAGAATATATTGTGACGAATAATTCTATTTTTCAACTAAAGGCTACATTTATCTAGACCAGTGATGCTTAAACTCGGGCCCGCGGGCCAAAGTTGGCCCATGGTAACCTTTGATTTGGCCCACCATTCCCCCATCTGAGATGAGAGTGAGTATAATGGGTAAGGTTGGGGCGAATGCCTTCAACAGAGATCGTCACTAATTTAACATAATCTTATGTTTGTTTGTTTAATTGATGAACTACAAAAAAGCAAAGTGAAATTAAATGTTTTAATTAAATGTTGTGAACTAATTGGATTTTTTAAAGAGTCATGAAACCCTTAAGTACATTTTTAGATGTTGGCATATACAGTATATGTGTGTGGCACGTTGCTAAAACCACACTTATAGGACACATTTCACGATCGAGAAAAATGGCTCTTTTTAAAAATTAAAAAAAAGCATGAAACTCCATTGTGTTATAGATGAGATTGTTTATGGTTTTATTGTATTATAAGTACAGTATTGTAAAAAAAAAGTCATTATGTGATTAAATATTTTAGGGGTGAAGCGCTGAAACCCTATTGTTTTTGCTAAGATTTTTATTAGTATTATTATTATTCTGTCTTAGTTTTTATTGGTCAGACCAAACCGTAAGTCCGAGATAGCTCAAAATAGTTAGATGGTAGTACTCCGGTACACTACATCCTTGCCAAAAATCAGTCAAATCAAACCATAGGTGGCGCTAAGGTACAAAAAACTAACAGTTCAGACATTTTGGCCACCATTTGCCACTTTGAATGTCCACATGAACCTACTTGCCTGTAAATCCATAAGTAAAACTCAAAGCTTCACAGAATTTAGTAAGCACATGGGGCATATGAATGTAAACAAGCATGCAAAACTTTGTGGAGATCGGGCAATAGGTGGCACTATAATAGTTAAAAAGGTCTCAAAAACACAGTGTTTCAATGTCTGTTGATGGTCAATACAGTGTTTCAATTACCATTTTAGCCACTAGATGGATCAACTTGAAGTTTGGCATGCAGTGTATTTGCTCAAAGTGGAATGACATACAATAAAAAAATGGCTGTCATTAGCCAATCAAATTTGAGCACCCATTAAACACAGTTAACGATGGCTGATCAGAATGTAACTTGGTGGGCATGTTGGACTCATGGGCCTAGAGGTTTGTAGAAATTAAGAGAAATCATCCACTAGGGGGCAATTTTGAGTTTTTTGGAGTGTGTAATTAAACATTTGTTAACTCAATCTATAAACTTCAAACATATATTTCATTGTTGAATAAACTACTTACAGACTTCCTAACTGATAAACCTTAAACTTCTAAAACGCTTGAACCCCTATAATCGCTGCTTGCAGCTATATTTTTCTATTTATTTTTAAATATTATTAAACTAGTAAGTTACCATGGCAAATAATTTAATGCAGTTTGGTATATTTAGCTTCGGGCCACCACCCTCAATCAAGTTTGGTTTGTGTCGCTTCATAAAAAAAGGTTTGGGCACCACTGATCTAGACGATTACACATGCTTAGTGTATTGCTTAATGAATTGAGAGATTAAGTAGTAATTAGCAGACTTACATTTATTCATATTTTGTTATTCAAATATTTTTGAAAATAATTCACTTTTTCAAATAAAAAGGTTACATTTGTCCAACTGCACATGCCTAAGAAAAAATGTACTACACTGCAAAAAAATGCTTTTCTTAATTATATTTTTTGTCTTGTTTCTAGTCCAAATATCTAAAAATTCTTAAATCAAGAAGCATTTACTAGGCAAGTAAAACATAATGTCTTGTTTTCAGAAAAAAACAAGCAAAATAATCTGCCAATGGGGTAAATAAAAATAATCTTATGTCAAAAAGAAAAACAAGATTATTTGGAATAAAAACAAGACAAAAAAAATGAATTAAGAAAAGCATTTTTTGCAATGTAAGTGAGAAATGTATGACCCTCTATATTATGATTTCATTACCTTGAAATGTTTTGGTTAAGGTGTTTATGTGAAGTGCTTTCATGTAAGAGTTTCCTGTAGTTTTGGGTGACTTTAACTGCAGTTCAGATGTGAGTGTGGTCCTTTACTGACAGCCGCATGTTGGATCTTGTTGGAAAATATGGCGAAAAGTCCTACATGATGGTAATAGTTTGATTGCAGTGTTTACTTCAATAATGCCACTAATATCTGCATACTCCACATCTTAATTCCATTTCTGTTTAGTTCAGTTCTGACTTTAGTCAGATTAAGGTAATCAAAAAAAAAAATCGCTGTTTCGAGCTTATGTAGGCCTACAGTTCAACATTCATGTTTGTTTAACTGAATAAACAGTTAGTAAATTATCATAGTAGAACAGTTTCTCAAGCAGTTTGTTATGCATTTTGATGAGATGAGCCCCTGGTCTAATGCACCACCTGGCTTGAGAAACCTGTTCTCAAGGACTTATATTTAGTAGTTATTTGGGTAGCACACATATTCTGAATGTCTTCAGCAGAATTCAAATGAGCCATTTTAATCTAGATTAATTCCAAGATTACAGTGAGATTAATCTAGATTGTAAAAATTAATCTATGCCCACCTATAGTTTTGATACACGTTTAGCTTTACTTAAGTATTGATTTTTTTTAAATAAGGCTAAAAGGCCCTGTTTGACAAACTTAAATATCTGTGTGTTGACACTTACAGTTATTTTATGTCATATTGAGTCAAGTAATTAAATTACTATGTAAAACAAATACTTTTCAGGCAAAAAGTTATTTAAATAAAGTGTTCATCATGAAATTAAAAATTAATTACTTTTTTAAGTAACTTGCTGTGCGCTGGTAGCAGTTAAGGTAGTAATTCGTTTTAGGTATAAGGTAGGATAAGGGATAAACAATAAAATCAATCAGAATTGGTGCTTTATAATTACTAATAGAAAGCCAATATATTATTAATTAGCCACTAGTTAATACTTAATATTACCAAAATATTAAGCAGATAGAAAGTAATAAGAGTCAAACACATTGTCATTAAAACTCAATCAGACCTTAAAAAGCTCTGGCGACCTCTGGTGTGGATTGGGCAACAATAAAATAGACCCATGTGTGATTTACCGTTAGGTTTCCCTCTGCTGGCCTGTGTGAGGTACTGTCGCGCCGCCGGAGCATCACCCAGTTCTAGTGAAGCCACACCGGCTCTGTAGAGGGCTTTAATATCAGCAGGCCTCCAGTGGAGCACCTTCAGACTGTACTCCAGCACACGCGTGTAGTCCACCAGCTCCCGCTGCAGTAAACACGCTGACACACACACACACACATACACACACACAATGAGTAATGAGGAGGATGCTGTATTTTGCATAACCTAGTATGAGTCTGGAAGATTTTCAAATGAGCCAAATCTCTTAAGCTCACACACGCACACCTGATGAGTAACAAGGAGAACGTTGTATTTTGCATAACCTAGAATGAGTCTGGAAGATTTTCAAATGAGCCAAATCTCTTATCCTCACCATGGCTGCATTTATTTGAACATAAGATTATTTATTTATCTTTTACGCCAAAAAACCATTAGCATATTAAGTATCGATCATGCTTCATGAAGACCTTTTATAAATGTCCTTCTGTAAATGTATGAAAACTTAATTATTGATTGGTAATGTGCATTGCTAAGAACTTACTTTGGACAACTTTCAAGTCAATTTTCTCAATATATATATTTTATATCCCAGATTTTCAAATTGTATATATCCTAATTAATATTGAATACCTCCTAATAGACTTGTCTAACCAATAATACTATGATAATGCCTGACCAAAGATAATTCCTAGACTACTCAGTAAGAAAATGTTTATGTAACCATGGTTAAAAAATAAACTTAATGTTGGTGTGCTTAAAAGAACCTGCAAAATGATCACATATACACATACAATACATAACACCAACAACACGTACAATTAAAGACACGATTATTCTCCCTCATCTGAAATTTTTTATTCTTTTTCCAATATTTCACAAGTGACGTTTAAAAGAGCAGGGGAATTTTAACAGTATCCCTATTATATTTGTCTTCTCAAAAAGTTCAATTTCTTTTAGTTTAGCTGGAATAATAATAAAAAAAAAATCATTAAAACATGCTAAGGTCAATAGTATTGCCCCTTATGACTTTGGTTTCAATTGGCTACAGAACAAACCACAGTTGTCCAATGTCTTGCCTAGTTAATACTAGTATCTTGCAAAATAACAAGTAAAATATGTATTACTCTAATCATGGCAAAAACAAGTTATATTAGAAATTAGTTTAAAATGTGTATGAAAAAAATCTCTCCATTAAACAACCCTTGGGAAATATTATTAAAGCTAATAAAGCTAAAGGTTAATAATTAGTCTTCAACTACAGTGCTCAACATAAATGAGTACACCCCATTTTCATTCATTCAATTTCCTTCGGCTAAGTCCCTAATTTATCTATTTTTACACAGCGGATGCCCTTCCAGGCGCAACCAAGTACAGAGAAACACCAATACACACTCACATTCACACACCATTTAAACACTACGGCCAATTTAGTTCATCAATTCTATAGAGCATGTGTTTGAACTGCGGAGGAAACCGGAGCCCCCGGAGAAAACCCATGCCAACACGGAGAGAACATGCAAACTCCACACAGAAATGTCACCTGGTCTGGCCAGGACTCGAACCAGCGACCTTCATGCTGTGAGGCGACAGTGCTAACCACAGAGCCACCCTACACCCCATATTCATTCATTCATTCATTCATTTTCTTTTCGGCTTAGTCCTTTTAATAATTCGGGATCGCCACAGCGGAATGAACCGCCAACTTATCCAGCATGTTTTTAGGCAGCGGATGCCCTTCCAGCCGCAACCCATCTCTGGGAAACATCCACACACACTCATTCACACTCACACACTACGGACAATTTAGCCTACCCAATTCACCTGTACCACATGTCTTTGGACTGTGGGGGAAACCAAAGCACCCGGAGGAAACCCACGCGAACGCAGGGAGAACATGTAAACTCCACACAGAAACGCCAACTGACCCAGCCGAGGCTCGAACCAGCGACCTTCTTGCTGTGAGGCGACAGCACTACCTACTGCACCACTGCATCGCCCATACCCCATATTGAAAATGAATATTTTAATCCATTTCTCAGTGAATACAGGTAACATATTTTGGTGCATTTGAACAAACCAGATTTATTAAACAGATATATTTATTAAAATAATATTTTAGTCACCAAACATCTTTAGAAACAAAAGATACTACATTTAAATTCATGCAAATATAGGAAAAATAAATTACAAACTACACAATTTCAACAAAAATGTATTCTCTTAAATTTTGCTATTATTACATTTTTTATTAAACATTTTTCCCTAACATATAAATTTGGGTGTACAAAGTTTGGACCGTTATCATAAGTTATTTTTTTAGATTAGCTCCAGATTTGGCTTCAGTGCTGACTAATCTAATGTTAAAGGGTCACAAAACACCAAAACACATTTTTTTAGATGTTGACAGTCATAAATGTGCCCCACGCTGCTATAAACACATATTTCACTAAAAAGTGAAAATTGGTTGTTTTTGCATTATTTTGAGCAAGTTCGCTCTTCCGGTTTGAAAAGAAATTTTGAAGCTACGTTACGGCGATTAGATACTTGTGTAAATTCCAGTGTGGAGATTGGCTGTCGGTACCGGCAAGTACAGCGTGACGTTTTTGAGTTTTCAGTATTAATTCATGGAAAAGACTTTGTTTGAACCAATCAGCACGCTCTATTGTGTATAGGTGCAACTTCATTAACATGCATGATAGCTTCGAAGACTGTTTTTACCTGTACAGTGTTCAGACGGCAGAGAGAAGCCATGTTGTGTTGCCAACTGTAATTAAAACAAGTGGAAGAAAAATAACTGTTTGGAGACATGGGTCCTCAGTGTTGCGTTTATAAATGTGCCACAACAAAGTTTTTGTTTCCATTTCCCTGCGATGACAGAAGACCCACATGTGTGGATTACAGTGGTCTGCTAACACGCGACAAAAATATGTTTGAAAGGAACATTTTTTACCCGAGAGCTTTTCGCATCTGGAAACGGTAAAATGCGGATTTGACGCTCGTCTTGTTTTAAAAAAAAGACGCAGTTCCACTTGGTGTGGATTGTCCTGTCTCTACGGATTTGGTAAGTGTGTGTGAGATCAATGTTCTTTGTTTATGTTTATTCAGATGGCAAAGTTAGTTCGTATCGTCAGCAGTACTCTTTCAGTGTTTAAAGACATACCTTAGACAAAATGATTTAGTTACGAAGTTTACAGTATGTTAATATCACTACAATATTATGGACTGAAAGATCCACTGTAATTGCTGCTCTCCGAATGTAAACACGTAAACACAATCAAACTATTACCATCGTGTAGGATTTTTCACCGCGTATGATTTTCGCCGCATTTTGTGACAGGATAGTCTATACACACACGGCTGTTTGACGCTATTCTCTGCATCTACAGAGAAATTCTGAGGTTTTTTTTTCTCTCTCATATTCATGCGGTATCAAATTCCATTAAAACTACACTCTTCCAGCAGTTCCTCGCATCCAATATCTTGTTTGTCACGGGGGAAGAGATGCATGAAAAGTTCCTGAATGAAAGTGAAAGTGCCAAACTGCAGTTAAAGTTGACAAAAAAAAACTAAGTTCATGCTTTTATGACTTCTAGGCTGGATTACTGTAATGCTCTGTTCGCTGGTTGCCCAGCTTCCTTTATTAACAAACTTAAGCTAGTACAAAATGCAGCTGCCAGAGTTCTTACCAGGTCTAGAAAATATGATCATATCACCCCAATTTTCTCCTCCTTACACTGGCTGCCTGTTAAGTTTCATATTGATTTTAAAATATTACTCCTTACCTATAAAGCTTTAAATAATCTAGCTCCTGTTTATCTAACCAACCTCCTGTCTCGCAACAATCCAAACCGCTCTTTAAGATCTCAAAACTCAGGGCTTCTGGTAGTACCTAGAATAGCAAAGTTGAGTAAAGGAGGTCAAGCCTTCTTGTTTATGGCTCCTAAACTCTGGAATAGCCTTCCTGATAATGTCCGAGGCTCAGACACACTCTCGCAATTCAAAACTAGATTAAAGACCTATCTCTTTAGCAAAGCATACACTCAGTGCATTACATAGCGGTATGATGCATGAATGTGCTCCACGCAAGTTTTTGCATCTCGTTTATATACACTACGAACAGCAGCTACGCTAATTATTCTCTTTATTCTCTATTTCCACCTGGGGATACTCATCCCGAGGCCCCCAGAGATTATGCAGTGCCACTAAAGTGATCCAAGAGCTGTGAACAGATGATCCCAAGGTTTCCACATTCCCGGACCAGGCCATAGCAGCTGCTGTGCTGGTCATAGAGAAATAGAGAGCCTGAGCTGAGACTGATTCCTGTGAGACTCCAGGGACCGCAGAGTCTTCGCTGAAGTCCAGCATTCTCCAGCGCCTAGACTGCAGCTCTCGACAAGACGTTTTACCATATGAGAAATGGTCGTGCCCAACTGAGCCAGGTTTTTCCCAAGGTTTTTTTCTCCTTTACTTTCGCCCATTGGTGAAGTTTTTTTTTTCCTCACCGCTGTCGCCACTGGCTTGCATAGTTCGGGACTTGTAGAGCTGCACATCGATGGATTACTCTTCAGTGTTTGGACTCTCAGCAGCGAATATTAAAACACACTGAATTGAACTAATCTAAACTGAACTTAAACTCTGAAAACTGAACTACACTGTTTCAATTCACTATAATCTTCTATGTGAAGCTGCTTTGACACAATCTACATTGTAAAATCGCGATAAAAATAAAAATGAACTGAATTGAACAAATTAAGAATGAAACACCCCAAATTACATGACACCCCGGAGTAAATGTGGATAGTGTGGTGACGCAATGACGTTAATCACATTATGTGCTATAACATGTAAAACGGGATCATGAAAGAAACATTCAAAAAGTCTCTAATGTAAACATCTTAATCATTTTGTTTTATTCAGATTAAGGCAAATAATTTGATTATTGATGTCCATGTAAGCGTAATCACTGTCTATCTCCCCTGCGTCTGTGTTTTTGTTGCTGGCTGTTGTACACGTACTGAAACTCCCCTATTCATGCAAACACTTTCCTCTTTTGCCACTCGACACTCCCACCTAAACAGAGCTGGACTCACCCACTTTCCTGACTTTTTTTTCAAACTAGAGGTGTGAAAACACCCAGCTGAGACAGGGGGGTTTCATGGCCCTTTAATGCACAGATATAATATTGAACAGCATCCTTTAGAAAATATTAATCTAAATGAGAGATCTGTGAGGGCTGTACTAGTATATGTTGAGCACTGTCTATGTCAAATAAACTTTTTTGCAAGGAATACAAACCTGCTAGATTGTTATAGCAGTCTATCTGCGTGCTCCTCAGCAGCTCCTCCTGCTCCTGGTTGAGTTTGGGCACCGGAGCCCCGAATCCCTGCATGACAGAGTTTACCTCAGAGTCCAGACTGCGCAGGACCAGCAGAGCTCGATGGTAGCGGCCGATAGCAGAGCGCACGTTTCTCTCCCGGTAGAAAGCATTGCCCTCCGTCTTTAACCGGACAGCCTCCTGGAGCTGAGAGTCCAAACGGGAAGCAGACGATCCTCCGGCAGCCCCCAAACACGATGACCCATCATCCCCTGCAGGAGGATCAGCAGCCTGAAACGCATGATGACAATGATGAAAATCTACAAGGTGAGAAGCTGCAGGCAAAAACATTGAGATTTTTCAAGCACCTGTCAGTTTTGAGATTTTTTATTGCCCTTTTTTATGAAGGGTTTATTTAGTGTAATGTAAAGAAACATACAGAATACACTTAGATGTGTTTCTTTTGTCACGCTTTGTAAATTTGTGTTTGTAGATTGCAAAGATACTGCGTAAAAAATAAAGAGAACACTTGGAGTTACATTGTGTTTAGGGATGTCCAGATCGGATTACGTAATCGGAAATCAAGCGGTTTCAGACTCGATCGGAATCGGACATTACCTCTAGATCAGGACTCAAATAAATATATATATATATATATATATATATATAAATAAATATATATATATATATATATATATATATATATATATATATATATATATATATATATATATATATATATATATATATAAATATATATATATATATATATAAATATATATATATATATATAAATATATATATATATATATATATATATATAAATATATATATATATATATATATATATATATATATATATATATATATATATATATATATATATATATTCTTAGTATTTTTTAACACATCTATAGTTATGCTGTGGCACAAAGTTAGACCTCTTTCATGACTTCACACAGAAAGAGGAACGCGTGCGGCATGACATCACTTTGTTGCAGAGACGCTATTGCTTAAATGCCTTCGCAAACACTGTGGCACATTTATTTTTATTTTTTTTACATGCCTGCCATCATTTTTAAGTTGAGGTGCTATTTGTTTTTATATTAGATTTTTTTTATATTTACTGTTGCACTAAAGTCCAAAAGTGAAGAAATTATGTTATTTATTACTTGATTGTTCAAGCTACCTCACAGAAGTGCTCTGTTGGTTAACAGAGTTGTTGAATGTCAAAATAAGGTGAATCAAATAAAAAATAAGGACATCCTGGATCTGTTTCTTCGCTCTTCTTTATTCTTTATGCATTATAGAAGTATCCGATCATGTTTCGGTATTGGTACATACTCAAAACCAAATGACTCGGACTCGAGGGCAAAAAAACCTAATCGGGACATCCCTATTTGTGTTGTTTAAGTGATTCCTTACATTTTTGTGAGCGGTGTATAATCCATATTTTTAAAGACTTTTTTTTTTTTTGCACTGAGCCATAAATCTTCTCAGCAGCACTAACATCCAAATTTCAGTTTTATTTATATCTATATTTAATTTTGTCACATACACAGTCATACTTGTTATGACATGCAGTGAAATGCTTCCACAACCACTCCTGACAACACAAATAATAACAACAATTACAAAAATGATAATAATAACACTAACAATCTAAAGTATGGAGAAACAGAAGTTATGCAATAGAAAATACAATCAAACATAAAATATTTAAAGACTTCAGACAATATATGCACATGTTATTCTACAAAAAAATAAAGTGGTTTGTGATATTTTCTAAATTATGGAACAATAAAAAAGGAGCTTTGAAAAAACCCCTCTGTAAAAAAATTGATCAAATAAATAATAGTAATTTTAAAAAGAATTTTGAACCTGACTTCATGTTTCATGTTCAATGTTTGGATTTTCATGCTAGATTGTACACACATTTGTGCATTTTAATTACATAACGCCTCAAACAAAACTAATATTTATCTCCATGTTTTCCAACTTTATTGATTACATTAGGAATCACACATATTTGTTGTAACTATCGTTGTTTCGACTTTCAGCAGACATTTACATTACACTTAACTGAACTGAACTAAACTTCCACTATAAAAAAAACTGGACTGAAGCAGTTTCAATTTACTGAAATTTACTTTACTTAGAAATAAATATGAATTAAGCATGCAATTTAAACATAACATTTCAGAAAACTTGTAATACAGTCTAAACCATGTCTAAAAATGTTTGTTTCTTAATGTAATCAATTAGCTGGAGAATTATAAAAATTTTAGTTTTGTTCTCCTGAATACACAATAGAGGTAAAGTTGGTTTTATTTTCACACATTCGAAATTTGTCCTTAATAATAAAACTTCAGAAAAACATTACTTGCTAATACTAAATAGTGAAATCATATTAGCGATGACTATCAAATGCCAATGACTATCAAAGTACAACATTGTTCACAATCAAAAAATAGTGCTAATGTTGTTTTAAAAGTCATAATTACAAATGATTCCTGACCAAATATTCAAATTACCATGGTAAACAATATAGGAAGCATGTCATAAGTTGTCCCTGAATTGAATGTGCAAATATAAAACCAAATTTACCTCAATGAATTTAGTCTCTGAAATGGAATAACCTGTCAAATTAGCGCTGGTTTAATTAGAACGTTTAGACTATTCAAGCCAAACTAGTGCTGCTGGTCTCCATTAATAACTGATGTAAAGTTGGTTTTACATTCACACATGCAGAATTTGTCCTTAATAATATAACTTCAGAAAAACATTATTT
This sequence comes from Danio kyathit, assembly GCA_903798195.1. NCBI lineage: Eukaryota > Metazoa > Chordata > Actinopteri > Cypriniformes > Danionidae > Danio > Danio kyathit. The sequence goes on along the minus strand of LR812532.1, from coordinate 53,583,510 downwards.
GCTAATACTACATAGTGAAATCATATTAGCGGCCAATGATTATCAAAGTACAATGTTCAGTCAAGTGAATAGTGCCAATGTTGTTTTCAAGTCATACTTGCATGTGATTTCAGACGTAATATTCAAAGTACCACGATAAACAATATAGGGAGAGTGTCACAAGTTGCCACTGAACGAATGTGCAAATATAAAACCAACTTTACCTCAATGAATGTCTCTGAAATGGAAACAGCCTGTCAGATCAGTGCTGGTTTGGTGTAATTAGAAAGTTTAGACCATTCAAGCCAAACTAGTGCTGCTATGTTGGTATAACTATAGTATAAATTGGGCTAATGTTGTTTTGAAGTCATACATGCGATTTCAGACCCAATATTCAAAGTAGCATGGTAAACATAGAGACGTAAATGAACAAAAGTGCAAATATAAAACCAACTTCTATGATAAATATTAGTTTTGTTTCTATTCACCTGCATTATTCAGTCTTCACTGAACACTGAATACACAGTCTCTGAACTGGGATCAGCCAGTCAGATCAGTGCTGGTTTGGTGTAATTAGAAAGTTTGACAACTTAAGCCATTAATGACTAAGTGTCCATATTAAGGTAAAGTTGGTTTTACATTCACACATTCGCACTTTCTCCTTAATAATATAATTTCACCAAAAATATTCTTTGCAAATTCTGAATAATGAAATTATATTAGCGGCCAATGACTATTAAAGTACAGCATTGTTCACAGTCAAATAAATAGCGCTAATGTTGTTTTGAAGTCATAATTACATGTGATTCCAGACCAAATATTCAAAGTATCATGGTAAACAATACAGGGAGCGTGTTGAATTGAATGTGCAAATATATAAAAACAACTTTACCTCAATGAATACACAGTCTCTGAAATGGCAACAGCCTGTCAGATCAGTGCTGGTTTGATGTAATTAGAAAGTTTAGACTATTCAAGCCAAACTAGTGCTGCTGGTCTCCATTAATAACTGATGTAAATTTGGTTTTACATTCACACATGCAGAATTTGTCCTTATTAATATAACTTCAGAAAAACATTATTTGCTAATACTAAATAGTGAAATCATATTAGCGGCCTAAGTATAATGTTCAGTCAAATGAATAGTGCTAATGTTGTTTTCAAGTCATACTTGCATGTGATTTCAGACGTAATATTCAAAGTACCACGATAAACAATATAGGGAGCGTGTTACAAGTTGTCAATGAATTTAATGTGCAAATATAAAACCAACTTTACCTCAATGAATGTCTCTGAAATGGAAACAGCCTGTCAGATCAGTGCTGGTTTGGTGTAATTAGAAGGTTTAGACTATTCAAGCCAAACTAGTGCTGCTATGTTGGTATAACTATGAATAGTGCTAATGTTGTTTTGAAGTCATACATGCGATTTCAAACCCAATATTCAAAGTAGCATGGTAAACATAGAGACGTAAATGAAAAAATGTGCGAATATAAAATCAACTTCTATGATAAATATTAGTTTTGTTTCTATTCACCTGCATTATTCAGTCTTCACTGAATACACAGTCTCTGAACTGGGATCAGCCTGTCAGATCAGTGCTGGTTTGGTGTAATTAGAAAGTTTGACAACTTAAGCCAAATTATTGGTTAGTATTAATTAGTGCTGCTGGTTTCCATTAATGACTAAGTGTCCCTATTAAGGTAAAGTTGGTTTTACATTCACACATTCACACTTTCTCCTTCATAATATAATTTCACAAAAAATATCCTTTGCAAATTCTGAATAATGAAATTATATTAGCGGCCAATGACTATTAAAGTACAGCATTGTTCACAGTCAAATAAATAGTGCTAATGCTGTTTTAAAGTCATAATTACATACTTAGAAAGCTTAGACTATTCAAGCCAAACTAGTGCTGCTGGTCTCTATTAATGACAATGAGGTAAAGCTAGTTCTTTATTTACAAATTCAGAACTTGTCCTTAATAATATAACTTCAGAAAAACATTGTTTGCTAATACTAAATAGTGAAATAATAATTTTAGCCAATGATTATCAAGGTACACCATTGCTAAATAGTGCTAATGTTGTCATACTTCCATGCGATTTCAGACCCAATATTCAAAGTAGCTTGTTAAACACAGAGATGTTAAATGATCGAATGTGCGAATATGAACTTTACCTCTATGATAAATGTTAGTTTTGTTTCTACTCACCTGCATTATTCAGTCTTCTCTAAACACTGAATATACAGTCTCTGAACTGGGATTAGCCTGTCAGAATTGAGGTAAATTTGGTTTTATATTTGCACATTCGTTCAGTGGCAACTTGAGACACGCTCCCTATATTGTTTACCATGGTACTTTGAATATTGGGTCTGAAATCACATGCAAGTATGACTTCAAAACAACATTATCACTATTTATTTGACTGTGAACAATGTTGTACTTTGATATTCATTGGCTACTAATACGATTTCACTATTTAGTATTAGAAAATATAACTTTTCTGAAATTATATTATAAGGACAAATTCTGAATGTGTGAACATGAAACCTTCACTTTACCTCATTCCTGTAAGATCAGTGCTGGTTTGGCACGTAATTAGAAAGTTTGACCATTTAAACAAAGTTATTAGTAGTATTAATTAGTGCTGTTGGTCTCCATGACCAAGTGTCCTCTTACAAACATAAGCAGACCAGCTTAACCAGTCTAGCAGACGTAAACCAGTTTACAGGATTGATCAGTCATGTTCATTCATTCATTAGGTTTGTATCTAAACTGGTAAGTTACTCATAAATTAAATCACATCAATCACGTACATAGAATAAGCTGGCATGCAAGTTCATATCACTAAAAAGTGACTTTTTATCAAAACAGCTGATTTCTATGAGTTTCAACCGCGCCCAGGACAGCATGCAGCAGTTAGTGTCCACCCTTTTATTGTGTGCTAAAGAAAACCCTCTTTTTACCTTTTCGTCCATGGCGTTTAAAGCTTTATAATGGTTTCAGTGTGAGTTTAATGCAGTAAATGTTGCTGGAAGGCTAAAGAAACGACTGTTTGGCGCTCTTCTTCGTGGTTGTTAAGATTTCTGCGTGAAGCTCCGCAACACTGCCTCCTCCTGAACCAAACGGAAAAGCCGACTGGATCACGTGAGCTTTGATGACGAATCACATTACAGTCATGACGTCGGTCAGAGATATGCGACGGTCAGTGGTTATTTATTTATTTATTTATTTCTATATATAAAACGAAATTAATGTTTGATAACAAACACTGATAAATTTGCCGATAGTCTGTCGGTTTATTAAATGTCTGCCTTTTTTATAATGGTTTATTCAGCGTAGAGAATGCTTTTAAAAATATAAATTATATTGTTCAAATAATGTCAGACAGCATTTAAGTTTGAGGTCCAAAAAAATAAGAATATCAGCCCACATGGAAAAATATTATAGCCTAGTAATTTGTTATTTAACCATGCTATAGTAAAATGTGTCATATTGTATACCTTGTTATTTACAACTGTTAATGAATTCTACAGAAAAAATTGCACTTAATAATGCAGTATACTTTATGTCAATGTCAATTTTATTTATATAGCACTATTAAACACAACCAAATGTGCTGAACAATACAAATCACAAAGAGAAAGGTATAAAATTATAGCTAACAAACAATTCTCACTGATAAAATGCCAAATCAAAAAAGGTAAGTTTTCAAACTACATTTAAAAACAGACAGAGATGATATAGACCTAATAAAGAGGGGCAGAGCGTTCCACAAGGTAGGACCAGCTACTGCGAAAGCACGGTCACCCCTGCATTTCAGCCTCGACTTTGGGATGCATGACAGTCTCTGGTCAGATGACCTAAGGGACCGACCAGGCTGATGTTCAGTCAACAGGTCTGACAAGTAGGAAGGAGCCAGGCCATGTAGTGATTTAAAAACCAACAGAAGAATCTTAAAAGTGACACGATAGTGCACAGGCAACCAGTGCAAAGAGCGTAAGACCGGTGTGATGTGGTCATATTTTTTGGTACCGGTTAATAGCCTTGCAGCAGCATTTTGAACTATCTGTAGGCTGGATAGAGTTGTCTGACTGATCCCAAAGTATAGTGAAATTACAGTAGTCCAATCTAGAAGTAATAAAAGCATGAATTATTTTTTCAAATTATTTTCTAGATAAAATAGGTTTGACTGTTTTTAAGAGTCGAAGCTGAAAAAAGCAGGATTTGACCACTGCGTTAATCTGTTTATCAAATCTCAAGCCATCAGCAAAGATAACACCCAGATTTTTGACCCAAGGCTTCACAGAAAACCTTGATTTCCCAAGATTTACTAGTGGTGTCCTAGAAGAATTTGACGGACCAAACAAAATCATTCCAGTCTTACGCTCATTAAAATCTAGAAAGTTCAAAGATAACCAGGCTTTCACATCTGACAGGCAAGACATAAGAGTCTCCAACTCACTTGAACTCGATTTTAAGGGCAGGTTTAGTTATTTATATATATATATATATATATATATATATATATATATATATATATATATATATATATATATATATATATATATATATATATATATATATATATATATATATATATATATATATATATATAAATTTCCCAGAGATGGGTTGCAGCTGGAAGGGCATCCGCTGCATAAAACATATACTGGATAAGTTAGCGGTTCATTCCGCTGTGACGACCCCAGATAGTATTTGTATTACCATATAGCAACTAAATTACCTCAAAAGCGTAATTCATGTGGGAAACTTCTAGTAATATACTATGCTAGTTTTACTATATAAACATTAACCTAAACATTCAAATGTAATTAAATGTTTAAGTACAGTTTAAGTAAAATTTAATTTACTTTGTAAAATTGTGGAAAAAACTATTTTAAAATGCTAAATCATAAGCACAAACACATCTAGGCCAAGCATATTTGAATACTTAAAGGGATAGTTCCCCAAAAAATGAAAATCTACTCACTATTTACTGACCCTCAAGTGGTTCCAATCCAAAGCTTTAGGCTATGGGTTTCTTTTTTGTGTGTTGAACACAAAGGAAGAAATTTTGTAGAATCTAGAATAAAACAAAAAAAATTTTGTGGAAGTCAATAGTTACCAGTTTCCAGCATTTTACAGAGTAAATTTTGTGTTTATGCAAAACAGGTTGATGACAAAATGACAGAATTTTCAGTTTAGGTGAACTATCCCTTTAATTACAGTTACGTATATACACTCACCGGCGTCACAGTGGCACAGTGGGTAGCACGATCGCCTCACAGCAAGAAGTTCGCTGGTTCCAGCCCAGCTGGGTCACTCTGTGTGGAGTTTACATGTTCTCCCCGGGTTGGCGTGGGTTTCCTCTGGGTGCTTTGGTTTCCCCCACAGTCCAAAGACTTGCTCTATAGGTGAACTGAATAAGCTAAATTGGCCGTAGTGTATGTGTGTGAATGAATGTGTATGGATGTTTCCAAGTGTTGGGTTGCGGCTCAATGCATTTAGGCATGTAGACAGGGTCAAGACGATCTGCTGCAGTTCAAACCGAGCATCAAAATGGGAAAGAAAGGTGATTTAAGTGACTTAAGTGCCAGATGGGCTGGTCTGAGTATTTCAGAAACTGCTGATTTACTGGGATTTTCACCCACATCCATCTCTAGAGTTTACAGAGAATGGTCTGAAAAAGAGAAAATATCCAGTGAGCGGCAGTTCTGTGGGCGCAAATGCCTTGTTGATGCCAGAGGTGAGAGGAGAATGGCCAGACTGGTTCCAGCTGATAGAAAGGCAACAGTAACTCAAATAACCACTCGTTACGACCGAGGTCTGCAGAAGAGCATCTCTGAACACACAACATGTCGAACCTTGAGGCGGATGGGCTACAGCAGCAGAAGACCACACCGGGTGCCACTCCTGTCAGCTAAAAACAGGAAACTGAGGCTACAATTCGCACAGGCTCACCAAAATTGGACAATAGAAGATTGAAAAAATGTTGCCTGGTCTCAATTTCTGCTGCGACATTCAGATGGTCGGGTCAGAATTTGGCATCCACAACATGAAAGCATGGATCAATTTTGCCTTGTATCAACGGTTCAGGCTGCTGGTGGTGGTGTAATGTTGTGGGAGATATTTTCTTGGCACACTTTGGGCCCATTAGTACCAATTAAGCATCATGTCAATGCCACAGCCTAAGTATTGTTGCTGACCATGTCCATCCCTTTATGACCACAGTGCACCCATCTTCTGATGGCTACTTCCAGCAGGATAACATGCCATGTCATAAAGCATGAATCATCTCAGACTGGTTTCTTGAACATGACAATGAGTTCAGTGTACTCAAATCGATATTTAATTTCATGAATACCTCCTCATGTACAGGAGTAGAGAAGCTGACTTGCTGTCAAACATTATTTACTTCACTAAGCCAGTTTAATGGTGAAGAGATTGATCCAACAGGCCTTTTGATAGAAGGTTTGTGAAGAAATGTCACGCTCCTTTGTAAAAGTATTTTGTAGTATTTTCACAATACAAAAATACAGCATTTTATTTTGATACATTTGTGGCTGCTGTATCTTGTAGTTTATTTTGATGCACGTAAAACGAATCCTATTTTAACCTCAGCAAATGTAAAAAATTGACTTATTGTCTTCATATCACCCCAATATGAGTGTGGACACACTATACCTACACATTACTGGGTTTAAAGTATGTCAGTGAAAGGGATATAATTTGTACTTTACAATGTAGAGAATACAGTACAGGAAACAAAACTTTCAAAATATTAAGTTTTCTTTAAAAAAAAAAAAACACTCACTAAAAGAACGGATATGCTGCTGAACATCTGTAGCCAGTTGGATTTTATATATATAAAAATAATAATAATAATAATAATAAAACACCTAATGACTGTACTGGTGTTCACTAAGGGGCTAAACTGAGACCCTTCCAGTTAAAGAAGAACTGAAAACATCTTGGCAGAATGAGTAAACTGCACAAGTAATAGTAGTTTTAGATGGATTGCTGATGTAGATGCTAAGAAAATAAGACAAACAACATCATACAAATAAGTCCTACAGTGGCTATTCCTACAAAACTTCATTGGCTGTTTCAAATGCCAGTAGCTGATCTGTTAGTAGCTGTTAATGAAGAGGAAAGATGTTCAAGTGGCACAATGCAGTATATGAGACACAAATATTTAATAATACTCCAGTCTATACAGACTGGTCAAAAACTCCAGACTCCTGCTACACAGCAGCAGGATGTATATACAAAGAGTTTGTTTGGAGAAACAGCTTCATTTTTTAGAGTTATCATTACTAAAACTGGAGATGTTAGTAGTTTTCAGAAATCATGTTTTTACTTTAAGCACGAAAGATTTCAATTGCAAAAAAAGAGATTTATTCTAAAAAAATGATGTGAACAAAGAAAATTAAATGAGGGCTCAGTGGTTAGTACTGTCACCTCACAGCAAGAAGGTCGCTGGGCCAGTTGGCATTTCTGTGTGCGAAGAAGTTTCACAGGTCGAACATAATAAAAACAAAATATTGCTAAATAAAAAAGCAAATTGTAAACATTGTACTGTCAAGATTGCAACTTTTTAACGATGCTGTTATTCGTGGATCTGTCTGCTTCCACATAATGGTGTAATTTACACTCACATAAACTATGAAAAAGTATTACCGTAAATGTGTATTTGGCAACACCACGATATAAATGATCGAGCATAATATGAAGGTTTATATTTTTTGATTATGTTCATACTATATACACTCACCGGCCAATTTATTAGGTACAACCTTACTTGGACCCCCTTTTGCCTTCAGCACTGCCTTAATCCTTTGTGGCATAGATTCAACAAGGTACTGGAAATATTCCTCAGAGATTTTTTCGTCCATATCGACATGATAGCATCACGCAGTTGCTGCAGATTTGTCGGCTGCACATCCATGATGCAAATCTCCCGTTCCAACACATCCCAAAGGTGCTCTATTGGATTGAGCTCTGGCGACTGTGGAGGCCACTTGAGTACAGTGAACTCATTGTCATGTTCAAAAAACCAGTCTGAGATGATTCGCGCTTTATGACAGGGTTGGCTGTGGCGTTCACACGATGCTCAATTGGTACTAAAAAAAGCGTGTCAGGAAAATATCCCCCAAATTCTGACCCTACCATCCGGGTCAGACCAAGTCACTTAAATCACCTTTCTTCTCCATTCTGATGCTTGGTTTGAACAGCAGCAGATCGTCTTGACCATGTCTACACGCCTAAATACCTTTTGCTGCAATGTGATTGGCTGATTAGAAATGTACTTTAACGAGCAGTTGGGCAGGTGTACCTAATAAAGTGGCCGGTGAGTGTGTATCTTCATATTGTACAATGTACAGTCCTAATGTGTAGTATGTAGCATATATGGCTGGTTGTCGTTCAGAGCATTTTTTTTTATTTTATTTTTTTAGCAGAGAGACGTTTACATTTTTTTAAACAACATAAAAGTGATGTTTCAGAACTTCAGAAGAGCTTAAAATCTCATTATTAGCTTGAATAACCGTGATTCTGGAATCCAAATTGAAAGTGCTTTGGTGTTTTCTGGTTTTCTATAAATAAAACCAGAAATTGAGGGTGTGTGATGTCATTAGCATGGTGATACTGGAAACGCTTCATCTCACTGGTTAAAATAGCTGATTTCTTTGGATTTGAACATTATTCAAATCACATGTAAGTCAGCAAAATATGCACAATTTTTGTATATTTTAATGTAAAAATCTTACATGCTGTGCCTTTAAGATGTCATTATGAAATTAAAGGGATGCATTAAAGGGATGGTACAGCCAAAAATGTAAATTTCCTCATCATTTACAGTAATCACTCATTTCATGTTATGATTTTTCTTTCATCTGTTGAACACCAAACACTATGCTCAGAAGAATGTTGGGAAAAAGCAGCCACTGACATCAGTAGTATGAATATAAAATACTATGAAAGTCAATGGCTGTTTTCAGCATTCTTCAGTATATATTTCTTCATTTTTGCATGAACTATTCCTTTTCAAATGCTGAATTGATATGTGTATGAAATATTAGATGTTGATTGTGTGTGCTTCAGCAGTCCAGTTATGCAGCCTGCAGTCCAGTGAGTGAAATCAAGAGACAGATTCATCCCCACACGCTTTGGTTTTTGATTAAAAAATAAACATAGCCTTATTTATTATTCATAACTTTTATTATAATAATATAGCCTGTCGTAAACACTATTATATTGTCTTATATAATATTAGCATAAAATGCATATGTTAAACAGAAATATATTACAGACTGTCAAATTGCTTTATGATAATTGATATTTTAATTAGGATCATTGTCATGACGCAAACATTAGTATGTAATCGTGATAATGTTATTCAAAACATTATAAGACGTGGATCTACGTTACTTAGTCAAAACCAGCATGAACTCATTTTTAAATGGTGCAAAATGTTGCAGGATTCCTTTTATTAAAATTCAACAAAACATGAACGTGGATTGTGTGAATAGATCACAGCAATGTTTCTTGTTTTAGTAAAAAGCGACCACAACATTGTATGTTCATACTTATGAGGGTGTATAGAGCTATACAACAAAATAGAATTCATAAGATTTCATGTGCAATAATTTCCATCTCACACATGCATTTTTCTAGTTATGATTTAATGCGGGTAAAGGGCTTTTTCATGAGCTATTCTTCAAACAGCCTAATCAAATCATATTATTTCAATGGTAAAAAATAGATCAAGATGTACTAAAATGGTTTTGTTTCTTCAGTGATTCTGCCTGTTAACAACTGATCGTCAGTTCTCAGTAACACTGTGCTCTTGAATCTGTTTCTATTTTTGAGAAAAACATTATTTGATGGTGCAAACCTGATGCAGATATACTGTTGAAGTTTCAACCTTTCCACTGTTGAATCAATGTTAATTCAATAAAGCTCTGCTGTTGAATGAACTTGAATGTTCAGCATGAAATCAACATTTTTCAAAACCCCTATTTTATTGAGACATTTTTTATACTCTGGAGAGAAATTAAGGTATATTTGTAACTACTTATTTGTTGGACCACTTTAACTATTGTCAACCAAATGCATTCAATGCAATGGTACTCCTATGACATTGTAGGCTACTACAGTGGGCTCTGAGACAAAGAAAAACACAATTCAGGTGTTGAGAAAGAGAACTTTATTCTGTTTGATTTGCAAACTCATCTGAAAACAACAAACCGGTAGAGAAACGATTCTAATAGGCGTGCACATATAACTATAAATCGCTGTTGTCTTGAGCGTGTTGTTCTGAAGGCTTCTTTGCTCAACAGCCCTGGCCTGCTGAAAAACAAAGCAAACCATCAAAAAGTTCAAACACATGCCCTATTGTCTATTTTAAACTACAGTAAACTAAAGTTTAAAACCATAGTTTAAAATAGAAGCTAAAGTGGGCCACGCTGCGCCCACCCACCATAACCCTGGCAGCAGGTCCCACTATACCGGCCTCCCGTGTTTCCCTGAGGGTCCTCACAGCCCGTATTGCGCCCTGCCTAGGGTACACGAGCTGCCTCGCCCCAGGGAGTGCACGAGCTGACCGGGCGCCAGTCCGTGCCGGATGCCCGGAATGTTGCTCGGCGGCACATTTCGAGCAACAAACACGTAATATTCCTCGCGATGTTGCGTTTACGTACGCAAACCGCGAGGAACTACAGCACAGACGGGCCCGGGTGAAGCTTCACGAAGCGGACTTCGTGAAATTGGCGTGGCTCCACTCGTACCGTCGGTATTGAACTCACCTTGGTCAAGTACAAACAGCAACACCTTGACAACTGACAACACTGAGAGAAAACGCGAGGGCTTTATATAGAACGCGACGTCACTGGCTGAGAATGACGTCACGATGAGCGCAGACTGGAGGCTGCGTCCAAGATGGCGTCCTAGCAACAGGTGAATCGATGTGCTCTGCAAACTCAAATAGCGTAACGTTACGCTGCCAGTGGTGTGTTTTGAAAGTCCTCTTATTCTGTTCTAGTAAAGAATATTATGTAAATACTTACTGGACTGTTTTGTGTCCGTGACAAAAATCAGAGAAAAGAAACAACAACAGAAGCGTGTCTCTGGGGGAGGCTAATTCTGCCATTGTTAGCAATAACGCGAGTGAAACGCCTGAAGCTTCTTCTAGTTTAGAAACGGAGAAACTACATCATTATTCCAGGATAAACATGGACTTCGTGCCTACTCCACAAAGTGTAGACTCTCACACATATATATCCTGATACTGATGGGGTGTGTGATCTGTGTAAAAGTGACAAGGCAGACTTTTTTTTTTCATATGTTCTGGGCTTGTCAAAAGTTGAGTGTCTATTGGACACAAATATTTAAAACACAAAATGATGCCTTTATATATATACGTGCCTCATGCAAATAACTAAAATCTTATAACCACAATATAAGCCATCGCATATCTCTTTAATGATATATATGACGATCAGTGGCGGCTGGTGTTAAAAAATGTGGGGAGGGCGCAAACACCAGAAAAAAAATCTAACTTGGTAAAGTAAGTGTGTAAAAGCCATTTTTCAGGTGATGCATCAAAAAACTAAAATATGACTAAAGCATACAATAAATGCATCACAAATCAGTTCATTTTAGTTCAATTTGGGTTTATTATCAGTAATGAAGTAATCAAGATAATCAGTAAACACACACACACACACACACACACACACATAAATGTTGCCTAATCACTGGCCAGTAGCACTTCTTGAAAATAAATTTTGCTCTCCTTTTTTTCTGGCGTGAAAATTTCTCAGTAACCTTTTGGTTAAAGTCAGTCATCTCAGTCACCAGTCTCTTCTCTATTGACAGCATGGCCAATGCATTCAGCCTCTCTTGCGTCCATGCTGTTTGAAACAGCAAACACGGAAATAGTAAAAGGCATGACTTACATCACAACCTGCCAGCCAACTCCGTTTGTCATAACAAGTGCTGTAAAAGCCCCGAATATTCGCGCGCGCGCGATCACTTGACTACTGGTGAATTTGCAAGGATGGTCAATCTGGTCCAAGCTCCTTGATTCTTTTTTTTCTTCATCCAAACGCCTTGTGAACGGATATCTTTGCAAAGATACAACGGAATTTTCCTTCATCTCGAGAAAATGCATTCTAAGCTCTTTGGTGAGAATGGTCCAGTCACATAAGGCCAATCATATAAAAACAAATATGATTCGTTCTAACAACAAAAATGGGAGGGTTCGGGACGCAGAGCGCTGCGCCCCAAAGACAATTTAAAACCGGCCAATTAGAGCTTATCGTCATATCACGTGCATTGAAAATGTTCGTGTACCAAATAGACACTCATTAGTCCGGCGCCCCGCACACATATAAAAAAATATTGTTCATACATTTTTTTTCAATTAATGTTAGTATGACAACAATAAATGTTAGAATGTTATAATTGAATCAATTTATTTTGTTAATATTTGTGATAATAAACATTAACATATTAAAGGGGTCTAACTTGAAGGGGGGGCGGCGCCCCAGCGCCCTCTATTGACCAGCCGCCACTGCTCAAATGACCTCCACAGTCACCACAGCTCAATCCAATAGAGCACCTTTGGGATGTGGTGAAATGGGAAATTCACATCATGGTATGTGCGGCCGACAAATCTGCAGCAACTGCGTGATGCTATCATGTCAATATAAACCAAAAACTCTGAGGAATACTTGCAGTACCTTGTTGAATCTATGCCACGAAGGATTAAAGCAGTTCTGAAGGCAAAAGGGGTCCAACCTGGTACTAGTAAAGTGTACCTAATAAAGTGGCCGTGAGAGTATACTGTATCTCAAACAAACAAATTTAAAACAGGAATAGTAAATATATTTAGACTTTTATGTCAGTATGTCAGCCTGTAATTTAAATATATTTCTAAGGAGCAGTAAAAAGTAGACTAAAATACATACATTTTCTTATCTAAACTATTTTGTAAGGGCTATGTCAGCTTTTCTTTCTTTCTACTTAAAAAAGATAAAGCTGGTTTGTAAATGTCTGCTGTAAATGCAGACATATTTAAACATTTATATGTAAAACAAAACTAGAATGACTTCTATGATTAGACAGTCTGTCCGTGATGGATGAGCGAGTCTGACCTATTTTTGTAACGTTTGGTCTGTTATCGGGGGTCTTACATAACAGCACCGATCCACTGACCGAGTTAAGCTTTCAGAGGGGCGTGGCGCTGCCTTGTCATGGAAAAACCCCAACATTCACTATTACTTTCATTTCTGAATACGTAAGTAAATTAAATCTATTACAAACATAGTTTATATAAAAATAACATCATGCTGCAGCTTTACAGTCACCCGTACGTGCGGATCGTGCGTCACACGCAGACCACTGTCACAAAGGGCTAAGAGTCGATTCCAAAAAAGAATCGATTCTGAAGCTTTAAGAAGAGAGTCGATTCTGTTTGGAATTGATTAGATCAGGAGAAAGCAACTCCTCTTCAGGAGACCCATTCAATTTAAAATAACTAATCATTAACTTGACTCTCACTTGCTATTAATCAAAAGCCAAAAACATTTACGTGAACAGATTAGCCTATTTCGGGCGATTCACTTTAATGAAGTGGTTCAAATAATCGTGTTATTTTTAAATAAATTGTTATTATATTTATGCTAAACCAGGCAAACAAAGTCATATTTGAACGTGTATATTGCTGACAATGACCTTTCCTTTGTTTAAATTAATTATTTTTCTCACTCTCAACTTGTTTGGAGGGAGTGCAAGTGAAGGGAGAGCGTTTCATTTTAATTTTTTGGGGGTAATCTATCCCTTTAAACAGTTTTTTAGTGTTGTAATGTTATAGTTATTATTATAACATGTTCTTTTACTATGCATGCAATAAAAAACGTGCTTGACTAAGCTTCTTTTTAGAGCTTATTTACTACGGTCACGAGTTGAGAGAAAAGAAATGAAGAAGAATCATTGCGAGGAATCGATTCACAACCAGGACTCAGACTCGGAATCGATTGCAGCGTCCATAAATTTAAAAGTCAGATCGAGCGGTTGTGTAAGAGCGTCCCGCCGCCAGAGGGGAGGAGCCACGCCTCTTAATATACACCGCTCTCTATTTATGCTTAACATTAGCAAGTATTCGCTCGTAAAACAAACATCGAGGCTCCAGAATTTAAACCACACGCCTCTCTCTGTATATTAAAGCTAATCTGTATGGAGCTGGATCGGCGACTCTTGCTGGCCCACTGCGCCGCACACACCCTGTCGGTGCTCGCCGGGTTGATGGTGGTCGTCCCTCTGGCGCTGAACGGATCTGCGTTTAAGGGCCGGTGCGCGCTGTTTAGCCAGGGATTCTGGAGGACGGAGAACCTGACGGTGGCCGAGGGAGAGACCCGGGAGGTCAGTCATCTGGTGGTGCAGCAGTGGGGTCCTCCAGCCGCCTGTCAATTCGCCACTTTCGTCGGGATGTTTAGCGTTCTGTACGGGGCGGTCCAGGGCTGGAGAAGTTTCTTCTATCTACACCGGCGGCACGACGAGTGAGTGAGCAAACACTACACAACTTAACTGTTACAGAAATAAAACAGAAAACATTAGGTGTTCGATTAGGGTAAAGATTGTTTTATATTCGCACATTCGGACGATATCAGAAAAGTATTCTTTTCCATTTCTAAACAGGGAAATTGAGGTAAAGTTGGTTTTATATTCACACATTCGGAATTTTCTTAACAATATAATTTCAGAAAAGCATTCTTTGTAAAATCCAAATAGTGGAATCATATTTGCAAAGTCAAATAAATAGTGCTAATGTTGTTTTGAAGTCATACATGTGTGTAGAATATATTTAAATGTGTATAGAATATATGACACTATAAGGAGCATGTCACAAGTTGTCACTAAATGAAAGTGCAAATATAATACCAACTTATACCTCAATGTAGGGAAATCATATTAGCAGCCAAAGACTATCAGGGTACAACATTAGTTCACAGTCAATTAAATATTGCTAATGTTGTTTTAAAGGCACACTTGCATGCTATTTCTGACCGAACATTCAAAGTAGCATGGTAAACAATACAGGTAACTTGACACAAGTTGCCACTGAACGAATGTGTGAATATAAAACCAACTTTACAAGGGTTCTTAAGGGTCCTGAAAATACTTGAATTGTAATCTAGTGTTTTTAAGGTTTGAAAAGGGCTTAGATTTTTGATAAAGTGTTTGAAACTGCTATTGCTTTCATATTATTGTTATTATTTGCTAAATAGGTAATAAAATGAACTATTTAAAAAGGTAAATAAAATAAATATAAATTGAAAACTCTGCAGTGCATTTGCCTGCTATTTTTGTAATCTGTGCATTTGCTTAAACATTGGGAGTAAACAAAATGCATAAGGATTATCACTTCATGAGTGAACAATTCATGAAATGTAAATAAATATACATTTAAAATGAAAGATGAATTAAGATTTAGGGTAAATTACATTTTAGAGAGTAAGTGGCAGTATTTTAATGTTGGGCTTGGGGCAAACATGCCTTTGAATACTATAGACTACTGTAGCATCTGATACGTATATTGTGATGAAATATGTAATTCGCCACTTGTGAAGTGCTGAAAGAGTTTTAAAATGTTTGAAAGGGCTTGAAAAGTGTGGCATACATGCATACAAACTTGACAATTTAAATAAAATATAAAACAAAAAGGTTATATTCATTATTATTTACGATAGGAAATAAATTCATTTTTCAGGTATATTAGTATAAACTTGTACTGTATAAGCACATTAGTACACTAAATAAATCCTGGTTGCCGTAAATTTGTAAGCTGAATCAAATAAACCTAATGGGTCCATTGAACTTATATTATGTAAACTGACTTAAAATTGCTTGTATAACTTATAAAATTAAGTTTGAACATGATTAACTAAGATTGCAATAAATTGCAGTGAACTAAAAGCATATGCTGTCACGACTAATTTTTCGTATAATTTTTAACAGTGTAAGCACATTATTTGTATGAACTTATATAGGGACATTAGCCAATTATGTCATACATTTAATCTAAAATAAATAAATCTTTTAATTTTGCCTTGTGTTTATCCAGCACTCTGTTCTCCGCGTTCCTGACACTGCTGCTGAGCCTGTGTGTGCTGTTCCTGTCTGGAGGAGCCAGTGTGACCCTCAGCCTGGGCCTGGTGTCCTGGTGCAGCACTGTTACTGACCAAAACACCAGACCCTACAGGTACACACAACTGCTTCCACAATACACTTCTTAAAGGGTCACGAAACACCGTAGCACAGAACCCTATTTAGCACATGCTAAATGCATGCTCTATTAATACAGAATAATATTATTTATCGTATACTGTTGATTGTGCATTTGTTTCTTGAATGAATTATATGCCTTTATCAGGGGTGTCCAAACTCAGTCCTGGAGGGCCGGTGTCCTGCATAGTTTAGTTCCAACCTTCAACACACCTGCCTGGAAGTTTCTAGTATACCTAGAAAGAGCTTGATTAGCTGCTTCAGGTGTGTTTAATTGGGGTTGGAACTAAAATATGCAGGAAACCGGCCTTCCAGGACCGAGTTTGGACAGCCCTGGCCTATATCATGTTATTACAGTAACAAAGAGGCCTTATTGACCCTGATAAACTCTTACTATAGTAAAAAAAAGCTTGCTCTATTAAAGTTTTAAAATAATATTTAATGTTTACTGTTAATGCTTGCGGTTTCATGAATGAATTAAATACTTACATCATGCTATTACAGTTTATAGACTCAGATTATGGTTAGAAAATTAAATGCATGCTCTATTATTATTTTATAATAACATTTAATGTATATGATTGATTGTGCATGTTTCATGAATGAATTAGATATCAACACATCATGCTTATTAAAGTCACAAAAAGGCTTTATTTTATAAAAATATGCCTGCTTTTAAAATTTTGTAATAATATTCAATGTTTACTGTTGATGTTTCATGAGTGAAATTAAATACCCACATCATGTTATTACAGACACGTTTTAGTTTATAGACCTAGATTAACACATTATGGTTAAAAAAAATTAAATGCATGTTTTATTAATATTTAATAATAATATTTACACATTGCACATGTGTCATGAATAAATTAAACGTCTATGTCATGTTATTATTATACTGTCTGATATGTAATGATTGCCTCTTGCTCTGCAGTTGTGCTGAGTCTCAGTCTGTTCCACTTTATCTGGACGTCGAAACATCCTCTTTCTACTCTGAGCTCAATTGTGCGCAGGTAAAGCGTCTTGTATTTCAGTCAAGTGTTTCAGTCAAACACAAGATGCATATTTTTACGTTATCTTGTTTTTTCTCGCAGATCTCTCTGTGGTGTGTAACAGCTTTATGGTTGGCTCAGTCTATTTTGTCCTTCCTGAGGCTTTATCATTCCCACAGTCAGCAGATCAGCAGACCGTGTTTATCCAGAGAGAAGGAACTCCTTCTGGGCCAAGCTCAAGCCGAATGTCCCATTCATCACCCGCATCCACACCCGCACCCTTCACACACTCCCAGTGTTTTTATTTAGCCGTACAGTGTTGCACTTTGAAGCCTAAAGTATGCTGAGTTTTTTCCGTATACACAGTCGAACACACAATCTTTTAAAGTCCGTAAATGTTTACAATGTTAGCACACATAGAGTATGTTTACATGGACACCAATAATCTGATTTTAATACGATTAAGACAACACTCTGATTAAGAGTCTACCATGTAAACAGCAATTTTTGATCAATTTAATCAGATTAAAATCATAATCGAACTAAACAGAAATGGAATTAAGAAGTGGATTATGCCGATTATAGTCGCATTATTGAAGTGCAATCAAACTATTACCGTCATGTAGGATTTTCGACGCATTTTGCGACAGGATAATCTATACACACACAGCTGTTTGACACTATTCTCTGCACCAATCGAGTCAGTGAAGGACCACAGACACCTGCATCGCAAAATGCGGAAGTTTTTTTTCCCCATTTGGCATGAGGTATCAAATACCATTAAAACAACACTCCTCCAGCAGTTCATAGTCGCATCCAATATCTCGTTTGTCACGGGGGCATGCATGAAATGTTCCTGAATGAAAGTGAAAGTGCCAAACTGGTGTTAAAATCGACAAATTAAAACTGAAACACCCGAAATTACATGAAATTCCGGAGGAAATGTGGATAGCGCGATGACGCAATGACGTTAATCGAATTATGTGCTATAACATGTAAATGAGATCATGAAAGGAACATTCAAAAAGCAACTCATGTAAACACCTTAATCATATTATTGTTTTATTCAGATTAAGGTAAATAATCTGATTACTGATGTCCATGTAAACGTAGTCACTGTTAGTCTTAAGGTGACCAATTAATCAGTGCAAGTTAGTCTACTTAAAACTGTTTGTTTTGGTAGTCTTTAATCAAAATGGAACCATTTGGTCTGGAATGGCTGATGATGTCAGTTTGACGGATTAGGTGGAATATGCTTAGCCACGCCCCTCAAGCCTTTAGTTTGAATTAAGGTCTTTGCACACTGAATCTGAAAATTTCATCCGTAAATTTTGCATGTTAAAAAATAAATTCGACCTCGAATCGTATTGACACACTGCTTCCAAAACTTATGTCCGTCATAAAAAATTTAGATTCAGGGTCAATGGGTTTTTCAGCCAATGATGAACTTTAGGTGAAAGCTTTATATGACTATTTTCAATTTCATAAGGTTCCTTTTACAGCCTTGATGATGTGATGTAATTCAAATACAATCAGTTAAATAGACTTAAGCATCTTTTGATTGTTAAAGCGTAAATAAAATGAAAGGCTGTTTAAACGCAGGTGGCGTCATTAGCGGCAGGCTAGCGCAGAAATTACATTAAAAATATTGGGGTAAAATTTATTACCATATTTTAAAGACATGGCACGGGAAAATATAATTTAATGCAGTGCTTTTTGTTTGTTCTGATACTCACTTTATATCGTATCTCAGCCAGGCAGTGAAGATCGCTGTTTTTTAAAGAAATCAGATCTTAAACGTGGCGGTTTTGTATGGGATGACAATTAAGCGGAAGCCCTGGGGCTGGCTGGCTGAAATTAAAAGTCCATCTATATCCCATTTTTTTTCCGAAAAAGCATTTAAATGGTGTTTTGACAGTTCAGAGCTACGGTACAAGCGAAAAGCTAAATACAGAATGCTGTCACTTGACCAGCACAGATCACTTTATGACAAACACAGTGCATAAATTAATATAAAGACAGAATGTGGCGAACGAAAGAAATGCGAAATATAAAAAAAAAAACTTCTGAAACGCTAGCTGGCAGTAGGCTTTTATGTTCCTCTGTGTCGAGATTCTTCAGTGGGGTTTTGTTTTTTCTGAATGTTACCTTTGTGTACGATTAGCTAAAACTCGTTCATTAAGAGGCAGAAACCGACGGACGTGTAACAACTTTAATCATAACATAAACAAATCAAAAGTTTCCATCTGAATCTCCTTCACAAAACTCGACACTTGCAAACAATCGCATGTTAAAAAAATAAATTTGACCTCACATTGTCAATCGTATTGACCAGGCATGTGCACACATAGGGCTAAACCTGTGCAGTGTACATGCCCCTTTGAGTCTGGGATATAAATGCCCTTCCAAACTGAAAGTGAGTCCCCCCCCCCCCACTTTTCGTGAAAACCTGGACCGCAAATTCCAAATATGAAAAAAGCACAAACAGAAATTTTGGACTTCAGTGTTCAAAGACCTTTAGAGTGAAAGTTCAAGTTCAATTATTCATAAAGCACATTTAAAAACAGTCACAAAGGGCTGTACCTAAGACAATTAGAAAACATAGACATAAAACCAAGAGAAACAACAGAATACATTTTTAAATAAAGCAATCAACAAAACTATTATAATATTAATATAAAAAAGCCAAACTGAACAGGTTCGTTTTTAAAAGTGATTTAAAAATAGATAGTGATGGTGCCATTTTAATAAGAGGGTAGGAGGAGCACAAATATAAAGCCCCACCCCCTACTCTATATTCCATTTCAGGACGTTGAAGTAAAGTGTGCATTAGTTTTCACCCCCATTTTTCCCATTAATTTTTCCCATAGGGATTTTTTTTTTAAATATTTCTTAAACCAAATTGCTATAAGAAGTATTGCAACATTACAAAATGTAAAGTCAAAGAATATGTAAAACATACAAAAAGGCAAACATATGAACTCAATTTCTTTAATAAGAGATGTAGGACCTATGCCTAGGCCCACACTGCCTAAATGGATCTACGTTTTTTTTCACGTCACCTCATACTTCAGTTTCTCATCAAATCTTGACCAATCAAATGCTCTCTAGTATCTGACAGGCCCCGCCCCCTTTAAGACGCTTCTCATGTGATTTTCATTTGATGCGCTTGAGCACAGCCTCTCTCGCTAGCAAAACGCTATTGGCTGTTTTTTGAAAAGGGGTGGAGCTACATTGTCCCACCCTCTCTTCATTTTTCAGTTGATATTATGTCAAACATCGAAAAAAAAAAGTGCACATTTTAAAGCACTTCACGAGACCTTTAAAGTTGACTTCAAATTCATTCATTCATTCATTTTCTTGTCGGCTTTGTCCCTTGCGGGGTCGCCACAGCGGAATGAACCGCCAACTTATCCAGCACGATTTTACGCAGCGGATGCCCTTCCAGCCGCAACCCATCTCTGGGAACTTCCACACACACATTCACACTCATACACTATGGACAATTTAGCCTACCCAATTCACCTGTACCACATGTCTTTGGACTGTGGGGGAAACCGGAGCACCCGGAGGAAACCCACGCGAACGCAGGGAGAACATGCAAACTCCACACAGAAACGCCAACTGACCCAGCCCAGCCGAGGTTCGAACCTGCGACCCAGCGACGTTCTTGCTGTGAGGCAACAGCACTACCTACTGCGCCACTGCGTTGCCTGACTTCAAATTATTCACATTTAAACAACTATTGACATAGGAAGAGCGACTAGTTTCATGCTAAAGATGCTTTCGGCTCTTTGCTCACTGCAACTCTCTGATTGGTGGTATTTTCTGTGCAGCATCATGGGTAATGTAGTTCTTCTGCACAGATTCTGCTATTAAACAACTGTTTTAAAAATTAGTTGAATTAATGTGAAGAGATGGGTTCAACAAAAGCATCTACAATCGATTAGCAACTTTAAAGTTCACAACAGGTCAGTTATCAGTTACTGTTAAAAAATTATTGTCCCTGTGGAGAAAATGAATGGGGTTTTTACTTCACTGAATATAATAGCATGGACACTGCGGTATGTCAACATGAGGATTTGTTGCTCAGTAGTTTAATGATGTTGCTGTTGTCCTCCAGTTCTTTCTGACTGTGAAACAACAGCCTGATTCAGCGTTGACACCTTGTGGACACACTAAGTAGTGTTGTGGTTAAATAGGTTGCATGTTTACTGTACTACAAGCTTAAAAACTGATGTATACTTGGGCTTCAGACTGATCTAAGGCCAGTTTTAGCGATTGAATTGAAGGAACAAGCCAACTGGTCGAAGATTAGCACAAAAGGGAATTAACTCCTAACCTAAACTGACAATCCCTGCAGTTTTCATGCATGTTACTCAAAGAATAACCTCAGTATTACTTTTGATGTACTTGCTCGATGTTTTATTTTTGTCCTGTAGCTTTCAATGTTTACTTGAATCGAGATCAAATGTTTTGTGTGCAGCTTTATAACTTTGCCATAACAAATGTCAAAGGATTCTCAAGTGTATGATATGTTGCACTATTAATGAATCATTCTTGCATATATGCAAGATATTGTCTGTGTGTGTTATGAGCCGTATAATGTGAATCGGAATGAATCAGAAGATCAGATGCTCAGTTTGTACTGTGAATGTTTATTTTTTCTCGCATAGTGAATGGTACTTTTACTCCAGCCAAACGTTCTTGTTGTAATCCAGTGAAGGTTTTTTTATATGAAGCTGTTTGTGTTGATGCAGGCTCCTAGCTAGATTAGCATTGTGATGGAAATTGGACGATGGCATGTGAAGAATGTTGCTCATCCTTTCTGAATCCTGACCCTTTGACCTGGAGGACTGTTGTGAAGCACAAACAGCTGAATAAAAACCATGAGGGAGATGCTGTTCATTAATGGCTCGGAAATGTGATCATTGTTGATGCTTGTGTTTTACACGGCTGTTTACATCCAGTATGTGCTATTTATAGGCTGTTTAAATAAAGATAATACAGCATTGCATCAGTTGTGTCGTATTGTGTTGGTTGCTCCTTAATAATAAAGTTCAGTAGTAAACAATGTATTATTGAGCGACGCATTAAAGGCACAGTGTGTAATTTTCGCCACTAGAGGGCGCATATTCACAGCAAACAAAAGCATGATGATTGATGATGCCAAAAGAAAAATATTTATGGAAGCGATGATGTTAAAGGTCCCAAGAAATTAAAATAATCAGCATAAGCATCAGTGTTGTTTGTTTTTAATAATTATTCCTTTTATATTTATATAGCACTTTTCTAGACACTCAAAGCACACATTGGAGGAAATCTCCACCACCAGTGTGCAGCATCCACGTGACTCTTTTTCGAAGGACATCCTGAGATTTTTCACGACCACAGAGAGTCAGGGCCTCGGTTTAACGTCTCATTCGAAAGACGGCACTCACTGAGCAGTATTCGCTTGTTAAGTGTGACTTCACGCGAAGCGGATTCTGGGTCCAAGTGTTTAATGAAACTGTATAGGGAGACTCGTCAAATGGTAATAACAAACGTTTACAAAGCGATGTAATATTTTCGAAAATCACGATTGCGATATACAGTCGAAGTCACAATTATTAGCCCCCCTTATAATTTTATTTTCTTTTTTAAATATTTCCCGAATGATGTTTAACAAGGAAATTTTCACAGTATGTCTGATAATGTTTTTTCTTCTGAAGAAAGTCTTATTTGTTTTATTTCGACTAGAATAAAAGCAGTTTTTATTTTTTTTTAAAGCCATTTTAAGGTCAAAATTATTAGCCCCTTTAAGCTATATTTTTTCTCGATAGTCTACAGAACAAACCATCCTTATACAATAACTTGCCTAATTACCCTAACCTGCCTAGTTAACCTAATTAACCTAGTTAAGTCTTTAAATGTCACTTTAAGCTGTATAGAAGTGTCTTGAAGAATATCTAGTCAAATATTATTTACTGTCATCATGACAAGGATAAAATAAATAAGTTATTAGAAATGAGTTATTAAAACTATTATGTTTAGAAATGTGTTGAAAAAAATCTTCTCTCCGTTAAACAGAAATTGAGGAAAAAAATAAACAGGGGGGCTAATAATTCTGACTTCAACTGTATATATCCATGGCTAATATCAGATGGCCAGAAAGTGATTCATTTTTATATGAATTGATAAAATAATGGTGTCTGTGATGCAGAAAGTCCAGAGACGGTTGTGTACACCATGATTTTATATAAATATCACTGTAATGTGTGATAGGACTAAAAAGGGGTCATGAACTAACATTTTCTCAATTCAAACGAGTAGCGGCTTGGACCCGGAAAAAGTAATCCATACGTCACCGATACGTCACGACTTAACAAGCGGATAGTGTCCCCTTCACTATAGTGGAGTGTTATGACCCACACAAACTGCAGGTTGAGCACCCCCTGCTGGCCTCACTAACATCACTTCCGGCAGCAACCTAGCTTTCCCATGTGGTCTCCCATCCAAAAACTGCGTATTTCATGCTTAGCTTCAGTGGGCGACCATGTGTGAGTTGCAGAGAGCTAGCTACCGGATATCCTGAAGCTAGGGCGCACCAAAACAGTGACAAAATTCACATTTATGAGATACAAAACTGATGCAAAGTTTGCAGTTTGTTACTTCCTCCTAAATGGATCAACGATTTTGGTAACACTTTATTTTGATTGTCCATTTGAGCATTAGTAGACTGTCTGCTTAATATCTGTTGATACTGACATTTAACAGTCCTTCAACAGACATTTAACTGACTATAAGAAACTTTGCAAGTACATGTCAACTTACACTAACCCCAACCCTAACCCCAACCTAACAGTCTACTTATAATCTAATGAGAATTAATTGACATGTAGATGCAATGTAACTTATATTCAACAAACGGACCATCGAAATAAAGTGTGACCACGATTTTTTTCTCATACTTCAGTTTCTCATCAAAATTTGACCCATCAAATGCTCTCGACATGCCCCGCCCTGATATGCTTGAGCTCAACCACTCTCTCTGGCAGAGCTGTGATAAAACAAAATGCTATTGGCTGTTTTTTTTTAAAAGGGGAGGATCTACACTATGTCCAGGGCCGGATTAACCAATGGTCATTATGGGCACAGGCCCAGGGGCCCGTGCGCACTTGGGGCCCCTGCGAGGGGGGTAAAATGCCGATTTTGGAGTGACTATTTAGGCGAAGAGCAAATAGCGTACCTCGTTGGAATAAACTAGATGAGTGATTCACTCACATTACCGTTCGATTAACAGAGACAACATAAGTAATGAGCGCAGCAGATATCAGCGTCAGTGGCGTAGCTCGTAAAGCACATGGCAACATGTTTTGGCGCGATCCACCATGAACCCGGTTCGAATCCAGCGTCTGATGAACTCATTCTTCTTTTTTTCCCCTCTACATATCAGATTTAGCCTACTCTTCATCACGAGGAAGACAAGTAGGAATCATTAATAAGTGTGTGTATTATGGAGGACTGATAGAGGATTGATAGAACTGGATTGGAGAGGTGTTATATGCTAATCATATGCATTATAAGTTTGTAGAAGTTAAACATTAAAAATACCATTAAATATAAATTTTTAGTATTGCTTCAGTGAACTTTAACAAGTATATTAAAATCCATTAATTTTCACTAGTTGTATTAGTATTTTTTTTTCAAAGTGCTCTTTAAATGCTTTAAAAAGAAGTTAAATCTTTGAAGAGTAGAAATATGTACTGTATATCATTTATTGAAAAAAATGCTGACAATACATTATAGATTCATTTTATTTTTAAAATATTATATTAATCTTATTTTTAATTCAACTACAGTATAGGGGTGCGGCCAGGTAGGGGGACTACAAGACATTGTGCCCAGGGGCCACTGAATTCTTAATCCTGACTATGTCCCACCCTCTCTTCATGTTTCCGTTGAGATTATGTCAAACATCGAACAAAAATGCACATTTCAAAGCATTTCATGGGACCTTTAAAGGTGCTGTATGTGAGATTTTGACTCTTCTAAAGCATAAAAAGACCATAATATGTGTGCAGATATTTAAGAAACATGCTAAGTGAACATTCTTGTTTATCTGAAAAACAATGTTTAAGTCAGTTATTCTGCTTTGAATATGTGCGTTATGTGCCGCAACATCTGTCTTTGTTTTGGTTCCTTCAACCCGCCCACTGCAAATTTAGCCAATTATATTTCAGCACCCGGGTTGCCCTGGTGGAAAACTGCGTATTTCATTCATTCAGTCATAAAGGCTCTCAAAGCATGTGTCCGTGACCAAAATGGGACCTCCGGTGAACAGTGTCAGCCTCCGAAATGAAACAAAGATTCAGAGTTCCACATGAGGTTATTAATTAGGAAATAATATAAACATTACAAACGTAAACATTAGGTGAGCAGGTTACATTGTAACCCCGTGTCCTAACACCATGCTACCAGACAAGATTTGCAGTGACAAACAATTTGGCTGTTTGCACCAGACGAAACACGACAGCCATTCAGAAGTACAGAATAGTGCACTCACTGCACTCCAGCAAAATGGTAAAGTTTACAATGAATTTTCTACTTTCTATTTCTATTTACAATTTATAATCTAGTTAATACATATTAAACCTCTTTAACATTATTAAATGTAGATGCTGAATCACTGATATGTGTTGGTTTACATTGAGTCACAGTTCTAAAGTTCAATTTCTGATGGTTTATTTTATTGTCAAGATCTGAGGTGAACTATATGCTGCTCCTTTCAGTAGTATAGCAATTAATGTCATGTAAAATGGCATTCAAACTCACATTATTAGCATTTAACACTAAATAAAGCACATGAGGTGTACCTGAGGTGATCATAGTTCATCCTGTCGTTCACCTGTGAGAAATAGAAGCCATTTCTAAAAACGAAATTTCAGGTGTTGGTTAGGACAAAATCCTCTCACTGCATGTCGTTGCTTTTAGTTCGAATCTGCCTTAAATCAGGCTTTAGGTTCGATAGTCAGGCAGACTCACATCAATCTGGCAACCTGCGCTTGCGTGAACATGTCAGAGGAGGAGCCGAGTGAAAATGTGTTTTGATCCAAGAATGCAATACTTACACCTTTAACATCAAAGAATTATTCAGTGTTTAAAAAAAAACACACTGCTTCAAAAATAGTACAATTTCAAATCATATATTTGGTTAATATAGCCATAGAAATATGAACACTTGAGGGTTAAAACTGTACAAGTACACATAAAAACAATAGTAAAGTATTAAGTGCGACATGCAAATAAGCACAAAGTTAATTACATTTTCATTAAAGTGCATTCACCGACCATATAATAACAACAGAATATAATATAATGCTGCACTTAACTACTATTAATACCCTTATTGTTCAGAATTTGTGTGTTTTTAATATACCAAAGTTATTTAATATAAGGCCTTGTTTTCTCCCTGTCAGTAAACACTGTAGTTATTACTATATCAGCAGCTGAAGAGTGGCTCAGCGGTTAAGGAAAAGGTTTAGCTGGTTAATATTGCTCAGAGTGTTGCAGTGTTTGTCCTACTCAACACTGGTTGTATCTGAAATCATCTCTACACCTCAATAGTGTAGTAATATAGTCCACTTGATGGAGACAATGAAAACGAGTGAGTAAATTGGAGTGCACCGAAAAGATACGTCTTACTTGTGTTTTGCTGGTTGATAAATCCCTCAGACGGGTTAGATTTTTAACTTCATAGTCAGCCCCTGGGATAGTTATGTAATACTTGCGGGCTGTCCATTAATAATGGAATAAAAGTATTTAGATTTCTGTCATGTATACAAATGTTGATTTGCATGTGCCAAGTATGTCAAAATAAAGTTTCTCGTTATTTTGAGAAAGTTTATCATTATTTCGAGTCATTACTATGGAATATTTGCCATTATTATTAGAAAATAATTCATAACTTTAAAAGATTTGACTTTTGTCTCATAATTTCCACTTTAATTTGACATAGTAAGTGATCATTTTGACTTTAAGTCATAATTTCAATTTCATTGTAATTTCAATTTGTCATAATTTTGACATTTTATGTCGTAATTTAGATTTTTTTAAATCCCATAATACCAACTTTATGAATCATAATCTTGACTCAAAATTTAAAAAATTAATGTAAAAATTTTTTTATTTCATAATTTCAATTTGCATAATTATATTTTTGACTTTTAAGTCACAATTTCTACTTTTTATCTCATAATTTTGACTTTAGAAATCATAATTTTGGCAGTAAATCAGAATTTACACTAAGTCATAATTTCATTTTTAAAACAAACATTTGTTTAATTTGCTATGTGATAATTTTGACTTTTTATGTCACAATTTACTTTTTATCTAGTAATTCCAAATTTATAAATCATAATTTAGACTGTCATACTATCTACTTTTTAAGTCATTATTTGACTTTTTTTATCTCATAATTTGAGTAACATCTCATATCATTATCTCATAATTTTTAAGTCATAATGTGGACGTTTAATATCATAATTTCAATTTGCTAAATAATAATTTAAATGTTTTTTATCTCATACAAACTTTAGAAATTATAATTTTGACTAAGTCATAATTTTAACTCTTTTATCTCATAATTTCAATTTACTAAATAATAATTTAAACTTTTTATGTTTTCATTTCTACTTTCTACTTTATAAATCATAATTTTGATAGTAAATCAGAATTTAGACTTTAAGTCAATTTCATTTTTATCTCATAATTTCAATTTGCTACATCATAATTTTGACTTTTTGTCATAATTAAAAAATGTATCTAGTTATTCCAACTTCATAAATTAGAATTTTGACTTTTTTTAATCTCATAATTTGCCATTTAATGTCATTATTTGGACATTTTATCTCATAATTTCAATTAGCCAAATAATAATTTAAATGTTTTTTATCTCATAATACCAAGTTTCTAAATCATAATTTCTACTTTTTAACTCAGAATGTAAACTTTTTTTATCTTATAATTTCAATTAGCTAAATCTTAATTTTAACTTTGAAGCCATCATTTCTGCTTTTTTATCTCATTATTTTGACTTTACAAATCATAATTTGACAGTAAATCAGAATTAACTCATAATTTTGACTTTTTTATCTCATAATTTCAATTTGCCATGTGATAATTTTTACTTTTTGTTAAAATTTAAACTTTTTATCTAGTAATTCCAAATTATATAAATAATATAAATGTTTTTAATCTCATACAAAGTTTATAAATCATAATTTTGACAAATCAGAATTTCAACTTTTTCTATCTCAATTTCAATTTGCACATTTAAGTGTCATAACTTGAACTCTTTTTCTCATAATTTTGACTTTACAACTCATAATTTTAACAGTAAATCAGAATTTAGACTTTAAGTCATAATTTCATTTTTAATAATCTCATAATTTTTGACTTTTTCAGGCAGGACTTTTTTGTTTCTTACCTGTCCACTTCCATATCGTTGACTGTACATCGGTTGTACCCTCAATATCGCTGTGCATTGTAGGATTGATTGAACGTCCACTATGGTTTCAAACACCACTACAAATGGCTGCTCCCTCCAACAGTGCACTATTTAAGGATATAGGTGTTGATTTTAGACACAGCCACTGTTTGCACCCTCGTCTGCAGCTGATTAAACTCCTCTCGTCTTCATCACAGGCCCTTGTTGTATGTCAGAACCTTGCAATCTGTTGCCATGGCGATTTCCGGCTCAAGGTGAGACGCCTCGATCTGAGGAGCAAAGAATGATTAGCAAGCAAAATATTTCTCATTCAGAGCACACACGCAGGAGAAGATTAATGGCAAGAGGTGGACGGGCAAAATGAAAGCCGCCGCAGCGAGTGTTTGCTGTAGAAGAGATGCAAGATTTGCTGCAGTACCTCTGACATCTGAGGGAAGAGGCTGATGGCCAGCGGCAAGGACAAACCAAAGACCAGAAGACAAACCAGACTGTGCACGGGCAGCATCAGCCTGCGACGAGCCTGCATCAGAGGAAGCCTGACGGAGGACAGTAAGAGTCCAGATCAGCAGATGTTTGCTGTTATTTACTTTGGTAAAATACTGGCTGATGGCAGGTTTTTTTTTGTAAATGTTTACAATATATTTAAAATGGAACCTTTATTCACTTAATGTAAAATTAATACGAATTTTTTTTTTTAGCCAATTCAGCAAATGTTTCCTGTTATTTAATATGGTAAAGTCTGGTCACTTTATTAGGTACACCTGTCCAACTGCTCGTTAACGCAAATTTCTAATCAGCCAATCAATCACATGGCAGCAACTCAATGCATTTAGGCATGTAGACATGGTCAAGACGATCTGCTGCAGTTCAAACTGAGCATCAGAATGGGAAAGAAAGGGGATTTAAGGGACTTTGAACGTGGCATGGTTGTTGGTGCCAAACGAGCTGGTCTGAGTATTTCAGAAACTGCTGATCTACTGGGATTTTATACGCACAACCATCTCTAGGGTTTATAGAGAATGGTCTGAAAAAGAGAAAATATCCAGTGAGTGGCAGTTCTGTGGGGACATATGCCTTGTTGATGCCAGAGGTCAGAGCCTCACTGCACCAAAGGGACTGAGAAAAACTGTAAAACTATTTTTTAAAAATCAGAGAATGTTTCTCACTCCGTTAAACAGCACTTGGGAAATATTTGGAAAAGAATTCATATTTGATATACAATTTATTATATAATCATAATCTATTCCTTAATACAGTTTTTCTCAGTCCCTTTAGTGCATTTCTCACAACACTATTTACATTTGCACAACAGTTAATGCATTTCTGAAATCAATTAGCTCAAACTGCAAAACCTAGATGATAACCTGCAAAAGCGAGTCACTTGCTCAAAATGGATAGCTCATTCCTCAAAGCAAGTCTTCATGTCAGTGTCATCAGGATGAAAAGTCCTGACACCATTGTTTATGAACAAGATAGTCAAATGGCTTGTCCTGTTTTCATTATGACAGTTTACTCTGTAAATTTTTTCCAATGCAAAAAAAGTCAGATTTTGGTGACACTTCCTGAAAATGCTCAAGACAGTGTTGTTCAAAAGAAAAATACACTCTTATTTACAACAAACATAAACTCTCTTTGGGTAGAGCTGTGCACAACTGTAAACAATATTGCAGTACATACTGGAACTGAACCTACAACATGCACAGGTCTGTAAATCATTCAGGAAATTGTTCAATTTAGGAGACATTTTCAGGAAAACAAAAAGATTAAAAAGATTTTATAAAATAAGCTTGGCAGATTTTGACTAGTTCAACATTTTTGTATGTAATGACTCAAGTAATGAAATGAGGACTATTAGTTTTATATGGAATGACTATTCAGCATCCACAAGTTTAGTTCATTTTGACTGACATAAGCAGATGATAATGTTATAAACAGCAGAGAGTTGAATGAAAGCAGTTGATGCATGTCCAAAAGCATTTGCAATTTGTTGGAAGGAATGAGAAACTGCTACTATGATGTGCACACTTGACTAATTGCTTTGAGAAATGCATTAAATGTTGTGCAAATGTAAATAGTGTTGTGAGAAATGCACCACTGAGAAAAACTGTAAATGCAACGGTGTCAACAAAAAGTAACTTCCTACTTTTCCAAGAAGGCCATTATTATTGGTGGAAGTACAAAGATCGGCAGCGGTAGGGCAACTCGTGTCAGTGCCGTCTCTATCAGTGCCTGAGGAAAAACCCATAAACAAAAAACACAAAATGATTTTATGACACAAACAAAACAAAAGACACCATGCAGTAGTTTGTAGGAGTACGAATAAACCCTCAACATGATGATTAGCTTCACTTTTGTGCATTTGGAAATCAGATATCACATTATTAAACATCACAAATAAAGTGGATAGTGACCTGCTTGAGGAAAATATACGCACATGTTTGGCAGCAATCCGAGAGGATCCCACGACATTTCCATTGCTGTCCAGCACGTCGATTCCCTCCGACAGCTCATTGTGTCTCATTAGAGCCACATTGCAGATGTTTGCACTGGCTGAAAATAACAAATGATACATACATGTACATATTAATGGAAACTTGCTAACTAAAACTATGACATCCAGTGTCTGTAAGATCTTGATAGCATTGCATGAATAAGCAAAATAATCATGATGTAAACTCAGGTCTTTCTTTGTTATTTTAGTATCACTGACTAACTATTGTAGCAAATATTAACAGATTAAATTAGGTTTATTAATTGATTTAAAGTTGGGGCGCCTCACAGCAAAAAGGTCGCTGGTTCGCAGCCCCGGCTGGGTCAGTTGGCATTTCTGTGTGGAGTTTGCATGTTCTCCCCATGTTGGTGTGGGTTTTCTCTGGGTGCTCCGGTTCCCCACAATCCAAAGACATGTGCTATAGGTGAATTGAATAAGCTACATTGGCCGAAGTGTATGAGTGTGAAAGCAGTGTGGTGTTTCCCAGTGTTGGGTTGCGGCTGGAAGGGCATCCACTGCGTAAAAACATATGCTGGATAAGTTAGTGGTTCATTCCGCTGTGGCGACCCCTGAGTAATAAAGGGGACTAAGCCGAAAAGAAAATGAATGAATGAATGATTTAAAGTTACCTAATTTTTTAAATCGAATTAATAAATATTTCCTTAGCTGAAATAAAAAAAGCTTTAGTTAAGAATGTAAAATATAAAAGTATGCACAGTAACAACCGTTCAAATGTTTGGGTTCAGTAAAAAAAATATTATTTTATATTTAAAGGGACAGTTCACTCAAAACTAACAATTCTCTAATAATTTACATTCTCTCCACTTGTTCCAAAGTGGTTTGAGTTACTGCCTGCTGAACACAAAAGAAGATATTATGAAGAATGTTGAAAACCAGTATCAATTGACATCCATAGTAGGACAAAAAAGTACAATGTAAGTCAATGACTACAGGTTTTCAGCAGTTCTCAACAGTGGCGGCTGGTCAATAGAGGGCGCTGGGGCGCCGCCCCCTTCAAGTTAGAGCCCTTTAATATGTTAATGTTTATTATCACAAATATTAACAAAATAAATGTATTTAATTATATCATTCTAACATTATTGTAGTCATAGTAAGATTTATTAAAAAAAAATTTATGAACAATATTTTTTTCAGATGTGTGTGGGGTGCTGGACTAATGAGTGTCTATTTGGTACATGAACTTTTGCAATGCACGTGATATGACGATAAGCTCTAATTGGTCTGTTTAAATTGTCTTTGGGGCGCAGCGCTCTGCGTCCCGAACCCTCCCATTTTGTTGTTAGAACGAATCATATTTGTTTTTATATGATTGGCCTTATGTGATTGGACCATTCTGTGCCGACCTTTAATCATAGTGAAGCAAGTGCAATTTCTCAAGATGAAGGAAAATTCCGTTGTATCTTTGCAAAGATATCCGTTCACAAGGCGTTTGGATGAAGAAAAAAAAAGAATGAAGGAGCTTGGACCAGATCGACCTTCCTTGCAAATTCACCAGTAGTCAAGTGATGGCGAGCGCGCGTATATTCGGGGCTTTTCCAGCACTTGTTATGACAAACGGAGTTGGCTGGCAGGTTGTGATGTAAGTCATGCCTTTTACTATTTCCTGTTGCTGTTTCAAACAGCAGGACGCAAGAGAGGCTGAATGCATTGGCCATGCTGTCAATAGAGAAGAGAGACTGGTGACTGAGATGAGACTGACTTTAACCAAAAGGTTATTGAGAAATTTGCAAGCCAGAAAGAAAGGAGAGCAAAATTTATTTTCAAGTAGTGCTACTGGCCAGTGATTGAGGCAACATTTAGTGTGTGTTTGTGTGTTTATTGATTATCTTGATTACTTCATTACTGAAAATAAACCCAAATTGAACTAAAAATGAACTGATTTGTGATGCATTTATTGTATGCTTAGTCATATTTTAGTTTTTTGATACATCACCTGAAAAATGGCTTTTACACTCTTCCTTTACCAACAGTTAGATTTTTTTCTGGTGTTTGGTTTTACAAATTTAAGTGGATCGAACATAAAACAAATAGTTTCCCAAAAAACAAATTTTTATGATTTTAACTCATTCATTAATTTTCCTTCGGCTTAGTCCTCCATTTCAGAGGTCGCCACAGTGGCAATGAACCGTCAACTATTCCAGCATGTTTTACGCAGCGGATGCCCTTCCAGCCGCAACCCAGTACTGGGAAACACCCATACACACTCATTAACCACACACATTCATACACTACGGCCAATTTAGTTATTCAATTCACCTATAGCACATGTGTCATGGTTGCAGGCTGTGCGCACATCCTGGTGTGTCTCTGTTATTGTCACGTGGTTTTGTTTTGTCTCATTCATGTGCGCTGTAGTAGCGTTCTGTTTTTGATCACGTGTTGCTGATCAGCTGTGCTGATCATTCGAGTCAAGCTGATTCTAATTATCTCTTCTATATATGTGGCTTGGTGTTCTTTGTATCTTGTCAGTTCGTTATTGCTCAATTGTTCTCTGTGTCTTGTCAGGACGCTCTGCATTTTTTAGATCTGCCAGCTGTTCCGAAGTCAGCTCTGCACTATTTTTCTGTTTGTTCTATTTTTTGATCCTGTATTTCACCGGTCAATAAGACCTTGCATCTAGATCCTTATTGTTCTTATTTTTTAAGGAGCGCCACAACATGTCCTTGGACTGTGGGGGAACCGGAGCACCCCGGAGGAAACCCACACGAACATGGGGAGAGAACAAGCATACTCCACACAGAAATGTCAAACGGCCCAGCCGGGACTCGTTTGCTCGTTGTGAGGCGACAGTGCTAACCACTGAGCTACCGTGGCCGTCCCTGATTTCAACTTATTTTAAATAATGAGTTTGAACAAACAGCAAAAGTAGTGTTTTGAGTGTATTTTAAACCTCTATTTCTGATCAAATGTAGACTTAGTGTGCATCAGAGACTCAAAGACATTGTGTTTTGAATGTAGTGACTGTAAGTGTTATGCTTTCACACAGTCAGCAGGTGGAGCTTCATGCAGTTTAGCACTTTAGACTGCTGAATCAAGAGAAATACTGTACGTGGTTCTGTATCTGTACACAACCGACAGCAGGGAAGGGATGAAACCTCTGTATGAAGAGTCTGGTGGCAGGGTTAACTTGCTGGATTTTTGGATCAGTACATTCAGACCCACCTACAGTAGGACAGAAGAGAATTTACATACACAACAGGACAACCCACATTAAGAATACTACATCATTTAATAGCCAATCCTGTAGTGTTTTTGAACCATGCTAATGCAAAGTATTTGAATTAACCTGTTGTGATAATTCTGTAGTTTGCTATGGTAATACTATAGTAATATATACAAATTACCCAATACTGTAGTTTTTCTACAACTATAGGGTATATTTACTACAATACCACCACATTTTACTGTAGTAAAAGCTAAGGTATACTACAGTGTTTATTACAGTTGATCAGTTTGCTATAGTTAATAGCATTATTATAAAATACAGTTTTTTTTCTTGTGGGTAGGTTTATGAATTTTGTAATCATAAATAAACACACTTTTTTATTTTAAATATTTTTAAAATCACAATAATACTGTATTGTGACACAAGTTTTGTGATAATGTCATATAGTGAGACCCCTAGTAAAAACCTTAAGCAAAACATGTGACCCTGTACTACAAAATATTTATATTTTTTATATTTAAAGTTAGCGTTAGCTCTACTATAAAAGATCTGGGTGTCAAATTAGACAGCAATTTAACTTTTGAAAATCATATATCCCATGTCACAAAAACTGCCTTCTAATATCTGAGAAATATTGCTAAGTTAGGAAGTATGCTATCCATATCAGATGCAGAAAAGCTAGTTCATGCTTTTATGACTTCTAGGCTGGATTACTGTAATGCTCTGTTCGCTGGTTGCCCAGCATCCTCTATTAACAAACTCCAGCTAGTACAAAATGCAGCTGCCAGAGTTCTTACCAGGTCTAGAAAATATGATCATATCACCCCAATTTTATCCTCCTTACACTGGCTGCCTGTTAAGTTTTGTATCGATTTTAAAGTATTGCTTCTTACCTATAAAGCTTTAAATAATCTAGCTCCTGTTCATCTAACCAACCTCCTGTCTTGCAACAATCCAACCCGCTCTTTAAGATCTCAAAACTCAGGGCTTCTGGTAGTACCTAGAATAGCAAAGTCGAGTAAAGGAGGTCGAGCCTTCTTATTTATGGCCCCTAAACTCTGGAATAGCCTTCCTGTTAATGTCCGAGGCTCAGACACACTCTCACAATTCAAAACTAAATTAAAGACTTATCTCTTTAGCAGAGCATACACTCAATGCATCACACCTGCTCCACCCAGGTTTTTGCATCTCGTTTATATACACTATGAACAGCAGCTACGCTAATTATTCTCTTTATTCTCTATTTCCACCTGGGGATACTCATCCCGAGGCCCACAGACTATGCAGCGCCACTGATTCGATCCAAGACCAGCGACGAGATGATCCCAAGGTTTTCATAATCCTTGACCAGGCCGTATCCTGAGCAGCTGCTGAGGTGGTCATGAAGGAATGGAGAGCATGAGACTGATTCCTGTGATGCTCCAGACACAGACGAGTCTTCGCTAAGGTCCAGGATTCTCCACCCTCAGGCGCCTAGACTGCAGCTCTGCACAAGACGTTTGGCCATATGAGAAATGGTCGTGCTCAACTGAGCCAGGTTTCTCTCGAGGTTTTTTAATCTTCACTTTCGCCAATTGGTGAAGTTTTTTTCTCGTCGTTGTTGCCACTGGCTTGCATGGTTCGGGATCTGTTGAGCTGCGCATCGATGGATTTGCTCTTCAGTGTTTGGACTCTCAGTAGTGATTATTAAACCACACTGAACTGAGCTAAACTGAACTGAACCGAACTTAAACTCTAAAAACTGAACTGAAACTGTTTCAATTTGCTATAATCTTCTATGTGAAGCTGCTTTGACACAATCTACATTGTAAAAACGCTATACAATTAAAGGTGAATTGAGTTGAATTGAATTTATTCACCATATTTCTCAGAAAACATATTTCTAAAGGACTTGAATGTTGATAGCAACCAAAAAAATCCATATATGCAAAGAAAACAAATTAATTAGTTTACAAAAAAAGTTATGCGTAATAAAACAAAATGACGCAGGGTAAAAGTATTGAACACATAAAGAAAGGGAGGTGTAGTTCGGCAGTGAAAGCCCAGACAGCGGCTGAAATCTCTCAGTAATTCTTTAGCAACCCTCCACCCTTCATCACTGTAAATGGATATTACATCTACATTAGCAGGATGATGAAGATGAAACCAGAGTGGACATTTCAGCAAGACAATGATCCAAAACACAGCCAAGGAAACTCTTAAATGCTTTCAGAGAAAGAAAATCAAGCTGTGGAATGGCCCAGCCAATCACCTGACTTGAATCCAATAGAAAATACAAAATAAAGATCAGATTTGATAGACGAGACCCACAGAACCATCAAGATTTTTACAGTCTATTTAATAGCCTGTTTCCACTGAGTGGTACGGTACGGTACACTTTTATGGCCGTTTCCACTGTCAAAGGGTACCTAAAAACGAACCGTACAGTACCACTTTTTGGTCACCTTTTGCAAAGGGTACCTAGGACGAAAAAAAGGGTAACAAAAGGCAGAGCTAGACGCGCATATTGGTTTACAGAGATATGTCACGCGCAGAAGCAGGAGAATAAAAACAAAGGAAGCGCCATTTTTAAATACACAGCCGAGACATTACACCGTAATACTATATGCATATAATAACAAGCCATGGTTGACCCGAGCTCAAACAGTCCTTGTCGTTGTCTTGATGAACAGCCACAAAGCCAAGAAGAACAAACCCAACACAGGCTCATTCTGAAAACGTAGTCCCGTGGACGTTTCTGGAGACCGCGAATTATGTAGCAGGAGGTACGTATGGCTGCATTTCATTTTTTAAACGAACGCTACGGGGCGGTATGACGCCGCTTTTGGCGCTTACCGGCTGACCACTTACCTAACCTTTCCCGCCGCAACCAGTTTGTCCCTTTAGCTCGTCGTGTACATCGGCGGACTTGAGACGCAGAGAGGAGTTGACCACAACGACGACGACCGGGTTCGAGTCTGGTGAAGAGCGGTTCCAGAAATCAGGTAAGACAAAAACAGAATCCAAAAAAATAAAATGAAACGAGTGAACAACAGGGTGAGAATGTGGGTAAATCCGAAAACCTGGTAAAAAATCAGACGAGGGCTTTTCTTTTCTGGACGGCTTTTGTAAACCGTGGTTGGGTTTAGTGAAGTATGTGGGTGGGCGGGTCAATCTGTAAAATTGGTTGGGTTTAGGGAAGGAGGAGGGTGGGTCAGTCGATGGCCGTCGCCCAGTCAATCATCAGTCAGACAGACAGACAGACGGTAGGTCGACAGCGGTCTCTGGTGGGTTTACGCGAGAACAGCGCAGGCGCGAACGGCACTCGTGAGAGACGTTTGATATAGGAAAAAAGCACACACCGCGGCCTCTCGCGGAATTCGCGAAAACAAAACTGCAAAATACGTACCTCCCGGGATGTATGTGGCGGTCTCCAGAAACGTCCACGGGACTACGTTTTCAGAAATGAGCCTGGGTTTGACAAAAACATGCCTTGTCCTGTTGTTGTTTTACGAGCCCGTCTATAAGTGCGAGCGGTTTCACTTTCGCCAGAAAGCTCGCAGCACATCTATATTTGAAATAACAAACTTCTTGAGCTCATATTAATAACGTGCGCATGATCATTGAAGCGCTCTGATATGCGATCCTTTTAGAAGCGGACAAAGACAAGAGTGAAGCGCAAAAAAACAAAGGAGAAGCCGGAAAAACAGCAACAAATGATGCTTCTGCCACCTAAAACATGAACAAACTGCCATGTTTAACTACGTATTATCATCACCCAGGGTGTTGCTAGACATAAAGCTCTACTGGGGCACGCAATCTTATATATATATTTAAAAAAAAAAAAAAAAAAATATATATATATATATATATATATATATATATATATATATATATATATATATATATTTATAGAATTATCTGTTGTCTTAGACTTAGAATTAGGTTTATTAAATTTTACCTCCCTGACTCGTCATCCCTCCTTTTTACTTCATACAAAAATCTACCAGGAGGCAAGCTTAGTAAGATCACCATCATAATATTTAAACTTTAGTTTTGTCGACTTGCAAAACTCACTGTGTGCCAGCACCTCCACATAAAAGGCTGTTATGCCGGTTTCACAATGTCTGAGCGGCGCATAAGCAGCAAGTACTTTTTTTGGCGTGCACGTTAACAACCGGGACTCGCACCGGGAGAAGAGCAGGGCATCAGGGTCCAGGCGAGTGGCGCAAGTCATTGGGTGCGAGGGTATGGTTTCTGCGCACAAGGAGAGATGCGTCACTTTGCTTTTTGATTAAACTACATTGCTTTCACCAGCGTTGGTTCTGTTGCACATAGAGAATAACGTCTTTATTACGGGATTACCATGAAATAAATCATATCTCAAACCATTTACTGGGGCACTGGCGATGTTTACTGGGGCACGTGCCCCAGTAAATTGGGTCTAGCGACACCCCTGTCATCACCTTTTGGACTATTATGAACTCAGAATGACGGAATTGTAACAGAGATTACATGTGCTGCTGAAAATTAAAGATACATATAAGAGGTTTGCACTGACTGTGGGCTATATGTTGCATGCTGTTTTTGAACCCAAATAAGGACAAAATGTATGCTGCGTGTAGTTTTTTCTGTAATTGGTAACATATCAAAGACTGTAAGGGTCTGTATGTGATCATATATGTTGCATTTATTTATTTTATATAATTGCAGACGTTACAGTAGGCTATTTCGCACCATCATTGATCTGTAGTTATAATCAAATCCTGTTCATAGAAAGGTTAGTAATGAACATTTATACACAGTATTTATTTGTATAAAGCATCTGTTTAGTGATAAGTGCTTCTCATATGATATGTGACCCGTACAGCGTTACTGTGACATTTCCTCGAGTAAAAATTAGACTGTTAGGTTGGGGTTAGGGTTGGGGTTGGGGTTAGGGTTAGTGTAAGTTGACATGTAATTGCAAAGTTTCTTATAGTCAGTTAAATGTCTGTTGAAGGACTGTTAAATGTCAGTGTCAACAGATATTAAGCAGACAGTCTACTGATACTCAAATGGACCATCAAAATAAAGTGTTACCAAAGCATCTGTTTAGTGAGAAGTGCTTCTCATATGATATGTGAACGACCCGTACAGCATTACTGTGAGATTTCCTCGAGTAAAAATGACTTTCTGTCGCACACCACGCCCACCAAAAGGGTACCCTTTTTGGCAAGCTTGATAAAGGTGACCCGTACCGAATCATACCGTAACGTACCACTCAGTGGAAACGGGCCATAAGTCTGTGAAAAACTCACACCTGAGCAATGCATGTGACTTCATTCTTCATATGAGAGGCGTATTTAAAATGCTATCACAAAAAAAGCCCTTTATATTAAGTATTAAATACGTTTCAGTAGTTCAGTTCTTTTCTCCTCGTGTTTTTCCATTGTTATTACACATAACTCATTTTTCAGATTTTCTTTGTTTTGTTTTGTTTTTATTTTTGTATTGTTTGGGGTTTTACCAAAATCTGGTTTAATTCCATGTCAACAGCTCCTTTAGAAATATTATTCCCAGGAAAAAAACATGACGTGTTCAATACTTATGTTCCCTGCTGTATACCCGTGCAACTTTCAGTAAGACTAGTTTTGTCTTATTCAAAATGAGGTAAATAACAAGATTCTATATTATAAAGCATCCCTAAACATTAACATTAAAAATGAAATCAAAAGAAAAAATGACTTACGGCGATAGAAACAGCGCTGGTCACGGCTCCTACATATCCCTGAATAAACTTTGAGGTTGGCGTTGGCTAAAGATGACATTGGGGGAAAAAAAAACAATGATGAAGGTTTGGGTGCTGGAAACGCTGTGCAATGAAAAACACTGCAGATGTGCATGCAGGACAGCCGTCTGGCCCTCGGGACACAACGATGGTCATTCAGATGGAATCGAGAAGAAGAAACGCTTCACTAAATGACCATCTGCAACTGCGCTGACAGAGTTCAACCTCAAAAAGCTGACCTGAATTGAAAGTCAAAGCGTACCTTTGTGGCGTTGCGGTTGGCGTAGTTCACACACGCATTGTGACTCTGGTTCAGCCACTGCAGGAGAGAAATTCACGATTAGCTTTAGACTTTTTGATTAAAAATTGAATTTTAATGTGTCATTTTCTGTGAAGACAGCTTCTACAGAAGATCACATTTACTGCGATGTTTCACGAGTGACAAACCCCATTTAAATCCAAGAGTTAATTTTCTTCAGTATTTTTACTTCATTACCGTGCTTAAGTACTGTACACAAACACATCAGAGTACTTTTATTTTGGAAAGACTTTTGCTTCACTATATTCCAAACCAAAATTACATACTTTTTACTTAACTATAATATATACAGGCAGTGCAGAATTATTAGGCAAATAAGTATTTTGACCACGTCATCCTCTTTATGCATATTGTCTTACTCCAAGCTGTATAGGTTCGAAAGCCTACTACCAATTAAGCATATTAGGTGATGTGCATCTCTGTAATGAGAAGGGTGTGGTCTAATGACATCAACACCCTATATCAGATGTGCATAATTATTAGGCAACTTCCTTTCCTTTGGCAAAATGGGTCAAAAGAAGGACTTGACAGGCTCCGAAAAGTCAAAAATAGTGAGATATCTTGCAGAGGGATGCAGCACTCTTAAAATTGCCAAGCTTCTGAAGTGTGATCATCCAACAATCAAGCGTTTCATTCAAAATAGTCAACTGGGTCGCAAGAAGCGTGTGGAAAAACAAACCAAAAACCAAGGCACAAAATAACTGCCCATGAACTGAGAAAAGTCAAGCGTGCAGCTGCCAAGGTGCCATTTGGCACCAGTTTTGCCATATTTCAGAGCTGCAACATCACTGGAGTGCCCAAAAGCACAAGGTGTGCAATACTCAGAGACATGGCCAAGGTAAGAAAGGCTGAAAAACAACCACCACTGAACAAGACACACAAGCTGAAACATCAAGACTGGGCCAAGAAATATCTCAAGACTGATTTTTCTAAGGTTTTATGGACTGATGAAATGAGAGTGATTCTTGATGGCCCGTGGCTGGATCGGTAAAGGGCAGAGAGCTCCAGTCCGACTCAGACGCCAGCAAGGTGGAGTGAAGTACAAGTTTTGGCTGGTATCATCAAAGATGAGCTTGTGGGGCCTTTTGGGTTGAGGATGGAGTCAAGCTCAACTCCCAGTCCTACTGCCAGTTTCTGGAAGACACCTTCAAGCAGTGGTACAGGAAGAAGTCTGCATCCTTCAAGA
The DNA here is from genome assembly GCA_903798195.1 of Danio kyathit. NCBI lineage: Eukaryota > Metazoa > Chordata > Actinopteri > Cypriniformes > Danionidae > Danio > Danio kyathit. The sequence continues at coordinate 53,541,822 of LR812532.1, read as the reverse complement.
AAAACATGATTTTCATGCAGGACAATGCTCCATCACACGCGTCCAAGTACTCCACAGCGTGGCTGGCAAGAAAGGGTCTAAATAAAGAAAAACAACTGACATGGCGTCCTTGTTCACCTGATCTGAACCACATAGAGAGCCTGTGGTCCATCATCAAATGTGAGATTTACAAGAAGGGAAAACAGTACACCTCTCTGAACAGTGTCTGGGAGGCTGTGGTTGCTGCTGCACGCAATGTTGATGGTGAACAGATCAAAACACTGACAGAATCCATGGATGGCAGGCTTTTGAGTGTCCTTGCAAAGAAAGGTGGCTATATTGGTCACTGATTTGTTTTTGTTTTGTTTTTGAATGTCAGAAATGTATATTTGTGAATGTTGAGATGTTATATTGGTTTCACTGGAGAAAATAAATAATTGAAATGGGTATATATTTGTTTTTTGTTAAGTTGCCTAATAATTCTGCACAGTAATAGTCACCTGCACACACAGATATGCTCCTAAAATAGCTAAAACTACAAACAAACTAAAAACTACTTCCAAAAATATTCAGCTTTGATATTAATGAGTTTTTTGGGCTCATTGAGAACATGGTTGTTGTTCAATAATAAAATTAATCCTCAAAAATACAACTTGCCTAATAATTCTGCACTCCCTGTATAACTGGAGAAATAATCTGATTCTTGAATGAGCTGATTCAGTTCAGTTAACCAGTTAAATTACATTGCAAACCGTACTGATGAATAAATTCATGAATTGAACTAATCTGGGGTGCGTTTCCCAAACAACGACGTAAGTCGCGGCTGAACTATCATAGTGCGATGCATCGTTTGGCAAAAGAACTATGTAGTGACGAGTGTTTCCCAAAACCCTTAGTTTCTCTGTCGCAGATCCATCGCTTGAACTACGTTAGTTATGACGCAAAACGCCCATAATGCTGCTCTAAACGGGGTGGAGTAACTTCTTCAGAGAACAGCCCCATCATTTCTTTTGCAAATTATATTGTTTTACACAAACACGCATTTAAAATAAAATCCAATATTAGTTTTGGTAAAAACATGCACTCGTTTTCCATATTAATTAAAAATATAAGTAAACGGCACATATAGGGCCTGTGTTTGCTTTAATAATATTATTGAGAAGTTGAACATTGCATATTCTATTCTAAACATAAAATCACTTACAAAAGCTAACACTATTCTAATCATAAATAAATCATATAAATAAATAAATAATGAGGCGATTTATTATAATATATTTACTTTAATAATAATATTAATAATATTAATGCTGATGATGATGATTATTATTATTATTATTATTATTATCGTTATCATGCAAAACAGACCCATGTCATATACAGCAGAGAAACTTAATAAATAACCCACTATAAAATAAAAGAATTAACGTATGCTATGTTTTTTATTTTCACAAGCTTTGGAGACGTACTGTAACATAATTTCCGCTTTTAAATATACCTATAGCTTTCGCCATGAGATGTGTTCAAAATGATATCAATGTTTTCAAAGTGCACTGCGAAGGGAGCGCAGTTGTAAACATGAAGATCGCTAAAACTGAACTGTAAAAATACTTTGAAAGCAAATTACACCTAAGAGAGATTAACTTAATGCTTTTTTATTTTTAATAATTCCAGCTTTGAATGTTAGAATGTTCTAAATGAATAGAGCATAGGGGGGATAAGTGGGAATAGAACACAGCCATGAACTATGTTTCTAACTACAGCTCCAGAGTTGTCGTTTCAAGAGCTCAAGTTTGCGACGCAGTTTGCGAATGTTCGTTGGAGCGATGGATTTGGGAAACAGCAAATCAAAGAATTATGTTTGTAACGACGGAACTTGCGACCTTAGTTGGCTAACGATGGTTTTGGGAAACACACCCCTGATTGCGTCTGTTCTTGAGTCAACAACTCTTGATTCAGATGATCCAATCAGAGTGAGTGTGCAGTTAATGATTCACTGATTACAACAGACTGTTCAGAGCCAATCTTTAGCTAATGATTCACTGATTCCGAGTTCATGAGTAGTTAAGAATGGGTTAATGATGATGTTCCCCTTTAAGTAAAGTCACGGCATAATTATATATTAACAGCTCATGAGATAATGATGGTTAAATTAAGCATAAACTAATGTGGTAATTAATACATTAATTAACAAAAAATCAGGTACTAACAAGTAATTAAGGTAGCCGTTATTCACATATGAACTCCTGTGACTCATATTGTAGTTAGTTTATGATTAGCGCGTGCAGTAACTCATCATTAGTTCATAATAAACTAATGTTTAGTTTACATATTAACACATTATTATTCTTGTACTGTTATTGTAAAGTGTTACTCAAATAGGCCAACAGAAACAGAATTATCTTTTTTGGTTGAACTATACCTTTACTGATCCACTGATTCAAATGATCCTGTTAGAGCAAATCTTCAGTGGACGATTCACTGATTTCAATGATCTTGACAGAATAAACCTCCCATTTACACAATGTCCAATTTACAAATAATCAGAACAGAATGACTCTCCTGTTAATGACTCACTGATTCAAATTATTTGGTCAGAGCGAATCTTCAGTAAATGATTCACTGATTCAAACTTAAATGGCAGCTTATTACTACAATATTCATTCATTTTCCTCCGGCTTAGTCCCTTATTTATCAGGGGTCACCACAGCAGAACGAAACGCCAACTATTCTAGCATATGTTTTACGCAGCGGATGCTCTTCCAGCTGCAACCCAGTACTGGGAAACACCTATACACTCTTGTATTCACACACACTCATACACAACGGCCAATTTAGTTAATCCAATTTACTTATAGCGCATCTCTTTGGACTGTGGGGGAAACTGGAGCACCCAGAGGAAACCCACGTCAACACGGGCAAAACATGCAAACTCCACACAGAAATGCCAACCGGCCCAGCCGGGACTCAAACCAGTGACCTTCTTACTGAGAGGCGACAGTGCTAACCACTGAGCCCATGTGCCACCCAAAAAGAAACTCATAAAGGCTTCAAACTACTTGATGGTGAGTACATTTCTATTTTTGGATGAACTGTCCCTTTAATTGTATTGTTACCGAATCATGTGTGTGTACAGCACTCACAATTTAATTGAGCTGAGTGTATAGTAAGGAAATCCAATTAAACTACTTCAGTCTAATTATGCATTTATAACTGAATGAGTGGCTGCTGGGAATGCAGAGTCAGCTTTTACGCTTCCCGGCACTGATGAGCTCAAAATGATGGGAACAATTGACTTTACCTGCCAGAAAACAGTAGAGGCCAAAGTCTGGTTAGGAAGGAGAAGACCAACAACCTGCAAGACAGTTGCAGATCAGAAGACTGACTAGTAAACAGTAGACAGTGATGCACGTTAATAATTTACACTTATCTACAAAAACAAAGCTGTACGACAGACTTTAGAAGCTTAATACAGATTTCAACACCCCTCACGCTCAGAAGACCTGGATGTGTCAATACTGGCTCATGCATAATGATTGGATTGAAGCGTCTTTATCTCATATTTGCTCTTCCGTGTGTGTTTTTGATTTGCACTTTGATCTATTTCTCTTTAACAAGCAAATGTGAGACTTACGATTGGCGTCCCGAATGGCACATAGCCTGTGAAATGGATACAGATAAGAAGAGGAGCAAAAACAACAAATCACAACCCGGAGATCATCAGAAGAGAGTCAGAAATAACCTCTACGGCTGTCCTCACTTCATTTGCATTTGCTTGAATATGCATGATGTTCTTTTTTTAATGATATGGTGTGATTGTATTGTTAATTATTCGGCATGAACAATCTGCCACACACATGCATAAATAATTGATGTTTTTGGATGAGTAAAAACCGAACCGCATCTATAAGAATAAAACCTTTACTTGATCAAAAACACAATATTGTAAAAAAAAAAAAGTTCCGATTTAAAATAAATGTTTTCTGTCTTATTAAATATTGAAAATGTGCTCCAAATATTCCTATTTCGTGTTTAAGAAATTGTGTTTGTGTGTTTTTGTGAAAACATTGAGAGATATTGATATATATATATATATATATATATATATATATATATATATATATATATATATATATATATATATATATATATATATATATATATATATGATTAATGTCTTTTCAATTTACTTTTTCAATTTGTAAGTTTTTAATAAAGTGACATTTATTGACATCTGTAAAACTTTGAATTTATGTATTATTTATTAAATAAATAACTAATGAAAAAAATATATAATTTTTATTAATTATTATTACACGGCTCTCTGGAATACTTGATACTGATTGGTCAGTCACAACATTCCAAGGTATGTTATTCACATCTAACACCCTCTGAAACTAATAACAAAGTCTCATCATTGTGGTTTTGTGAAAACCTTGATAGATTTATATACATATACATACATATATATACAGTGCTCAGCATATAGTACACTCCTCACAAATCTCTCTTTTAAATTTATATATTTAGTAAGAAGCTATACAATATAATACTTTATTTATGCATATACATTAGATTAGTCAGTACTGAAGCCAAATCTATCTAACAATATCTAATATTATATATCTAACAATATCTAATATTTTATGATAATTGTTAAAAAACCAGTTCAGCCAAATTTATATGTTATAGAAAAATATTAAATACAAATTTAAAAAGGGGAAAAATCAAGAGAAGCAAAAAAATAGAAAATTTTGTTGAAATTTAGTAAATTTATTTTTTTTTGCAATATTTTGCTTGAATTTAATTGTATCGTCTTTTAATTTCTAAATATGTTTGGTGACTAAAATATTATTTGAATAAATATATCTGTTTAATAAATCTGTTTTGTTTAAATGCCTATATTCACTGAGAAATGGATTAAAATATTAATTTTCAAAATGGGGTGTACTCAATTATGCTGAGCACTGTATGTATATATATATATATATATATATATATATATATATATATATATACACAGTTGAAGTTGAACACCTTTGAATTTTTTTCTTTTTAAAATATTTCCCAAATTATGTTTAACAGAGCAAGGAAATTTTCACAGTATGTCTAATAATATTTTTTCTTCTGGAGAAAGTCTTATTTGTTTTATTTCGGCTAGAATAAAATCCGTTTTTAATTTTTTGAAAACCATTTTATGGTCAATATTATTAGCCCTTTAAGCTATATATTTTCCTGATAGTCTAGTGAACCGTCATTATACAATAACTTGCCTAATTACTCTAACCTGCCCAATTAACCTAATTAAGCCTTTAAATGTCACTTTAAGCTGTATTGAAGTGTCTTGAAAAATATCTAGTATAATATTATTTACTGTCATCATGGCAAAGATAAAAGAAATCAGTTATAAGAGTTATTAAAACTATTATGATTAGAAATGTGTTGAAGAAATCTGCTCTCCGTTAAACAGAAATTGAGGAAAAAAATAAACAGGGGGGCTAATAATTCAGGGGGGCTAATAAAACTGACTTCAACTGTGTATACAGAACAAAAATTGTACTGGCGGCTCCCATTTTATTTGACCCAGACCCAGACAATACTTTATTTCAAATGAAAATGTGAATGAAAGTTACTTTGGTAAACTTTTATATATAATTATAATGTATGGGCTTCACTCTAAAAAAATGCTGTGTTGTTTTTTAGTCCAAAGTTGGGTCGAACATGAACAAACCCAATTGTTAGGTTAAAAAGAGTAATTAAAATTTGATTGAAAAAATTGGGCTAAAACAATCCAGCATTTTTAGTTTTAATTTGAATTCTTTAGTTATATTAGTTATTATACATTCTTTTAATTTAGCAGTAATACATTTCATTTATAATGATTCATATAATTTTATTTTTTATTTTATGAACTACTGATAATGTGTCTTCAATATATTTTTATTCATGTGTTCTTTGCTAAAAAAAATAAAAGATTTAAAGTTGACTTGCTTTTATTTTATGAACTACTGATAATGTCTTCAATATTATTTTAGACATTTTTCTTCAATAAAAAATTAAGTATTTGAATTTGACTTTTATTTCACTATCTACTGATAATGTGTCTTCAATGTTATTTTATAATTCTTTTCTTTAATAAAAGAATGAATTCAAACTTGACTTGTTTTTATTCACTGATAATCTGTCTGATAATATTATTTGTATTCATTTTTTCTTTAATAATAAAGAAAGATGAAGTAGGATGTAAATCTTCATTATGCTCTTACCTGACATACGAAAAGGCATGAATATTTTTTCCCCGGTGTCGGGGTGAATGATGGCCTGAAAGCAGACGAGTCAGTGACTGTAACTCCAGCATTATTTAAAAAATGACGGTGAACAAAGAGGTCCAAACTCTCACCTGCTTGACCTTTTGAGCCTCCCAGAGCTGAACACAGAACACAGGCCGTTATAAAACACTGCAGCACATTTAGCACATACGTGATCCTTCTAAACATCACCTGCTGATCTGTGACTCCTGCGGGAAGACTCCCTCGCTTGAAATCATCCAGGAGTTTCATACATTCTTTTAATCGACTCTATGAGGAAACGCAGAATCAATCAGCATTCAAAGTTTAATTACAGCATAGAGAACAAAATGTTTTTATGATCAGTGCACACTGCAAAACATATCCATTAATTAACAGTTTCTGTATTTTGTGATTCACAAGTGTTTTCAGTTTATTTACGGTTGTGAATTGCATTATGGGATGTTGATCTCTGCTGTCGACTTCTGATGCTGAAAATTCAACGCTACAGTAAAGTGACTTTTATTGACATTTTAGTAGTCTGAAAAAATATAATGTATAAGAAATAAAATATAGAGAAAAAAGTCTGTAAAATAACAGAAAATGAACTGGCAGTTTATTACAATGTTTTTGTAGTGTAATTTACAACACCAACCCAGACAATATATCACCTTAAACTATAAAAACATTTATAAAAGTCACTTTTTCCACCTTTTAAAGGTTAAAAGTTGTCAGAAGAATTATCTTCTATGGTCTCATAACGCGATTCAAAAGCATAAATAATAAGGTAACACTTCAGAATAATGGTCCATTAGTTAATGTTAATGTATTTACTAACATTAGCTAAGTATGAATAATCTTAGCATTTATTAATGATAGTTCGACATTTACTAATGCATTATTAAAATATAAAGTTGTTCTTGTTAACATTAGTTAATGACTGCGAGGTTAACGTTAACTAACGTCATTTAACTTAAACAACATTAACAAACACGAATAAATACCGTAATAAATTTATTACAAACAGTTTGTCATGTTACTAAATACATTAACTAATATTAATTAATGGACCATTATTTTATAGTGTTACAAAAAATAAAAACATGAATCACAAAATGCAGCTAATGTACAGATTTTTTTTTACAGTGCATGGTAAAAACACTGTTCCCTTGAAGTTCCTCCACTGTCCAGTTGTTGTTTTTTTTTTTTTTTTACTAAAATACAGATTTTTCAAACTATTTTTTCTCCCAATTTCTAGGATGAAATATTTTACAGCTTGGCATAAAAATGTGGGTTCATTTAACATATTAACCCTTGTGCGACTTAAAAAAAAAAAACATATATAGGTCCATAGAGGACAAAATGTTTAATGTAAATATGTAAATAATAGTAATAATAATAATAATAATAATAATAATAATAATAATATTAATAATTTGTGCATTTTAATTTTTTTCACACTTGCTGTTTAAAAATAAATAATTTTTAAAGCATCTTAACCCTTTAAATTACAGTTTGTTTACATAATGTCACTGCTAATAAAAGAAAATAGAAAAAACATAAATAGAATAAATAGAAAAACTGTCAAACTTATTATTTCTAAGCAGTTTTAGTTTTGATCTTGATTATTATTATTATAATATTTACATTAATTTAAATATAATAATATTATTTCATAATAAATATTATTATTATTTTATAAATAATATATATTATTAATAAATTATAACATAATTTATCTCTCTGAAATACTTGATTCTGATTGGTCAATCACGACATTCCAAAGTATGTTATTTATAGATGACAACCAATATATTTTTATTATTTATCATTATTACACGGCTCTCTGGAATACTTGATTCTGATTGGTCAGTCCCAACATTCCAAAGTATTATATTTGCATATAACAACCAATATAGTTTTTTAAATGTATTATTATTACACGACTCTCTGGAATACTTGATTCTGATTGGTCAGTCACATCATTCCAAAGTATCTTATTCGCAGATAACAACCAATATAGTTTTATTATTATTATTATTATTATTATTATTTATTATTATTATTATTATTACTACTACTATATGGCTCACTCAGGTATTATATTCGTAGATAAAATCAATATAGTTTTATTATTATTATTATTCATTATTATTATAAATATTACTACACGGCTCTCTGGAATACTTGATTCTGATTGGTCAGTTATGACATTCCAAGTTATGTTATTAGTAGATAAAAACCAATATAGTTTTATTATTATTTGTTATTATTATTATTATTATTATTATTATTATTATTATTATTACACGGCTCTCTGGAATACTTGATTCTGATTGGTCAGTCAAGACATTCCAATGTATGATATTAACAACTCTGAACAACCTCTGAAACTAATAACAAAGTCTCATTAGGGTACTTTGAATCATGCTGACAGTCAGCGAATACATTCACATCCATATTCTTATACTTGTCTGTCTCGCTGCTGTTTTTGACTATATGGTGCTTTCTTGTGGCTAAATAATAGATAGGTTAGTGTATGCCACATTCAGACATTTTCATTTCTGTCAGCTTTGCATTTAATTAAAGAATTAATAAACTATTATGGCTCAGGACAATGTTTTGTGAAATTACATTTCCTTTGATATTTTGACATACAGTGCTCAGGATATACAAGTACACCCCTCACAAATCTCTCTTTTAAATTCATATTTTTAACAGGAAGCTATACAATATCATATTTGTGCATATGCATTAGATTAGTCATACTGAAGCCAAATCTGGAGCTTATTTAACAAAATAACTTATGATAACGGTCTAAAAACTAGTACAGCTAAATGTATATGTTATAGAAAAATATTAAATACAAATTTAAAAAAAGAGGAAAAATCAAGAGAAGCAAAAAAATATAAAATTTTGTGAAAATTTTGTAGTTTGTAATTTTTTTTGCAATAATTTGCTTGAAATTAATTGTATTATCTTTCAATTTCTAAATATATTTGGTGACTAAAATGTTATTTTAATAAATATATCTGTTTAATAAATCTGTTTTGTTTAAATGCACTAAAATACATTGCCTATATTCACTGAGAAATGGATCAAAATATTCATTTTCAAAATGGGATGTACTCAATTATGCCGAGCATTGTATGACACAACTGCTTATTTCCTGATTTAACTGCAGATTTGTTTTTAAAAGGACTGACTAAGACAGATTGCAACACACAACTGTAAGTAACCATGTGTTTTTCTGTGTGTCAGAATTGATTTGTCTGCTTGAGATCTACAAAGTACTATCACCAAAATGAACTGATTTTAGCATACATCAATAGCTTCCATTGATTTAGTTTTTTTCATTATTTTAACAGGCAAAATTTCTACACCTTAAATGCGCCACCCCTATCAAAGCAATGCATTTTATATACATATTTAATTTTTTTGCCTATTTATATTGACTTAGACATAACTAATATCTGATATCTGTGTTTATACTAATCCTCACTTTAATACAACATTAAAAAGGGGGTATTTTGTTCATACACATGCGACAATTTCCAATCTGTGTCTTGTCTAAGCAACCTATTACTTCTAAATTATGGTGCTGATATAAAAAATCTTAACTATGCAAGTTAACCTCAGAGAGCATTATAAAACTGAACACAAAAACTGCATTTCACAATCAATGATTCATTTAAATCATTTAAGTCCTCTGATTGAGAACCACTGATTTATTCACATCAATTGCAACAACATAAACAAGATTTCTGTACCTCGGTCACAAACAAAGTGGAAGGGTCAATGATGTCAATGAAATGTCTCAACCTGCCGAGAAATGTGCTCTGAGGAAGAAAAACATTGCTTTAGTTTCACAAACTCAGATAAAGCAAAAGACGCAAACGGGACAACCTCGTGACAGCACAAACCACAACACGATTAAAACCTGCTGCCTTGCACCTTATATTATTAGGAGACGCTCTAATTTTAGAGTCAGACTGAAATATTGAAGGACTCTAAAGACGACAAAGGATGGAGCTGCATCAACATTCAGAAATGCGAGCGGTTTTCAGAGCACCAACTGTTTCAGAGGCCCGATGGTGGATTGTGCCAAGGGTTTATTTGGCAAGGAACACACGGGGTAAAAAAGAGCTTCAATCACACACATCTTAATGATTTATCCAGGGAAAATCCAACAAAAATCTCACTAGACTTTGCAGGCTGCAGTTAGAACTGTGCAATACGACAATATGAAATGTGTGAAATAAATAGTCATTTCATATTCTGCTCTAGATTGCTCGTTTTAGGGCTGCACAATATCGAAAAATTATCGTTATCGTGATAATAGTATATGCAATGTCAATATCGCAGAAAAGTGCAATAAAATAAATGTATTAAGCATTTGTGTGCTTCATACATAGGTTGTTTATCCAGTCTGATCTCACGTGGAAACGTAACTATTTCATGTTTGTCAGTTTAGAAGCTAATTCGTATACGAATTCATACAAATTCAGTCGTATGCAAATGTACGATTTTAAAAAGGAGGTGTGGCACCAAACCCCACCCCTAAACCCAACCGTCATTGGGGGATGAGTAAATCGTACTAAACTGTACGAATGAGATTGTACTAATTCATCTGAATTATCCACTTGATCAGAGGTGTAAAGAGTACCTGAAAACCATACTTGAGTAAAAGTACAGATACCTTACTGTAAAAATTACTCCATTACAAGTTACAAGTCACCAATTCCATTAAGACTTGAGTAAAAGTATTAAAGTATCTGATTTTAAAGGAACTTAAGTATTTTACTTATACTGAATGTAGGCTCAAAGCACACCAAGAAAGGTTTAATTTTCCTAATATATAAATTAAATTTAACACCTTCATGATTCAAAATGGCAGAACAAAATATATTTAAAAAATAGAACTAAAAGTCTCAGTCAAAATCAAATGTTCAAAAAAGGCACAAACAATTTATCAAAAAAAAAAAAAAAGTAGTAAAACGTAGTAAAAAAAATCAGAGCTGACTTTGATGTGATTCATCTCTCAGTATCAGAGGGGGGCAATATTTTTATTTTGAGTAGTTTTTCAATTGATTAATTATGTTTTCTCTGTATTAAAATTAAACAAAGAGGAGCACTGTTATTTTTCAACTTAGTAAACTACATATAAATTCAAGCTTCGGCTTCATCACTGGCTGCAGCCATGTTGCTAATTAAACACCTGGTATTAGGCAAGCTGCTAATTCACGTTCACATGATTTAGCTCATAAATAGCATACAGTACCTTCAGCACCCTGCATCATCCGCCCAACAAATTAGCTGTGGTAGATAAAGATGCTGACTTGTCGTGCACAATCACAATGTAATGAGTAACGGTAAGCATCCGTTCAAATGTAGTGGAGTAAAAAGTACATATATTCAATCAAAATGTAGTCAGGTAAAGAGTAAAAGTTGCTTATATTTTTGATACTCAGTACAAGTACAAAGTAGCCAAAAAAATACTTAAGTAAAGTAACAAAGTCCATTTACTCAAGTACTTTACACCACTGCACTTGATCAAAAAGAGGAATTGCTGTGAGATATCAAATCTGACAAATCAGATGAGATCTTTACTATCTTTATTCCCAGCTCTCCAGAAGATGCTGTTAGTTGAACCTAGAGCTGAAATGCTGAAAGACAAGAGAGGAAAATGACAACAGCCAATAAGAATCTGAATTTATGCTGAGGTTAAGTCATTTGTGGTGTTTTAAAGTCTAAATGTTTTTTTTTTTTTTAGATTAGCTCAGAAAATTGTTCATTACCCGTTTATTTTAATACAATCATTACATGAATAAAAAACTTAGTTTTTTTTTATTAGAAATCGCTGATAAAATAGCATTTTTTTTTTAAGTTAGTATTGTAAGAAGGTGGCATGGTGGCTCAGTGGTTAGCACTGTTGCCTTACAGCAAGAAGGTCGCCGGTTCGAGTCCCGGCTGGGCCAGTTGGTGTTTCTGTGTGGAGTTTGCATGTTTTTCCCGTGTTGGCGTGGGTTTCCTCCTGGTGCTCCGGTTTCCTCCACAGTGCAAAAAACATCCACTGTAGGTAAATTGAAGAAATTAATTGGCCGTAGTGTATGAGTGTGTGTGAATGAGTGTGTATGGATGTTTCCCAGTACTGGGTTGCGGTTGGAAGGGCATCTGCTGTGGAAAACATATGCTGGAATGGTTGGCGGTTCATTCCACTGTGGCGACTCCTGATAATCAGGGACTAAGTCGAAGGAAAATGAATGAATGTTGTAAGAAATATCGGTATTGCAACACTCAACAACAATACTGAATATTTTCCCAGTATAGTGCAGCCCTAGATTGTAACATGTAATACTTGTTCGTCATTTGGATGACTGGAATCTTTAGACCCCACCATGGGGAAGCAGGCAGAAATGTGAATAACAGTATGGTGAGAAAGTTGCAAGATGGAAAGTATAATGTTTATCTTTTTATTTTATGTTAGGTCTGGAATCGTTCGTTTTTAAAAAGTGTTCAAAAATATTTTATATTTCTACATTCTTAATTAAACATTTGGTCATAGCAGTTATATAATCACATAAAATAATGGGTAACACTTTATTTTAAGGTGTCCTGGTTACATGTTCCATGTACTTACTATTCATTCATTCATTCATTCATTCATTTTCTTGTCGGCTTTGTCCCTTGCGGGGTCGCCACAGCGGAATGAACCGCCAACTTATCCAGCACGATTTTACGCAGCGGATGCCCTTCCAGCTGCAACCCATCTCTGGGAACGCACTTACTACATTAATTACAATTAGTTATGCATAATTACATGCAAGTAAATCTTTATTCTAACCCTAACCATATAGTAAGATAAGTGCTGCGATAACGATATTTCTTACAATATAAACAGCTTTAAGAAAACACTATTTTATCAGCAATTAAAAAAATATTTATCTTTATTTTACATTTTAAAACAGCATTAGTATTTATTTTCAGCTCTAGGTACACCTAACAAAAACACCAACTGGAGAGGCGGGAATAAAGATAGTAAAGACCTCATCTGATTGGTAGACATATATATATATTTATTTATACAACAGTTCTGTCTGGTTCTGATTGGCTGACAGCTGTGCCATATTCCTGTAATAACAGCTCTCGTACAGCCTCTTCACCCTTGTGTATTACTCTGTCCACATAGAGTGACAGCAGATCAATAAACTCACTACAGTTTGACAAATATTGCAGCTGTTGGACAACATAATGTACTTTTGAGGCTTGTTCAGGCAAGAATGTAGTTGTTTAGACTGCAACTATGCAGTTTATTTATAAGGATAGTGCCTATTTTAAATATTCATAATTTCTGAGATTCACCGTGTTCACGGCCATCAGTCTGTCATACTGAGCAGAGCAAAGACGATTGACATTCCGCCACAAGATGGCGACAGAAACTGCATAATAAGTCCTTAGGGGAGAAAAACTCAGTTTAATTTCAAACCACAGCTGATCAACTTATTATAAATCAGGTAAGTGACATTCTAAGTCGATCTCTCTCTTTTGTATGTTGTAGTGCTGTATTGATACCATAGTAATCTGGTAGTGATTGCGTTGCTTTGGCTTTTTCGCGGTTAATTATTGTGATATCCCAATTGCAACAGAGAAATGCTAATCTCTGTAGACTGATGGCATTTCATGCTGTTCAGCCTTATAATCTTATAATGTGAGCAAAATCACCTGTTTTGTCGTCACTTTAGACATTACGTTAGAGAATCATTCAAACACTAGCTCTAAAGTGACGTTGGTGAATGAGTAATGGTTTCTGCTGTTCTGACCAGCTGCAGATGTGTATGAATGGCGGAAAAAAGTAGTTCCTCTTAAAAAAAGGTTTTTGAGACTCTCCGTGTTTGTTTCTCTTTTTATGTACACGATTATGTCGTCGAACTGTTGTATAAATGCAATATCACACTCGTAGAATTGCGATATGACTGTATATCGTCACTGGTGGGACACAAAGGAAGTCGGCCTGCGAACCTCGAGCCAACTCACACCTCCCACCAGTGCCGATATACAGTACAGCCACATCGCACTGCTACTTGTGTGATATATATATATATATATATATATATATATATATTATATATATATATATATATATATATATATATATATATATATATATATATATATATATATATATACAGTTAGAGTCAGAATTATTAGCCCGCCTTTAATTTTTTTTTTCTTTTTTAATTATTTCCCAGATTATGTTTATCAGAGCAAAGAAATTTTCACAGTATGTCTGATATAATTTTTTCTTCTGGAGAAAATCTTATTTGTTTTTTTTGGCTAGAATAAAAGCAGTTATTAATTTTTTAAAAGCCATTTTAAGGACAAAATTATTAGCCCCTTTAAGCTATATATTTTTTCGACTGTCTACAGAACAAACCATCCTTATAAAATAACTTGCCTAATTAACCTAACCTGCCTAGTTAACCTAATTAACCTAGTTAAGCAATTAAATGTTACTTTAAGCTGTATAGAAGTGTCTTGAAAAATATCTAGTCAAATATTATTTACTGTCATCATGGCAAAGATAAAATAAATCAGTTATAAGAAATGAGTTATTAAAACTATTATGTTTAGAAATGTGCTAAAAAAGTCTGCTCTCCGTTAAACAGAAATTGGGGGAAAAAAATAAACAGGGGGGCTAATATTTCAGGGGGGCTAATAATTCTGACTTCAACTGTGTGTGTATATATATATATATATATATATATATATATATATATATATATATATATATATATATATATATATATATATATATATATATATATATATATATATATATTGAATTTAACTGTTAAATAAAACGGTTTTGTTTAAATACACTATAAATATATATACAGTATATATTGTTTTCGAGATTTAAGATGACTTATATTGTGAGATGAGTGTTTTGTCATATCATCCATAAATAGCTACAATATATGGTGAGGAAAGCACAAAAAAAATCTGCTGATCTGAGTTCGCTCGGCTAATAATGTTATTTCTGGGCTACAGACACTTGCTTCAAAGCTGTGAGCGCACGTCTGCAGGAGAAGACTTGTTAATTATGCATGTGTTTCTGCTCCCCGGAGAATACGCAACACAGTTTGCAGAGATGGAGAAAGATGAAAACATACACCCGTATCCTTCAGCTGCATCGATTTCACCCAAAAACAGCAGCGATAACGAGGAAAATGGTGCACAAATGTCAAAGGCACCTGCGCTGGATTTTGCCCATCCAAATATATAATAACAGTCACCATAATGACTCGTCAAACATGGCTTTGTTCAGTAAGAAAGAATAATAGGAAATACTGTGAAATTTCACAGGAGGGCTAATGATTTGGTCTTCAATTGTATACACATTATTAATATAACATATTAGACACATACACAACACAGTTTGCATAGAAAACATACAGCCAAATCAGGCAGCTGCATTGATTTCACCTAAAAACAGCAGCGATATCAAGGAAAACATTCTTGGATTTGGTTCATATAACTAAATGATAACAGAGAACATAATAATTGCACATCTAATGAATGCACCTTCTTATAAAACTGGCAAAAGACCATATTTATTTTTGTTATCTGGGATTAGTTCATCAATAGGGCATGCATATTTTAATATATTCTCATTTGGGGAGCATCTGGCATGATAATCAAACAAAACTCCTGATCGCACTGAAAGTGATTTATTTGGATGCATTCAGAGACAACATTTATAAAGAAACAATGATACTCCACTATACTGCCCTCTATATGGGTTTCTAAGCTGCATAGCAGTGCATTTCAAACAAAATGCATCTTTATATAATTGTGAACTTGGCTCTGAAGCAAACTCAGAGAAAAACACTGAGAACTGACATGCATATGCTGATTTGAGTGCATGTTAAATTATTCAGGCTTTTTTGTTTAGTAAAAAACTAAAATAAGTTTTAGTGAATTACCCAATTCACCTGTACCACATGTTTTTGGACTTGTGGGGGAAACCGGAGCACCCGGATGAAGCCCACGCGAACACGGGGAGAACATGCAAACTCCACACAGAAATGCCAACTGACCCAGCTGAGGCTCGAACCAGCGGCCTTCTTGCTGTGAGGCGATTGTGCTACCCACTGCGCCACTGTGCTGCCCCTATAACTCATTATGAGGACAGTATATAACATTTTAGTTATTCTGCAAGATACTATAGTGCTTCAAGTGCATTTTAAATGCTTAAGAAGGTTAATCAGATCAACTAAGCAAGTTATGGTAATTAGGCATTAGTTTAAAATAAAAATATAATCAAATAAATAAAAATAAAATAATAGGAAAATATAAAATTATAGGACTTACTTTGAAATTTCACAGAAGGGCTAATAAATGTGTATATTAATATAATTTAAATATACTTAAATTGAATGTACACTGTAAACAATGCTGGGTTCCACACAATCAATTTGTGTAGGGACAACATGAAGGAATTAAGTTAATTTATTAGTTACAAATTTAAGTGGATTGAACATAAAAAAATTAAGTTGTCCCACAAAAACAACTCAAGAATTGTGTTTATTCAGCTCATTTTAGATAAGTAGTTTGAACAAACAGCAAACATAATTTTTTTGTGTAGGCTATTTTGTGCATTTATATATATATATATATATATATATATATATATATATATATATATATATATATATATATATATATATATATATATATATATATATATATATATATATATATATATATATATATAAACTTACATATAATAAAATAAATGACCTTACTACCAGCATTACCATATTTATATTAAATATTCTTGAAATTATTTAAAATGCACGCGTTTAATTCTATATTGGTGACATATTGGTGATTTTGTTATTGTTTTAAGATTTTAAACTGTTTATATTTATTGTATTTCTAGAATATTTGTAACATTTATAAATCGATAAGACTTTTTCAATACGTTTTTAAACATTCATTCATTTTCTTTTCGGCTTAGTCCTTTTATTAATCCGGGGTCACCACAGCGGAATGAACCGCCAACTTATCCAGCACGTTTTACGCAGTGGATGCCCTTCCAGTTGCAACCCATCTCTGCGAAACATCCACAAACACTCATTCACACTCATACACTACGGACAATTTAGCCTACTCAAATCACCTGTACCGCATGTCTTTGGACTGTGGTAGGAAACCGGAGCACCCGGAGGAAACCCACACGAACGCGGGGAGAACATGCAAACTCCACACAGAAACGCCAACTGACCCAGCCGAGGCTCGAACCAGCGATCTTCTTGCTGTGAGACGACAGCACTACCTACTGCACCACCGCGTCGCCCATTTTTAAACATAAATCATTTCTAATAACTAATTTGTTTTGCCTTTGCTATGAGAACAGTATATAACATTTTAGTTTTTTTGCAAGATACTATTGCACTTAAAGTGCAATTTAAATGCTTAAGAAGGTTAATCAGATCAACTAAGCAAGTTATGGTAATTAGGCATTAGTTTAAAATAAAAATATAATCAAATAAATAAAAATAAAATAATAGGAAAATATAAAATAATAGGAAATGATGTTAAATTTTACAGAAGGGCTAATAATTTTGTATATCAATATAATTTTAATATACTTAAATTGAATATACACTTATGGCGACGCAGTAGGTAGTGCTGCTACCTCACAGCAAGAAGGTCGCTGGTTCGAGCCTCGGCTGGGTCAGTTGGCGTTTCTGTGTGGAGTTTGCATGTTCTCCCTGCGTTCGTGTGGGTTTCCTCCGGGTGCTCCGGTTTCCCCCACAGTCCAAAGACATGCAGTACAGGTGAATTGGGTAGGCTAAATTTTCCGTATGAGTGTGTGTGGATGTTTCCCAGAGATGGGTTGCGGCTGGAAGGGCATCCGCTGCGTAAAAAAAACGTGCTGGATAAGTTGGCGATTCATTCCGCTGTGGCGACCTCGGGTTAATAAAGGGACTAAGCCAAAAAAAAAATTTATGAATGAATGAATATACATTAAAAAAAAATTTTTTTTTGCTTGTTCAAACTAAATTAAAATGAGTTGAAACAACACAATTCTTGAGATTTTATTGGGACAACTTAATTTTTTTTACGTTCAATCCACATAAATTTGTTGAAAGTGTTAAGTTAACTTAATCGATTTGTGTTGGGTCAACATAAATGAATTATGTGGAACCCAATGTACTCTGTAAACAATGCTGGGTTCCACACAATCAATTTGTGTATCGTCAACATAAAGGAATTAAGTTCACTTATTAGTTTTTACAAATTAAAGTGGATTGAACATACAAAATGTAAGTTGTCCCACAAAAACACCTCAAGAGTTGTGTTGATTCAGCTCATTTTAAATAAGCAGTTTGAACAAAAAGCAAACATAACTTTTGGCTATTTTTGTGCCTTAAAATAATATATATAAAAAACGCATATAATAAAATAAATGCCCTTACTACCAGCACTACCATATTTATATTAAATATTCTTGAAATTACTTAAAATGCGCGTGTTTAATTACCTAAAAGTTATTCAGAGTCAATCTAACTATTGATACATCATCATGATTTTTGACTGATAGCTATTAAAATGAAATACATCTCATCTGTCATATGTTGACTCCTCGGAGCATAATTCGGGTGTGAAGGGGTTAATTAGGATGACCGCGGTGTTTCCATGGAGGCAACAGGACTTAAATAGATGGTCATTCATTTGACCGACACGAGATTCGCAGATAACACGATTGAGGAGATCATTATCGCATCCGTTCAGGAGGAAAAAAACTTCAATATCAGAGTTAATCAGGTGCACAACCACAACTGATTTAGGAAGCAAAAGAAATACAAAACAATAGTCAATTTTCCCCGCAGCTTTCTAGAAAAATTATGAACTTTAATAACGTCCCGTGAAATCAGTCCCACGTTAATGCAAAAACAAAAGTGCCCAATGCATCTGTATGCAACAGCTTAAAACCCCAAACAAACCTGTCCCGTTCGTCTCCTGCTATATTTGCATATAAAAAGAAAAGCTATTGGGGATGCATCTGATGATGTTTGCGGGGTTTCTAACATAACGGTGTAACCTTAACTGCATCCGCCAATCATAACAATGCAACGAAGACAACCCAACAAAAGAAAAAAGCCTTATAAACGCGTGACTTTCGCAACACAGAGCAGGATAAAAAAGCAAAGGCATCTGCACACATATGTTGTTTATCAACGCCCATCAAAGATGCCCAGACAAAGATGCACTTTAACATCGCGGCAAACTCTTTACCTGCTCGAAACGCGGTTTTCCCAGCAGAAACCGCGGGCAGGACGCAGATTCCGCCATCTCAGCAGCGCAGGAGTGATGTTAAATATTAAAAAGGTCCATGAGACGGAATTTGTAAGAATAGTCAACTCGGGTACGAAACTAGTGAAGCAATAGCTCGCAGGGGTTCATGGGAAGTGTAGTTCTCTGTTGGACTCGACGCAAAAGCAGGTCCTTCCATCCACACCCTTCTTAATTACAAAAGTCTGAAGGATTTACATTCACAGCACAATTAGACAACTTTGAGGTCGTAAGCGGGGTGCGAATTATACATTTGACGATTGGGGCGGTCAAGGTTTTCGGTTTTGTTCGATATGCCTCAGTAAACAAGAGTTACATATTTAACCAAATTAGCCTACTTTTGTTTTTGTTTTGAGGGATATTGAGTGGTTCTTGGTGACATTTGTGATATTAAATAAACAGTGACAGGTTTCCATTCCTGCATCTATTAAGGGATGACCATGAAAGACTGCACGTAGTTTTTGTTTTGCTGTTTAACTTCCATGTGCGAGCAAATGAAAATAATAAAATAATATAATAAAACAGTAAAATAATGAAATAAAAAAATATGCATCTAGTTTTACAGACACCTACAGTACAAAACCCTATTAACCAGTAAATTTTTGGTACAAACACTCATTCACAATGGTGTGAACCATTATAGGGGTGGTCAAATGAATATTTACGTTATTTAGTATTTTAATTAGTAATATTATTCAAGATACAGATCAGAGCAAACTATTCTTAATTATTAAAGAGCAGACCCCCCCCCCCCTCTTTTGTTTTGATGTTTTTCAGGGGGAATCAAGAGTTAATTAGGGGGGTCAGAGCCCCCCCAAACCCCCTGTAATTCGCCCCCTGGTCGTAAGTCAAAATCATTTGCTTACAAAATCAAAGTTATGTTTGTAAATCTTATGTAACGCGACCAAAATAACTCAAGTCAAACATTGGTTTGCTCAGTAGCCAATCAAAAATAATAATTATTAAGGGGACTAAACATTAAACTAAAAATAAATAAGACTTTTTCCAGAAGAAAGAATAATAGGAAATACTGTAAAATTTAACAGGAGGGCTAATAATTTGGTCTTCAGTTGTATACATAAAAAATATATTAGACACATATGCAACACAGTTTGCATAAAGCATGAAAACATACAGCCATATCAGGCAGCTGCATTGATTTCACTTAAAAACAGCAGCGATAACAAGAAAAATGGTCCTGGCTTTGGTTAATATAACTGTATGATAACAGTGATCATAATAGGTGCACATCTAATAAATGCACCTAATAAAACTGGCAAAAGATCATGAAGACGTTTCTAAATTTAATACTTTAAATATATCAAAACTTAATCTTTGATTAGCAATATGAATTACTAAGCACTTCATTTAGACAGCTTTATAGGCAATTTTATCAATATTTTGATCCCTCAGATTCCAGATATTGAAATAGCTGTATGATTCAGCTAAATACTGTCCTATTGGAAAGCTAATTTATTCAACTCTTGATGTCAGTCTCAGTTGAGTCTCAGTTGAATCTCATTCATTCATTTTCCTTCAGCTTATTCCCCTTATTCATCAGGGGTCGCCAAAGCGGAATGAACCACCAACTTATCCAGCATATGTTTTACACAGCAGATGCCCTTCCAGCTGCAACCCAGTACTGGGCAACATCCATACACACTCATTCACACACAGAATTTAGTTTATTCAATTCACCTACTGTATAGCGCATGTCTTTGGACTGTGGGGGAAATTGGAGCATCTGGAGGAAACCCACGCCAACACAGGCAGAACATGCAAACTCCACACAGAAATGCCAAATGACCCAGCCGAGCCACTGTGTCGCCCCCAGTTGAATCTCAATTTTCAAACAAAAAAAAATTGGCCGGTTATGACTGGTTTTGTAATAATTCCTTACATTTATATAGGGCTATTCTGGGCACTCAAAGCGCTTTACACATAGGGGGGGAATCTCCTCATCCACCACCAGTGTGCAGCATCCACCTGGATGATGCGACGGCAGCCATTTTGCACCAGAGCGCACACCACACACCAGCTGATTGGTGGAGAGGAGACAAAGTGATGAAGCCAATTAGATTAGATTAGATTAGATTAGATTCAACTTTATTGTCATTACACATGTACAAGTACAAGGAAACGAAATGCAGTTTAGGTCTAACCAGGAGTGCAATAGCAGCAAGTGCAGGATACAGGTATAAGTTATAAAGTGCAGTTATAGAAAAACTATGGTGATATTTACAAATGGATGTACTATGAACATTATATACAGGTTGTATTAGCTATGAACAGAGATTTACAATAGATAGATAGATGTACAGGTTGCTATTAATAATCAGAAGTGTGCAGATATATAAACATAATTACAAATGTATATGTACAGTGTGTGTGTACATAATTACAAATGTACATGGGTATGTACAGTTCAAAAAAATGAATCAGTGCAATGAATATGTGCAATTTTTAAATGTGCAAATGTTAAATAGTGCAGTGATTATGAGGAGTCCGAGTTATGAGAGTGGGGGTGTATCAGGGGGGCAAAGAGTCAGTGGGGGGGCAGAGTTCAAAAGGGAGACAGCTCTGGGAAAAAAGCTGTTCCTTAGTCTGCTGGTTTTTGTCCGGGGGAGCCTGAAGCGCCTGCCAGAAGGCAGGAGAGAAAACAGTCTGTGAGCAGGGTGAGAGGAATCTTTAAGAATACTGCGTGCTCGGCGCAGACAGTGTTTCTTCTGGATGTCCTCTATGGTTGGCAGTGTGGTCCCTGTGATGCGTTGGGCAGTTTTCACCACCCGCTGCAGTGCCTTACGCTCCGCAACAGAGCAGCTTCCATACCAGACTGTGACACAGTTCGTCAGGATGCTTTCTATTGTGCAGCGGTAGAAGTTCACCAAGACGGCTGATGACAGCTGGTTCTTCTTAAGTTGCCTTAAGAAAAATAGGCGCTGGTGAGCCTTCTTGACCAGGCTGGAGGTGTTGGTGGTCCAGGAAAGGTCCTTTGAGATGTGGGTCCCCAGGAACTTGAAGGATGAGACAGGCTCGACGGCCATCCCATTGATGTGGATGGGATCATGTGAGCCTGTTCGTCCCTTCCTGAAGTCCACAATGAGCTCCTTGGTCTTGTCGGTGTTAAGGAGCAGATTATTGTCAGTGCACCAAGTGGCCAGATGCTGTATCTCCTCCCTGTAGGCAGTCTCATCATTGTCGCTGATTAGACCAATCACTGTGGTGTCATCTGCAAATTTGATGATGGTGTTAGAACTGTTCACAGGCCTACAGTCGATGGTAAAAAGGGAGTAGAGGAAGGGGCTCAGCACACAGCCCTGTGGTACACCAGTGTTGAGTGTGACGGTGGAGGAGCAGATGTGGCCTGATCTAACATTCTGAGGTCTGTTAGTCAGAAAGTCCATAACCCAGTTGCAGAGAGACGTGTCGATATCCAGGTCTCGAAGTTTGATCATTAACTTAGAGGGTATGACAGTGTTGAATGCTGAGCTGAAGTCAACAAACAGCATTCGTGCATGAGTGTTTTTATTGTCCAGGTGTGTGAGTACAGAGTGTAGTGCTATGGAGACTGCATCTTCTGTGCTCCTGTTGCCACGGTAGGCAAACTGATGTGGGTCCAGTGTGGATGGCAGAGAGTCTTTCAGATGTGCCAGGACCAACCGCTCGAAGCACTTCATGATGATGGGTGTAAGTGCTACAGGGCGGTAGTCATTCAGGCATGTTGGGCTGTAGTGTTTCGGCACTGGCACAATAGAGGTGGTTTTAAAGCATGTTGGCACAGCTGCTAGGTTAAGGGACAGGTTGAAAATGTCTGTGAATACCCCAGCGAGCTGTTCTGCACATGCTTTGAGGACGCGCCCAGGAATACCGTCTGGTCCAGCAGCCTTACGCACATTGATCCGACTCAGTGCGGTGTAGACTTCTGAGGAGGTGAGTGTGATAGGTGAGTGGTCGGTTGAGGAAGTGATCCTGGTGTAGGGTTCTTTATTGTCTCTTTCAAAGCGGGCATAAAAGTCATTAAGCTCATTCAGGAAGGAGACGTTTGTGGCTGTGGGTGTGGACTGGCTGGGTTTGTAGTTGCTGATGGCCTGTATGCCCTGCCACATGCGCTGAGGATCAGAGTTGGAAAAGTGCTCCTCTAGCTTTAGCTTGTAACAGTGCTTGGCCTTTTTGATGCCCCTCTTCAAATTAGCCCTGGAAGTGCTGTAGGCCTGTGCATCCCCTGATCTGAAGGCAGTGTTGCGTGCCTTCAGCAGGAGGCGCACCTCCTTGTTCATCCATGGCTTTTGATTTGGGTATGTGGTGATCTGTTTCTGGGTTGTGACACTGTCAATGGTGGTGTTGATGTATTCCAGAACAGAGGAAGTGTAGCTGTCAATGTCTGTGCGAGAGCCACATGTGGCCTGGGAAGCAAACATACTCCAGTCAGTGTGTTGAAACCTGTCCTGGAGTGTGGAGTCTACCCCCGCTGGCCACACTTTGATGGTCCTCACTGATGGCTTCACACGGTTGATGAGGGGTGAGTATTTGGGGCTGAGGAACAAAGAAAGATGATCTGATTGACCCATGTGGGGGAGGGGGGTCACAGCGTAGGCTTCAGCCATGTTTGTGTATACATGGTCCAATGTTTTGTTTCCTCGTGTGTGACAGAAAATGTTTTGATGGAATTTGGGGAGCACTGTCTTTAAGTTTGAGTGATTAAAATCCCCTGCAACAATAAAAGCAGCCTCCGGGTGAGCAGTCTGTTGTTTGCTGATGGCTGCATGAAGTTCTTTCATAGCCAACTTGGCATCAGCATCGGGAGGAATATAGGCGGCAGTAATAATAGTTGATGTGAACTCGCGTGGCAGATAAAAGGGTCTGCATTTGACCATCAGAAATTCCAGGTTAACAGAGCAATGTCTCCCAACGATGACAGAGTTTGTGCACCAAGCTTTGTTAATATAAATGCATAATCCTCCGCCTATTATGAAATGGGGGTGGTTAGGAGGCCATGATGGACAGAGGCCAGTGGGCAGATTTGGCCAGGATGCCGGGGTTAAACCCCTACTCTTTTTCGAAGGACATCCTGGGATTTTTAATGACCACAGAGAGTCAGGACCTCGGTTTAACGTCTCATCCGAAAGACGGTGCTCACTGAGTATAGAGTCCCCTTCACTATATACTGGAGCATTAGGACCCACACAGACCGCAGCTTGGGCGCCCCCTGCTGGTCTCACTAACACCACTTCCGGCAGCAACCTAGCTTTCCCTTGTGGTCTCCCATCCAGGTACTGAGCGGGCACAGCAAAGTTATCAAAATGAAATCTCAAGAATTGTGTTGTTTCAGCTCATTTTAAACAAGTAGTTTGAACGAGCAAAAAAAAAAACTCATACACTACGGCCAGTTTAGTTTATTTAATTCACCTATAACGCATATGAATAAAACCAGAACACCTGGAGAAAAGCCACGGCAACATGGGGAGAACATGCAAACTCCACACAGAAACGCCAACTGACCCAGCCTGGACTCAAACCAGGGACCTTTTTATGCTGTGAGGCGACAATGCTAACCATAAATTCAATATAAAAATCATACCGCTTGGATAAATTTTGCCTGTGTTGACAAGAGTCTGTTTGTAATCATAACGCATGCAATTCAAGAATAATTAATCATTCAGAGCAGATCTGATGATCTTTCAAATGTCATGTGCATATATTAGAGCCATAACCACCAGAGATGTTGTGTGGGATATCATGTATTTAGAACAACATTTAGATTAGCATGTTATCCTATGAATGATACCTATTACATAATATAGATTTTTTAAATTTATCTTAAACATTACACTTTGTCCTCCTAGCTGACAATAAAAATTACAATTACAATTACAAAATAAAGTGTAATTTATATACTATAAGTGATTAATGTTCTTAATGCATACAAGTATTTAAAATAAAACACTTTAATAGGAATTTAACATTCAGATTTTTGATCAAAAATGCAGTCTTTGCAGTCCAGAAACATTTAAATCTGCATTTTTCCAAACTTTTCAAGCACATAAGTGTTGAATAGTCTATATTATTATTATTATTATTATTATTATTATTATTATTATTATTATTATTATTATTATTATTATTATTATTATTATTATTATTATTATTATTATTGGCAACGCGGTGGCGGAGTGGGTAGCACGTTCGCCTCACAGCAAGAAGGTTGCTGGTTCGAGCCTCGGCTGGGTCAGTTGGCATTACTGTGTGGAGTTTGCATGTTCTCCCAGTGTTTGGGTTTCCTCCGGGTGCTCCGGTTTCCCCCACAGTCCAAAGACATGTGGTACAGGTGAATTGGGTATGCTAAAATTGACCATAGTGTGTGTGAATGTGTGTTGCGGCTGAGAGGGCATCCGCTGAATAAAAAATATTCTGGATAAGTTGGCGGTTCATTCCGCTGTGGCAACCCCAGATTAATAAAAGGACTAAGCCAAAAAGAAAATAAATGAATGTATTATTATTATTATTATTTTTATTATTATCATAACCATCATTATTACTACTTTTGGGTCTAGTTGGGTTATCCTCATGTACAGTTGAAGTCAGAATTAATAGCCCCCTTTGAATTTATTTCTTCTTTTTTAAAATATTTTCCAAATAATGTTTAACAGAGCAAGGAAATTTTCACAGTATGTCTGATAATATTTTTTCTTCTGGAGAAAGTCTTATTTGTTTTATTTCGGCTAGAATAAAAGCAGTTTTTAATTAAAAAAAGCAATTTTAAGGACAAAATTATTAGCCCCTTCAAGCTATATTTTTTTTTCGATAGTCTACAGAACAAACCATCGGTATACAGTGACTTGCCTAATTACCCTAACCTGCCTAGTTAACCTAATTAACCTGGTTAAGCCTTTAAATGCCACTTTAAGCTGTATAGAAGTGTCTTGAAAAATATCTAGTCAAATATTATTTACTGTCATCAAGGCAAAGATAAAATAAATCAGTTATTAGAAATGAGTTATTAAAACTATTATGTTTAGAAATGTGTTGAAAAAAATCTGCTCTCCATTGAACAGAAATTGGGGGAAAAAAAAACAGGGGGGCTAATAATTCAGGGGGGCTAATAATTCTGACTTCAACTGCATGTTCCACCAGAAATAATTAACCAAGTATGAAACACCCCACAGGAATTATTAAGATGAAATTAGCATTTTAAAAACCAGGAAAATGTCATTGCTATCTGACACTGAGCCCAAACAGAGCCAGCAGAGACACTGTCTGTCAGATTGAGCCTGCATCCCCACAACATTAATATTTCATGAAACCCATCTGCACGGCCATTTCTGTGAGAATCCTTTAGCTGTCATAAATCTGCTTACATTAAATTCATTTATATGTATTTTTTTAACCAGTAGGCTATATACAAAAGAAGATAATATTGCTGGTAGTTTTAGTGTTTTAATGTTTACAGTGTATTAAAAGTGCAATAAACAATCTTAGAAGCTCAGTAGTGCCACCCAGTGGCTATTTAATATAGCACTACTGTGACTGTTCATGCGGATGACAGACCTGAGGGCAAAAACACTTATTATTGAACCACACAGTCTAACAAGTTTCCATTTGTTTCCAACAGCTCACTCCTCAAGTAACGAAAGACAAGCACATAGAGTAGGGCTGCAATCATTATTACTGTTGATGTTATGAGCTTTAGTCTACTGTAGGCTATACAATAGTTTTTTCAACTCATTGTTAATGAATGCTACAGCATATTGTAGTATTAGTTGTATACTTTAGTTTGTACTACAGAGCTATAGCTGTTTTTATTGCTGTATGGTTTTGTAGCCGCTACAATAGAATTACTACAATAGATTAATAGATAAGTACAGTACGATTAAACACTATAGACTATTATTAAAAAAAATATTATGCAAGAAAGAACATTTACAAAGATATAATATGAACGAAGAAACAAAAAGAGTTACATAAATCAAATTCCAGCAAATTAAACAAGATTAAAATGATTTACCCCAAGAAAGTTTTACATGCAATATAATTGTTAGAGTCTTTTAAGGAGTTCACATCAAAATCCTTTTAGAAAATAAAAAAGTAAGGGGGTTTCTTTGAAAATTTACATTTATGGATGTAAAATTTAGCCAGAAAAAGCTACAAATTAATAATAAATTTACAACGAGAATGATCTAAGTTCAGACAGTAACTAAAGAACACAAATGTTGCGGATATACAAAAGTTTGGAAATACAAATTTTTTATTAAAATTGGAAGTCAACCCAAAACAGTTTACAGTAAGTACACTCCCAAAATAAATGATTTAGTGTTTCGTCACATTGAGTACAAAATGGGCATTTGGGGGAAATATTTTTATTAAATTTAGCTAGTTTGGTATTTTTTGGGTAGCAATTATGAATGCTTTTAATTGAAAATTCAACAGCTTTATTGGATAAAAATATTTTTTTCAGAAGAAGCCAAAACTGTTCCCAATCTATGTCGCCAAATATATTATTCCAAAAACCTATGCAAACAGGTAAAAAGATCTGAAAACTACTAATAACTAAGTGAATATATTTGTTTGACATAGAACTGATAAGAGTTTGGTCAACAAAAATTTTGTGTTGTCAAAAATAAAAAGAATCTAAAAAATCTTTAGGGCCAGATTTGACCAAAGGTATAACACAATCATTTCCCAGAGATGGGTTGCAGCTGGAAGGGCATCCGCTGCATAAAACATATGCTAGATAAGTTAGCGGGTTCATTCCGCTGGGGTGACCCCAGATTAATAAAGGGACTAAGCCAAAAAGAAAATGAATGAATGAATAAAACAAAAGCCGCAAAAAAGAAAAAAAACATAAAATAAAAACATAACTTAGGCTCATTGTAAAAATGTAGCCCTATATACATTTCTGGAGATCGCAAATTATGTAGCCAGAAGTATGTATGGCTGCATTTCGTCTTTAAAACAAATGCTACGGGCAGTATGACACCGTTCCTTTTCGCGCTTACCAGCTGACTGCTTACTTTCGTATGGACGGCTTTCCCACTGTTACAAGTTTGTCCAGTTAGTTCGCCATGTACATCGGCGGACTTGAGATGCAAAGATAAGTTAACCACGACAATGGGGTTCGAGTCTGGCGAATAACGGTTTCAGAAAGCGAGTAAGACAAAAACAGAATCCAAAAAATAAAATTGCTGGTCAATCTGTGCTTTTGCGAACACTAGCGGTTGGGTTTAGGGAAGTGGGTGGGCGCTGGTCAATCTGTGCTTTTGCGAACACTATCGGTTGGGTTTAGGGAAGTGGGTGGGTGCTGGTCAATCTGTGCTTTTGCGAACACTAGCGGTTGGGTTTAGGGAAGTGGGTGGGCGCTGGTCAATCTGTGCTTTTGCGAACACTAGCGGTTGGGTTTAGGGAAGTGGGTGGGCGCTGGTCAATCTGTGCTTTTGCGAACACTAGCGGTTGGGTTTAGGGAAGTGGGTGGGCGCTGGTCAATCTGTGCTTTTGAAAACACTAGCGGTTGGGTTTAGGGATGGAGGAGGGTGGGTCAGTCATGTCAGTCGACAGCGGCCTCTGGTGGATTTACTTGAGAACAGCAGGAGCGAATGGCACTCGTGAGAGAAATTTGAGATCTGAAAAAGCATACACAGCGGCCTCTCATGGATTCGTGAAAACAAAAATGGCAAAAAAAAACGTACCTCCTGGGACGTATTAGGCAGTCTCCAGAAATGTATATAGCGGTACATTTTCAGAATGAGCCTGGGTTGAAAAAATCCCTTACAGATGTAATGCCGCAAATTTAATTTATTGACACAACTCATTTTCACATTTCATTATTTTTTGCCCCATTATCTTGAATTTGTGGGACAATATTTTCACAAGCTCTAAAGCTAAGCCATGTAAGCATTTTACTTCTAATAGGAAAATGGTTAGCATAATTTAGCACACTGCTCTCAAATTCTGGGCGAATGCCTTTAAATAGTTTGCATTATTAATGAGATATATAATGAATTTGTCCATTTATCACTTTCGATTTCACCAAGTTGGACATGTTCTTGGATTAACATCTATGTTAATCCTGGAACAACATTCCAATTAGCCAATCAGAATTAAGGGATACGTTTACCGTTTATGTTAAGTTTAGGCTTACAGTTAGGTTTATGCACTTCTACACGATTGTTATCCTATTATTCCTCTCTGATTTTGAGAATAATTTACAGTTATGGTTGGGTTTAGGGGTAGGGAATAGGTATGGATTATATTTTCGAACAAAAATGATGTTCCAGGATCAACATAGATGTTAATCTATAGATGTTGTCTATACTAGTGCTTATTCATTAGATACTAGTGCTTATTCATTAGATACTAGTGCTTATTCATTAGATACTAGTGCTTATTCATTAGATACTAGTGCTTATTCATTAGATACTAATGCTTATTCATTAGATACTAGTGCTTATTCATTAGATACTAGTGCTTATTCATTAGATACTAGTGCTTATTCATTAGATACTAATGCTTATTCATTAGATACTAGTGCTTATTCATTAGATACTAGTGCTTATTCATTAGATACTAGTGCTTATTCATTAGATACTAGTGCTTATTCATTAGACACTAGTGCTTATTCATTAGTTACTAGTGCTTATTCATTAGATATTAGTGCTTATTCATTAGATATTAGTGCTTATTCATTAGATATTAGTGCTTATTCATTAGTTACTAGTGCTTATTCATTAAATACTAGTGCTTATTCATTAGTTACTAGTGCTATTACTAAAAAAAATGATGTTCCAGGATCAACATAGATGTTAATCCTGGATCACATGATACCTGGCTAAATCATGACGTTCAGTAAAAAGCTGGTAAAAACAAAAGGCAGTCTGCAGGTAGCTTTCAGGTGGGTGTGTCTATAATGGTGTGACATCAAAAACTATGAGTAAACGTTCAGGTATTTTACTGAGGATAAAGCACAAATCTGCACACATCTTCATACAGGTCTCTACTGCAAAGAACTGAAACACGACAAATGGTTTTATAACTTTATTTTCAAAGAACTTTGAAAATGAAGCCGTTTGAAATAATTAGCAATAAATAAAACAAAACAAAAAAGAAAAATACAAATGTGAATGTATGTTGTAAATAAATCCACAGAGGCACGTTGCAAAAACGGCAATTAAAAGGCAAGTCAAAACAACAAATCTGGCATCACAGTGCTACATGTTTCTTTCCTGGAACACATAGGTTGTGCAGCTAGACTTAAAACTACTTTATTTAATTTCAAAAATACTTTACTTTTGATGCAGCGAGTCAACAGTGTCAATCGAAACTCTGGATTTTCTTCAAATCCAAAACTGAGACGTAGAACTGATATTCCCATATGGCAGAATCTCAACAAAATGAGCAAACACTGAATTAAAATTACACACAGTGACCATGAAAACAACAAAAACAATGACATAAGACACCATCAGAATAAACATCAGAGAAAAAACAAACAAACGTAATGAAGTTACAATGCAAAAAACGCATATGGCAAGCCGTTTTGGCATTTAATCTATAACCCTTACTATTTTCATGTTACTAGGGCTTATTTTTTAGATACTAGTATCTTTTACATTAAGTACTAGTGCTTATTCATTAGATACTAGTGCTTATTCATTAGATACTAGTGCTTATTCATTAAATACTAGTGCTTATTCATTAGATACTATTGCTTATTCATTAGATAATAGTGCTTATTCATTAGATACTAGTGCTTATTCATTAGATACTATTGCTTATTCATTAGACACTATTGCTTATTCATTAAATACTAGTGCTTATTCATTAGACACTAGTGCTTATTCATTAGATACTATTGCTTATTCATTAGACACTAGTGCTTATTCATTAGATACTAGTGCTTATTCATTAGATACTAGTGCTTATTCATTAGATACTAGTGCTTATTCATTAGATACTAGTGCTTATTCATTAGATACTATTGCTTATTCATTAGATACTAGTGCTTATTCATTAGATATTAGTGCTTATTCATTAGATACTAGTGCTTATTCATTAGTTACTAGTGCTTATTCATTAAATACTAGTGCTTATTCATTAGATACTAGTGCTAGTACTAGTAATGAATAAGCACTAGTATCTAATGAATAAGCACTAGTATCTAAAGAATAAGCACTAGTATTTAATGAATAAGCACTAGTAACTAATGAATAAGCACTAGTGTCTAAAGAATAAGCACTAGTATCTAATGAATAAGCACTATTATCTAATGAATAAGCACTAGTATCTAAAGAATAAGCACTAGTATCTAATGAATAAGCACTAGTATCTAATGAATAAGCACTAGTATCTAATGAATAAGCACTAGTGTCTAAAGAATAAGCACTAGAATCTAAAGAATTACCACTAGTGTCTAATGAATAAGCACTATTATCTAAAGAATAAGCACTAGTATCTAATAAATAAACACTAGTGTCTAAATAATAAGCACGAGTATCTAAAGAATAAGCACTAGTATCTAAAGAATAAGCACTAGTATCTAAAGAATAAGCACTAGTATCTAAAGAATAAGCACTAGTGTCTAATGAATAAGCACTATTATCTAAAGAATAAGCACTAGTGTCTAATGAATAAGCACTATTATCTAAAGAATAAGCACTAGTATCTAATAAATAAACACTAGTGTCTAAATAATAAGCACGAGTATCTAAAGAATAAGCACTAGTATCTAAAGAATAAGCACTAGTATCTAAAGAATAAGCACTAGTGTCTAATGAATAAGCACTATTATCTAAAGAATAAGCACTAGTATCTAATAAATAAACACTAGTGTCTAAATAATAAGCACGAGTATCTAAAGAATAAGCACTATTATCTAAAGAATAAGCACTAGTGTCTAATGAATAAACACTAGTGTCTAAATAATAAGCACGAGTATCTAAAGAATAAGCACTAGTGTCTAATGAATAAGCACTAATATCTAATGAATAAGCACTAGTATCTAATGAATAAGCACTAGTATCTAATGAATAAGCACTAGTGTCTAAAGAATAAGCACTAGAATCTAAAGAATAACCACTAGTGTCTAATGAATAAGCACTATTATCTAAAGAATAAGCACTAGTATCTAATAAATAAACACTAGTGTCTAAATAATAAGCACGACTATCTAAAGAATAAGCACTAGTATCTAAAGAATAAGCACTAGTATCTAAAGAATAAGCACTAGTGTCTAATGAATAAGCACTATTATCTAAAGAATAAGCACTAGTATCTAATAAATAAACACTAGTGTCTAAATAATAAGCACGAGTATCTAAAGAATAAGCACTAGTATCTAAAGAATAAGCACTAGTATCTAAAGAATAAGCACTAGTATCTAAAGAATAAGCACTAGTGTCTAATGAATAAGCACTATTATCTAAAGAATAAGCACTAGTGTCTAATGAATAAGCACTATTATCTAAAGAATAAGCACTAGTATCTAATAAATAAACACTAGTGTCTAAATAATAAGCACGAGTATCTAAAGAATAAGCACTAGTATCTAAAGAATAAGCACTAGTATCTAAAGAATAAGCACTAGTGTCTAATGAATAAGCACTATTATCTAAAGAATAAGCACTAGTATCTAATAAATAAACACTAGTGTCTAAATAATAAGCACGAGTATCTAAAGAATAAGCACTATTATCTAAAGAATAAGCACTAGTGTCTAATGAATAAACACTAGTGTCTAAATAATAAGCACGAGTATCTAAAGAATAAGCACTAGTGTGTAATGAATAAACACTAGTGTCTAAATAATAAGCACGAGTATCTAAAGAATAAGCACTAGTATCTAAAGAATAAGCACTAGTGTCTAATGAATAAGCACTAGTGTCTAAAGAATAAGCACTAGTATCTAAAGAATAAGCACTAGTATCTAATGAATAAGCACTAATATCTAATGAATAAGCACTAGTATCTAATGAATAAGCACTAGTATCTAATGAATAAGCACTAGTGTCTAAAGAATAAGCACTAGTGTCTAAAGAATAAGCACTAATATCTAATGAATAAGCACTAGTATCTAATGAATAAGCACTAGTGTCTAAAGAATAAGCACTAGTGTCTAAAGAATAAGCACTAATATCTAATGAATAAGCACTAGTATCTAATGAATAAGCACTAGTACTTAATGGAAAAGATACTAGTATCTAAAAATGTAAGTACTATTAACATGAAAATAGATACTAGGGTTATAGATTAAATGTGAAAACGGCTTGCCATAAAACGCAAACATCACAAAGATCTTCGTTTAACGAAAAACATCGCTTATTGTGGTTTAGAAAGCTTAGGCATTTGCGTATCACTAAATTTGCTACTTCAGCAATGACCTACTAAATATGCAGTAGTGCTAAGGCTTCATGAATATATTTTGTGTAGCATATATTGAGTTTAGCTCCAGCTTAGCATGTTGTTTTGCATAGCGAACGTGTTTGCAGAGAATAATGAATTAATCTCTGCTCTTGTGCGAGGGCTGGATGGAAGTGAACATGCACTGGCTGAAAGCAGACAACGGTTTGCATAATGCGCATTAAGGTGCTTTTTAAAGCTATCAAGAAGTACAATATTTATTTACACGTAGAGCAATATTTTACATCAACTTTGACACAAGATGTATTATTAAGCTACATGTTGCGTATTAAATATTAACAATGTTTTTAAATCTCTGGATTCATATTGAACAGTGTGATGGATTATGTGTAGTCAGTATATCTGAAATAATATTTTCCTATGAGAAAAAGAATAGAATTTGTGAGGAATCTATTTCTTATTTTTGCAAGTTTATAAACTCTTTTTTTTTTCTCTCTACTCTTGAATTTATATCCCACAATACATGGTTTTGTATTTGCGCTGCAACTTTATTTCTAGCAACTGTAATATTATTGGCTTTTTGGAAATTCTGACTTGGGGTAATTTGGTTTATATCTCGCATTTCAGGTAATTTGTTTTAAGAATTTGCAGAAATCTTGCAATTGTGAGCTCAGTTTTAAGTTTTTATTCTGTAAATGTGAATTTATATCTTGCAATTCAGCTTTATTTTGCAGAGAATTGTGACTGTTTATTGCAATTGCACTTTCTTTTTGCATTTCTGACTGTATTTGT
This sequence comes from Danio kyathit, assembly GCA_903798195.1. Classification (NCBI taxonomy): domain Eukaryota; kingdom Metazoa; phylum Chordata; class Actinopteri; order Cypriniformes; family Danionidae; genus Danio; species Danio kyathit. The sequence goes on along the minus strand of LR812532.1, from coordinate 53,507,053 downwards.
CTACTCTTGAATTTTTAACTCACACTCCAGATTTTATCTTTGCACTGCAACTTTATTTCTAGCAACTGTAATATTATAGGCTTTCTTCCAACTCAGACTTTATTTTGGGCAATTTGTGTCTATATCTCGCAACTGAGACAATTTTTTTTTAAATTGTGACTTTTATATAGCATATTTCACCGTTTTGAGTTTATATTCTGCAAATGTGAATTTATATTTTGCAATTCAGCTTTTTTGCAGAGAATTGTGACTGTTTATTACAGTTACTCTTTCTTTTTTATTTCTGGCAATTTTATTTTTATATTGGAGATTCTGACAGTTTTGTTATGGTAAGCCTGTTTCCGCCATGAGATAAAGAAAAAAAATAATATTCCAAATTTTAGTTGTATTTCTGACTGTATTTCTGTGAACTCTTGCACTCAAACTGTATTTCTAGCAACTGTATTATAGGCTTTCTTTCGATTCTGAATTTATTTTGGGCAGTTTGTGTTTATATCTTGCAATTCAGACTATTTTTGTTGTCTTTCTTTTTTAATTTCTTGATAATTTTATTTTTACACAGCAAATTCTGACAGGTTTCTCCATGCAAGCCTGTTTCTGTAATAAGATAAAGAATATAACTGATTATAATCTGTGACTTTGTTGGCATTCTGACTGTATTTCTGTCTACTCTTGAATTTATATCTCACAAACCAGATTTTTGTCTTTGCGCTACAACCTTATTTCTAGCAACTGTAATATTATAGGCTTTTAATTTGCATTTTCGCTTTTATTTTAGGGAATTTGTATTTATATCTTGCAATTCAGTCAATTTTTTGTATCAAACTGCGACTTAATATATTGTATATTTATATAATTCCGAGTTCACACCTCACAGTTCTGAATATAAACCCTGAAAATCAGAATTTATATATACAGTATATATAAATATATATTATGCAGTTAATTGTAACTGTGTCTTGCACATGCACATATATAGGCTTTCTGATATATATTATTTGTGATAATCCTGACTTTATTTCTTTCTTTTAAGTGTAAATAGCAAATTCTGAGTATTGTTCATCAACATTATGAGTAATAAACTCAAAGTTTTTATCGGTATTAATTAAAATTGCAATTCTAAGGGGGAAAAATCTGAATTGCAAGATAAAAAGATGGAATTATTATAATTGTTTTAAATTCTGTAGTGAAAACAAGCTTCCATAGGACTGAGATATACAGACCAGATCAAAGTCTCAATTTTCTTTTAGTTTTATCTTATGATTTTGTTCCAAATGCTTCCAATTTCAGAGTGTTAAAGTGACATTTAAAGAAGTCCGCTATTTTAGGCAGTGCTGTTTTACTTGCATCTGTTTTCAGAGACATTGTGTGATTCATTGTGATCTTATTTCCCATTATGAAAATTGCCATATTAATAAACAGGAAGACATATTTGTGTACATTCTATGTATATTTCTATCTACATAAGATCAAATAAATCAATCCAATTGCACATCTATTTTATTTTGCCATGTGCTCGTAGCATGATTAAGAGTGTGATAAAAGGTGGATTTGGAGATCCAGTAATAAGCATGCAAAGCTTTTATCGTGTCTACGTGAATCTGGCAGTTTTGATATTTAATGGAGCATCACAAATGGCTTTAGGTGGATATGAGGTGTATTCGGGACGCTTCATTGTAGTCATTTTGGTCTGCCGCGTACCTGCAGCAGCGTGGGCGTTTGCTCCATGATGCGCACCAGCAGCTTGTCAATGTAGTCCTCTAGATCTCTGACCTGAACCTTCATCTTCTTCAGTTCGGCGTCTCGTTTCTCCAGCATCACCACCTGCACCTCAGTTTCTGCGCGCTGCTTCTTGATCTCTACTTCCTGCTGAAGCAGTAGAGCAATCAGCTCCATGTTGGTCATGTTCTGATAGTGAGCGCGGGCCTCCATCAGAGACAACTGCACACAAAACAGACACGCTCATGCTTATGAGACATTCAGAGAAATCAGAATACTGTCCAGAATGCAAATCATCTAAAATGTGCTGCCTGTTGCACAAATTTGTATAATGTCAAACAAGCAAAATAGGGGGAAAAAAAGAGTACACTTTATTAGTTGACTGTACTTCAAATCATTAAGTAAATTAACTATGAATAATTAAGTTAACTTAATAGTTGCAATTTACAACTAGTTTATTATTTTTTTTTAAAGTAAAGTAACAAATCACTTTTTACAACGTACAGTTGCAACCCAGGCTCATTCTGAAAACGTAGTCCTGTGGACATTTCTGGAGACCGCGAAATATGTCCCGGGAGGTATGTATTTTTCCAGTTTTTGTTTTCGCAAATCCACGAGAGGTCGCTGCACTCGCTTTTTCATATCTCAAATGTCTCTTGCGAGTGCCATTCGTGCCCGCGCTGTTCTCGCGTAAACCCACCAGAGGCCGCTGTCGAGACCGACCATCTGAATGATTGACTGGGCGACCGGCCAATCAACTGACCCACCCTCCTCCTTCCCTAAACCCAACCAATTTTACCGATTGACCCGCCCACCCACATACTTCCCTAAACCCAACCAATGGTTTACGAAAGCCATCCAGAAAAAGAAAAGCCCTCGTCTGATTTTTACCTCGTTTTCGGATTTAATTACGTTCTCAGCCTGTTGTTCACTCGTTCATTTTATTTTTTTGGATTCTGTTTTTGTCTTACCTGATTTCTGGAGCCGATCTTCCCCGGACTCAAACCCGGTCGCCGTCGTCGTGGTCAACTCCTCTCTATGTCTCAAGTCCGCCGACGTACACAACGAGCTAACAGAACAAACTGGTTACGGCGGGAAAGCAGTGTTGCCAGATGTAGCTGACCTATTCCAGCCCAAAAACTATCCAAAACCCACCAAAATGCAAGAACAACCATCCAACGACGGGTTGGGGGGGGGCATGCCTTTACAAAACCGCCCAAATATACACTTCCAACCTATGTCATTTTTTTCACACACGAAATACAACACTGCGGGAAAGGCCTCCACACAGAGGTAAGCAGTCAGCCGGTAAGCGCCAAAAGGAACAGCATCATAACGCCTCGTATCGTTCGCTTAAAAAATGAAACGCAGCCATACGTACCTCCGGCTACATAATTTGCGGTCTCCAGATCTGGGAAGAAGCCCTGTCGAGAATTATAAAAGGTTTGATGAATTCGAGACGTATTAATCTAATTTAAAGTTTTGCACCGCCTTCCCTTCTCTAAAACCTGATTAAGTAAAATATTTCCCTCTGTATCTCCTAAATGTGGTGGGGCAGAAGGGACCTTGGCACATTTATTTTGGTTTTGTCCTGTTCTTCATGAGTTTTAGTCCAACATTTTTAAATAGTTTTCCAGTGCTTATGGAACCAATATCTAACCTGACAACAATTTGGCTATTTTTGGATATTCTAATTTAATAGACACCTTTCCGTTAACCCAACTACAATCTCTGATGGTTGGCAATATTACAGCTAAAAAGATGATCTTACTTAGTTGGAAATCTCCAAAGGCTCCCTGTTATCAGAGATGATTGAACGAGCTGCTTTATGTCATTCAAATGGATGGGGGTGAAATTATTTTGCTTATAATATTGGCCTCAGTGGTTTTTACATTTATTTTTTATTCCAGCCAATCTAAAAGAAATAATGCTTCCTCGAGGAAAAAGAATAATAGAAAATACCAACCCATGCTCATTCTAAAAACGTACCCCTATATACATTTCTGGAGAGCACCAAATACATCCCAGGAGCTATGTTTTTAGCTCCCAGAGGCCAATTTGTACAATTTTTTTAGATCTCAAATTTCTCTTGAGAGTGCCATTAGCGCCTGCTGTTCTCACGTAAATCCACCAGAGGCCGCTGTCGACTGAATGACTGACCGACTGACTGATCGACTGACCCACCCTCTACCTCCCCTAAACCCCACCAATAGTGTTTTCAAAAGCACTGACTGACCCGCCCACCCACTTCCCTAAAGCCAACCGACATTTTTCAAAAGCAATCCAGAAAAAGAAAAGGCCCCTGATTTTTACCACATTTTCAGATTTTACCACATTTTCACCCTGTTATTTACCTGTTTATTTATCAACTTCTCTCTGCGTCTCAAGTCCGCCGATGTACATGGCGAGCCACTGGACAAACTGGTAACAGTACAACAGCCGTCCATATGGAGGTAAGCGGTCAGCTGGTAAGCGCGAAAAGGAATGTCGTCATACCGCCCCATATCATTTGTTTTAAAGACATACATACTTCTGGCTACATATTTCAAGATCTCCAGAAATGTATATAGGGCTACGTTTCCAGAATGAGCCTGTGTTTCTGCACCTTTTTCTGTCACATCACTTGGGAAATATTTGAAAAGTGATAAAAATTTTACAAGAGGGCTAATAATTTTGTCTTCAACTTTATATTGGTTATAAGTCACACACAAAAAAAAATAACGTTATCGAATTTAATTTATTGGTTATCAGCCAACATTTGCAAAATAATGTATCCCTATTAACATAAAACTGTACTTAATTGTTTTAAAACACTCTCTTAATTTTTTAACATAAACAGCGTGCTATACTGAAGTCATTTATTAAAACAAATACTACAGACATGATGTGTGTTATTAGATAAGGCTAATGCTAACAGCACCACATGTAAACAGTACCTGCTGTTTCTCCTCCTCAGCAGTGGTTGCTGGAGCAGATCGTCCTGGATTTATGGTAGACTTGAGTTTCTCCAGCACTGAGCGGCTTTCAGCTTTCTTTTCTCCCTGTAGAGTGTTGTTGGTCAATGGCTTCACGGGGTGAGGGCTGTACGGCCATGCAGAAACAGAGAAATTAAGCTCTTACATTGATCTGTGCACATCAGCATGGTCATATCTGGACATTTTTATGAACCTCATGTTTATTGCTTATTAATATGCTGGAGTTAAGAATAGTTAGTAAGAATAGCACAAGCAATAGTGAATAGTTAAAGAAATAATGGATAAAAGTAGGCTATACTGTGAACAAAATCTTTTTTTTTTTTATGAATTATGAGACACTTTGTCAATAGTGTTTACTGAACAGTTGATGCATATTGTATCTTAAAGATCGTATCTTAAAGAAATTACACAAGCTGAAAGTTGTTGTTTTATCACTAAAAGTTGTTCTTTCAAAGGTCAGAAGCCCTAATGTACTCAGTTATCTTCTGGTGATGCTTTTATTACCAGTGTTGTTATTGCTGAAAAAATAACTGAATTTCAAAAAAGAGAAAAGATGGAAAATAATAAATAATATTAGACAATCTTATAATCTTGGTAAATTTAATTTACAAAGTTTAAGCTCTTAAGGGTTATTGTTAAAACTACTTATTATAAGATTTTAAAACTGAAGTTATTAATGGAGCTAAAATAAAATAACCCTACACGAATCTTTAATACACTTTATGAATAAATTTTTTTCAGTGTATAAAATAATGCTGCCTCCTTAAAGCCCTTCAGAGAAAAAAGGACATTGTTGCTGTATTATAAATATGACTCTTAAGCATACCTGTCAACCCTCGCATTTTTCCTGGGATTCTCCTCTATTTAACAATGCTATCCCACTATCATCCCGTAAATATACTTTTCTGTATTTCTCCTAATCTTTCTATGAAGGGTGGCAATAACCATTAAAGAGCCAATCCTTTTTAAACGCAACCCATACCGCCGGACCACCAGGGGATGCCAATGCAATCTCACGGCAATACGTAACTTTTTTATTTAGTTGCTGATACGTATGATTTCGTACGATCTAATTCATACAAATTAGTACGATTTGCTTATCACCCAATGACGATTGGGGTTAGGGGTGGGGTTGGGTGCCACGCCTCCTTTTTAAAATCGTACATTTTCGTATGATTGAACTCGTACGAATTCATATGAATTAGCCACTAAACTGACAAAACCTAAAATACTTACGTTTCCTCGTGAGATCAGGCTGGGGATGCTCCTTGCTCTTAATTGTGAATCTATTCAGTGCTTTCATTTTATTTTGGCATGAAAACACTTTGAAATAAATATAAAAATGGTGGGATTCCCTTCCTTATGCAATCCTCAAAACACATTCTGGGTTTTGGGTGGTGTGTTTGAACAGACATATACACCTAATAATAATAACATCTAAACATGTCAATCTTGGGGTGTTATCCCTTATTTTCATATCCCACTCTTGACAGGTATGCTCTTGAGATGTGTTTTTTTAAGGATTCTTAATGTTAATAATGGTGGGAGAGGTACTTCATTTATTATGAGATGTCAAATATGATTTATGTCAGTCGGGCCTCATAATGACACTAGAGACTATGGGTCAAGTTTAGTAACCACTAAAACCAATGAAATCCTACTGTCACGGTTTACTAAACACGTGCAGTGCAATCTATGCAGCTGACCTTATTCCATATGCATTTGTGTGAGTTTCATTTTGAGATGTTAATTTTTTGGGGAGGAGAGTAATTAAATGAACCTTGCAAAGTCTAATTAAAATGACTAAAGTTAATGATAATCAATGTACTGGCTTTGGCAGCATTATTTGATTATAAAAGCATGGCTGTATCTGACATCACCTTTGTACCCTTAAACGGTGCACTATTTGAGGGAGCAGCCATTCGTAGTGGTGTCCGAAATCATAGTGGACATTCTGAAGTGCACTCAATCAATCCCACAATGCACCACAACAACCATTGTACAACCAATGTACACACAATGGCTAGAGAATATCCGTAATGCACTTGCAGGGCAAATTAATTTTTGCATCTGACCACAAGATGGCATCCGCAGCCGAATCCTATCAGTGTACGTTTGTAGTAAATACTACAAAACAAAGTAAATAATTATTACTAATAGACAGTTCGCTAGGTGATAAATAACTATCACAGGGGCTGACCAAGAAGTTGAAAATGTTTATCAACCAGCAAAACACAAACAAAATGGCATCTTCTCAGTGCACTCCAATTCGCTCACTCATTTTCATTCTCTCCTTCAAGTGGACTATATTAGTGGACTGATGTAGTGGACTGATGTAGGAAATAGTGAATAAGGGTAAAGGTAGCGATTTCGGGATACAGCCATTCTTTTCCCCATTTTTCGCTTGACTTGGAGTTGTTGAAGGAGGATGAAAGCGTTATTCAGAAAAGACAACATTATTCAGGCATACTTATTACCAAGCCGCACTATATAATTTAGTAATGATTCTTACATTTATATAGTGCTTTTCTGGACACTCAAAAGGCTTTACACATTTTTGGGGGGAATCTCCTCATCCACCACTAGTGTGCAGCATCCACCTGGATGACGCGATGGCAGTCATATTGCGCCAGACCACACACCACACATGAGCTGATTGGTGGAGAGGAGACAGAGTGATGAAGCCAGTTATGATATGGGGATGGTTAGGAGGCCATGATGGACGGAGGCCAGTGGGTAAATTTGGCTAGGATGCCGGGGTTAAACACCTACTCTTTTCCGAAGGACCACCTGTGATTTTTAACGACCACAGAGAATCGGGACCTCGGCTTAATGTCTCATCCAAAAGATGGCGCTCACTGAGCAGTATAGAGTCCCCTTCACTATACTAGGGTATTAGGACCCACACAGACCACATGTACTGACCGGGCGCAGCCCTGCTTAGCTTCAATGGGCAACCATGTGAGAGTTGCAGAGAGCTAGCTGCTGGCTAATTTGTGCTGCATTTGGAAAATTGTGTTAATCCTTATTGAAATGAGCTGCTTTGTCTATGTTATGTAATTTACACATTCTTAGTTGATCCCACTAAATGTTCTCAGTTCTCTGCTCAGTTTAGTAAATCTGGATCTTTAATCTTATATCATAAATAAATAGCATTCTCATAAACAACTCATCTAACCTTAGAGTATTTCCATCTTTAAACTGTTAGTTCACCCAAAAAAAGACAATTCTGTCATCATTTACTCTTTTTCAACTGTTTCAAACATTTATGACTATCTTTCCTGTTGAAGATAATTTGAAAAATATTGGAAACCTATAACCACTGACTTCCAAAGTATATGTTTCCCTACTATCACAGTCAAAAGTTTTCAGCTTTCTTCAAAATATCTTCTTTAATGTTCAACAGAAGAAAGAAACTCATAAAGGAATCACGTGAGGGAGAGTAAATAGTAAGGAAATTAAAATTTTTGGGTGAACTATCGCTTTAATTAGCTCTAAGAAAACATGTGCCTACCAAAACAGAAAAATGGCCAAACAAAGCAACAGAAAAGCAAAGATGAAAAATTAAATAACTAAAGAGAGCAAACCAGAAGGAAACAGAAGCAAGTTATGACAAATTATAGCAAGCTGTGAGAGTGAAAACAAAGTTGGTTCTAGGTCAGCATATGTGAGAGCGTTTATGAGCCTGTCCTAGTGACCTGTTAGACAGAATGAGGTGATTTCTGAGGTAAGTAAGAGTGCGGTTTTTAAGGCGGTGAGGGTCTCACCTGCTCTCCTCATGGGGCTGGGCTGTGGTGGAGCATGTGGAACCCATGCTGGGCCTCTCGTTTTGGGGGTTTGCAGGAAGGGACGGGTCAGGGTGGAGACAGGAATTAGTGTCTACTAATTGTGAAGGCGAAGGGGTAGGGTCATGCAAACTGAGGTCTGATGTTGGAATGTGAGAGTCTGGGAGTTGGTCAGCACCCTGGACGTTTCTGGGTGAGCTTGTGGTTGAGCGTGGTCGGATACGAGCCGATCTGACCTCCATTTTACAAGGGCTCCTGGAGTTTCTTGGAGCTACTCTAGCATGCAAGTCCTCAAAGCTGATTTGTTGCTCCAATGTTGAAGTATATTCCTGGATTTTGTTGTCCGTTGAGAGGCAGACTTCAGGTTCAAGGTTACTTTCAGAGTCCAGAACTTTTTGCTCTTGGTTATTATGCGTAGTGTGTAAAATGCAGTTACTCTCCGACATTTTTGGATTTGTCACAGTGTTGTCATTGTTGAGGAGAACATCAGCCTCGCAGTTTTGGTTTTCACAAGAGTTAACTTTAAGTTCTCCCAGTCCTTCGCAAGATCTCTCAAAAGGGGAAGAGCAAAGGGCGTTCTTTGGTGAAAACATCTCCAATTCTGATGCCATTTTGGACAATATATCCTCAGGTATGCCTGGTGAGCACCTGGGAAGTGAGGAACCATTCCCAAAGTATACATTTGAACACTCTTTGGATGCATTTTTAATGTCAAATGGTTGCAACTCCGAAGGTGAGCTTTCAGAATCAATGAAAGCAAACTCTGAAGTAATATCTGTGTTGTTGTTTGAATCTCTAGGGGAGAGAGTCAACAAGTTGACATCATTGGTTTTAGGCTTGCATTGCTGCTCATTGGAGACCTTTCCTTCAAAGGACAATTCTGAATCTTGTTTGGGTTGGGTTTGAGGTGAACTGCAAAGTGATTCAGCTACTGTAGTTTCCCAGTCGGATGGGAAACACAACGTTTCGGGTACTGTGTATTCACATTCAGAGCTTCCAAGTGCATCTTCAACGAAACCATTCGGAGAGGTGTTAGCATTGTTATTCATTACAAAATCCTGCCCTGTTGGTTCCCCAATGTGTTCACTCAGCTTGATACAATTCTGCAACTCCATATTGTTATTCCTTACTGAAGAGAAGTTGTGCAACACTTTATCTGAACATACAGTTTGAGAGTTCCTCTTCACATCTCCATCTCTCACATGCTGAAGGGAAGCAAAGTCAGTCTGGGAAAGAAAGCAGGCCTCTTTCTGCACAGCCATCTCTTGGGCTCTATCCAACCAGCTGTCGGTGGAGATCACTTGCGTCCTAATTGGTCTACGTGGTGGTAGAGGAGGCAGATCCCACGGTCTCGAAACATCCATATCAACTTCATCAACCCTCAAACCAATCGTTGTATCATTCACAAACTCCATCAGATTTGTATTCGGAAAAGGTGCTGACGGAGGTCTAGTTGGAGTCCCACTTGGTGATTTAAGGCGGCTGGAGGCAAAGGCTTCAAAATCATCCCATTCCCCAACTCTCTCAGATAAACAGTGATTCGGATTGCCGTTTGAGTTTGTATCAGGTGTCTCCGGCATAATAGTTGGAAGAGATCTCTGCCGGGACATACTCCTAGGTCTTTCTCGCTTTATGGTGGGAATCCTGTTTTGCGCTCCATTGCGAAGGATACTGGATCTGGACACTGGATGATAAAGACTGGAATTGAGTGAACAGTATCCAGCAGTTGGAGACTTCAGTGCTTCCTCAGCGATAAGATCCTCAAAGAAGGGGTTTTGCTGTAGTCGTGTGAGGAAAGGGTTGGAGGGTGAGATGGAAGGTGGTGTTGGGGAAGAAGGGGTGAATGGATTGCCACTAGGGGGAGACACTGAGCCAGTAGTACAACCAAGGGGAAGAGAGCATGGGGGCTGACTGGGGGAGCAGGGAATCTGACAGGGGGTTTCTGAGCTGCTCTCTACATTAGGAGAGACTCCCAGCCTGTGGAGGGAAGGCACAAGTAGTCCTCTTAGTCAATGTGTACTGGGCCATGACATCTAACTATCTATGGGGGCAGAAAGACAGTTCTTCTCCGTTACAGAAACACTTCTTGATAAAAGAAAAACTGTCTTTACATTCAGATTTGATTGTTTTGATTAGGAAGTGTCTGGCATGCCTGCAAATTGTGTTCCTACATGAATACTGTTTGCTTATCTGGAATATTTTAAAAACAGCATCCAGACTGGGATAACTGAGTGGAAAAATACATTTTCATTAATCCTAATAACTGTAACCAGAGATGGGCGATATACCAGTAGACTAGATAAATTGGAAGAAATTTGACAATCAGTCTATACTCGAAATGTTTTTGTTTTGTGTGTGTTTTTTTAAATTATGCCAGTTTAAATGGATTTAATCCATTTAAGCACAATAAGACATTTACACATCTCTCTTTTTTCACACACACCACATGTTAAGACTGGGGGCCCGATCATACACCCAGTGCAAGGCGCGACGCAATTGTTGTTTGCTAGTTTCAGCTCGACGCAAGTGTCGTTTTGAAGTTTTTCACCACGCTGTTTAAATAGCAAATGCATTTACGCTCATATGTGCGCCCATAGGCGTTCTGGTCTAAAAAAGGAGGTGTGTTGAGGCGCATTGGCTGGCGCGTTGCTATTTTGAAAAACTAGAATAAACTGTTTAATAGACCAGCTAAGAGGAGGTCTAAAGTCCAGCGCAGAGCGCGTTAGTTGTGCACCTCACTTAAACATTGCTTAATACTCACAGGATGTAGAGCAATACGCAAATATCTTTACAAATAAAAAATAATTAAAGGATTAAAATATTACAAAAATTATTACTTTCTAGCCTACATAAATATAAAAACTACTGCCTTTATGCCTTCATCATCTCAGGGGGCTTTTTCAGTTTATTCATGACAAATTGCTTTTGTATAATGTTATTATTATTAGCAGTATTATTTATTATATGCATATTTATATTTGTTTTATTAAAAGCAAGCTTAGATTTGCCCACCTGTCAGCTTTTAGACCATATGGGGCATAGCACGTGTGTTTGGATATAACTCAGTTTTTTGACCACACTTTATTATTATGGTTCATTTATTCATTTGCTGGAAAGTAGAACTGAATTTAAAAATAGTTTTGAAACAAATCTTAGCACTTAACAAACGAAATTAACTATGTAGGCTAATGGATGTCTGTGCGTACAACACCTTTCCTTATCCATGAGAGTGAAAGTGAAAGTAAAGAATTATGAGGCTCATTCTCTCATTCTTGCGCTGCAGATGCTCTGTTTAACTGTTTTCTCACTAGTGAAGCGTTCAGTTTTTCCACTTACAAAGTCCGCCATGTAAATAGCAAATGTGTTATGGCGCGACAACTGACTCTTAAAGGGAATGGGAGATGAGACTCTGATTGGTTTATTCTCAAAACACACCTATAACTCATTAAGAGAATAAGCTCAAGCCTGTAAGACCATGCGCCGTGGCGCAAAGCGGAATTTTCCATCCTTAAAATAGCAAAAGTGGATTCTAACACGGCCTTAATGCTTTTGCGCCTTGAGCTTTGGACGTTGCGCCTAGATCGTTAAAATAGGGCCCTGGTTTATACTTCTACGTCAAGCACACATGTATGGTCCAGTGCGGTCACACAGCCCATGCTGTGGCTGACACCGCCACTGACGCGCACCTCTCAAAAAATGTAACTACATGTTGCAACGACGCATAGCAAAAGCTCTGTGATTGGTCAGCTTGGTACCGGTAACGAGCATGGATGGTGCTAAGAGCTGCGAGCCTGATGGAGCGAGTGTTTACAAGTGTCAAGTACCATGAAGGAGCTCCAGATGGAAACATTTGTTTTGTGTTTACCTTATGATTAAAGTTGTTGCACGTCCGCCGGTTCCGGCTTCTGAATAAGTACGTTTTAGCTACTCGTTGCGTTCAGAAAAAACTAAATACCCATGAAGAAACTTGACACAAAGGAATATAAAAACCTACTGCCAGCTAGCATTTTAGAAGTGTTATTGCAGAGCAATACAAACAGTATACAGAAGTATAAAGCCTGGTTCATACTTCTGCGTCGAGTGACCGGCGTGACCCAAGGTGCAAGCGTGTAGCCATGCATTTATACTTCTGCGTGCTGTTTGTGTAACTCTGCAATAATACTTCCGAAACGCTAGCTGGCAGTAGGTGTTTATGTTCCTCTGTGTCAAGTTTCTTCGCTGGTCTTTTGTTTTTTCTAAATGTTACCTTAACATACATGTATATCAGACTTGCTCATTTTAAGGCAGGAAACGGCGGACGTGCTTTAATCATAAGGTAAACACAAAACAACAGTTTCCATCTAGATCTCCTTCACGAGACTCCACACTTGTAAACACTCGCTCCATCTGCCTTGCATGGCTCTCACCTCCGCCCACACACCAATCACAGAGCTTGCGCTACGCGTCGCTGCGACGTGTAGTTACATTTTTTGAGCAGTGCGCGTCAGCGTCGCCAATGGCCACAGTGAGGGCTATGCAACCACGGGTAGGCTGCGCCAGAGCATACGCATGCGTTTGACGCAGAAGTATAAATCAGCCTTAAATGTATTCACATGCACATATTTGGTGATATCATAAGTGAGAAGTTGGGATAGTTTTTGAATGTGTATTATTGGGCTATATGCACAGCTAGTGCTTTTCAGCCAACGATAATCTTCCAGTCAAAGGTTTATGTGACTATTTTCTATTTCAAAAGGCTCCTTCAACAGCATCGATGTTGTGACGTAATTAAAATACAATCAGTTAAATAGATTTAAGCATTCATTTAGTTGTTCAAGTGTGAAACGAGATAAAAGACAGTGTAAACACTAGCACCGTCACTAGCAGCAGGCAAACTCCATTGAAAATATTTGGGTAAAATAAATATCCACATTTTAAAGGAATGGTGCAGAAAAATGGAATTTAATGCAGTGCTTCTTGTCTGGTCTGAGACCCACTTTATATTGTATATCAATCAGGCAGTGAAGTTCACTGATTCTTAAAGAAATCAGATCCTAAAACGTGGCGATTTTGTAATAGCGCAACAGTTTACCGGAAGCGATCGGGGTGGCTGACTGAAAATTACAAGTTCATGTGCATATACCCCATTTATTAGATGCGTGTATCCGGTCTTAAATATTATAATACACCTGCTGCTGTCTGTGTCTTTAACATTAATAAAATGACAACAGACCATAAGGAAATCATTCAGTGCTGTTTAATAAGTAACTTCTGCAGCATTGTTTCATATGCATTTTTGGTCTGCAATTATTTGTCAATCATTAGTTCTTATTTTATAATTGGCTTGAGGATGTTTTTCTTGTATCTGTTAGTCTGGTATTGTGTAAAACGTATAATTGTGAAATCTGTATGTCATCTAAAATTACATTTGTAATAACCTTGTCATTATTGTAATGAAAATATACAATAATATAATCATTCAATTTCTTTTTGGCTTAGTCCCTTTATTAATCAGGGGTCGGCACCATTTATTTCACCGTGCCAAATATTCATAATATTAAATATACTGCCCAATTATATAATATTATAATCATAATATATTATTTTTGTCAAATCGCCCACCTCTAACTCTAACTAATCAAAATAAAACAGGGAACAAACCAAAGGAAAATGGTTGGATGTGTTGAAAAAAATGTAATTCTGCTAAACGAAAAGATGAAACGACTGAAAGGTGAAATGAAGAAAATAAATCAACTGAACATAAGTAGACATTTCTTTTAAAAAGAGCTGATGTTTTTGAATGCTTCAACAAATTTGTGGATCTTGACACACAGTTTTTCTGCATGAAACGCACACATAAACAAGTCCTTCTTTGAAAAGGTCTTGACCTATTTTCTGTAAACCATGAGCAGTTTTAAAGAAATTAAAAGGGGGAAAAGACTACTGCAGTAACTGTGGCATCAGCAAATTCATACAGCTCCTTTTTTTTCTAAGAATATTATCTAAGGACCAAAAATGCAGGCTGACATTCAAAGCCATTCCCTTTAAAAACAAAGCATCCCGCCTGACAGTCAGAAACAGATTATGGAGCAGGGCTGTTGATGAGCGAGATCATTTTACTAAACAAAAACTAAAACTTAGACTAAAACTGCTGGTCAAAAAACATTTTAGTAAACTAAAATAAAATAAAATTTCACTACAAGTAAAAAACTAAACAAAACTAGCAAAAGTCACTGAAATAAAAGAATAATTAGCAAAAATAATAATTATTTTCTAAATTAATAAACACTCATTCTGTGATGAAAATCTTGGTTTGAGGAAAACCTGTATATGGTCTTTTACAGACAAACACATCAGTCAAGGGCTGGATTATTATACACAAAACCTATTTTCTACATAAAAATTAAACAAGTTCTAACTTTTCTTTATTTGCCAAAAAATTCAACAAGACATATTTATCTACATACTGTATATGATCTGTAATATGAAGAAGGTCATATTATTCTTCAGAATTTTGACTTTAATTTGTTTATGTTGTATTTATGCGGTTTTGAATTCAGTGTCTGTTCAAACAATTATTTTATTTTTATTTCTAAGATGTTTGCACAAGACTTAATGTAAGTTGCTTTGATTTATTAAGTAAACTAAACTAATTACTAAAACTAAAACTGAGGCCCTGTTTACACTAATACGTTTTAGTTTTAAAACGCATTTACACCATCCGTCCACACTATGCCGGAGTTTTCGAGCGCTGAAACCGGAGCTTTTTGAAAACGCTGAAGAGGCTGTTTTCATTTGAAAATGCTGCTGCTCAGTCAGTGTGGATGGGGGAAAACAGAGACATCAGAAAACAGAGGCAGGGCTGCAGACATTCACCTTTCTGATTGGGTTTTTTCCTCAATATTACGTAGCCTACAAAAAGTTCAGTCTTGCATCCTCTCCTTGTAAGTTCAGACTTCGTTTGAGTTTGATATGGAAAACAAACTCCCGAGGACACGTCAGGTAAATCTTCAAATGGAACAGTGTACTTTATAACCTCATTCACATCACCCTGGCTACACTGTTACACTTTCTTAACAATAAAATGAAAACATGATATAAAACTGCCTATTTTCATTTTGATATTAGCAACTTAAACCAAAGAGACACCAAAAATGTTGAGGCGTCGTGTAGCTACATATTTATATGACCGTTATCTTCACTGTATCCATATTTATAACAAAATGGAGCCTATAACATAACTGCCTCCTTTCATTTTCATTGAAAATACGAAACATACCCTCTCTTTTGCTGAATATCAAGTTTTAATAATCAACAATAGCTATTATAAAAGTATAACATACAATAAGTTTATACATTATAGGAAATAAATGCAAGCAATCAGTCAATATGTAGAATTAGTGTACACGGTTACATAAATTAATATATTAACTTATCTTTGCGGTCAGCCAAAACACATTACCTGAGAACAGGAATTAGATTCAAAAGACCAAAGTCGGGGAATATGTCGTTAGATAGAGACATCAAGATGAATTAAATATCACGTTTAACAAATATAGTGAGATTACATCCAGCGGTATGTTTTCAGCAGTACAGTGTGGACGGAGCGCTGTTCAGAAATGCTAGGTGAAACGCCAGTGCGGATGCGGATCGTTTTCATTCTAAAACTAAAACGTATTAGTGTAAACGGGGCCTGAAACTAAAACTACATATATAAAAACTATATAGAAATGTATACAAAAATAAGTGCTGAAACTAAAACAAACAAAACCATTAATGAAATGAACGAAACATGAATATATAAAAACTACATTCAAAAAAAGATGTTTGCTGTTTGTTCAAACTTACTTGTACTTGTACAATTCTTGTACAGTTCTTTAGGGAGGACAACTTAATTGTTCAATCCACTTAAATTTTTTAAAACTAGTAAGTTAACTTCATTCATTTATGCTGTCCCAACACAAATCGACTGTGTGGAACACAGCATTTTTTTACAGTGTAAATAAAAAATATATACACAAAATAAATACTAAACTAAAACTAACAAAACCATTAATGAAACAAACTAAATCTAAAATGACCAGAAATTTTCAAAATAGTATCAAAATAAGAACCTATTTAATATGCAAAACTATAACAACCTTGTTAGTGATACAAATAGTTGAAGTCAGAATTATTAGCCCTCCTGAATTATTAGCCCCCCGTATATTTTTCCCTAATTTCTGTTTAATATAAAGAACACATTTCTAAACATGATAGTTTTAATAACTCATTTCTAATAACTGATTTATTTTATCTTTGCCATGATGACAGTAAATAATATTTGACTAGATATTTTTCAAGACACTTCTCTACAGCTTAAAATGACATTAAAAGGCTTAACTAGGTTAGTTAGGTTCATTAGGCAAGTAAGAGTAATTAGGCACGTCATTGTATAATGATGGTTTGTTCTGTAGACAATTGAAAACAAATATTGTTTAAGAGGGCTTAATAATATTGACCTTAAAATGGTTTTAAGAAAATTAAAAACTCCTTTTATTCTAGCCGAAATAAAACAAATAAGACTTTCTCCAGAAGAAAAAATATTATAGGAAATACTGTGAAAAATTCCTTGCTCTGTTAAATATCATTTGGGAAATATTTAAAAAAGAAAAAAAAAAAAGAAAAAAAAAATCACAGAAGGGCGAATGATTCTGACTTCAACTGCACATGAGCAAAGTCAGACATCTTTTGCACTGTAACATAAAACCTAGTAGCCTTGCTTGGCCTTCGCTCACCTTGGCTTGTTCTGGGAGTCACCGGAGCCAAACCATCCTCTACGTCTGCCCTCAACAGGCACAGAAACCTGGCCCTGCTCCGGCTTGACTGGAAGAGAGTCACTCCTCCCGCTAGAAAATAGAGTTTTCCTCAGCTTTTTCCCTTTGTCCACCACGTCCACAGCTCCAGCGGCCTGCACTGGCTTTCCGTCTACAATGGTGGACCCTTGAATTTGGCTTTGAGCTCCATTTGTCTCCAAATCCTCCTTCTTACTCTTGTCAATGGACCAGCGTCTGCCGTCGCTCTTCTGCGAGTCCTCACCGCGCCGGGTCAGGTTTTGGAGAGATCTTGAAAGGGGTGCACATTTCTCCAGAAGGGAGCGTTTGGCCGGGATGGCGCTTGGACTTTTTGGGCTGACAGGCTCGGATGAGTAGATATGGCTGCCGTTGATGCACAGGGTTGATTGGGAGAGCGCCATGCTTTGGCCTTTTAGGTTTTCCACGACTGGGCCAGGACGAGGAACACACGTGATCTTACTGGCTTCATCGCTGTGCGCACGTTTGTGGGTCATCACTTGAGGTCAAGAAGAGAAAAGATACAGACAAGGGTCAGTATGTGTTGACCAGGCATTTGAGTGTGTTTTACATATGGAAAACTTTTTCATGCGTATCGACTAGGCATGGGCCGGTATCTGCTTGTTAAGTCGTGGCGTATGAAATACTGTTTCCAGGTCCAAGCAGCTACTCAGTTAAATGGGCTATATACACAGCTAGTGCTTCTCAGCCAATGGTAAGGTTTATGTGACTATTTTTAATTTCATAAGGCTCCTTTTGCAGCATCGGCGTTGTGATGTAATTAAAATTCAATCAGTTAAACAGACTTAAGCATTCATTTAGTTGCTAGTAAAATGAGATGAACGACCGTGGAAACGCTAGCACCGTCAGTAGCAGCAGGCTAGCACAGAAACTCTATTGAAAATACTGGGGTAAAAAATTAATTTTCTAAATTTAAAGGGTCACGAAACACCAAAACACATTTTTTGAGCTGTTGACAGTCATATATGTGTCCCACGCTGCTATAAACACTATTAGGACACATATATTGCACTAAAAAGTGAAAATTGGTTGTTTTCGCGTTATTTTGAGCAAATTCGTTCTTCCAGTTTGAAAGGAATTTTTGAAGCTACATCACGGCCATGAGATACATAGGGGTAAATCCAGAGTGGAGAGTGGCTGTCTGTCTTTTCGAGGACATAGTGACATCTCTGAGTGTGCGGCATTAATTCATGAGAAAGACGTGCTTCAAACCAATCAGCGCGCTCTATTGTGTATGACGCGAAACTTCATTAATATGCATGATAGCTCCGGAGACCGTTTACGCTGTTCAGACGGCACAGAGACGCCACGTTGTTTTGCCAAAACAAGTGAGAGTACAAGAATTTCAAGACAAGAGTCGTAGGTGTTGCGCTTAATAGTGTGTTGCAACAAAGGTTTTGTTTTCATTTTCCCTCTATGAGAGAGCAGCTGGACTCACGTGTGGATTACAGTGCACGCGACAGAAACGCGTTGTAAGCAACATTTTTACCCGAGAGCTTTTCGCATCTGGAAATGATGAAATCCGGATTTGCCGCTCGTCTCCTTTTAATAAAAAGACACCGCTCCAGTTTGATTGTCTGTCTACAGATTTGGTAAGTGTTTGCAGTGCAGTGCCCTTTGTTTAAATGCTGCTCTCCGAGTGTAAACATGTTAACACAAACTATTCCCGTCGTGCAGGATTTTGGCTGCATTTTGTGACAGGATAGTCTATACACACACGGCTTTCTGACGCTACCTACCGAGTACATAAGTTACAGAGAAATGCGGAGGATTTTTTTTTCTCTCATTCGCCATGCGGTATCAAATCAGCCTCTCTGTGTTTGTTTTGCCTGTGAAACTTAGCGCGTGCCCAAATGGAAACTCCCTTCTATGCATATCTTACCCTCTTTCCCTCCCCCGACACTCCCACACTCCCAGAGCTGGACACGCCCAACTTTCCTGACTTTTTTCAAAACAGAGGTGTGAAAACACCCTGCTGAGACAGGGGGTTTTGTGGCCCTTTAAAGACATGGTGGGGAAAAAATGGAGTTGAATGCACTGTTTTTGTCCAGTTTGAGACCCACGTTATATCGTATATCAATCAGCCAGTGAAGATCACTGTTTTTTTTTTAAAGAAATCAGATCTTAAACATGGCGATTTTGTAATGTAATGTGTATTTATATAGAGCATTTATTGTGTATGGCCATACACCCAAAGCGCTTCGTAATCATGAGGGGAGTCTCTCCACACCACCACCAGTGTGCAGCATCCACTTGGATGATGCGACGGCAGCCACAGGACAACGGCGCCAGTGCGCTCACCACACACCAGCTATAGGTGGAGTGAAGAGACAGTGATAGAGCCAATTTGGTGGATGGGGATGATTAGGAGGCCATGATGGGAAAGTGCCAATTTAAGGACTTTGGCCAGGACACCGGGGTTACACCCCTACTCTTTACGAGAAGTGCCATGGGATTTTTAATGACCACAGAGAGTCAGGACCTCGGTTTAACGTCTCATCCGAACGACGGCGCCCACTGACAGTGTAGTATCCCCTTCACTTTTACTGGGGCATTAGGACTTACACAGACCACAGGTTGAGCGCCCCCTGCTGGCCTCTCTAACACCACTTCCAACAGCAACCTAGTTTTCCCATGTGGTCTCCCATCCAGATACTGACCAGACTCAGGCCTGCTTAGCTTCAGTGAGTAACCGGTCTTCGGCTGCAGGGTGATATGGCTGTGGCCAAAATGGAGAGACAGAAGTGTTTGGGCTGGCTGACTGAAAATTAAAAGTGCATGTGCATATACCCCATTAAGTTTATTTTATATAGTTAGTATAGTTTATAGTATAGTTTATATAGTACAATATTAGTTTATGACCTCTTTTGAGTCATATAACACATTATGCCGAGTTCAGACTGCATGATTTTCAAAGTAGTCGTGTCACAGATGTTTTCACACTGCATGACTATTTGGGCTAGTGTTCTGTCGGCGCTGTGTTAACACTGTAGGATGGATCGACGACAGGAGAGTTCATACTGCATGACTTTAATATAGGAAGAATCACAGACAACTTTGTCCAAACTAAGTCATACAGCCAAACAAACGCGAGAAGTGACATGGAAACAACGCGAGGTCACGTAATATATATCACGTAATATATCTTTCGTTATTAACTAATGGAAAAAGAAGGCTTTAGCTTTAGAAACTTGGGTCCCACTTTATATTAAGTGTCGCTTATACCTGTGAACTTACATGGTAATTAGATGTGTAAGTAGTATGTAACTACAGTGTATGTACACATTGGTACAGAGTATTTACTTGTGTATATTGGTGTAATTACACTCATGTAACAACCAACTGAATAGTATGTGTAAGTACAAATGTGTAACAGGACATTGGTAACAACACTAGGAAAGTACACATCTGTAACAAGAATTATGTAAGTGCATTGTGTAACAACAATATGTACTTGCAGATGTTTTCCCACTTCCACACCTGTTTGCAGATCATGTACTTGTGAACACTGTATGGCAGAACTAATGCTGCATTAGAAGGTTTCACCTTGTGATACAAGTGTACTTGCATGGTAAATCCACAGGATCCACTCAATATAAAGTGTAAAATGGTCACAAATTACTGTTCATACATTCATTCATTTTCTTTTCGGCTTAGATGGGTTGCAGCTGGAAGGGCATTCACTGTGTAAAACATATGCTGGATAAGTTGGCGGTTCATTCCGCTGTGGCGACCCCAGATTAATAAAGGGACTAGGCCGAAACGAAAATGAATTTTATTTTAAACTTTATATTGTGGACTGTTCCTGTGGAGTTACCATTTAACTACACTGTTATTAAAGTGTTGCATAGAAGATATTTCTACAAGTTACACAGTAATTTGTGACCATTTTACACTTTATATTAAGTGGACAGTTCCTGTGGAGTTACCATGTAAGTACACTGGTATCACAAGTTGAAACCTTCTAATGCAGCATTAGTTCTGCCATACAGTGTTCACAAGTACATGATCTGCAAACAGGTGTGGAAGTGGGAAAACATCTGCAAGTACATATTGTTGTTACACAATGCACTTACATAATTCTTGTTACAGATGTGTACTTTCCTACTGTTGTTACCAATGTCCTGTTACACGTTTGTACTTACACATAATATTCAGTGGGTTGTTACATGAGTGTAGTTACACCAGTAATACAAAAGTAAATACTATGTAAACGTGTGTACATACACTGTAGTTACATACTACTTACACATCTAATTACCATGTAAGTTCACAGGTATAAGCGACAATATAAAGTGGGACCGAAACTTGTGTTGCTCACCTGGCTTTTGAAGAGAATTAACAATCTCTCCTCAACTTTTTTTAACTTTTCGACCTGATTGTGATATTGATCAGATGACACGTCAAACAGACACAGTGCTCGTGCCAATTTTACACTCGTTTTTCTTCCATTTCTTGGGTCCAACCTGGTCAACTGAAAATGAGCGCTTTTAGCTTCTCCCCCAGCCTCCCGCTGGCCTGCAGGTAACCACGCTAGTGAATGCTGCTCTCTCATTGGCTGTAGGTGATCGCGGATGTTATTTTCAATCAGAACACATTCACACGGCATGATTTGCATCGTCTTTAATCGAACTCGGCATTAAAGTGATTTATTTTTTATAAGTCACTGGACTAGTTCTTTTTAAATGTCTGGTAAAAACAATATCAACTTTTCCCCCATTGAACACAATATATTTTATTTTAAGAAACATTTAAGATATTTTAGAACAATAAACATGTCAGGCTAAATAATTAAAATCAAATTTTAATTATAATAATAATGGAGGGTCCTTTTCAGCTGGAGATACTGTTGCACTAAAAATGAACAGTCATTTCATTTGTATCTTTGTTCTATTGTATTCATTTATGCATGTCATTTATTATGTTGGCTTGAGAAAGCCAACATACTGTTATACTCTTCCGTCCTCGAAACCAAACGTATCTCCAAACGTTCATGCTACAAGGCCCAAATTTGGTCAAAATGTGCCTTCTGCATTTAAGATTGTTGCTATATCTCCTCATGCCAATCAGAATTATCGTTTTTGAATAGAAAAATGTTAAATATTACATTTTAATAATCAGAGCATATAAAAAAATTATACAAGGTCCAAATTTGGCCAAAAGCTGTGTTCTGCATTAGATTTTGTTGCTATATCTTTTCAGGTTTATCAGACTTAGGGTGCTTTCACATATGTGGTGCGGTTCATTTGGTCCGGACCAAAGGCAACAAATGATACATTGTAGCATTTTTCTGCCGTTTTGGGTCCCTTTCACACCACACTGATTGGTTTGGTCCGAACTAGTTGAAGCTAACCAAAATGCAGTCATGTGACAAAATCTACATCACTCACTGGCCAGATGTTATTGAACGCATTTCCTAAACTACTTTCAATTAGTCAGAATTCACGTGGAACTACCGCAAATAAACAAACCAGCAGACACACAATGTCGCTGCGCTGGCTGACGCAGTATCCCTGCTCATAGTATACTATATAGTTTGTATCATTGGTTTGTATGCATCACTTTAGACAAACTATACATTTCAAGAATGAAGGGCGGCTGGGGCTGGAAAACAATGTTTTAATGCATTGCAATCGGCGAAAGCATTAGGAGAAGGCGTGAAATAATTTAGCTAAACTGCGACATGGTCATCTTTCGGAAATATCACCAATGATCCATCAGGTAATGTTTCTCCCTCCCTCCCTCTCTCTCTCTCTGTTTAAAATTGTTGCGCTGTCAACAAATATTTTCCTCCAAACCCCATAAGATAGACAGCGCATCGCACTACGGCAGCTGGATTAGTCCAAAAAGGCGCAGTACTTTTTGCGGTTGGGTCTGTTTTAGTTTGGATCACGTTCTCACCACAAACGAACCGCTCCAGGGTTCGTTTAAAAGCGTACCGAGACCACCTCTTCAAGCAGGTCTCGGTACACTTTTTTGGTGCGCACCCAAGTGCGATTGCTACGTTCTCACCTGCCCAAACGAACCGCACTAAGAGGGAAAACGAACTCTAGTGCGATTCAACCGAACTAAAGGTGTGAAAGCACCCTTATAGTCTTTCAATAAATAATTTGTAAGCATTAATTTTCTCAAAATATGGCAAGCCACTTCCGACTGTAAAAAAAAAAGTAACATTATGAATTTATCGTTAGTTTGTGATCTCTTTTAATAGTACATATGACTGACCTTTTATCGCTCCCTCAGTGTCCATGCGGAAAGGCTCCATGACTCTGCTGCTGTAAATTGGTGTTCTGGGAATCTCCACCGGGATGAATGGATCCCCAGCGGACGACGCCATGCTGCTGTCTGACGCCAGCGATGAGCAAGAGCGTGTGTCTGAATTCTTGCGCAGTTTCCCCTTTAGAAAGAAGTCTTTGACCTTACTCCGATGTTCTTCCACCCCGTCTTCTTCACTCGCCTCATAAGATCCACCGTCTCCAGCAAACGGTGGACCCACAGATCCGGACAGAGCGGCGTAGCGACCTGGCAGGATGGCAGAGGAGGACTCCACATCCCTCTTTTTCCCAGTGACACGGTCCTTCAGCTTACCGAACGCAGAGCGAGGCTTGTCCTTTACGGTCAGGTCGTACATGCTGGCGGTCATGTTGTTGCGGGTGAACTGGATGGTGACCTGCAGCTCTCCTCGCTCTTTCTCCTTTCGGCCAGCCTTGGAGTGCAGCTTGAGCCACCTTAAATACAGAGAAGATCAAATCAATGACATAGAAGGGTATTTTAAGTTTTTTGAGGTTTGAGGTCAGTGATTTTTATTTTAAATCATTTTGAAAGAAGTCTCTCATGCACATCGAGGAAAAATATCACAAACAGTAATATTGAGTTACATTATTACAATTTATTTAAATATTCCTGTCACACAAAGCTCAATTGTCATCATTAATAAAAATAGTTATTGGTTAAAATTGTTTTTTGACAAATTAAGTATTATTATATTGCCCTTGTTCAGCGTACATCATGCTGTGTGTGTGTCTGCGAGAGCTTTATGAGTGGAGCTCATTAATATTCACAACCGATCCAAATATGGTCAATATGAACCTTCTTATTTTAAGTTTTTTAAAGTTTGAGGTCAGTGTGATTTTTTAAAATCATCTTGAAAAAAGTCTGTGGCTCGATGGCGCAGTGATTAGCGATGTCGCCTCACAGCAAGAGGGTCGCTGATTCGAGCCCCAGCTGGGTCAGTTGGCATTTCTGTGTGGAGTTTGCATGTTCTCCCCGTGTTTATATGGGTTTCCTCCGGGTGCTCCGGTTTCCCCCACAAGTCCAAAAATGTGGTATGGGTGAATGGGGTAAGCTAAAATTGTCCGTAGTTTATGTGTGTGTATGGATGTTTCCCAGTGATGGGTTGCAGCTGGAAGGGCATTCGCTGCGTAAAACATATGCTGGATAAGTTGGTGGTTCATTCCGCTGTGGCGACCCCTGATTAATAAAGGGACTAAGCCAAAAAGAAAATGAATGAATGAATGCCCTTCAGTGTACATCATGCTGTGTGTGAGTGTGTCTTATCTTACACAGAGTGTGTCTGTGAGTGCTTCAAGCCAGAGTGGAGCTCATTAATATTCATGACCGGTCCAAATATGGTCAATATGGACCTTCTTCGTCATTCATTCATTTTCTTTTCGGCTTAGTCCCTTTATTAATCAGGGGTCGCCACAGCGGAATGAACCGCCAACTTATCCAGCATATGTTTTACACAGCGGATGCCCTTCCAGCTGCAACCCATCACTGGGAAACATCCATACACACTCATTTAGACACATACACTACGGACAATTTAACTTACCCAATTTACCTATACCACATGTTTTTAGACTGTGGGGGAAACCGGAGCACCCGGAGGAAACCCACACGAACACGGGGAGAACATGCAAACTCCACACAGAAATGCCAACTGACCCAGCCGGGTCTTGAATCAGTGACCTTCTTGCTGTGAGGTGATTGTGCTACCCACTGTGCCACCATGCTGCCGGACCTTCTCCTTATTTTAAATTATTTAAAGTTTGAGGTCAGTGTGAGTTTTAAAAAAAAATCTCAAAAGATGTCTGACCACAATGGAACAGATTAGATTCAGTACATCTTCCAGTGAGGGGGTTTCCAGTCTCTGATCTCTCATGCTAAACATCAAAGTGTGTGAGAATGTTTACGTCACTAGTTCTCGTGACCAGGTGCTGATTTAATGATTTAGTACTGTTATCTAAAGGGTCTGTCTTGGCTACAGCTGACAGTGGGGGTGAAGTCCTGCATCATCCTGCTGTTACTGTCATTTAAACATGTCACTTCTGACAACTGTGTCAACATCTCTAATGGCCGCCTATGAAATGCCTACAAAATACAATGTAACACTGCCTTAGCCAGACTTTAAAGACTGCAGAGTTGCCAGCAAGTTCTCTATAAAGAATCCTGCTTGAGGTTACATGCAGAATGAGTTTCCTACAATATAATTCATTTTATTTGTAAATGGCGCCTTTCTAGACACCCAAGGTCGCCTTACAATGAGCATCAACATGCTAGAACAAATGAAAAAGTAATAAAACATTAACCAGAAAACACACTTCGCAAATATAAAATAACATGATAAAAACATGATAAAATTTTTTTTAAAAGAAAGCCTGCTTAAAAAGATGGGTCTTAAGACGAGATTTAAATGTGCCGAGACTATCACTGCTCCTTAGATCCAGGGGAAGCGAGTTCCATAGCCGAGGAGCCATAGAGCTAAAAGATCTGTCTCCCATTGTGCTTAATCGGGTGCGAGGTGGTACCAGGGAGAAAGAGTTGGCGGATCTAAGAGTACGAGAAGGGGTATAAATATGGAGAAGTTCGGTGAGATAGTGAGGAGCAAGATTATGAAGTGCCTTGAAAGTTAGAAGTAATATTTTAAAATCAATACGAAACTTTACCGGAAGCCAGTGAAGCTGATAAAGAAGTGGTGTGACATGCTCGTGAGATGGAGTCCTAGAGATGACACGAGCTGCATGGTTCTGAACCAGTTGGAGTTTATGGAGAAGTTTAGAAGGAAGCCCAGAAAGAAGTGCATTACAGTAGTCAAGACGTGATGTAACTAATGCATGGATGAGAATTGCTGTGTTATTGGTTGTGAGAGAAGGGCGAAGACGAGTGATATTACGCAGGTGGAAATATGCAGTACGCTTAATATTATTGATGTGACCTTCAAATGAGAGTGTGCTATCCAAGATGACACCCAAACTCTTTACCTGCACAGAGGGAAGAATTTTGCTATTATCAATTTCTATAGTAAAATCATCAACTTTATTTAAAACACTTTTAGTCCCGATAAGAAGGGCTTCAGTTTTGTCACTATTTAATTTTAAAAAGTTAGCTGAAAGCCAGATTTTTATTTCAGCTAAACATCTGCTCAAAGCGGAGGGAGGAAAAGAACAGGAGGGCTTGGTGGACAGATAGAGTTGAGTGTCGTCAGCATAGCAGTGAAATTGTATGTTGTATTTTCTAAAAATGTGACCAAGAGGCAATAGATATATGATAAACAGAAGTGGACCCAATACAGAACCTTGTGGGACACCAGTAGTGACAATCTGAGATCTTGACTTAAAATCTTTAATTTGGACAAACTGAGTACGTTCTGCAAGATATGATTTAAACCATAAAAGAGGGGTGCCAGAGATCCCTAGTGAGGCAAGCCTATTCAAAAGAACCTCGTGCGAAACCGTGTCAAAGGCTGCACTCAAGTCCAGAAGAATAAGAATTCTTATTCTATTCTATATTATCTATACTATCTATACTATCTATACTATTATCTATTCTATATTCTATAAGAATTCTTATTATATTATATACACCAATCTTGTGGTGAAACATTCTCTCTCTTGAAAAGTTCATATCATGATTATAGTGACCAAATTATCAAGGTTATCAATATCATTACAGTTTTGTTAAAATTAACTGAAAAAAAGTCAGAGTTATTAGCCCCCCTGTATATTTTTCCCCAATTTCTGTTTAATGAAAATATTTTTTCAACACATTTCTAATCATAATAGTTTTAATAACTCATCTCTAATAACTGATTTATTTGATCTTTGCCATGATGACAGTAAATAATATTTGACTAGATATTTCAAGACACCTATACAGCTTAAAATGACATTTAAAGGTTTAACTAGGTTAATTAGGTTAATTAGGCAGGTTAGGGTAACTAGGCAAGTTTTTTTATAACGATGGTTTGTTCTGTAGACTATCGAAAAAAATATATAGCTTAAAGGGGCTAATAATTTTGACCTTAAAATGCTTTTTAAAAATTTAAAACTGCTTTTATTCTAGCCAAAATAAAACAAATAAGATTTTTTCTTAAAAAAAATTACATATAAAATATATAATATAAAATTATATATAAAAAAAAAAATATATTATCAGACATACTGTGAAAATTTCCTTGCTCTGTTAAACATAATTTGGGAAATATTAAAAAAAAAGAACAAAAAAACTCAAAGGGGGGCGAATAATTCTGACTTCAACTGTGTATATATATATATATATATATATATATATATATATATATATATATATATATATATATATATATATATATATATATATATATATATATATATATGAAAATTACTATTAGTTCATGATAGTTACTAATGATACTACATTAGTTAGAGTAATTCATTAATGAAGAGTTGTAAATATATATATAATATAATGCTCATTCCTAAATATTTCCCTTTACTTTAAATTACTATAGTATTTTTAATGTGTAACACCTGGTTTTATTGGATTTTTAGTTTTTGCTGTTATATACTATAATTAGTTTCTCTTTAGTACAGCATATTATTTACAGTAAATGAACAATTCTGCCTCATATGTTGCATTGACAGCAGTTTTATTAATCACTAAGATATGATTGACTTGGATTTAAGTTTCTTCGATTTAAAAATGAAAATAGCAAATAATAGCTTGCATGTAGTTAAGCTACTTTTGCCAAGTAGCTTTTAGCTTAGCTTGCTACATTTCCCAGAGTGTAGCTTTTAGCGTAGTTAAGCTACATTTTAAGTAGAGTAGCTAATAGCATAGCTCACTACTTTTTTCAAGTAGCTTGCCCAACACTGTGCATATACTATTATCGAGATAACGATAATTTTGCGATATATTGTGCAGCCATAGTGACAACACCAGCTTTCACTAATGGCCTCTTTCACTTGCTCTTTTATAACTTACAATTTCCTGCTCTGCACTGAATCAAATGGCTTCAACCCGCACTGCGGCACAAACACAAGCCGGGGCCTCTTGAACGAATGTTACTGCCTTAGCATGGTGCCGTCCCATTGTCTCTCAGAGAGCCAGTGGTGAAACTATTTCCTCCATTTCCGGTCCACCACAGAGCACCTCATGTGCGCACACGTGCAGAGAGCCAAGACAAACGGCTGAAACTGGAGAGAAAGAGGCACAACCCGGAGCTCAATTAAAGCCAGATGTGCAGAACAGCCTCACGCCTCCAATGACATGTGATGAATCAGAGTTAGTGTGTGCAGACCTTTCTCTATACGTGAGCTGAAACGCAGAGATGAACAGGGAAGTGCTATATTTCACTAGAAAATGAAAGTTTGTCCAAATAAACACTGAATGTTGACTTATGTTATGTTACTAGAGAAGTCCAGCAAATGCCCTCCGGCTCTTTAATATTTTTTTGGACCTCAACTTTAGTGGTACTGGCTAAATTTAACATTAAAATTTCATTAAATATTAATGACGCTCTTAAAAATGATTTGACTTAGTATTGACACTTTATATAAAACATTTTAATGACAAATAGTTTGTTCCACTGAAAAAGTCAACCCAGGCTCATTCTGAAAATGTACCTCTATATACATTTCTGGGGCCTCATGTATCAACGCTGCATATGCACAAACACTTTGCGTACGCCAGATATCACGCTCACGTTTGGATTTACTAACAATGAAATTAACGTGAGAATGTGCGTTGGTCCACGCCAACTTCATGTCTGACGTACGTGTATTTCTTGTGTGTGTTTGTTTTATTTGCATTGGTGAATCCAAGAGGCAATTATGTTAAATTGCACACTACAAAGTATGTTTGAGCCATGCAATGCCAGCTGTATGGGACGGGATCATCCGCATGTCTAGCAGGTATATAAGGTTTCCATACCATGCAGTTGACCAGCCAAACATTAAAGCGCAATTTGCAGCGATCGCCAGTTTTCCCAATGTAATCGGAGCGATCGACTGCACGTACATTGCTATAAAGGCGCCATCTAAAGACGAATTTGCATACATGAATCGTAAACATTTCCATTCAATAAATGTGCAAATAATATGTGATGCTCAAATGCGCTTAACAAATATTGTAGCAAGGTGGCCTTGGTCAACCCATGATTAATTCATCCTAACAAACAGCATAGTTGGGATGAGGCTCCAAGGTGGCAGGCACTCGGTCAGGTGTAGAGCGGGCGATTGGGCAGCTGAAATGCCGGTGGAGCTGCCTTGATAAGAGTGGAGGGGTGCTGCTATACCGCCCTAACAAAGTGTTCCTCTAATACATCTGTGTCTCCCACAGACACGGATACTACTCTAGACAGTAAAGTGTCACCCACAATTGAGGCAACTCTCTCCTCAAAGGGTGTTAGTTCAGCATCCCCTGTTTCCCCGCTTCTTCGGTCCACACTTTGACGGTGCGCCGCTGTTCTCCCACTCTATTTTTTTTCTTTTGTTATTAATTCCCGAGGTAAATAACACAGTTTTTCTCTGGTCTACCTCCGATAGGAGCACCTCCAATTCACATTCTGTGAAGTTTCTCTTCTTGCTTGCTTTAGCCATTGCTTTTTCGTTTGGTTTTGCCAAAGTAGAGTCATTACCATATTTATTAGGGGAAGGAGGCAGGGAGGGGTTTTGCGCTCGTGCACGTGCGCTCAGTTTCACGTTAATTCGGATGAACAAAGAGAATATGCGTGGGATTCCCCGTATGCAGTGTTTCATAGATCTGAATTTTTTACTGTGTACGCACATTTACAGCTTTGTCTGTACGCAATGTTTTAGTATTAATTCAATGCAAGTCTTTGTACATGAGGCCACATGAGCAGCTATGTTTTTTTGCACTTTTTGTTTTCGCGAATCCACCAGAGGATGCTGTGTACGCTTTTTGAGATCTCAAATTTCTCTCGCAAGTGCCATTCGCGTCTGTTGTTCTCGCGTATATCCACCAGAGGCCACTGTCGACAGACTGTTTGACTGACTGAATGATCGATCAACTGACCCACCCTCCTCCTTCCCTGAACCCAACCAATAGTGTTTTCAAAAGCACCGTTTGACCAGCACCCATCCACTTCCCTTAACCCAACCCACAGTTTTCAAAAGCAATCCAGAAAAAGAAAAGCCCCCTGATTTTTACCACGTTTTCGGATTTTACCACATTCTCACTATTATTTATTTTATTTTTTGGCTTCTGTTTTTGTCTTACTCGCTTTCTGGAACCGTTCTTCACCGGACTCAAACCCCGTCATCGTGGTCAACTCCTCTCTGCTTCTCAAGTCCACCGACGTACATGGCGAGCTAACTGGACAAACTGGTAACAGCGGGAAAGCCATCCATACGGAGGTAAGTGGTTAGCTGGTAAGCGCGAAAAGGAACGGCGCCTTACCGCCCCGTAGCATTATATACATAGCTCTGGCTACATAATTCGTAATCTCCAGAAACGTATATAGGGCTACGTTTTCAGAATGAGCCTATGTTGGAAAAAGTGATCAAAAAATATTCACGACACAATTATAATGTCCTCATGACAATCGTGTTTATGACAGGTTTTGTAATGTCAAGTTGTCATGACAAAGACACAATCTGGGGTGCGTTTCCCAAAACCATCGTTAGCCAACTAAGGTCGCAAGTTCTGTCGTTACAAACATAGTTCGTTGATTTGCTGTTTCCCAAATCCATCGCTCCAACGAACATTCGCAAACTGCGTCGCAAACTTGAGCATTTGAAACGACACCTTTGGAGCTGTAGTTAGAAGCATAGTTCCTGGCTGTGTTCTATTCCCACTTATCCCCCCTATGCCCTATTCATTTAGAACATTCTAACATTCAAAGTTGGAATTATTAAAAATAAAAAAGCATTAAGTTAATCTCTCTTAGGTGTAATTTGCTTTCAAAGTATTTTTACAGTTCAGTTTTAGCGATCTTCATGCTTACAATTGTGCTCCCTTCGCAGTGCACTTTGAAAACATTAATATCATTTTGAACACAGCCACATGGCGAAAGCTATAGGTATATTTAAAAACGGAAATTATGTTACGTCTCCAAAGCTTGTGAAAATAAAAAAACATAGCATACGTTAATTCTTTTATTTTATAGTGGGTTATTTATTAACTTTCTCTGCTGTATATGACATGGGCCTGTTGGTTAGAACTTTCTGCTGTGGTTTGCATGTGTCAAATTGTAATTTTTTTAAAATAAATAAACAATATCCTAAATAATAATAATGATAATAATAATAATAATCATTATTAATATTTTTATTAAAGTAAATATATTTATAATAAATCGCCTCGTTATTTATTTATTTATATGATTTATATATGATATTAGAATAGTGTTAGCTTTTGTAAGTGATTTTATGTTTTAGAATAGAATATGTAATGGTCAACTTCTCAATAATATTAGTAAAGCAAACTTTGGCCCTATATGTGCTATTTATATATATTTTAAATAATATGGAAAGCGAGTGCATGTTTTTACCAAAACTAATATTGGATTTTATTTTAAATGGTGTTTGTGTAAAACAATATTATTTGCACAAAGAAATGATGGGGTTGTTCTCTAAAGAAGTTACTCCACCCTGTTTAGAGCATCATTATGGGCGTTTTACGTTATAACTAACGTGGTTCAAGCGATGGATCTGCGACAGAGAAACTAGGGGTTTTGGGAAACACTCGTCACTACATCGTTTTTTTGCCAAACGATGCATCGCACTATGATAGTTCAGCCACGAGTTACGTCGTTGTTTGGGAAACGCACCCCCGGTTGTGATGTATTGGTTTATGTAAAGTTGTCATAATAAACAATGTCATCTTTGCGTTTAAAATGTCATAACTGAGTGAATGACACTTAATGACAGTTGTTATAAGCGCATATAAAATTTTATTCACATTTATGATACGTGCTACAGTATGTCATGATTATAAAGGTTTCTTGACAGTCTTATGAACACCCCTTCAAGTAAATGGCCCTGACAAGGTTGTTATTCCTGCACCTCTTTGTTGCTTTATTACAGTCCTAAAAATCATAGTTTGCTTGTACTGACACGAGTAATCAATGTAGTAATAAAGTTACATTATAATTAAATTACAATTCTGTTCATTAGCCAAACATTACCTGAATTTGAGAGTTGAATGCTGGATCTGAGAATAAGCCAAGGTGTTTACTGAATATGAAAATAACAATGTTATTTTTGCTCAGCATGGCTCACTTCCTCTCTCTCTCACTTGTTTACAGAAGCTTCAGCCAAGAGGTCTCCACCTTCCTCTTCTCTTCCTCCCATGACAAATGATTCACTCCTCCTAATGACGCAATTTCATCTATATTAGATGTGCAAAGTCTTAAAACCATATTTTTCCTACATCCCATGATGCTTCGGGGGAATTATGAGAAGGACTTCTGTTAAACTGTAAACAATCAGTGGAGTGTTTAACAAAACTGGGTACAATGAGGTGTCATTATTCACCACATAGTTCATTCATCATTTATAAAAGGCAAATTATTAGAATTAAGACATTATGGTAACATTTTAGTTTAAGTTCCAATTCTCACTATTAACTAGTGACTTAATACTTGGCTATTATTAAGATATAGGCTGTTTATTAGTACATATAAAGTACATATTCTGCATGATTTATTCTACATCCCTAATCATTACTCGTTCATTAATTTTCCTTCGGCTTAGTCCTTTATATATCAGGGGTCGCCACAGCGGAATAACCTGCCAACTAATCCGGCATATGTTTTACGCAGTGGATGCCCTTCCAACCTCAACCCAGTACTGGGAAACACCCATACACTCTCACATTCACACACACACACACACTCATACACTTCGGCCTATTTTGCTTACCCAATTCGCCTATAGCGCATGGCTTTAGACTGTGGGGGACACCAGAGCACCCGGAGAAAACCCACGCCAGCATGTGACGAACATGCAAACTCCACACAGAAATGCCAACTGGCCCAGCCGGGACTCGAACACGCGACCTTCTTGCTGTGAGGCGACAGTGCTAACCACCATGCCACCCCTCTAATTATTATTCATTCATTCATTTTCTTGTCGGCTTTGTCCCTTGCGGGGTCGCCACAGCGGAATGAACCGCCAACTTATCCAGCACGATTTTACGCAGCGGATGCCCTTCCAGCCGCAACCCATCTCTGGGAACTTCCACACACACATTCACACTCATACACTATGGACAATTTTAGCTTACCCAATTCACCTGTACTGCATGTCTTTGGACTGTGGGGGAAACCGGAGCACCCGGAGGAAACCCACGCAAACGCAGGGAGAACATGCAAACTCCACACAGAAACGCCAACTGACCCAGCCCAGCCAAGGTTCGAACCTGCAACCCAGCGACGTTCTTGCTGTGAGGCAACAGCACTACCTACTGTGCCACTGCGTTGCCCCTCTAATTATTACTAATACCTTAATGTCTATTATTAAGTCAGAAGTTTATTGAGATTAAAGTCATAGTTAACGAATTATTGATAGCAAGAATTGTACTTTAAAATAATGTGTGACTTATTATTTCAGCAGACCATGAATAACCCTAAATCTCTAGACAAGTTTTTCTGCAGCTAAATAATAGATGTTTTACTACTGTACTGAAGGAAATATACAAAGACTTTGGGCTGCACAATGTAAAGAAAAGTTATTATTGCAATAGTATATGCAATATATGTATAGCAGAATTAGGGCTAAAAAAAACTAATCGATAAAATTGATTATGGACCCTTTTCACAAGACTTATGACGCATTTAATAGTCATCAGTATCTTAAATCCTTAAAAGTATGAACATTTATATGTATTTATGTATTATATAATTACTGCGTCAAATTACAAAAAGCGGATAACCGCCTGTACAAGGTGTGTGTAATGCAGAGTGTATGGGGCGGGACAGTAAATTTGACGTTATTCTCTTCTGGCTGCCATTATCACACCATTTTTTTCCTTTTTCTGAAAGTCTTGATAACACTATTGTGGAGTGTTTCTTTTATTATTTCAGCTAATAGGATTTTAAAATAAATATTAGTTGTACTCTCCCATTCACTGCGCTCTCAGTTTACTTCCGCTATTGAGAAACCTGGAAATGTGAAAAGGGTCCATTATTGATTGTGAAAATCAATGACACCAAATCCAATCATCAATACGCTGGAATGCACAGATGACACACATCAAAATCAGTGGTGGGGGAAAAGTAAAGGCAAGGGAGCATTTTATATTAAATTCATTGATGAAAGTTGTTATGTATTTTTTGTAATCCAATAAATCGAAATAATAATGTACCCTATTCACAAGATAGTGTTAACGATGCTTTCAACAGTCATAAGCACCTTAAATCCCCGAAAGTTTTTAATATTTTGATTTTTAAAAAACATATTATGTACATTTATAAAGCTATATGTTGTATTATTTGATCTTCGCATCAAATTCCAAAATAACTTGTTAAAGGTTATATGAGGTGTTTAAAAAGCAAACTAAAACCCCAAACCCTAAACATAACCTGACCTGAAACCCCTAACCCCAAACTAAAACTGCTTACCAAACATAACCCGAACTGAAACCCTTCTCCCAAAACTAAAACTGCTAACCATTAACATAACCTGAACTGAAACCCCTAACCCTAAACATAACCCAAACTGAAACCCCTAACCCAACAATAACCCCAAACTAAAACCCCTAAGCCTAAACATAACCTGAACTGAAACCCTTCTCCCAAAACTAAAACTGCTAACCATTAACATAACCTGAACTGAAACCCCTAACCCTAAACATAACCCAAACTGAAACCCCTAACAATAACCCCAAACTAAAACCCCTAAGCCTAAACATAACCTGAACTGAAACCCTTCACCCCAAACTAAAACTGCTAACCATTAACATAACCCGAACTGAAACCCCTAACCCTAAACATAACCCAAACTGAAACCCCTAACCTAACCTAACAATAACCCCAAACTAAAACCCCTAACCTTAAACAACCTGAACTGAAACCCTTCACCCCAAACTAAAACTGCTAACCATTAACATAACCCGAACTGAAACCCCTAACCCTAAACATAACCCAAACTGAAACCCTTAACCTAACCTAACCTAACAATAACCCCAAACTAAAACCCCTAACCTTAAACATAACCCGAACTGAAACCCTTCACCCCAAACTAAAACTGCTATCCATTAACATAACCCGAACTGAAACCCCTAACCCTAAACATAACCCAAACTGAAACCCCTAACCTAACCTACTGTAACAATAACCCCAAACTAAACCCCCTAACCCTAAAAATAACCCAAACTAAAAGCCCTAACCTAACCTAATCCAAAACTAAAACCCCTAACCATAAACATAACCCGAACAGAAACCTCTAACCTAACCCACAAACATAACCTGAACTGAAACCCCTACCCTTAAACTAAAACCGCTAACCATAAAGATAACCCGAATTGAAACCCCTAACCTACCCCAAACCCCATATTGAAACCCCTAAATCTAAACAAAAACTGAACTAAAACCCCTAACCTTCCCCAAACCCCATATTGAAACCCCTAACCCAAAAATAATCTGAACTGAAACCCCTAACCTACCCCAAACACCATATTGAAACCCCTAACCCTAAAAATAACCTGAACTGAAACCCCTAACCTACTCCTAACCCCAACCTATAATTACTAACCCTAAATATAACCCAAACTGAAACCCCTAACCTAATCCTATCCCTACACTAAAGCCCCTAACCCTAAACAACTCAAACTGAAACCCCTAACCCTGAACATAACCCGAACTGAATCCCCTAACCCTAAACCCTAACCCCAAACTGAAAGTGCAACCCATAATTTAAAATCATGTGCAGAAAAAAACTGGACGTTCAAATAAAAATGGAAACCAAACTCCAGGAATGTTGTGCATGTTGCATGAACGCAGAGAAATGTGTGTTTGTTGAACTTGAGTGCAGATTGACACACACTGGTACTGCCCTGTGTGACGGCATGACTCTGTGCCAGTGATATACGCAATGAGGACTGATCAAGACTAGACGCAGCATGCCCCTCCAAGCATGTTGCTGTTGTTGTGTCTGTGAAAACATATCCCATTACTCTGGTATTCAAAACAGTGTTGGTTTTGCACTTCCCACAAATTGCAGGATTGCTGGTGTGGCTTCGACCACCGTGCATTTGTTTAACACTGCATGTGGCATCAGTAATTTAGGCTAGCATTTAGTGGCTATCCAAAGATTCGTTCTGCAGTTTGCATTTGTTGCGAATGAGAGTGTCTGTCCAAATGTGAAAAGGGCGCACAGAAATTCTTCAACCCAAAATCACAGGCTCAAGGTTTTTTTGGCATGACTGTGTCAAATATCCCAGGACTGTATCAACCGAAACACTAGGAAACAGTCTATGGTTTAGTAGTTTCTTGAATTGCATGAAACTGTAAGGGTGTTATTAACACAAAGATAGATCTATCTTGAGGCTACACTTTTTCATTATTTCATGCTGTCATGTGGAAATGATTGAGAGGCAGTGAAAGAATGCAAAAAATGTGTGTTTTTTTTTTTTTTTTTTTTTTTACATGTAACCTATAATCAGTGTTATTTTAGTGAGATGATATTATAGTTTTTTAATATTTTGAATATGTTTTACTTTTAAGTTTACAGTTTATTATTAAAGTACATGTAAATATGTTGTGGACTGTAATTACTTTTTTATTTGAGGTTTTGTTTGAGTTATTTTAGTATAGCAAATAGAAAAAGAAATTTTGGTTTGGTAACTAGTATTTAAATAATAAAAGTAAATCAAGTTTTCCAATAAGGATAGTCAATAACCTTATTATAAACGTGATGTTAAGTTAAGCAATTAGTACTAGCATCTTAAAAAAAATGTTGTCTGTTCGCTGAACGTTATTCAATTCAATTCATCTTTATTTGTATAGCGCTTATACAATGTAGATGCTTCACATAGAAGATTATAGTGAATTGAAACAGTGTCAGTTCAGTTTTCAGAGATTAAGTTCAGTTCAGTTTAGCTCAGTTCAGTGTGGGTTAATAATCACTACTGAGAGTGTTATTATACTGTTATTTTAGTGTGATGTTAGTTTTTATTATTTTAAAATTACTTGTAATTATATTTATTTTTTCTGTTTCACACATTGTAGAATATTTATTGTTTATTTATATTATTTTATTGTGTTTTTTTTATTTTTAAACATTATTGATCTATCTATCTATCTATCTATCTATCTATCTATCTATCTATCTATCTATCTATCTATCTATCTATCTATCTATCTATCTATCTATCTATCTCAGTTTTTTATTTTAAATGATTATTTATCAATTATTAAACTATAATGTAATACAGTACATAAGCATTTTATAAATATAAACAATTGTAAAATATGTTTTAAATATTTTAATTTGTTTCAAATAAAAATGCTTACTTTTAGTTAATTATACTAACCCTTAGTTTGTTTATTCCTGCTAAAAACTAAACCTGGTCTTGAAAGTATTTTGGGAACTGGCATACCAGCTCAAACCAGCTTAAAGACCAGAAAACAGCACGTATGTACATTAAAATATCATGTAAATACCTTGCCACATCAATATGACAATCATTCAGTGCCATGCCATCCCTGTATAACTATTCTGAAAACATCTTAAAGGTACAGTTCACCCCAAAATGACCATTTACTCACTATTTACTCAGTGGTTCCAAACCCATATCAGTTTCTTTTGTTAAACACAAAAACATATACTACACTCTCAGAAAAAAGGTACACGGTGGTACAATAATGTTCCTTGAGGAACAGTTTTGTACCTTTGTAAAAATTGTACCTTATATAGTACAGAAAAGAGCTCGTATGATGCTGTTCTGTACTTTTCATGGTACAATTGAAATGAAGGTACACAATTGTTCCCATATAAAAGGTACAAAAGTGTTGAACAACTCCTTCTTTATTACAATGTTATTGAAAATAAATATTACTGGAAAGGCAAAGTGATTTATGAATAATTTCCATATTAAAACATTCATCATTTAAAAGCATCGGTTTAAAAAACTCATAAACATTAATTATTAAATTCTATAATACAATAATAGAAAACAACTGTAAAACATAAAACTACAGGTATTGAAAACTAAACATTTAAGGCATTTTAAGTAAATGTTTGGTAAGCATTTTTGACACTGTTAAGGTACAAAGGGTCTTGTCACTGTAGTGGTACCTTTATGGATCAGATTTGTACCTTTGATGAAGGCACACTATTGTATCTGCAGGTTTTAAAAACCAAAGGTACATTTTGGTTTCCCATGGTACAAATCATGTACTTAAAGGTACAAACTGCAATGGTACAAATTTGCTTCTTTGACTTAAGGTACAATTCTGTCCCATAAAAAGGTACTGTCCCAGTGACAAGGGTTTGTACCTTCTTTGGTGCAACATTGTACCATTTTTTCTGAGAGTGTGTGGAAGTCAATGATAACAGATGTTCAGAATATCTTTAAAATATCTTCTTTAGTGTTCAAGAAACTCATGAAGGTTTGAAACAAGTAAAGGGAGAATAAATGATAAACATTTTGGGAGAAATGACCTTCTAGGACCAGGTTTAATTTTGAGCAGGAATGAACAAACTATTAGGGTTATCAATATCATTATAATTAACTAAAAGTAAGTCAAAATAATTTTTTTTTATTTCATTCATTCATTTTCTTTTCGGTTTAGTCCCTTTATTGTTCAGGGGTCGCCACAGCAGAATGAACCGCCAACTTATTCAGCATATGTTTTACGCAGCGGATACCCTTCCAGCTGCAACCCATCACTGGGAAACACCCATACAAACTCATTCACACACATACACGACGGCCAATTTAACTTACCCAATTCACCTATACCGCATATCTTTGGACTTGTGGGGGAAACCCACAACATTTATACAATGAAACATTTATAAAATGCTTATGTACTGTATTACATTAGTTTAATAACTGATAAATGATTATTTTAAATAAAAACTAAAATAGATATACAGTAGATAGATAGATAGATAGATAGATAGATAGATAGATAGATAGATAGATAGATAGATAGATAGATAGATAGATAGAAATACAGTAGATAGATAGATAGATAGATAGATAGATAGATAGATAGATAGATAGATAGATAGATAGATAGATAGATAGATAGATAGATAGATAGAAATACAGTAGATAGATAGATAGATAGATAGATAGATAGATAGATAGATAGATAGATAGATAGAAATACAGTAGATAGATAGATAGATAGATAGATAGATAGATAGATAGATAGATAGATAGATAGATAGATAGATAGATAGATAGATGTTAAAAAACAAAACAAACATACAACATAATAATATAGATATATAATACATGTTTTAAAATGTTTAAAAAATGTGAAACAAAAAAACTAATATAATTACAAATAATTATTAAATAATAAAACCATAATTTCACACTAAAATAACACATTACATAATTTTCAGCTAACAGACAACATTGTTTTTAAGATGCTAGTACTGAATGCTTAACAACATCACATTTATAACAAGGTTATTGACCATGAGTATTTAACGGGAGGCCTATTAATTAATGGCAACAACATGAACTGTCATACTCACTCATTTCTAGGACATGTTCCTTCCTGGAAAACTTTGTCGAGCGGAACAATAGTTTGCCCGAGAAACACGTCGAGGCCGATCAGCACGCGGTGCATCACAGTCAGCACCAGGTTGCTGCTCCCGGGCGGGTACGCGCTGGTGCCCCCCGCCTCCAGCAGCCCCGGCAGCAGCTCAAACGCGCACTCCTCGCCCCACTGCGGCTCCTCCGCCTTCTCCACCAGGCCGGTGGTGTACTTCTCCTTGCCGACCTGGATGATGGTGTAAACGTAGCGGCTGCCTTGCTTGCCCTTCGTCCGCAGCGCCCGTGCGCGAAGGACGGTCACGTTGACATGCGTCGGCACCCATCGCTGCTCCTCGTCGTCCAGGCTGATCAAAGGCATCCCGGTGCGGCTGTTTGGGGAGATCCTCCCGCAGAATGACACTTGCGCACTGGATAACTATGCGCCGCCCGCGCCCTTGCGCCTGTCCGCCACCCGAAGTTGCAGAGAGAGGAGAAATAGCCGCATTATTATTAATACATATATCCGGCTCTATCAAATCGACGACAGCAGTAATAACGCTGATGATAAATGTGCGATCGTACACTTCACATGTATTTACCGGAGTGCGCGTCCTGGAGCTTCATCACAACCGATTTTTTGACAACTCACTGCGCTGCTGCTGCCCGGCCCGCCCTCTAACATTTTGTGGGGGCTCCGCAATAAAGTCTCCAGCTGAATTAAAGAGAAAGGCAGCTGAAATCCGCGGTGGTATCAAAACGCAAGGAAAGCTCTTGCGGAGATCGCTAGTTTTGAGGCTGGGAGTCAGACAGGGAACGCGCTGTTATTATGTATGTGTAGGAAAACTTCTTCACGCTCAAGCAGTTTTGAGGGAATCAATTAGTGAACGAATCATTCTGTTCGAACGAATCATTTAACGGAACGAATCGTTTTTGTACTGAAGAATGAGCAACACGAAGCTGCTGCATCAGACATTACATACTACATACCGGTCTCAAAATGTCATAAAAGACATAGAAGTAGGCAACATAAATAGACAAAAAATTAGGCTATGCAATTTAGGCTTCACTATCCAGTGAGGTGACAGGAGTGAATTTGTAGATGGCAAGTGCGTCAAGTAAAAGGGGTAGTTCACTACAAAATGAACATTCCCAGCAAGCAATAGCCGTCATTTCACCGTCTAGGTGAAGCATAGACCAGATCTAGTCCGGCTACGTGTAACCCAATTTTAGCCCGAATAACCTCAAATTTGGTTGAATGTTGTTTTTTGTAAAATAAAACGTATCATATGTATGATACTTCATTATGTAAGCAAAGTCAATAACGTTTATGAGGTACCTGCAAGTAATAACTGTAGTTCCACTTTCTCGGTGAAGTAGACCCAATCTAGTCCGGCTATGTGTAACCCATCTCTAGCCCAAAAAACCTTAAATTTGGTTACATGTCTTTTTTGGCAAAATACCTTGTGATATGTATGATATTCCTTCAAGTAAGGAAAGTAAATAGCATTTATAAGGTGCTTGGGTTTTTAAATATATGTGTTATTTTCATAGCCTGACCGTAGAATTAGCTCGTCATCAGGCTGTCACTATTTACCGGCTTCACTTATTCCAAACTTGTTTGATTAGATTTTTTCTTTTGAACATATTTTATTGATATTTTATTCACATTCTCAAGCTACAAGAAAGCAATTTTAGATACTTTAGATATTTAATGTTATGCATTTTAAAGCACTAATACACTGTAAAAGCCTAAACTTGAAGTAATGAGGTATTTAATTAACGGAGTTCAAAACTTTTTTCAAATGAGTAGAATTAACTTTAAGTGATTTTTTTGTTAACTACACTCATTTCATTTGATAAAGTTGACTGTTGGGTTTTACAATGTAAAAAAAGGGCAGCACGGTGGCGCAGTGGGTAGTATGATCGCCTTACAGCAAGAAGGTTGCTGGTTCGAGCCTTGGCTGGGTCAGTTGGCATTTCTGTGTGGAGTTTGCATGTTCTCCCCGTGTTGGTGTGGGTTTCCTTTGGGTGCTCTGGTTTCCCCCACAAGTCCAAAGACATGTGGTACAGGTGAATTGGGTAGGCTAAATTGTCCGTAGTGTATGAGTGTGAATGAGTGTGTGTGAATGTTTCCCAGGGATGGGTTGCGGCTGGAAGGGCATCCGCTGCGTAAAAACGTGCTGGATAAGTTGGCGGTTCGTATTATATTTATAAAGGGACTAAAACGATTATTCTTCTCATTAATTTATACAAAATATTTGACACACCAAATAGTAGATTAATTATATGTCAATACTGTTACTGTGATATTCAGCGAATTTCTAATTCCCTTTTTAAAAACAACAATATGATGAAAATAGCCTACATAAAATTCAATTTTAGACATGTGGTATCTGGTTTGAGGTTAGCATCTTGAGATAAAGCACAAAATGGAAAGTGGAAAATGTCAACTCTGTTACTGTCAACTCTTATGGTTTAAATGTTTAACAATAAACAACAACAGAATTAAACATACATCATATTTAAGCATTTAGCATTAATTTACTTTAATAATGCAATCTGTTCAGTGTAAATTATAGCCTACACTTGTTGTATATTGTTCTAGTTTGAGGAAAATTAATGGAAAATGCTTGGAACTGTACCCACAATTCTGAAAGGAGTCAGGAGTTTTTAATAAAGGACCTGCTTTGACCTGCAAAAGAGTCCAGACTTTCTGTTAGTCTAAACACTAAACCTGAATAATGAATGATTCAGTCAGTACACCGATTCAAAAGATTCAAATTAATGAATCAAAATCCCAAGCACCATAGTGCAGTGATGATGGATCAGCCGTTGTGTGGAAATGCATGGGGTGGAGTTTGATGTTATCACAGCTGAACTGTCCCATGATAAAAATTACTTTCTTTTTTGGCTGAACCAAATCTCATTTTGAGCCACATATATTACACAATGCCTGAAAACACCTGATTTACACAACATACTAAGTTTAGCTTATAACTGTACATTATACAACCAGTTGGTAGTGATTATCTGCCAAAAAACAAGACTCAGAGTCGAATAAATGAATCATGTTGGGTTCAGATCTTTTGCTTGAACACGTTGACGTCGATAAGGTACATCACCAAATATAAAGTGCAGGTTCTGGTAAAACCTGAACGCGCCTTTCCTTTCAGACACTAGCAGAGCACAGGGGATCACAGAACTGATCATGATCAGATGAAGATGATGATTACTGACAGATGGAGATTCGGCTGCAGGGAAAAAATGGTTAAAGTTCATTTTCACAACAATACCACAGTTCTTGTCATTTTTCTAATTTTTAATACAATAACCTACGCTGCAACGAGGAATACGTTGGCCGTTTGCTATTAAAGGAAGTAGTAGCAGAGACTATTATGTATGGCAGTGGTCCTCAACCTTTTTATCACTGCGGACCGGTCAACATTGACAATTTTACCGCGGACCGGGGGGAGGGGGTGGCGGGTGCGGTGCTTCGTAGGTTGTAAGTTGCTAGACTCAGATAATAAATAAATAAAACAGAAATAATTAATGATTTCTTGTGCGGCCTGGTACCAATTGATCCACGGACCGGCCCGGTGATTAAGGACCACTGATGTATGGGACTTTGTCAGACTTTGACAGGGACTTTACAGTTCATATGGACCAGTTTCTTCTTCCTCCAGATCAAAACATGTAAGTGTAATTAAAATTGTTACCTTGTTTTGTGTAGTTTGCAAAATATGTGTTTAACTGTGTATTGTAACTTGTAATCGCTCCACGCGGCTTGTAATCACGTGTCTATTATAGATCAAGGCTTGTACTGTATCTCTCAGGCTAAATCTTTATGGGGCTGCTTGACATATTGCGTCTAAAACCACGGTGAAAACATGACACATGCTTCTTCCTTTACCGATTTAAACGTGTTTCTGAACTCGTGATCCTCTGCTGTTTGTCTTTGCTATGGCCACCATCAGCGGTCAATTTTTGCAGCTGTGTGGATTAATA
This sequence comes from Danio kyathit, assembly GCA_903798195.1. Classification (NCBI taxonomy): domain Eukaryota; kingdom Metazoa; phylum Chordata; class Actinopteri; order Cypriniformes; family Danionidae; genus Danio; species Danio kyathit. The sequence goes on along the minus strand of LR812532.1, from coordinate 53,462,797 downwards.
CTGAATGTGTGTCGTTGTTTAAACTTGGGCTTAGGGTTAAGAGTAGAGTAATATGCTGGTGTTTAACTGCATTGCATTAATGCACTCCTGCATTGGGCTTACACATATACTCTGTGCTACTTCATAGCTTTGGTGGGCGTTTCTCTCTGTCTCGCGCTGAACCAAGTCGACCAATCACAACAGACTGGGTCATCGGACCAATCAGCGTAGATTAGCATCACGCAAAGGAGGAGTTTGGAACAAATGAATCGCTGAACGAATCATATGGGAGTCGCTGGGATAATTAGGTGAAAGTAAATGCATATTATAAGACAGTCACTACGTTTACATGGACACCAATAATTCGATTTTAATGCGATTAAGACAATACTCTGATTAAGAGTCTACCATGTAAACAGTGATTTTTGATTAATTTAATCAGATTAAGGTCATAATCGAACTAAAGAGAAATCGAATTAAGACGTGTGGAGTATGCCGCATTAGTCGCATTATTGAAGTGCAGTACTGACATGTAAACACCTTAATCAAACTATTACCGTCATGTAGGACTTTAGGCCACTTTTTGCAACAGGGTTGTCCACACACACACACGCACGGCTGTTTGACACTCTTTGCACCTACCGAGTCAGTGCAGACAGACAACTGCATCGTGAAATGCGAAAGTTTTTTATCTTCCATTCAACATGCGTTATGAACTTCCATTAAAACAACTCTACCAGCAGTTCATAGTTGCATCCAATATCTCGTTTGTCACGACGGACATGCATGAAATCTTCGTGAATGAAAGTGAAAGTGCCAAACTGCAGTTAAAGCGGTGACGCAATGATATTAATCGACTTATGTGCTATAACATGTAAAACGCGATCATGAAAGTAACCCTCATAAAGCAACTCATGTAAACACCTTAGTCTTATTATTCTCTTAATTAGATTAAAGCAAATAATTCGATTACTGATGTCCATGTAAACGTAGTCAATGAAAGTGTTTTTGACCCTGAATGCGTATCAGCCTGTTGTTGGAGACTCCCAAAACCAAAATATGACATTTTATAATGCAAAGTAGGGGCTCTTTAAAGGGATAGTTCATCTAAAAGGAAAAAAGTGAAATAATTTTCTCTTCCACATGCCATTTAAGTCTTTATGAGTTTCTTTATTCTGTTGAACACAAGGGAGATATTTTGAACAATGTTAGTTGCTGGCACCAATTGACTTCCATAGTAGGACAAAAAAATATTATAGAAGTCAACGGGTGTCAGCGACCAGAATTTAAAAAAATATCAGCTTTTCTCAAACAGAAGAAAAAAATCTCAAATAGGTTTTGAACAATTGATTCAATTCAATCCAATTCAGCTGTCAATTTAATTTAATTCAGCTGTCAATTCAATTTAATTCAGCTTTCAATTCAATTCAACTCAGCTGTCAATTTAATTTAATTCAGCTATCAATTTAATTTAATTCAGCTGTCAATTCAATTCAATTCAGCTGTCAATTCAATTCAACTCAGCTGTCAATTCAATTCAATTCAGCTGTCAATTTAATTTAATTCAGCTGTCAATTTAATTTATTTCAGCTGTCAATTCAATTCAGCTGTCAATTCAATTCAATTCAGCTGTCAATTTAATTTAATTCAGCTGTCAATTTAATTTAATTCAGCTGTCAATTTAATTTAATTCAGCTGTCAATTCAATTCAATTCAGCTGTCAATTTAATTTAATTCAGCAGTCAATTCAATTCAGCTGTCAATTCAATTCAGCTGTCAATTTAGTTTAATTCAGCTGTCAATTCAATTTAATTCAGCTGTCAATTCAATTCAGCTGTCAATTTAATTTAATTCAGCTGTCAATTTAATTTAATTCAGCAGTCAATTCAATTCAGCTGTCAATTCAATTTAATTCAGCTGTCAATTCAATTCAGCTGTCAATTTAATTTAATTCAGCTGTCAATTTAATTCAGCTGTCAATTCAATTCAGCTGTCAATTTAATTTAATTCAGCTGTCAATTCAATTAAATTCAGTTGTCAATTTAATTCAGCTGTCAATTCAATTCAATTCAGCTGTCAATTCAATTCAGCTGTCAATTCAATTCAATTCAGCTGTCAATTTAATTTAATTCAGCTATCAATTTAATTTAATTCAGCTGTCAATTCAATTCAGCTGTCAATTTAATTTAATTCAGCTGTCAATTCAATTCAGCTGTCAATTCAATTCAATTCAGCTGTCAATTCAATTCAGCTGTCAATTCAATTCAATTCAGCTGTCAATTTAATTTAATTCAGCTGTCAATTCAATTCAGCTGTCAATTCAATTCAATTCAGCTGTCAATTTAATTTAATTCAGCTATCAATTTAATTCAGCTGTCAATTCAATTCAGCTGTCAATTTAATTTAATTCAGCTGTCAATTTAATTTAATTCAGCTGTCAATTCAATTCAGCTGTCAATTCAATTCAATTCAGCTGTCAATTTAATTTAGCTGTCAATTTAATTCAATTCAGCTGTCAATTTAATTCAATTCAGCTGTCAATTTAATTTAATTCAGCTGTTAATTTAATTCAGCCGTCAATTTAATTTAATTCAGCTGTCAATTTAATTTAATTCAGCTGTCAATTCAATTCAGCTGTCAATTTAATTCAATTCAGCTGTCAATTCAATTCAGCTGTCAATTTAATTTAATTCAGCTGTCAATTTAATTCAGCTGTCAATTTAATTTAATTCAGCTGTCAATTTAATTTAATTCAGCTGTCAATTCAATTCAATTCAGCTGTCAATTCAATTCAATTCAGCTGTCAATTCAATTCAACTGTCAATTCAATTCAGCTGTCAATTCAATTCAACTGTCAATTCAATTCAGCTGTCAATTCAATTCAATTCAGCTGTCAATTCAATTCAGCTGTCAATTCAATTCAATTCAGCTGTCAATTTAATTTAATTCAGTTGTCAATTCAATTCAGCTGTCAATTCAATTCAATTCAGCTGTCAATTTAATTTAATTCAGCTATCAATTTAATTCAGCTGTCAATTCAATTCAGCTGTCAATTTAATTTAATTCAGCTGTCAATTTAATTTAATTCAGCTGTCAATTCAATTCAGCTGTCAATTCAATTCAATTCAGCTGTCAATTTAATTTAATTTAGCTGTCAATTTAATTCAATTCAGCTGTCAATTTAATTCAATTCAGCTGTCAATTTAATTTAATTCAGCTGTTAATTTAATTCAGCCGTCAATTTAATTTAATTCAGCTGTCAATTTAATTTAATTCAGCGGTCAATTCAATTCAGCTGTCAATTTAATTCAATTCAGCTGTCAATTCAATTCAGCTGTCAATTTAATTTAATTCAGCTGTCAATTTAATTCAGCTGTCAATTTAATTTAATTCAGCTGTCAATTTAATTTAATTCAGCTGTCAATTCAATTCAATTCAGCTGTCAATTCAATTAAATTCAGCTGTCAATTCAATTCAGCTGTCAATTCAATTCAGCTGTCAATTTAATTTAATTCAGCTGTCAATTTAATTTAATTCAGCTGTCAATTTAATTTAATTCAGCTGTCAATTTAATTTAATTCAGCTGTCAATTTAATTTAATTCAGCTATCAATTCAATTCAGCTGTCAATTCAATTCAGCTATCAATTTAATTCAACTGTCTATTCAATTCAGCTGTCAATTCAATTTAATTCAGCTATCAATTCAATTCAGCTGTCAATTCAATTCAGCTATCAATTTAATTCAACTGTCAATTCAATTCAGCTGTCAATTCAATTCAGCTATCAATTTAATTCAACTGTCAATTCAATTCAGCTATCAATTTAATTCAACTGTCAATTCAATTCAGCTGTCAATTCAATTTAATTCAACTGTCAATTCAATTCAGCTGTCAATTTAATTCAATTCAGCTGTCAATTCAATTCAATTGTCAATTCAATTCAGCTGTCAATTCAATTCAATTCAGCTGCCAATTCAATTCAATTCAATCCAACGAATTGATTGAATTCATTTTTGGGTGAACTATCCCTTTAAACTAGCCTAAAATGATTTTCTGCTCTCTCAGCCTGGTTCAGCCTGGTCCAGCTGTGTTGCCAAATGTTGCCCTTTTGTTTATCATAAATAATAAGCTGCATCTTCTGAATCAGCATACACACTCTCACCCCACAGACATCTGCAATTATTCACTGCAGTGAATTTGACAGCCTATGAATTGCTTCCACAAAGAAACGCTGCAAAGGCTTCATTGTTGTCTGCTGCCATCTATTGTTCAGCGTCTGGAATTAATAGAGTAGCTGCTATTGAATCACAACACAGATGCCATTGTGTGGATCAGTCATTTTGCTTCATTGTCTTTTTCACATTACATAAATGCATTTTCTGTTTGGAAAGAAAATATCGTTAAATAAAGGGAAAGGAAACAGTCTCATCACTTTTGATGGGGTTCACAGTGTTGACACGTTCTTTGAAAAGACTAGAGGACTAACAATTTCCAATCAATCACCATGGATTTGTACAATCACAACAGGCTACATATCACAACAACAGAGGCATTTGTATGTCTGGTAGTCAAAGGCAACAGCGACTTGGTAATTAAGTGATTTCGAATGCTTTATACCAGTCTGATACAACATACCGTGTTTAATGTTTGAGAATTGCTGGCATTTAAACCTGAACTTGAGCTTGGGGAAGCGGCAGATGAATGAGGTCACAGATAAAGAGTTTTTATGCATCGTGAACAGGTTTAAATGTTAGAGATTCCCTTGATGAAGCATTTCAGAGGTTGAATTTAAAGGGATAGTTCACTCAAAAATGAACATTCTGCCATTATTTACTCACCCTTCACCTGTCCAAGACCTCTTTGAGTTTGGGTGCGTCTCAATCAGCGCCCTTGTTCAGTAGACAGAGCACTGATTAGGGAGTAAGCCATTTTAAGGGCCTTAATCTCAAAAAATGTTCCTGAAAAATCCAACAATGCACTGTAGAAATCAGAGAGCATCAATGCTTACTAATGTTCACTAAATGGAGTTCTGAAGCGCAAATTATGAATGACGTCAAACAAATCACTAAACATAATGACATTCATTCATTCATTTTCCTTCAGCGTAGTCCGTTTTTTTATCAGGGGTCGCCACAGCGGAAGGAACCGCCAACTATTCCAGCATGTTTTACACAGCGGATGCCCTTCCAGCCGCAACCTAGTACTGGGAAACACCCCTACACACTTATTCACTTACACACTCATACACTACAGCCAATTTAATTGATCCAATTCACCTATAGTGCATGTCTTTGGACTGTGGGGGAAACCGGAGCACCCAGAGGAAACCCACGCCAACACGGGGAGAACATGCAAACTCTCCACAGAAATGCCAACTGACTCAGCCGAGGCTCGAACCAGCGACCTTCTTGCTGTGAGGCGACAGCACTACCTACTGAGCCACCGCGTCGCCCAGTAACTCTGTACTTTTAATACAGTAAGTTTTAAAAGTAATGCGTTGATTTACTCGTTACTAAGAAAAGTAATATTAATACATAACTTGCACCACTGCGTTACCCCAGCACTGCTCATAAAGGCTTGAAACCTCATGAGGGAGAATAAAGGATGAGGTCATTTTCATTTTTGGGTGAACTATCCCTTTACAACATACATAGTAGTCAACAGACTTGAGTTCTACCAGACATTACACAATTACCTGGATGTACAAACATGTTTACATACATTGATTTTTGTCTAAGGCAACAAAGAAAGATGGTCCATAGTTTCAAACCCATTTTTCTTTTGTTTGAAAACCCAAACAGCCACATAGGCCACTATACGTATCGGAAACACCAAGAGATTAGCAACAGTCTGAATTGGCAGTATTTGTAAGTCTTAGTGGTACAGATGGAGTCTCTTTTTTAAGGCATTTCATGAAGTCTTTATGCAGGTTGAATAAATAAAGTCGGGCTGATCGTTTGTGGCGCTAGAATCAATAAGCATCAACACAGATTACAAACATCATCGCCTCCTTATTGGATCAGAGGAAAGTTTAGGAACACATTATATTACAGACTCACTGTATCTCCAAAGTCACAGACGCAGACAAGTTAGTTCATTCTGCAGCCACAAAGAAACAGATTTTTTTTTTCTTTTTTGCAACATCACAGTTTTTTCAGAAACATCTTACAGTAAAACAGGGGGCAGTACTTGGAATTCGACCTCATCAGAGAGAATGACAGAACATCATAATAGCACCTCATTTGCAGGCTGTCTGTTATGAATATTTGACCAATATCTGACGCAAGAAAGGAAGCTCTCCTCATTATTTACAATGGAGAAAAACAGATACATTCATGTTGCTATAGTGGATCACATTCTTAAAGGGATAGTTCACCCATATATTGAAATTCAGTGCTATTCTAATGCCATATGTGTACCAAAAAATTATCAAAATTACTGGTTAATGTACTGTATTTTGTGATTGATTTTTAATTTTTTCTCATTTATTTATGCTTTTGAATTGCATTATGGGATCTTAATTTTTCTTCCAACAGCTTTTAACCTTAAAAAGTTGGAAAAAAACTGACCTTTATTGACATGTTTAACCTCTAAGGCCCAAGGTGTTTTTTTACATGCATTTTTTATTTCTCTTTGCTATTGGGCTTATTGGGACCTAATTAGAATAAAATCTAAGTATCATCTTTTGATATGATGTACTTTTAGAGAAAAATTATGTCCATATCTGTGGACTCGTGGTCCGAATTTACATAAAACACTTTTTCTTGACTGTTTTTTAATGTATATATAACATATAAATTTTTTGAACATGTTTTGACTATCAGAGAGTAAAAAGAACATTCCCTCCCCCCATTTTGGACAGTTAAAAATAGGGTTTGGGACATTTCATATGCTGCAAAACAGTTGCAGGATGACACTGTATGTCTGTAACAAAATATAAAACATTCAAAGTATTTTAAATAGCCACTTAAGAGCTAAAAATGTGCTGTCCACAAATGTGGACACTCGGGCCCTAGGAGGTTAATAGTTTAAAGTGATATATTGTCTGGATTGGTGTTGTATATTATGGTACAAAACCCTTGTAATAAACTCACAGTACATTTTCTATTATTTTACAGACTTATTTCTGTCTATATTAGTTCTTATACAATATATTCTTTCAAATTTTATTCTAAAATGTCATTAAAAGTCACTTTGTTAAACTGCAGAGTTGAATTTTCAACATCAAAAGTCGACAAAGCAGAGATCAAGCTCCCATAATGCAATTCACAACCGTAAGTAAACAGAAAACACTTATGAATGACAAAATATTAAAACTGTTAATTAACAGATCATTTTTACAGTCTGTTATTTAATAAAAACATTGACTGTTGGTCTCTGTGCAGGATTGAGTGTTCATTACATTTAATTATTATTGCCTCCACAATCTTTTCTGAATTTTGTGTAGCTAAAATGACTGATTTTGCTTCAGATTTTTCCCAAACATTCTGCCAATATTTGCAGCATGTACAATTCATATTAGTTTTACCCCAAAATTATTGGGCTTTGTCAATTATATAAAGAAAACACTGAGATAAAAATAGAGGGAAACTTAAGCATTTGCCTCTTAACCCTATAAAGCATATTATATCATATTTGATATGTAAATGATCTAAATAAACCAACTTTATTGAATAATAAAAAAAAAAAAAGGATTAGCATTATAAAACACAAGCAGAAGATATTTATCAAAAATGAAGCATTTGTTCAATCAATAAACATTGTAGGCCAGTTGCATTGCATTTTGGTTTGCCAACCACAATTAAAACTGAGACTTTCATCATAAAACTATGAATTCAAATGTTATTCATTCATTTTCCTTTGGCTTAGTTGCTTATTTATCAGAGGGCGCAACAGCGGAATGAACCGCCAACTATTCCGACATACGTTTTACACAGCGGATGCCCTAGCTGCAACACCCATACATTCTTGCATTCACATACTTATACTATGGCCAATTTAGTTCATCCAATTCACCTATAGTGCATGTTTTTGGATTGTGGGGGAAACCGTAGAACCTGGAGTAAACCCACGTCAGCACGGGGAGAACATGCAAATTCCGAACCAGCGACCTTCTTGCTGTGAGGCGACAGTGATAACCACTGAGCCACCATGTCGCAGTGGTTTATTTACTAATTTACACAATTTATTTGAGGGCAGAATGATGGCGCAGTGGGCAGCAAGATCGCCTCACTGCAAGAAAGTCGCTGGTATAGGCGAATTGGGTAAGCTAAATTGTCCATAGTGTATGTGTGTGAATGAGTGTGTATGGATGTTTCCCAGTGCTGGATAAGTTGGCGGTTCATTCCGCTGTGGCGACCCCAGATTAATAAATGGACTAAGTCGAAAAAATGAATGAATAATTTATATGTATTACTTTATATGCGTAGGAATGTAAGTCACACCATAATATACAGTACAGGACACATAGTTCATGCATTTTCCTAACATCAACAAACAATGAACAAAGTATATACAGCATTTATTAATCATAGTTTAACATTTACTAATGCATTATTAAAGTCAAATGCTTTGATTGTTAACATTAGTATGTGAATAACCTCATTTCCATTGACTGACGTTAACAAACATGAATGAATACTGTAATAAATGTATTGCTCACTGTTTGTTCATGTTAGTAAATACATTAACTAAGTGTCCCACATTGTAAAGTGTGACCTAAATGTATATGATGTTTTTATTTTACTTTTAATGCTTCATTTATATGTTAATGCTCTGTATATGAAGTTCATCAGTATTATTTATTAAGTAAGAAAATTAATAAAAAGTTAAAATAATCCAAAAACATATACTGTATGGCAGTACAATAACACCGGGGAGAGGAAATAAGTTTTTACATACATTTTTACGTGAACTAACCCTTTAATCACATTCAGCATAACAAATTAGGAAACAGCGAACAAAACCAACCTGATATTTTTGCAGAAATCAACCTGGAGACTACTAACCATAGTTCACCCAAAACTGAAAACTCTGTCATCATTTACCCATCATTCACTTGTCACAAACCTGTTTGAGTTTCTTTCATCTGTTGCAGACCAAAGAAGGTATATTGAAAAATGTTGTAACCCATACCTGCCAACACTCCCGTTTTTCCCGGGAGTCTCCCGTATTTCAGACCCGTCTCCCGCCCCCCGCTCCTCAGCATTTTGGTACAGTCCGGGCTGAAACCTGGTGCTTGTGCGTGTGCTCTTCCGGTCGCGCGCCTCCATCTCCCCAAATCTCTCTCCCCTCCCGCTCCCCGCTCTTCAGTTTGCGCCAGTGTTGCCAACGACTTTTCAGACCCCCCTAGCGAATAATTTTCAAAAAAGCGACAAATCTAGCGACTTTTTTGTGTGTTACTGGAGATTTTTATAGACTGTCGTTTGTCCATTACTGTACCGTCCCTACTCTTCTCAATGAGCTGCGGGTGATGCCGCCGGCCCCTCCCCCGCCTCAGAGCACTGACAGGCGGCCCAGTCCTCGTACAGCAGCCTCTCCCACCTGCAGGCTGACAGCAGATCACCCCTCTGCGTACCGATGGCAAATGATTTAGCACCGGGAGTGTGAAGGTATCTCCCCTGTACAGTCAAACCGATCTACTTCTCCTTTATTTTAACAATTTAATTTGACCGTTTATTGTTCACAATCAGAGATGTTTTAAGTGAGAGTTTCAGAACTTGTCTGAGTATATTACGTCTAAGAGATTACTGCAAATTCCCTACTCATCTATAATGATATACTGTATTCAAACAGCAATAAATTTAGTTAAATTGACAAGCTTACAAAAAGCGTAGTGCAAATGTAATACCCCATTTATTTACCATAGGCTGTTAAACAAACAGAAAAGGTAGAACGTGATGATGTCAGTAATATGCAAATTAGCGTATGACGTAACCCCCCCATCTCCCGGAATTTACGAACCAAATGTTGGCAGGTATGTTGTAACCATTAAAGGCTGATTTGTACTTCTGCGTCGAGCGATTGGTGTGACCCACAGCGCATGCCTTGCGTGTAGTCGTGCATTTATACATCTGCGTGCTGTTTGTGTTGCTCTGCAATAACACTTCTGAAACACTAGCTGGCAGTAGGTTTTTATGTTCCTCAATGTCGAGTTTCTTCACAGGTGTTTTGTTTTTTCTGAACGCCACAAGTAGCTAAAACTCGCTCATTCAGAGGTGGGATTCGGCGGATGTGCAACAACTTTAATCATAAGGTAAACACAAAACAATAGTTTCCATCTAGAGCAGAGATGCTCAAAATAGGGCTCGCGGGCCAAAGTTGGCCCATGATAATTTGATTTATTGTTGAGCAACAAAAAAGCAAGCCTAAATTAAATGTTTTAATTAAATGTTGTTTGAAAAAAAGATTTATTTGAATGTTCATTGTGCTACATTTGTTTGTTTTCATTGTAATAAGTTAATTATAAAATGTAAAAATATATATAATGCATTAGTTAGCCTAATACGATTAAAGTAAAGCTTTCTATTCATTTTAAATATTATTTAAAAAAATTAGGAAATTACCCATGGCAACTTTGTAATACAGTTTAATATATTTACCTTCTGCCCGCAGCCCTCAGCTATGTTTGTTTTTTGGCCCTTCATAAGAAAAAGTTTGGGCACCCCTGATCTAGAGCTACTTCATGGGATTCGACACTTGTAAACACTCGCTCCAACGGGTTCGTGCTGCTCTTGGTCCCGCCCACACTGGTCACAGCTACCAAGCAGACCAATCCCAGAGCTTGTGCTACGCGTCGATGCGACGTGTAGTTAAATATTTTGAGAGTTGGTGTCAGCCATGGCGAGAGCTATGTGACCATGCGAAGGCTGCGCCGGAGCATACACGTGCGCTTGACGCAGAAGTATAAATCAGCATTAACTTCCATAGTGTTTTTTCTACCACTCAAGTTAATGGTTACAGATTTCTAACATTTAAAAAAAAAGTATTAGCAGAAAAAGGTTGAAGATGAGTAAATAGTGAATATAAGCAAATTCACTTTTGGGTGAACTATCCCTTTAAACAAAGAGTTAAACGATCATAAAGCATGGAAGAACCCCACATCATTCAGTAGATAAGTACAGTTGAAGTCAGAATTATTAGCCCCCCTGTATGTTTTTTCCCTAATTTCTGTTTAACGGAGAGAAAATTTTTTCAACACATTTCTAAACATAATAGTTTTAATAACTCATCTCTAATAACTGATTTATTTTATCTTTGTCATGATGTACAGTACATAATATTTTACTAGATATATTTTAAGATACTAGTATTCAGATTAAAGTGACATTTAAAGGCTTAACTAGGTTAATTAGGCAAGTTATTGTATAATGATGGTTTGTTCTGTAGACAATTGAAAATAAATATTGCTTAAGGGGGCTAATAATATTGAGCTTAAAATGGTAATAAAAAATGTAAAACTGCTTTTATTCTAGCCGAAATAAAACAAACAAGACTTTCTCCAGAAGAAAAAATATTATAGGAAATACTGTGAAAAATTCCCTCCTCTGTTAAACATCATTTGGGAAATATTCAGAAAAATAAACTCACAGGAGGGCGAATCCTTCTGACTTCAACTGTAAGTGTGAACTCCCTGGAATGTTTTGAGCGGAAGGAATAAGGATTATACTCAAACACAGCTCCACACGGGTCAGAGTCTGGAGCGACGGCAGGACTCGATCCTCACCTTTAGTCCGCTAGGCCGTTTTGTGAGCCCTTCAGATAGAGCTCGTCCTGAGAGAGCTGCCCGTCGTAGCTCTCCATGTATAAACTTCCACTGCTGCTGCTGCCACTGCCGCCCAGAAAACTGCCTACAGCTCGGCCCTGCCGCGCGTGGCCCACTGCATCGCTGAACACTTTGTTTATCTGCTCCTCCGAGGGCATCCACCAGTCGGGATTAGAAGCACAGTGCATCCGGATAAACTCTAAGAGAGACAGAGAGAGGGATTATTTTATATGTATACTGTATATATTCCATTCTATTTTATTATAGATTATTAATGTTATTATTGGCGGAACGGTGGCTCAGTGGTTAGTACTGTCGCCTCACAGCAAGAAGTTTGCTGGTTCGTGTTGGTGTGGGTTTCCTTCAGAAGCTCTGGTTTCCCCCACAGTCCAAAGACATGCGCTATAGGTGAATCGAATAAATTAAACTTCACCTATAGGGGAAACCCACACCAACACTGGGGGAACATGCAAACTCCACACAAAAACGCCAACTGGCCCAGCCAGGATTTGATCAGTGAACTTATTGCTGTGAGGCGACAGTGCTAACCACTGAGCCACCATGCTGCCTAATCGCAATTAATATATATTAATTATATAAACTAATATTAATATTTTATATTCCCCAGTGATAAGTTGCAGCTGGAAGGGCATCCGCTGCGTAAAACATATGCTGGATAAGTTGGCGGTTCATTCCACTGTGGCGACCCCAGATTAATAAAGGGACTAAGCCGAAAAGAAAATGAATGAATGATATTTCATATATAATATATTACATGTAAACTAATATGTATGAGCAATATCACACGAGTAGTAGTGCGATATGGCTGTATATCGGCACTGGTGTGAGGCGTGCGTTGGCTTGAGGATACAGGCCGAGTGTCTTAGGACCCGTTTACACTAATACATTTTATTTTTAAAACGGCTTTTTAGAATGAAAACGATCCGCGTCCACACTGGCGTTTACCAAGCATTTCTGAACAGAGATCCGTCCACACTATACCACTGAAAACATCACGTGACCACACACACACACACACACACACTCTGGTATGCACTGCAGCGTATGTGAACGTCTGAGCTCCAGGCAGTCAGCGGGTGCTTTGAGCACATCTAACCAGATGAGAGCTGTGCACATCGGACTGTTCATCAAGGATCTACCGCTGGATCTAATCTCACTATATTTGTTAAATGTGATATTTAACTCATCTTGTCTCTATCTAACGATATATTCCCCGACTTTGGTCTTTTAAATCTATTACTTGTTCTCAGGTAATGTGTTTTGGCTGAGAGCAAAGATAAGTTAATGTATTACAGGGAGTGCAGAATTATTAGGCAAGTTGTATTTTTGAGGATTAATTTTATTATGTTTATGTTCTCAATCAACCCAAAAAAACTCATTAATATCAAAGCTGAATATTTTTGGAAGTAGTTTTTAATTTGTTTTTAGTTTTAGCTATTTTAGGAGGATATCTGTGTGTGCAGGTGACTATTACTGTGCATAATTATTAGGCAACTTATCAAAAAACAAATATATACCTATTTCAATTATTTATTTTCACCAGTGAAACCAATATAACATCTCAACATTCACAAATATACATTTCTGACGTTCAAAAACAAAACAAAAACAAATCCGTGACCAATATAGCCACCTTTCTTTGCAAGGACACTCAAAAGCCTGCCATCCATGGATTCTGTCAGTGTTTTGATCTGTTCACCATCAACATTGCGTGCAGCAGCAACCACAGCCTCCCAGACACTGTTCAGAGAGGTGTACTGTTTTCCCTCCTTGTAAATCTCACATTTGATGATGGACCACAGGTTCTCTATGGGGTTCAGTCAGGTGAAAAAGGAGGCCATTTCATTAGTTTTTCTTCTTTTAGACCCTTTCTTGCCAGCCACGCTGTGGAGTACTTGGACGCGTGTGATGGAGCATTGTCCTGCAAGAAAATCATGTTTTTCTTGAAGGATGCAGACTTCTTCCTGTACCACTGCTTGAAGAAGGTGTCTTCCAGAAACTGGCAGTAGGACTGGGAGTTGAGCTTGACTCCATCCTCAACCCAAAAAGGCCCCACAAGCTCATCTTTGATGATACCAGCCCAAACCAGTACTCCACCTCCACCATGCTGGCGTCTGAGTGGGACTGGAGCTCTCTGCCCTTTACCGATCCAGCCACGGGCCCATCAAGACTCACTCTCATTTCATCAGTCCATAAAACCTTAGAAAAATCAGTCTTGAGATATTTCTTGGCCCAGTCTTGACGTTTCAGCTTGTGTGTCTTGTTCAGTGGTGGTCGTTTTTCAGCCTTTCTTACCTTGGCCATGTCTCTGAGTATTGCACACCTTGTGCTTTTGGGCACTCCAGTGATGTTGTAGCTCTGAAATATGGCAAAACTGGTGGCAAGTGGCATCTTGGCAGCTGCACGCTTGACTTTTCTCAGTTCATGGGCAGTTTATTTTGCACCTTGGTTTTTCCACATGCTTCTTGCGACCCTGTTGACTACTTTGAATGAAACGCTTGATTGTTCGATGATCACGCTTCAGAAGCTTGGCAATTTTAAGAGTGCTGCATCCCTCTGCAAGATATCTCACAATTTTTGACTTTTCGGAGCCTGTCAAGTCCTTCTTTTGACCCATTTTGCCAAAGGAAAGGAAGTTGTCTAATAATTATGCACACCTGATATAGGGTGTTGATGTCATTAGACCACACTTTTATATATATATAAAACCACTATATATAAGACCACTATACTTTTATAATGGCCATTATTGATTATTAAAACTGATATTCAGCAAAAGAGAGGGCATGTTTCGTATTTTCAATGAAAATGAAAGGAGGCAGTTATTTATAGGCTCCGTTTTGTTATAAATATGGATACAGTGAAGATGACGGTCATATAAATATGTAGCTACAACATTTTTGATGTCTGTTAAGTTAATATCAAAATGAAAATCAGCAGTTCCTTATATCATGTTTTCATTTTATTGTTAAGAAAGTGAAACAGCGTAGCCTTCAGGGTGATGTGAATGAGGTTATAATGTACACTGTTCCCTTTAAAGATTTACCCAACGTGTCCTCGGGATATTTTCCATATCAAACTTACAAAGTCTGAACTTACAAGGAGAGGATGTTAGACTGAACTGTGTGTAGGCTACTTAATATTATGGAAAAAGCCCCAAACAGAATATCTGCAGCTACGCCTTTGTTTTCAGATGTCTCCCTTTTCCCCCATTCACACTAACACAGAGAAGCAGCGTTTTAAAATGAAAATGGCTTCTTCAGCTTTTTCAAATCGTCCATTTTCGGTGCTCAAAAACTCCAGCGTAGTGTGGACCGACGGCGTAACAGTAGCAAAACGTAAGCGTTTTAAAAACGTATTAGTGTAAACGGGGCCTTAGTGTCCCACCAGTGCCGCTATACAGCCATATCGCATAGCTACGAGTCCAATATTACGTTTATACAATAGTTTGACGGCATAATTGTGTATATAAAAAAAAAATCAAACAGAGTCTCAAAAATCCTTTTGTAAGAGGAACTACTTTCTTCCGCCATTCATTCACATCTGCAGCTGACGGTCAGAACAGCAAAAACCGTTGCTGCTTCACTAACGTCGCTTTAGAGCTAGTGTTTGAGCGATTCTCTAGCGTAATGTATAAAATGATGACGAAACAGGTGGTTTTGTTCACATTTTAATATTATAAGGCTCAACGGCATGAAATGCCATCAGTCTTTAGAGATCTCTCAGTTGCAATCAGGAGATCACAATAATTAACCCCCGAAAAAGTAAATATATATATATATATATATATATATATATATATATATATATATATATATATATATATATATATATATATATATATATATATATATATATATATATATATATATATATATATATATATATATATATATATATATATATATATATATATATATGTGTGTGTGTGTTACATTTTGTTCATTCATTACAAAACACAAGCCAACATCACAACACCATTCAACCTCCTAAATCAATTTAATATGCTGTCCGATCCTTTGAAATTAACTTCTTCTAGAAATATAAATTGCTAATTTAGCTTGGCCAATAATCAAATTCATGAATGAATTCATTCATTTATTTTCCTTCAGTTTAGTCTCTGATTTATCAGGGGTCGCCTGTGGGGGAAACCGGAGCACCCAGAAGAAACCCACGCCAACAGGAGGAGAACATGCAAACTCTACACAGAAATGCCAACTGGCCTAGCCGGGACTCAAACCAGTGACCTTCTTGCTGTGAGGCGACAGTGCTAACCACTGAGCCCCTGTGCCAATCCATAATCAATATATTAATTGACATTTATATTTCTGCATTTTTTAAACCCAGACAAAAGACTTGGTTTGTAAATAAAACTACAATTAATTAGGGAGAGATAGACGTTAAAGCACATTTATTTAATGCAAACTTTTAAAAACAAACATATTTAAAAATAAAAAAAACCTTTGAAAACATGTAATGTCCATTCATTCATTTTCTTTTCGGCTTAGTCCCTTTATTAATCCGGGGTCGCCACAGCGAAATGAAGCGCCAACTTATCCAGCACGTTTTTACGCAGCGGATGCCCTTCCAGCCGCAACCCATCTCTGGCAAATATCCACACACACTTATTCACACTCACACACTACGGACAATTTAGCCTACCCACTTCACCTGTACCACATGTCTTTGGACTGTAGGGAAAACCAGAGCACCCGGAGGAAACCCACGCGAACGCAGGGAGAACATACAAACTCCACACAGAAACGCCAACTGACCCAGCCGAGGCTCGAACCAGCGACCTTCTTGCTGTGAGGCGACAGCACTACCTACTGCGCCACTGCGTCGCCCCATCATGTAATGTTCTCAGTAAAAAACATTACATAATTTTCAACCCAACCCAAAGTTTTATACTGCAAATGCCTTCACCTGGCTTGCATCCTTCATTGATGAGTAAAAGCTCAAATTTATACAAATAAAAATAAATTTAAAAAGTCTTAATCTTGCTTTTATAAGACTTAAAAATGTATTTAGCTTGATAATTGGTCTAACACAAAATCCTTTGTCTTCTCCTAAAATATATATATATATATATATATATATATATATATATATATATATATATATATATATATATATATATATATATATATATATATATATATATATATATATATATATACATACATACATACAATTTCTGCTTGTCCTAATATAAAATGTAACAAACACTCTTTTCTCTTTTGTTTTTAGCATAATTAAATTCAAACACAAACACAGTCTTTATAAAGATTTCATCAACAGCAGGAAATAAAACCTCCAATTGACCAAATAGAGTCTCTCACAATGCATAAAACAGTGAGAAATGTTCTCTCTGTCGCAACAAAAAGGACATTTATCTTGCACAGTTGGATTCAGGATTGAAATAAAAGCATAAACTGCGATAATACCATGGCAAGTAACACTCTCCACTGAACACTGTGCTGTTTTACTCACGGCAGCTTGTAAACTAAACTACAAAAAAGTTACAACACTTAGAGAAAGAGAGAGAGAGAGAGAGAGAGAGAGAGAGAGAGAGAGAGAGAGAGAGAGAGAGAGAGCCGCGGGACAGAGATGGATGAGGAGATCAGAGACAGAGCGTGTGAGATGCTAAATCAAGTTTGCATAATTATCATGCTGATAATCTGATAAAAGTGGCCCATTTATGCTGTTTTAAAGGTTGCTAATTTTATATTTGGTTTGGTTCACATCCATACACATTCAAAAAACATTAATTTGATCATCATACACAGTTGAGGGCAAAATTGGTTGACCTTCTGTGAAATTTTAATTTCTTTTTCAAATATTTCCCAAGTGATGTTTAACGGGGAGAACATTTTTTCAATGCACAATTTATTTTGTCTTTGCCATGCTGACAGTATGTAATATTTTCTAGCTGGCGCCGACGAAGATGGCCGCCTCCGTGTCGTGCTCTGCAGTTGTCTTTGTGTTTTTGTTAGTTCGTCCTGTCTTCAGTCATCTATTCCTACAATAGCTGTACATAAACTTGTCAATTTGTATATTTGCATTCACTTTTTAAAATATATTTATTATCTGTTTTTTAGTCCTGTCTGTAATTCACGAATACAAATTCCTCGTATGTGTGAACATACCTGCCAATAGAGCTCTTTCTGATTCTGATTCTATTTTGTAAGGTACTAGTATTGAGCTTAAAGTGCCCCTATTATGGGTTTTTGAAAATGACCTTCCATGCAGTGTGTAACACGGCTCTGAAGTGAATGAAAACATCCAGCTGAGGATTAAATCTGAAAGTGCACCGTGTTTAAAACTGTTGATTCGAAGAGGATAGAGTCGACTCAGAGTCAAATAAATGATTCATTTTGTGTTTGAATATTTAGCCTGCTTGTATCAACGTCGATACGAGATATCGCCAAATATGAAGTGCTGGATCCGGTAATAAGTGAATGCACCTTTCCCTTCAAACATTAGCGGAGTGCAGGGGATGATGGGATTGATTATGACATGAAGATTATGATCACTGAGAGATGGCCAGAGACAACCTGTAAGTGTGATCAAAATGGTTGCCTCGTTTTGTGTGTTGTAAGTTGTATTTGATCCGTGCGGTATTATAGATCAGTGCTAGTAATGCGACGCGTGCTTCTTTCTTTACCATTTGTCGTTGATATGGCCACCATCAGCTACACATGCGTGGTGTGGTCAATTTTCAAAATAGTTCAACTTTTCCACTGTGTGGATTAATGCTGAATGTGTGTCGCTGTTTTAACTTGGGCTTAGGGTTAAGAGTAGAGTAATATGCTGGTGTTTAACTGCATTGCTTTAATGCACTCCTGCATTGGGCTCTCACATATACTCTGTGCTACTTCATAGCCGTGGTGGGCGTTTCTCTCCATCTAGCAATGAATGCAGTCGACCAATCACAACAGACTGGGTCATCGGACCAATCAGTGCAGATTAGCATCATGCAAAGGAAGGGTTTGGAACAAATGAATCGCTGAACGAATCATATGGGAGTCGCTGGGATAATTAGGTAAAAATAAATGCATATTATAAGACAATGAAAGTGTTTTTTGACCTTGCATGCATATCAGCCTGTTGTTGGAGACTCCCAAAACCAAAATATGACCCTTTTATAATGCATAATATATAGGAGCTCTTTAAAATGACACATTATATCAACTCAAAATAATGTGAAAACTCACTACCTCTGAGACAAGTGACCTTGACGGGGTTTAAAGGTCGTCTCTCTGGTCCCGTGTCCCCTGTGTGAACCGAGCGTTTCCTCTTTCCCAAACCACAGGAGTATTTCAGCTCATCTGTGGTGAAGACGAAGCGGATCAGGTAGCGCAGGAGCCTCCGGCCATCTTTTTTAGAGGAGTTCACCGCCTCATCCCACTGCTTATTGGTGATGAAGAGCGGGTAGTTTCCAAGAAGCTGTTTACTGCCCTATTTAGAAAATAAAAAGAGATTATAAGATTATAGATTTGAGATCTTTAATGCTCTCTTTAATCTTTAATGCGCTCTAATGCATCAACACTTAGACTTAAAAACAAGCAAATTCAAAATAAAGAACTGAAACTTTACCGGGATGCTAAAAAGATTTCGCTTTATGTAACAGTTTAGTCAAAGTGATATTTTCATAACCCCAGATTAGAGCTCGATTTGAATGAGTTTCAGTTCATGTTCCACTGTGAGAGTGTTCTTGCATAAACCTGTGCTGCTGTGGTTTTCCAGACTACGGTTTAGCAGCACTGAAAGCTGTTGTGTCGGCTCACCTCGGTAAGCTGCTCTTCAGGCTGGGGCTGCACAAACTGGTTGTAGTGCTGGAGAACGGTCTTAAAAAAGTCCAGAACGTTCTGGCAGGGAGCTGTGAAGGCAGAATCAGCAAAACTTGTTGGTTAGTTAACATGTTGGTTTCATGAGCACACAAGTAATACGGTAACACTTTATTTTAAGACACAATTCATGCTATTATCTACTAGCTTATTACCTGCCTATTTTTAGGATATTACCTTTTTATTAGTAGCTATAACGTATGATCTTATTCTGATCTTATTCTACATTATTAATAAGGCTGGACCAAATATTGTTTCAGCATCGATATCACAATGTGATCATTCGCAAGAGTCACATCGCAGGATTTGCAGTGTTGAGCCTGGATTATAATTTGTATGAGGATTTTGAAAAGCATTCAGGTCTAAGAAATTGTCCCTTAAGTAAATTCAATAACGTTTAACTTTATAGAATTATTTTCATTTTTATTATTCAATTGTTGTTCCTGAATACTGTTAGACTCGGACAATGATAAAACACTGTTTATTTCAGTTGTACATTTTATTTATCATATTTATCTATGCTTTAAATTTGTTTATTAGATTTTATTAGGGATTAGCCTTACTAACTATCAATAAGCAGCTATTTCATAGTCTTTTGGGCTAATATTCTTTGTTAGAAGCATTAATTGTGACTTTATTTTAAGTGTTACACAATATGTTGTTAAATGTGCACAGACTAATTTTACACATGAAGAAATTATGTAGTATTAGACATTAACGAATGAATGCATGCTACTCATTAGGGGTTTTCCCTTTATTGTGGCAATTCTGAGAATGCACGACAAGCCTTTTTGAACATTTAGTTGTGGAATAAATAGTAAACATTTAATTGTTAAAATGTAAATAGTAAAAATAGTCAAATAAACCGTGAAAAATAAAAACGTAAATCACAAAATACGGAAAACTGTTAAATTACGGATATTTTTAACAGGTGGATTAAAACAGCTAATGTCAATAGCTATGCTTCCATCCACCTATTTTTATGCGCATTTTGCTTATGCGCATAAAAAAACGATTAAAGGAAACGCCATGATGCGCATAAATTTAGAAAATGCGCATAAAAAACATATGCGCATAACTGAGTAGGATAAACTTTTTATTCGATAAGAAAAGATGCGCATAAACTACAATGGAAACACTTTTACCGAACAAATTCCAGTGTGCGCATTAAAAAAAGGTCATGTGATTTTGTTATAAGAGATCATGTAATGATAAAAATGTGTGTCAATGGACAAACCAGCAGGCTGAGCACATTGTAAACCATCTGAAATGTCGTTTTGGTCATTCTAAAACGCCTTACCATTTAAGTATTAGTGTTATTATATTATTAATGACCTCCAAAATCAAGAACGTCTGTGCTCCGCGTCTGACACCTTCAAACGATAATCCAGTTTTGCCCATAAAGTTCATTCGCATTTTTGGATGGAAACATAGCTAATGAAGTTACCGTACCATCTCCAAAGGATTAATAATCTCAGGTAACTTCATGAAGTCTAGTATACTGAAAAAAATGATTCATTGGAATGATTCATGAATTTTTTAAGCTAAGTGGTTGCAAACAATTTATAAGGGCTGAATTTAAACAAACAAATTAAGTGAATTTGCGATCTCCAGAAATGTATACAGGGCTACGTTTTCAAAATGAGCCTATGTTGTTCAAAATAGTTTTTGGCACTGTGTGCGTTAATTGTCATTGTAATTGCTTGGGGTTAGGGTTAAGAGTAGAGTGTTATGCTGGTGTTTAACTGCATTGCTTTAATGCACTCCTGCATTGGGCTCTCACATATACTCTGTACTCTGACTACTTTATAACCGTGGTCGGCATTTCGCTCCAACTCACACTGAATGCAGTCAACCAATCACAACAGACTTGGTCATTGGACCAATCAGTGCAGATTAGCCTCATGCAAAGGAGGGATTTGGAACAAATGAATTGCTGAACAAATCATATGGGGGTCAATGGGAAAATTAGGTTTAATAATAATAATAATTCATGAATTTTTAAGGTAAGCGGTTGCAAACAATTTATAAAGGCTGAATTTAAACAAACAAATTAAGTTGAACAGTACTAAATTTAATTTGTTTAAATTCAGCCCGTATAAAATTGTTTACCTCAACATACCTTAAAAAAACGTTTTAAATCCAATTAATAATTTTTTTCAGTGTATTAGACTTGATGAAGTTACCTAATATTAACCCTTTGAAGACGATACGGTAACTTCATTGACATTAGCTGTTTTCATCCACCTGTCCTAAACTGTTAAAAAATATCTGTTAATATCCTAAAATGGGACGACGCGGGGACGCAGTAGGTAGTGCTGTCACCTCACAGCAAGAAGATCGCTGGTTCGAGCCTCGGCTGGGTCAGTTGGCATTTCTGTGTGGAGTTTGCGTGTTCTCCCCGTGTTCGCGTGGGTTTCCTCCGGGTGCTCCGGTTTCCCCCACAATTCCAAAGACATGCGGTATAGGTGAATTGGGTAAGCTAAATTGTCCGTAGTGTATGTGTGTGAATGAGGGTCTTTGGGTGTTTCCCAGTGATGTGTTGCGGCTGGAAGGGCATCCGCTGCGTAAAACATATGCTGGATAAGTTGATTTATAAAGGGACTAAGCTGAAAAGAAAATGAATGAATGAATATCCTAAAATGATTTTTTACAGTGTATTTATGCTTTTGAATTGCATTATGTCTGACGTTAATCTTTCCTTCAACAACTTTTAACCTTGAGAAGTTTTGCAATATCAATTTCTGCACAAATTCTCATTATTTAGAAGTGTGTGCAAACATTTGGCTTTCACAACAGAAAACAGAGCACATTCTTGAACTGTCGACATCATAAACCAAACTCTTTCAGTCTCAGGCTGCGTCCGAAACCGCCTACTACTCAGTAGGTACTGCATTTGAATTTAAACGTACTACTCGGCCGTTAGAAAAGTACGTTCTATACAGTATGAATGTGAGCAGTATGAATGGAATTCGGACGTACTACATCCGCCATTTTGTCATGGTCACATGACCTACCTGCGTCAGTTGCGTCGCTTCACGTCCATTCATAAATTCTCTCGCGGGGCATCATGGGATAGCGCAGCGTCCATGGGATGCGCACTTCAGAATCTCGCCGGAAGTAGGAAGTCATCCGGGTACTTCTCGCATACTGATTTTTGAATTCTAAGAATTCGGACATACTACTCGGCTCGCATACTGATTTAAGCGTACTGTATAGTATGGAAGTATGCGGTTTCGGACGCAGCCTCAGATACAACTACAGTGTTTGAGGGTCAAAGCAGACATTCTTCTGAGCAGCCAATCAAAACCATATGCTGGCTTTTTATGCAAATTAGATAGGTAAACCAACATAGGTTTGTGCACTTCTTCCTATTGAAACACAAAACAAACAAAAAAAGTGACTCCATGATATATTGTCTGGGTTGGTGTTTGTATGGTACAAAAACCTTGTAATAAACTGCCAGTACATATGTCTCTTTTCTCTGTATGTTATTTCTTATACATTACATTACTATTTTATACAAAAATTTTGTGAATCAGGAGTGGTGCGATGGCTCAGTGGTTAGCACGGCGGTCACCTCACAGCAAAAAGGTCACTGGTTCGAGCCCCGGCTGGGTCAGTTGGCGTTTCTGTGTGGAGTTTGCATGTTCTCCCCGTATTGGTGTGGGTTTCCTTCGGGTGCTCCGGTTTCCGCCACAGTCCAAAGACATGCGCTATACTGTAGGTGAATTGAATAAACTTAATTGGCCATAGCATATGTGTGTGAATGTAAGAGTGTAAGGATGTTTCCCAGTACTAGGTTGGTGGAAGAGCATCAGCTGTGTAAAGCATATGCTGGATAAGTTGGCGGTTCATTCCACTGTGGCAACCCCTGATTAATAAAGGGACTAAGCCGAAGGAAAAGGAATAAATTAATTTAGTGAATAATTTTTTTTCAGTATAGGCCTACCTGGTATGCTGTCGAGTTTGTGTCTGAGCTCTTCGTTGTCCTGCTGCAGACTGAGCACCTCCTGCTCCAGCTCAACACAGCGTGGACAGCAGCCTTCCTCCTCCTCATCCTCCTCCGGCAGTGTGGACGATGGGTGTCCGTAAGACTCTGATGGTGCAGGAGACGCCCATCCGCTTAGATTCTGCCTCGGCGATCCCGACGCCACGGGCTCCGCATCCACCTGCCGGCAGCGCTCGGCATCAGATGGCTGCGGCCCCGACAGCAGGTAATTCTGCAGAGACTCGGTGAAGATGCGCAGGAACGTGGAGGTTTGCTGCTGGTTCCACTGGTTCCCCCGCTGGGTCTCTTCTCCTGTGTTATCCACTGATGGAGACCTGGGTTTGGAGGAGAGACGCTCTTCTGGAGACAGGCAGCTTTCCTCTTGTTTGATGAGTGCGGTGGAAATGGAGGAGGACTGAGGGATGAGGGACGGCTGGGGTTCAAGGAGGCGACCGTTGCTGTTCAGGAGGCTGAGCACTCGACTGCACTGCTGCGCAAAGGCATCCAGGATCAGACGGTTTTCTGAAGGGAGAGAAAAACAAATGGATTAGTCTATCTAGTATTGTAGTTTAGTATTGTGTCTTTCGGTTTTAAATCTGTTTTTATTTTTTTATACTTGTTTCTTTTATCCTTGGGTATGTACACTGTAAACTCCGCTGTTGTCATTACTAAAGATATTAAGTTAATATAACTTGACATTACTTAAAAATACCAAGTTTTGGCATCAAAACTTAAACAGGTGTGTTTGACTTACAAACGTTTAACTAATATTTAACTAATAAGTTCTCCAATCAACCGCGATGATTGGTCGATAGGATATGTTATATGGATGTTATATGACACAAGGTGGTCATTTTGCTTGTGATGCTAAATTTTGCTGAAGCGCAGCAGGACAGAGGCACTACCTAAACCCATCTGACAAAGAGAAATGTTAAATTATTAAGTAGATATATAAATACTTATATACATTTTTCTGAATTGATTTACACACAGGGGCGACACAGTGGCTCAGTGGTTAGTGTTGTCGTCTCACAGTAAGAAGGTCACTGGTTCGAGTCCCGGCTGGGTCAGTTGGCATTTCTGTGTGGAGTTTGGATGTTCTCCCCGTGTTGCGTGGGTTTCCTCGGGGTGCTCCGGTTTCCTCCACAAGTCC
The DNA here is from genome assembly GCA_903798195.1 of Danio kyathit. Classification (NCBI taxonomy): domain Eukaryota; kingdom Metazoa; phylum Chordata; class Actinopteri; order Cypriniformes; family Danionidae; genus Danio; species Danio kyathit. Next base: position 53,438,040 of record LR812532.1, on the reverse strand, counting down.
AAAGACTTGGTGAATTGGGTAAGCTAAATTGTCTGTAGTGTTTGTGTATGTCCTGGTCCTCCAGGTTGGGGGTTGAGTGTTGGGCTAACAACCCATCTCATAAGAATTAGATGTTATGAAACACCAACATAGTGCAGCTAAATATCAACTTTGATATAAACGGCCCTGGGAGAATATAAAATATAAAATAAAGAATATAAAAGCTGAAAATTTTGAAAGTTTAGTCTATTAGCCATTTTAAGTTATCTGTAATTTAAGTGATCTGTACTTAAACATTTAAGTTATCTGTAAATAAACATTTAAGTTACTTCAATGAAGAGACCACATTTGGTCAACTCAATTGAGTTGTCGATTTCCCATTACTCAAACGAACTGAGGGAATCACTTTCCTCAAAACATTTGAGTAGTCTCAACTTATTAGTGTTTTCAGCAGTGGTGGGCAAACTTTTTAGACCCGATGGCCACATCAAGTTTTGCATACCAAGTGAAGGGCCACATGTCAAATCCTTCAAAAAATAACTTTTATTTATAGTGGCAGTATGCATGGAACATGTAATATCGGACAGAAACATGTCACATTAACACACATTTTTTTTATATTTATTATTGAGTCATATTTGCAAGGCAAATTAATTTGCACTGCTATTTATATTTACTTATCAATCATCATAAAACAATAAAATAATTCCTTATAAAATATAATAATAATGTAGTAATTTTTACAGTGGAGAATAGAAAAGATATTGTCTGATAGAAAAAATCTCATATTAACACATTAAAAATAATTTGAATGTTTGCGTGAAAAATGCAGACTTAGGTTGTAGTCTTTGAAAACAGCAATACTTTCTTGGCATATTAGACAAACCGCTTTCTGTCTGATATTGGTGAAGAAGTATTTTGTTGTCCATTCTTCCTTAAACACACGACATTCAGAGTCAAATTTTTTTTTTTGCCTGACTCATTTTCAGTCATTAACGGTCAAATGCATTTTAATATCTGAGAGTGTGTTCTAATTTTACTGGTTGCGCTAACTGTACCGCGTGCAATACTGCCATCAAATGGCGTTCACTTGTATTGCATCATAAATTTACTAATTCTGAAACCAAACCTTCACTCAGAAGCAGCAATTTAAAAATTCCTTCGTGGGCTGGATGAAAGAGATTAGCGGGCCGCATATGGCCCACAGGCCGTAGTTTGCCCACCTCTGGTTTACAGTGTAAAGCACTTTGAATCAGCATTGTGTATGAAATGTGCTATATAAACAAACTTGCCTTGCCTAGTCAGTATAAATAAATTTTTTACATTTCAGTTTTACTGTTCAAAGAAAACTACTAACCGATTTGACATACAGTTAAAGTCAAAATGATTCTCCCTCCTGTGATTTTTTTTTTCTTTTTCAAATATTTCCCAAATTATGCTTAACAGAGCAAGGGATTTATTCACAGTATTTCCTATCATATTTTTTCTTCTGGAAAAAGTCTGATTTGTTTTATTTCGTCTAGAATAAAAGCAGTTTTTAATTTTTTTAAATTATCAAAATTATTAGCCCCCTTAAGCAGTAGTTATTTTTTGATTGTCTACAGAATAAACCATCATTATACAATGACTTGCCTAAATAATTAACCTAATTATTTTAGTTAAGTCTTTAAATGCTACTTTAAGCTGAATACTAGTCTCTTGAAATATATCTAGTAAAACATTATGTAGTCATCATGGCAAAGATAAAATAAACCAGTCATTAGAAATGAGTTATTAAAACTATTATTATTATAAATGTGTTAAAAAATATTCTCTCTGTTAAACAGAAATTGGAGGAAAAATATACAGGGGGCTAATAATTCAGGAGGACGAATAATTCTGACTTCAACTGTATACTAATAGATGTTCAAATGTAGATGTATTTTAGCTGAATTTGTGCTGTCAGTGTAAATCTAATTGATAGTCTAAAAATAGACTAGTCATAGACAGATTAGACAGACGTCACATGTCAAGTCATTTATTCCTGTCTATTTTTGGACTATTATTATATTTGTCACTGACAGCCTAAATTTAGCCAAGATGTCTGTCTAATCTTTTAAACACAAAAACATGCTTGCTCTGTTGAATATGAAAGCCTGCACTATGGTTGTGCAATATGTATCTTTATCAATATAAATGAATACATTTATTTATTTATCCAACAGTTCTGTCTGGTTCTCAAACCTGATTGGCTGATAGCCATGCGATATTCCTGTAATAACAGCACTCGTACAGCCTCTTCACCCTTGTGTATTACTCCGCCCACATAGAGTGACAGCAGATCAATAAACTCACTACAGTTTGACAAACACTTTATAAGGATAGTGCCTATTTTAAATATTCATAAATTCAGAGATTCAGCGCCTCGGCGGCCATCAGTCTGTACTGAGCAGAGCAAAGACGATTGACGTTCCGCCACAAGATGGCGTCAGAAACCGCATAATAAGTCCTTAGGGGAGAAAAACTCAGTTTAATTTCAAACCACAGCTGATCAACTTATTATAAATCAGGTAAGTGACATTTTAAGTTGATCTCTCTCGTTTGTATGTTGTAGTGCTGTGTTTATACCATAATAATCTGGTAGTGATTGCATTGCTTTGGCTTTTTGGGGGGTAAATTATTGTGATATTCCGATTTCGACAGAGAAATATTGTGAAATCTTTGTAGACTGATTTCATGCCATTCAGCCTCATAATTTTGAAATGTGAGCAAAATCACCTGTTTTGTCGTCACTTTAGACATTACGCTAGAGAATCATTCAAATACTAGCTCTAAAGTGACGTTTGTGAAGTAGCAACGTTTTTTGCTGTTCTGACATCAGCTGCAGATGGGAAGGAATGGCGGAAGAAAGTAGTTCCTCTTACAAAAGAGTTTTTGTGACTCTCCGTGTTTGATTTTCTTTTTTATATACACAATTATGCCATCGAACTGTTGTATAAAGGCAATATCACACTTGTAGCGATATGGCTGTATATCATAACTGGTGGGACACTAAGGCACTCGGCCTGCGGTCTCGAGTCAACCCATGCCTCCCACCAGTGCCGATATACAGCCATATCACACTGCTACTCATGTGATATTGCTCATACTTTTATTTTGCTGCATGGGCAAAATAAAAAGTCTTTTGTTTCATATTATGCTCAATCGTTTATAAACTGGTGTCACAAAAGACATTCTTTATGGTAACACTTTTAAAATATCTTTTAAATGCGCACAATATTACACACTATTAAAGGATTCAGACAGTTGCAATCTTGAAAGTACAAAGTTGACATTTTGCATTTTATTTAGTGATATTTTACACTGGACCTGTGATCATTAACTTTTTTTAAAAGTGTTTTATATTTTATTAACATTTATCTTATATTTCCACACTCTTAATCAAACATTTGACCTGAAGATTGAAATAAAGTGCGAAACATGATCCCACATAAATGAGTACATTTTTGAGTAAATACATTCAAATGTAATAATCCGTGTGGGAATGAGAAATCATTCCACCAGCGAGGAACATTGAATGAAAAGGTTTTGGAAAGTGACATAGCCTCTCTGTGAAGACAAAACGTAATGAAGCGCAGTGGCTTTTGGAGGCATGTAAAATAATAATAATAATAATAATACAAATAATAATAAAAATAATAATAGATGAAAAAAATTAAAAAGTAAAATAGTTCTTTGAATGTGGTCAAAGTTTATAAATTTTAATTTATTGATTTTACAAAAACTGCTATATCGTTATATATATATCGTTATCATGATATGGTATTTTTGTTACATCGCCCAAGCATCAGATTGCAGTTTTCCTGTTTAAAGAAACCCACCAAGCCAATTTGTGATTAAAAGACATCCAGTAATAGATGTCTAAGCATAGTTGACTTGGTTAAAACTAAGCTAAAATTGGGATGCCAGTGAATATCTAATACACGGGTAAAAAAAAAAATAGACTAGCCATTGGAAAGACTTTAAGTGTTAGTCATTTATACCTGTCTATTTCTGGGCTATTTTAGACGTCTAGCCCAAATTCAGCCTCGTTTTAGCAAAGATGTCTATATTTGGATGTCTATTAGACACACATGCTGGTTGTACTTGAAAACCTGTAGCATTAGCCAGAATAGCATTGAAGCAACCCGCCAAGCTATTTTGTTTAAAAGAGCATAGACATCTACATAGACGTCTTGGCTAAAACCAGGCTAAATTTGGGCTGTCAGTAAAAATCTAATAGAGGTCTAATAGTAATCCCAAAATAGACTAGTCATTAGACAGCCTTCACGTGTGGAGTTATTCATTCCTGTCTATTTCTAAACTCTTTTTAGACGCCTATTAGTTTAGCCCAAATTAAGCCTCAGTTTAGCAAAGATGTCGGTCACACTTTATTTTGATGGTCCGTTAGTTGAATTTAAGATACATTGCAACTAATTCTCAGTAGATTATAAGTAGACTGTTAGGTTGGGGTTTGGGTTAGGGTTAGTGTAAGTTGACGTGTACTTGCAAAGTTTCTTATAGTCAGTTAAATGTTTGTTGAAGGATTGTTAAATGTCAGTATCAACAGATATTAAGCTGAGAGTCTACTAATACTCAAATGGACTATCAAAATAAAGTGTTACCAAGATGTCTATATTTGGATGTCTATTAGACGCCTTTTAAACACAAACACACACACATGCTTGCTTGCTTGCTTGGTTGTACTTGAAAACCTGTAGCATTAGCCAGAATAACATTGAAGCAACCCGCCAAGCTATTTTGTTTAAAAGACATATAACCATAGACATCATGGCTAAAATGAGGCTAAATTTGGGCTGTCAGTAAAAATTGAATAGACGTCTAAAAATAAGTCTAAAACAGGCTAGTCATTGGACAGACTTTACATGTGGAGTCATTCATTCCTGTCTATTTCTGGACTATTTTTAGACATCTATTAGATTTAGCCCAAATTTAGCCTCATTTTAGCAAAGATGTCTATATTTGGATGTCTATTAGACGCCTTTAAAACACACACACACACACACACATGCTTGCTTGGTTGTACTTGAAAACCTGTAGCATTAGCCAGAATAACATTGAAGCATCAGATTTCTGCTTTCCTGTTCAAAGAAACCCGCCAAGCTATTTTGTTTAAAAGACATCTAAACATAGACGTCTTGGCTAAAACTAGGCTAAATTTGGGCTGTCAGTGAAAATCTAATAGACCTCAAACAATAGTCCAAAAATAGAGCAGTCATCATCACAGACAGACTTCACATGTGGAGTCATTCATTCCTATCTATTTTTAGATTATTGTTAGACATCTATTAGACTTTCGCTGACAGCCCAAATTTAGCCTTGCTTCAGCAAAGACGTCTATGTTTGGAAGTCTTTTAAACAAAATCTGCTTCTGGGAATGGTTCGGCCTTTTAAGAAACTTCTGTTGGATTTTATAGCTCCCATGTATTTTTTTTTTTGGATTTACTGTACAATTTTTCTGTATCAAGGAGAGATGTTAAATATTGATGTTTTCTGTGTTTGTGTATCAGTGTTTTAATGAGAGATTTATCGTTGTAGTTTTATTTTTGCTTTTAACTTATTTACACTTTTAGTTTAGTTTAGTTCAGATTTTTATAAATTTAGTAATTTGGTTGTGTGCTTAGACATATTTTAATAATAATTAAAATAACATATGTTAAGAAAAAAGCTCAAATAAATATTTGTAATTTTTAAATATATATTAACATTTAAATAAGTAACAAAAATATAGATTTTGTATGGTTGTAATAATAATATTACTATTATAAAAATTTTTTGTAACTTGTTATGTTAAGGTTGTCCTCCGGTGTGCTATCAAAGAAATGCAATGCTTTTCAAAATGCTATATAACCTACGAACTAAAAAACTTTCAATATTTTCACTTAATATTTATGTCCAATAATGTACAGTTTTTTCTTTTTTAACCACAAGGAGCTCAATATTAATCGAATAAACAGAGTAAACATTCACAATTCAATTCAAAGATCATTTCACAATTATAATTACTTTTTTTTAATCTTCATTAGCTCTATTATTGTTTTTTCTTCCATCAATCTTGTCCTGTATTTGCACTTTCAATCATTAGAATTAAATCAACAACTAATCATGCATGCCTACAGATTTAGGAAACCAAGATGAGGACATTGTGAATGTGCGTGCGCACACACACACACACACACGCACACGCACACGCACACACACACACACACACACACACACACACACACACACACACACACACACACACACAGGTTTTATTTGTGAATTATGGGGACATTCTATAGGTTTCAATTTTTTTTTATACAATACAAACTGTATTTTCTATTGTCTTGCCCCAACCCTAACAGGAAACTGTATGCAATTTTGTTTTCTGAAGAAAACAAAACACTTTCTGTATGATTTATAAGCTTTTGAAAAAAAAATGGGGACATCAGCAATGTCCTCATAATTCACCATCTCCTTGTAATACCTTCCATATCCATGCCAATATACAAATTTGTGCCCTGATCCGTCACAAAAACGTGCCCACACACACACACAAACACAAGTTTTTTTTTTAAGAATTTTGGGGCCATTCCATAGGTTTCAATTGTTTTTTTATACAATACAAACTGTATTTTCTATTGCTCAACTCTACCCTACTACTTACAGGAAACTGTGTGCAGTTTCACTTTCTAAAGAAAAAAACTCATTCTGTATGATTTATAAGCCTTTTGAAAAATGGGGACATCAGCAATGTCCTCATAATTCACCATCTACTTGTAATACATGCCATACCCATGCCATTATACAAATATGTGTCCTCATAAGTCACAAAAACATGCCCGACACACACACACACAAACAATCACACACAGGTTTTTTTTTTTTTTTTAGATTTTTGGGCACTTTCCAAAGGTTTCCATTGTTTTTTATATGATATAAAATATATATGATTTATTTTGTCCTACTGCAAACTTACACCTAAGCAGGGGCGCCGCTGGCCGTCACAGGCCCTCTGACAAGTGAAGGGCGGTGGACAAAAGTGAATAGGGGGGGGGGAGGGGTGGTGGTGTTGAACAAAACTGAAGACCCGGGGGGAGGGGGTCTGTGAACGAAACTGAAGGGGGGGGGGGGGTGTAAGGGGGTGTTGAACGAAACTGAAGAGCGGGGGGGTTGATTTGGTCGTGGGCCCTTGATAATTTCTCTGTAGGCCCCAAAAAATCGTGGGCCCTTACAGTCGTCCTAACTTTCCCCTCCTAGCAGCGCCCCTGCAACTAACCCTACCCCTTACAGTAAAATTGTATGCTGTTTTACTTTCTGAAAAAAAGAAAACTCTTTCTGTATGGTTTATCAGCCTTTTGAAAAATGGGGACATCAGCAATGTCCTCATAAATCACCATCTCCTTGTAATACCTGCCATACCCATGCCATTATATAAATGTGTGTCCTGATACGTCACAAAAACGTGCCCACACACACAAGTTTCTTTGTGTTTTCTTTGTGTTTCTTTTTATATGATACAAACTGTATTTTATATTCCCTTACCCCAACCCTACACCTAACCCTACAGGAAACTGTGGCAGTTCTACTTTCTGAAGAAAAAAAAACTCATTCTGTATGATTTATAAGTTTTTTAAAATGGGGACATCAGCAATGTCCTCATAAATCACCATCTCCTTGTAATACCTGCTAAACTCATGCCATTATACAAATGTGTGTCCTGATATGTCACAAAAACGTGCGCATGCGCGCACACACACAAGTTTTTTTTGAGAATTTTGAGGGCATTCCATAGGTTTCCATGGTTTTTTATTTGATACAAACTGTATTTTATATTCCCTTACCCCAACCCTACATCTAACTCTACCACTTAAAGGAAACTGTGGCAGTTTTACTTTTTGAAGAAAAAAAACTCATTCTGTATGACTTATAAGCACTTTGAAAAATGGGGACATCAGCAATGTCCTCATAATTCACAATCTACTTGTAATACCTGCCATACCCATGCCATTATACAAATGTGTGTCCTAATATGTCACAAAAACGTGCGCGCACACACACACACACGTTTTTTTTTTTGAGAATTTTGGGGGCATTCCATAGGTTTCTATTGTTTTTTTTATGTGTTACAAACTGTATTTTCTATTGTCCTACCCCAAACCCACACCTAACCCTACCACTTACATGAAACTGTGGCAAAACTCATTCTGTATGATTTATAAGCCTTTTGAAAAATGGACATATCATCACTGCCCTCATAATTCACAATCTCCTTGTAATACCTGCCATACTCATGTTATTATACAAATGCGTGTCCTGATATGTCACAAAAACGTGCGCTTACACACACAATGGGACATTTGGGGACATTCCATAGATTTCTATTGCTTTTTATATGACACAAACTGTATTTTCTATTGTCCTACCCCAACCCTACACCTAACCCTACCACTTAAAGGAAACTGTGTACAGTTTTACTTTCTGAAGAAAAAAAAAACCCATTCTGTATGATTTATGAGCATTTTGAAAAATGGGGATTTGTCGTCCTCATAATTCACAATCTCCATGTAATAACAACCATACCCATACCATTATACAAATGTGTGTCCTGAAATGTCACAAAAGCATGCGCGCACACACACACATACAAAGATCTCATTTTCATGGTGTCATTATTCTAACAAACAGCACTGACATCTTCCAAATCCTCTGAATCTGAAGAGAAGAAGCTGAGAGATTAATAAAGGGAAAACGCTGACCAACGAACCGCATACAATTACTCAGTCTCCCACAGCCGCACCCAGATGCAGAATCTTAAGAGGACGATTATGAATTTGCCACCTCACACAAAGACACAGGGCAGACAATTATCAGCTCCGGCAGCGGCGCTGGCAGCATGTGAGTGACGGGCAGAGCCTCCGCCGCCGTCGTCTGGATGTGTCTATCAGGCTTAAGCAGATGTGGCCATTTATTAACATGCGCGGCATCTCTGTTTACCCCCAGCAAGATGGATTTGATATCATTCTCCCTCCTCTTTTGCTGCTGTCTTTTTTTCTCTCTCCCTCCCTCTTCCTTTCTTTCTTTCTTCCTCGGTTGTGCCACGCAGAGTGAGCCTCATGAAATTTCATTAAACACAACATGTGCCGCAGAGCCAAATTTATGAGCCACATTTGTTTTAATCACAATCCCTTTGGAGGAGCTTTTAAATGCAATTTGGATTATTGCGCTGATCTCAGAGCTGTGTCCTTGGGTGTCTACTACGACTGCTTTCCCCAGGGCTGGAAAAATGAAACCATTAGCATTGTCTGATTGGCTACAAAAAAATCCTCTCATGCATTCTTTTGCATTGGATGTTCCATAACAATAAAGCAAAAAAAATGACAGTATGAACTCTAAAACATCTTGAATATTCATATTCTGCATTCAATGATGACTTGAAAATGCTTCATATCCAAAGATAGATAAAGATGCAAGGTTAATCTTAAACATTTCCATATCAAATCTAATAACTCATGTGGAGAAAAAGAGATCAGCTGAATGTTTGTACAGACACAGTGGCACCCTGTCGTATGATAACAACACAACTTCGCAATTCGTGAAGGCCTGAGGCTCTGCTGAATGAAAACTAACAAAACAAGCAGATGAAAAACAATTACTGATGTTGACAACTTTAGGTAAACCAGTGAAGTGCTGAGAATTATATAAATAATAGTATATAATTAAATAAATGAAGAGTTCAGATGCAAAAACCTTTAAGTGCCGTCTGAAATTTCCATCAAAATGAACATTTTTCTCAGCCTCCTTTGTTTATGTTGAGATATTTCACTTAAAGACCAGGAACATGAAAGTGATCTTACTGAACATACACAGAGGAGCCTGATAAAGAAAAAAGCTCATTTTTGAGGAACATTTCAGACAGCATTTACAGGATTTTGCATCTAAACTCTTCAAATGTTCTTCATTTGCACTGATGTTTCCATGAAGATCCTTTAACATCAAAATTTCAGTGTCACAAAAAGTTATTTATACATTATATACAAAAAAGAGAGTATTTAAGAGAGTATTTAACTTTCCCCCCAAGCAATTTTGTGTTTAAAAGACATCTAATAGCTGTCCAAATACAGATGTCTTGGCTAAAACAAAGCTACTGTCAGTGAAAATCTAACAATAGTCCAAAAATAGACTACTCAAATAGACAGACTTCACATGTGGAATCATTCATTCTTGTCTATTTGATGTAGTCTATTTTTAGGCTATTGTTAGACATCTATTAGTGGTTCACTGACAACCCAAATTTAGCCTAGTTTTAGCCAAGACGTCTATGTTTAGACATCTATTATAGACTTTGCTGGCTTCTCATTCCAGACAGTCGTTCTTTGCACCTAAAAATAAAGATTGCAATGGGGTGATTTTACAGCCATGCTGAAGAAGAACTATTTTAGGTCACACTTTACTTTGATGATCTGTTTGTTGAATTTAAGTTACATTGCATCTAAATGCCAACTAATTCTCAATAGATTATAAGTAGACTGTTAGGTTGGGGTTGGGGTTGTAAGTAGTGTAAGTTGACATGTACTTGCAAAGTTTCTTATAGTCAGTTAAATGTCTGTTGAAGAAGCAGTATCAACAGATATTAAGCAGACAGTCTACTTATAGTCAAATGGACCATCAAAATAAAGCGTTACCCTATTTTAATGCACAACCACATTTTGTTCCACAACATTTTAATATTTTTACACTATAAAGAACCTTTTGTGAAATGAAAAAGTTTGATGTTATAAAACCAGCAATGTCATTAAAGAAACTTTATTGTTAATATGTTAAAACAAACGATTTTTTCGTAAGAAATTTTTGAGCAACCGAAAATGGTGGCATTAATGTAACCTTTATACTTAAATTTTTAAAACTTTAATAGAAACCATCTATATTAGACTTAAAAATAAAGGCGTTTTATTTACAAATGGTTCCACAAACCTTTAATGTCCAAACTTTAGATTCTTAAAATGTTCATCCAACTTATGAAGTAATGTTGATCAAAAATGATTCTGCATAAACCATTTTGGAAGCTTTATTTTTAAGAGAGCACATCTACGGTATTTCATGCATTGCTGTTTACGTATATAGATCATTGTTCATTTGAGGGATTTCACACTTATGCTTGAGATATAAATAATAAGATGGTCAAAATGTAAACATTTTTTTTTTTTTTAATGGACATTTTGGGAAACCTAAAATGGTGGCAATAATGTAACACTTATACTTAAATTTGTATGACTTTAATAAAAAGCATCTACATTAGACTCTTAAAAACAATTCCTTTTTATTTACAAATGGTTTCACAAACCTTTAACATCCAAAGAACATCTACATTCAACAAACTTTAGATTATTAAAATGTTCTTCGCACTATATAAAAGGGTTGTTAAACATTTAGTAAGTGCTCAACAAAAATGGTTCTGCTTCAATACACAAACCTTTTTGGAAGCTTTGTTTTAAGAGTGTGCATTACAGTACAATATTACTAATAGGCTACATGGCTTTCTGTGTTTACATTGTTTACATAGATCATTGTTTATTTCAAGGATTTCCGACGCGCTTGGGTTTGTGATATAAATGTTAAACAATGTTGGTAAATATAGAAAACTCGCATGCCATCACAAAAACTGTAACGCATTCACAATTTCATATTTCCTCATAAAACTAAGCAACTGCTACTGCTTTTAAATTAAGCATGCTTGAATTAGTCGCATCATTTGGGCGTGGGTTCCAAAATATGGATGTATGCTGCGATATGCAGGAGAATTCAGTTCCTCTTTTCGATATAGTTAGTCTATACTCTCTGCCTTCAGCATGACGGATAAAAAAAAGTTTTGTGAGGCACACTTGTCCACTTACCTGAGCTTATTCTGTAGGTGCAGTCTGGAGTCTGGTGGCTGAGCTCGGTGCGGAGTCTGCCGGACTCTTGGCCCGCGACCGCGACCCTCCGCGGGCTGCCAAATGAAGCCGCCGCCGCCGCGCCGCTCCCCGCTGAGGAAGCTCTGCTGCTGGGCCTGATTTCGCATGGGAGCCGGTGCTGATGGGTGCTGCTGCTGATGGGCAGCGGGGATTGGGGAAGCGGCACGCGCTGTGAAAACTGCTGCTGATGCTGATGACTGAGATGATGATGATGGTCTCCGAGCTGCGGGATGTCCACCATTGTGGGTCTGTCATCATATCTCGCTTTGCCTACTGTGCGCTTGCTCGGGAAGGTTTTAAGGGAGCTGTACGGACTCCGCTGCTGCCTGCTGATTTTGGCCGCAGAGAGACCTTCGTCAGCCGGTAGCATCTCCTCCTCCATCTCCCGCGAGCGGACTTGAGAGTCGTTCCGTCCCGGTGTGGTTTGCTCTGTGTCTCGCCGCCTGCCTGCCTCTCTGTGTCTCAAACACTTCTAACTCTGTCTGAGACACTCAGAGGGTGGGTGACTTTACTGACAAGTCATTGCTCCAATCCCCTGGCGGTAACCGCACGCGCTGGCTTTAATTCTACCAACAGGGGAATACCGGCGGCGGGGGCACCAGCGGCTCAGTGGGAGTGTCGGTCGGATGATGAGACAGAGGTGCATGAGGATATGAAGAGGTGTGCGTGAGATCCCTCCATGTTTTTCTGGCAAATAGAGATGCTATGGGCATGCTTGTTTGTTTGTTTTTGTTGTTTTATGCTGAACTGATAGGGGACAAAACTTAGCCTAGAGCCAGTTAAAGATACAAATACCAATGTAAATAGCAAACATAAATAAATAAATAAAATAAATTATAGGCTGTATTAAATTCCTTATTTATTCATTCATTTTCTTTTCGGCTTGGTCCCTTTATTAATGTGGGGTCGCCACAGCGCAATGAACCGCCAACTTATCAAGCATATGTTTTATGCAGCGGATGCCCTTCCAGCTGCAACCCATCACTGGGAAACTTCCATACACACTCATTCACACACATATGGACAATTTAGCTTACCCAATTCACCTATACCGCATGTTTTTGGACTTGTGGGGAAAACCGGAGCACCCAGAGGAAACCTACGTGAACACGGGGAGAACATGCAAACTCCACACAGAAACGCCAACTGACCCAGCCGAGGCTCGAACCAGTGACCTTCTTGCTGTGAGGCGAACGTGCAACCCACTGTGCCACCGTGCAGCCATTTTCTCATTTACATACAGGTAATTATAGTAAAAAGCTTTTTTGTAAATTTACTAAATGTGGCACTGAACCACAAAATAGCATGTGTTTTTGTGTGAATTTGAAATTTTAAATAAAATAAAAAATAATTTATTTAAAAACTGACAATTAAGCTTTCTATTGATATACAGTTGAAGCCAGAAGTTTACATACACTGTATAAAAAGGCACATAACCATTTTTTTAAAAGTCAGATGTTAATGTGACTGAACTTTTTCTCTTTTAGTTAAGTTAGGATTATCAAATTTGTTTCTGTTATGCTTAATAGCAGAATAATGAGAGAGAATTTTTTTGAGAAATTGTTCTAACTTTTCTTGAAAGTCAAGTTTACATACAATAAGATTATTATGCCTCTGAAAAAGCTCAGATGATGGTGTCAAGGTTTTGGAAGTTTCTGATTGGCTATTTGACAACATTTGAATTAATTGGAGGCACAACTGTAGAATAGTATTTAAGGAAAACCTCAAACACACTGCTTTCTTTTGTGACAACATAGGAAAATCAACATGCCAGAATCAACAAAAAAGGCAGATTACAATTTGCTAAATTACACTGGGAAAATGAATAATTTTTGGAGACATGTCCTGTGGTCTGATGGAACTAAGATTGAACTGTTTGGCCATAATGACCAGTGTTACATTTGGAGGACAAAGGGGAAAGCTTACAAGCCTAGGAACACCATCCCAACTGTGAAGTATGGGGGCGGCAGTATCATGTTGTGGGGCTGTTTTGCTGCAGGAGGGACTGGTCCACTTCACAGCATAGATGGCATCATGAAGAAAGAACCTTATGTAGAAGTACTGAAGCAACATCTCAAGACATCAGCCAGGAAATTAAAAAACCTGGCCACAAATGGGTCTTCCAAACAGACCATGACCCTAAGCATACTGCCAAATTAGTTAAAATGTGCTTTAAGGACCACAGAGTGAATGTTTTGGAGTGGCCATCACAAAGCCCTGTTCTCAATCCTATAGAAAATTTGTGGGCGGAGTTGAAAAAGCTTGCGCGAGCAAGACAGCCAACAAATCTGACTCAGTTACACCAATTCTGTCAGGAGGAATGGGCCAAAATTCCTTCAAACTATTGTGAGAAGCTTGTGGAAGGCAAAACATTTGACCAAAGTTATACAGTTTAAAAGCAAAGCTAAAAAAAATACCAAGGAAATGTAGGTAAACTTTTGACTATCTAGAAATTAATAATAAATTCTCTAAAAAAAAAATTCTCTCATTATTCTGGCATTTAGCAAATGTAAATGATTTAGGTAATCCTAATGGACATAAAATAGTAAAGGTTTAGTATGATTTACCATCAGACATTTTTTTTTAAAATGGTTATGTTCCTTTTTTTAGAGTGTATTTAAACTTCTGGTTTCAACTGTACTGTCTACCTAGGATGTCTTGCGGATATCTGAACATAAAGCATAATAATTCTGAGAAAATTTAATGCTGTCTAATAAACATTACTAATCAATCTTTTTTATTTAATATTTAAAGTATTTAATGTAGCATAATGTATTATGATCTTCATAATGATTTTTGGCATAAAAGAAAAAAAAAAAACAATGATTTTGACCAATACATTGTGTTTTTGACTATTGCTAAAAATATATACCATGCGATTAGATGTTTTGTGGTCCAGTGTCACAGATTTAGTCAAATATAGCCTTGTATTGCCTATTTTCATTCATTCATTCTTCTTTTTGGCTTAGTCCCTTTATTAATCAGGGGTCGCCACAGCGGAATGAACTGCCAACTTATCCAGCATATGTTTTACGCAGTGGATGCCCTTCCAGCCGCAATAGGTGAATTGAGTAAGCTAAATTGGCTGTAGTGTATGTGTATGGGTGTTTCCCAGTGCTGGGTTGCAGCTGGAAGGCCATCCGCTGCGTAAAACATATGCTGGATAAGTTGGCGCTTCATTCCACTGTGGTGACCCCAGATTAATAAAGAGATTAAGCCGAAAAGAAAATGAATGAATGAATAGTAAAAAAAGTCACCTCAGTGTCACCTCAATGTTTGACAATTTAGTTAGGCCTATATTCTTATTCTGTGACAACTTATATTTACATAATGTGATTTTTTTAATGTTGTGTACATTTTGGGAGTTTTTATTGAATAAAAAACTTCATCATATAATATTTGCTACTGTATTTAGAATGCTAAAACTTTTAAAAGGGACCTATTATGCAAAAATCCCTTTTATAAGGGGTTTAAACACAGTTGTGTGGCAGCATTGTGTGAAAAAATCCAGCCTCTAATGGTAAAAATGTATTCGTTCTATCTTTTATAATCACACTTGATAAAAACAGTCTGCAGAAACACTTTGATTGGCATTCTCCCTGTGCGCATGTCATCAAAGAGGGAAAGACCAGACCCTAAGTGATGATAACTGAGTGAAAACCAGGCGTCTGCAATATCCTATATCTTCTTCTGAACCACTTCTGTTTACATTTTCAGTGTTTCACAGAGATAACATTAGTCCTGTTTTGAATCTGATGCAGAGGCATTTGTCAGTCACCAAAATGGCACGATTAGGAACAAAGCCTAAAAGGGGCAGTTTCAAAGAGTTATAAAACATTATTTGTGTGATATTTCAGCTAAAACATCACATACACACTTTAGAGACATTAGAGACTTGTTCTACCTCTTGTAAAAAGGGGCATAATAGGTCCATTTTAAGGTTAAAATACCACAATACCACTCAAATGTTTTTAAAAATATATGGAAATAGGCTGAATAAAGTAGAAAAAAAGATTGATATATATATATATATATATATATATATATATATATATATATATATATATATATATATATATATATATATATATATATATATATATATATATATATATATATATATATATAGCCTAAGTCACGGTCACATTACTCCATTAAAGCTGGATGGATGCCACCAAACAGGGGCGGCATGGTGACTCTGTGGTTAGCACTGTCGCCTCACAGCGAGAAGGTCGCTGGTTTGAGTCCCAGCTGGCCCAGTTGGCATTTCTGTTTGGTGTGTTCTTCCCGTGTTGGTGTGGGTTTCCTCTGGGTTCTTCAGTTTCCCCCACAGGTGAATTGGCCTTAGTGTATGAGTATGAATGCAAGAGTGTATGGGTGTTTCCAAGTAATGGGTTGCAGCTGGAAGGGCATTCGAAAACTTAATTATGATGTCTGAGGAGATGCAGACATGTGTGTAAAGTGAATACAGGGAGGGACTAAGCATGCAGCCCGGAGGAGAGCCTGTTCTGAAAGTCATGGTGGAAGATTTGAGGGGTCCTACCCTCACTGTTTGTGGATGGCCCATCAGAAAGTCTTTATGCCAATCACAGGTAAGCAGGGGAAAATTCAGGTCAGTCAGGTTTTTAACAAGGATGTCCAGGAGGATAGTGTTAAATATGGTGGCCCAGTAGTGCACAACACAATGACATATCAAAAATCAAAGATTAATCTCACAACACAATCGCATTAAGATCACAACGCAACTACAACAAAATCATGATTTTCACAGACACATGGCTAAACAGCGAGATACCAGACAACACTGTATCTTTAACTGAGCATCACACATTCCGAGCAGACAGAACGGCGGATGACTCCGGTAAGACCAGAGGCGGAGGATTATGCATTTATATTAACAAAGCTTGGTGCACAAACTCTGTCATCGTTGGGAGACATTGCTCTGTTAACCTGGAATTTCTGATGGTCAAATGCAGACCCTTTTATCTGCCACGCGAGTTCACATCCACTATAATAATTGCCGCTTATATTCCTCCCGATGCTGATTCCAAGCTTGCCATTAATGAACTTCATGCAGCCATCAGCAAACAACAGACTGCTTACCCGAGGCTGCTTTTATTGTTGCAGGGGATTTTAATCACTCGAACTTGAAGACAGTGCTTCACAAATTCCATCAAAACATTTTCTGTCACACACGGGGAAACAAGATTTTGGACCAGGTATACACAAACATGGCTGAAGCCTACGCTGTGACCCCCCTCCCCCACTTGGGTCAATCAGATCACCTTTCTTTGTTCCTCACCCCAAAGTATTCACCCCTCATCAACCGTGTGAAGCCATCAGTAAAGACCATCAAAGTGTGGCCAGCGGGGGTAGACTCCACACTCCAGCACAGGTTTCAACACACAGACTGGAGTATGTTTGCCTCCCAGGCCACCTGTGGCTCTAGCACAGACATTGACAGCTACACTTCCTCTGTTTTGGAATACATCAACACCACCATAGAGTGTTACAACCCAGAAGCAGATCATCACATACCCAAATCAAAAGCCATGGATGAACAAGGAGGTGCGCCTCCTGCTGAAGGCACGCAACACTGCCTTCAGATCAGGGGATGCACAGGCCTACAGCACCTCCAGGGCTAATCTGAAGAGGGGCATCAAAAAGGCCAAGCACTGTTACAAGCTAAAGCTAGAGGAGCACTTTTCCAACTCTGATCCTCAGCGCATGTGGCAGGGCATCCAGGCCATCAGCAACTACAAACCCAGCCAGTCCACACCCACAGCCACAAACTTCTCCTTCCTGAACGAGCTTAATGACTTTTATGCCCGCTTTGAAAGAGACAATAAAGAACCCTACACCAGGATCACTTCCACAACCGACCACTCACCTATCACACTCACCTCCTCAGAAGTCTACACTGCACTGAGTCGGATCAATGTGCGAAAGGCTGCTGGACCAGACGGTATTCCAGGGCGCGTCCTCAAAGCATGTGCAGAACAGCTCACTGGGGTATTCACAGACATTTTCAACCTGTCCCTTATCCTAGCAGCTGTGCCAACATGCTTTAAAACCACCTCTATTGTGCCAGTGCCGAAACACTCCAGCCAAACATGCCTGAATGACTACCGCCCTGTAGCACTCACACCCATCATCATGAAGTGCTTCGAACGGTTGGTCCTGGCACATCTAAAAGACTCTCTGCCGTCCACACTGGACCCACATCAGTTTCCTTACCGTGGCAACAGGAGCACAGAAGATGCAGTCTCCATAGCACTGCACTCTGTACTCACACACCTGGACAATAACACTTATGCACGAATGCTGTTTGTTGACTTCAGCTCAGCATTTAACACTGTCATACCCTCAAAGTTAATGTTAAAACTTAGAGACCTGGATATCGACACGTCTCTCTGCAACTGGGTTATGGACTTTCTGACTAACAGACCTCAGAATGTGAGATCAGACCACATCTGCTCCACCACCATCACACTCAACACTGCTGTACCACAGGGCTGCGTGCTGAGCCCCTTCCTCTACTCCCTTTTTACCATCGACTGTAGGCCTGTGAACAGATCCAACACCATCATCAAATTTGCAGATGACACCACAGTGATTGGTCTAATCAGCAACAATGATCAGACTGCCTACAGGGAGGAGATACAGAATCTGGCCACTTGGTGCACCGACAATAATCTGCTCCTTAACACCGACAAGACCAAGGAGCTCATTGTGGACTTCAGGAAGGGACGAACAGGCTCACATGATCCCATCCACATCAATGGGATGGCCGTCGAGCCTGTCTCATCCTTCAAGTTCCTGGGGACCCACATCTCAAAGGACCTTTCCTGGACCACCAACATCTCCAGCCTGGTCAAGAAAGCTCACAAGCGCCTATTTTTCTTAAGGCAGCTTAAGAAAAACCAGCTGTCATCAGCCGTCTTGGTGAACTTCTACCGCTGCATAATAGAAAGCATCCTGACGAACTGTGTCACAGTCTGGTATGGAAGCTGCTCTGTTGCGGAGCGTAAGGCACTGCAGCGGGTGGTGAAAACTGCCCAAGGCATCACAGGGACTACACTGCCAGCCATAGAGGACATCCAGAGGAAACACTGTCTACGCCGAGCTAGGGGTGTGAACCTACACTGGTCTCACGGTTCGGTTCGGTTACGATTATCATGTCATCGATTCGGTTCAATTAGATATCTCGGTGCATCACGGTGCATTGACGATGCTTTCCATACATAATTAGATTTTTTCTTTACAACACAAGAAATTTTTTTTTTATTAAAATCTATGAATAGGTTTATATTTATATAGGCCTATTATTTGTAATACAATTTTGTCTTTTAATACAAGCAGTAATATAAATGAACTGTACCTTTAATTTTACCTGCTCAAAAAAAAAAAAAACACTCTTTGTGAATCCAATACATGCACAGAAGACAGCACGAGCATTCATAACAAATAAACTAATGTAAATATGATCCCGCTTGCTTTTTGAGCGCTGGCAAGTTCTTACACCCCTATGTTTGGTCATTGTCTTTACCCGCTCGGCTCAACAGAAGGGGCTGCGATTAGAAACGAAAGCCCCCCATGAGTGACGCGGGAAAATCAGCCGCGGGTCAAGGCCGTCACACACCGGATGCGCCGCTCAGCGCCGTGACACGGCGCGCACATGACAGTTGAAAGTATCGCACACCAGACGAGCACATTTGCAGGCTATTTAAAATGAAACTAATCAGATGGCGCTCTGTGGCGCGGCAGAATTATGAACAGTGTCCTGAGTCGTGGCTGGGTGCATTCAAAATTTCTGAAATGCGTGGCGCTGCGCGGCGCGTCACTTCTGGCGTGCGACCTGCTTCAGTCTATATGTGCATACATAATAGAATCCGTAATAATAATAGGTAATAATAGAACAATAGGTAATCCGTAATAGAATAAATAGAATAGAATAGAATAAATACAATACAATAGACTCGCACCACAGGCACGCTTGTGTCTGGATCCACAAGTATCTCTTTAACAGCTGACTCCGAGAGGAGAGGAAACTTTACCTCACGAACATGCCAATGGGTCAAATGCTCAAAGTTTGTGTGTGTGTGTGGGAGAGAGAGATAGAGAGAGAGGGGCAGTGTCTGTGAAAGATTTGCTTTTTAAGTAGTAGGAGTGTTTTTATTTACTCACCCTCGCCTACTTCGCTATAGTATTCTACCGCGACATCGCGCATAGGGGATAAATGGCGTCAGTGCGTAATAACCGGTTATGATTATTACTGAACCGATATCGAATTGTCCCCATCTGCATCGCGGTGCACCGAAGAAACGATTAATTTTGACACCCCTACGCCGAGCACGCAGTATTCTTAAAGATTCCTCTCACCCTTCTCACAGACTGTTTTCTTTCCTGCCTTCCGGCAGGCGCTTCAGGCTCCCCCGGACAAAAACCAGCAGACTAAGGAACAGCTTCTTCCCCAGAGCTGTCTCCCTTTTGAACTCTGCCCCCCACTGACTCTTTTGCCCCCCTGATACACCCCCACTCTCCTCATACCTTATACTCCTCATAATCACTGCACTATTTAACATTTGCACATTTAAAAATTCCACATATTCATTGCACTACATTGCACGGATTTATTTATTTGAACTGTACATACCCACTGCACATTTACATTTGTAATTATTTTTATCTATCTGCACACTTCTGATTATTAATAGCAACCTGTACATATATCCATCTATTGTAAATCTCTGTTCATAGCTAATACATCCTGTATATACTGTAATGTTCATAGTACATCAATCTGTAAATATCACCATAGTCTTTTTATAACTGCACTTTATAACTTATACCTGTATCCTGCACTTGCTGCTATTGCACTCCTGGTTAGACTTAAACTGCATTTCATTTCCTTGTACTTGTACATGTGGAATGACAATAAAGTTGAATCTAATCTAATCTAATTTCAAAAAGCAAACATTAACTCAAAGCACAGCGACATTGAGATAACACTGAAATGATATTTCAAAAAGCAAACCTTAACACACAACACCACAATATATTTTAGAAAGCAAACATTAATTTCACAACACAACGGAAATGTTCCCAACCACTAGGTGGCAGCGAAACACTGATTACGAAACATCGATTACGTCTAAACGTCACAAGAAATTGGTCACAATACATTGATACCAAAGAGCAGGATTTTACCTCTGGGTGTATATATATATATATATATATATATATATATATATATATATATATATATATATATATATATATATATATATATATATATATATATATATATATATATATATATATATATATATACTGTATATACTGTATATATATATGTATATGTGTGTGTGTGTGTGTGTGTGTGTGTGTGTGTGTGTGTGTGTGTGTGTGTGTGTATATATATATATATATATATATATATATATATTAGGAGTGGTCAAATGTATATTTATTTGATCTATTATTTTAATTATTAACTTTATAATTTAAAATAAATATCAGAGCAAACTATTTCTTAGTTTCAAAGAGCTGACCCCCCATACATCTTGTCTTGATGTCCTTCAGGAGAGACCAAAGCTTAATTAGGGGGGTCAATGCCCCCGATTAATTAACCCCCTGTAATTCACACCCTGATTAAAATGCTTTGAGCAAGAAGAAAGACTACTGTCTCTCCACTTCCGCTTCAGTTCCACATTGACATTTGGCCCATCATATGCATTGCTTGGAGAAAGCTAAAGCTTGTTATATTTGTGTAACTGTTTTCGTCAGTCTGTAAATAACGCTACACGAAATTAATTACTTTTCACACTGAGCCGAAACGCTACTGATCATAGCTATATTAACCTCTAGTGACAGCTATTCAGATAAAAACAGCGAGATTTCAGGAACATATTAATATATAAAACTAATATTAAGTAAATCATTATATAGTCCTACAATATATAAGACAGGGGCTTTCAAACTGGTTTCCAGGGACCAGAGGGGAGTGCTTAAGGGGTCTGTTGAATTGCTTAGAAGAAAGTACGAGGAATAAAATGTACAAATAAATTCATTCATTTTCTTTTCGGCTTAGTCCCTTTATTAATCAGAGGTCGCCACAGAGGAATGAATCGCCAACTTATCCAGCATGTGTTTTTACGCAGCGGATGCCCTTTCAGCCACAACCCAGCACTGAGAAACACCCATACACTCTTGCACTACAGTATGGCCAATTTAGCTTATTCAATTCACCTACAGCACATGTGTTTGGACTGGGGGAAACCGGTGCACCCGGAGAAAACCCACACCAACACGGGGAGAACATGCAAACTCCACACTGAAATGCCAACTGACCCAGCCAGGGCTCGAACCAGTGACCTTCGTGCTTGTGAGGCTTGTGAAATTTGATTAAAATGAGTAATATAAATGTGATTAAAATAAGTAAATTAAATAAATAAAGTACTAGAAGAATTAGTAGCACAAAGTACCAATAAACCTAGTAGAAACCAAATATTTTTCACACAATTTTAAAAGATCTAATTATAATAACAATATTTTTCGGTATAAATGGGCCTTTATAGTCTAGGGCTACCTGACAAAAGTCTTGTCGACGATCCCAGTTATAAGAACAACAAATAATAACTTGAGTTCTAGTTGATCATTTGTAAAAGTGGCAGAAGGTAGGTTTTTCTGATAAACCATCTGTCGAAATGCATCACAATCATCACAAATACTGCAGAAGACCTATTGCTATTGGAACCTGCATGGACCCAAGATTCTCAGAGAAATCTGTCAAGTTTGGTGAAGGAAAAATCATGGTTTGGGGTTTCATTCAGTATGGGAGCGTGCGGGAGATCTGCAGAGTGGATGGCAACATCAACAGCCTGAGGTATTGAGACATTTGTGCTGCCCATTACATTACAAACCACAGGAGAGGGCAAATTCTTCAGCAGGATAGCGCTCCTTCTCATACTTCAGCCTCCACATCAAAGTTCCTTAAGCAAATAAGGTCTAGGTGCTCCAGGATTGGCCAGCCCAGTCACCAGACAAGAACATTATTGAGCATGTCTGGGATAAAATGAAGGAGGAGGCACTGAAGATAAATCTTGATGAACTCTGGGAAATGGCTTTCTTTGCCATTCCAGATGACTTTATTAATAAGTTATTTGAGTCATTGCAGAGATGTATGGATGCAGTCCTCCAAGCTCATGGGAGTCATACACAATATTCAATCTTTTTTCCACTGCATCATGACTTTATATTCTATATTGTACATCATTTCTGTTAAGTGACAAGATTTTTGTTTAAGCAAAGTCCGACCTTACTGTCTTAATTAAATAATTAAAAATCAAAGCATGATCATATTTTATTTTGGTAAAATAAGCGTAATCAAGAGGCCTTTGCCTTTCATATAAGCCACTTCTGATACCAAATGATCAACTAGAAGTCAAGTTATTATTTGTTGTTTCAAAAACTTAGATAGGCGACAAGACTTTTGTCAGGTAGTGTAGGAGAAACTATACAGATAGGGTCTAACATATTTTAAACTTCTGATGTAAATTATATTTTAAACAACAATGCAAACCTTTGACTAAAATAAGGGACACAATGTAATTTGAACAAAAAATTTTTGAAAAACACTCGTTTCAGAGGATTTCATTTGCAATACAATTAAACAGGCAATAACAGGAGCAGCTTTACAAAATATCACAACGGCCAGAAGAGGGCGACAACATGACACAAATCCATAGGCAAAACTTTCTCCCAGCTTTCCAGATTGAACATTCACTAATGATACTTTTGTACTCAATAAAAGCTAAATATACTTTCAAACCATTTCACCTTAATTTGAATTACAATATGTTTTAAACAGCAGTCAACCATAGGAAAAAAGCATCAAATCTTTATACATCTAATTAAATAAAAAAATAAAAAACATTTTGGGCAAAAAATAAAATCAGATGCATCTTTAAAACAGGACCAGCAAGCAATTAAGCAACAGTTAATCAATATTACAGCTCTGATAAAAATCAGTCAAATCGATTACTTTATGACTTTTTAAAAGATATGACCACAAAGATTTAAATAAAATCTGACTAACACAAACCTACGCAGTATGTGGTCAAAAACATCTTGCTGTCCATCTCGAGTTCTCTGGGCAGCAGGACGCAAAGATGAGCTGTGTGTGTGTGTGTGTGTGTGTGTGTGTGTGTGTTGACATTTTATGCCATTATCAACTATTTAGAAAAATTACGACACATTTTAGGTGAAAATTCCCCAATGATCTCAACAGCAGCCAAATGTGTCAGCCTGCCACAAACTCAGACTATGAGACTGTCAGCCAGTGAACAAACCTAAAGCAAGAGCATTTCTTATACTGCTGTACAAAATTATTACCATTATCTTTATATATTTATTTATTTTATTATTATTATTTTTTTATGTCTTCAATACTTTAAAATCTTTTTTCTGTTATTATAAATGTTATTTATTTATTTACTCTGTATTTAATATATATATATATACTTGTTTACTTAATTATTTTACAGATTTATTCTTGTTTTATTATGTATTGTATAATTGCTTTGGCATTGCTGTGCAAGTCATGCTAATAAAGGTAATTTGAATATTTGAGAGAGAAAGAGAGATAGAGAGAGAGAGAGAGAGAGAGAGAGAGAGAGAGAGAGACGCGCATTAGATACTCCGCTTCAGAACAGACGCGCATCTCCATGCAGTCAGAACAACGGCGAGTTTGCGAAGTATTTTCATAACATTTACGTAACATTTTTATTATTCTACACCCACATGGATTTCATAATCACTAACAGCAGCTTAAAACGACACGGATGATATGCGGATAAAATCATGGAGTTTCTGGAAATGACATTTTGAAGTCGGTATATTTTGCTAGATGTTCCCTGGTAGATATTGGATTTGGACAGCATCTTTGGATTTTTTTTTTGGTGAACGATTTCAATCCTGTGAGCTGATGGAGTATTTTAAATCGTCAATAGTTTATTTGAGGCTCGTTTAATTCAGGTTTGTCGGTGAGTTTTGAAGAACTGGACAACTGAAGCGCGTCTCGCCGGTATGGTGCGCCTGCTCAATTGCCTGGTTTTGGGGTATTTGACATGGAATCTACGGATATCTGAAGCCCGTGGAGAATACTGTCACGGCTGGCTGGACAGCAGTGGGAATTACCATGAGGGTTTTCAGTGTCCGGAGGATTTCGACACGGCGGACGCGACGGTGTGCTGCGGGAGTTGCTCGCTGCGCTACTGCTGCGCGGCGCCGGACGCGCGCCTCGATCAGGGAACGTGCACGAATGACAGAGAAGTGGAGAACAACACGCAATATGCTGCCCGTAAGACTCAGAGTTTCTAATAAATTAAGAAATATTAAATACATCATGCAAAAACAATGATTAATGTGCACTGAAAAAAATGATTTAATTTACTCTTAATTTTATTTAAATTAATTGACTTTTAATACTTTGCAAAAATATTTTTTTTTTTCAGCAAACACTTTGGTCAGTTTTTTAAATCAAAAGCATACACACTGAAAAAGAAATGATTCATTTGATATACTCATTTTTTTAAAGGTTACTATGCAAACATTTAATATGTGTTGAATTTAAACAAATTAAGTAGAACATTATTAAAATCATAATTCATGCATGTTAGCACTAGTTAATGCACTGAGTTAACATGAACTAACAACGAAGAACTGTATTTTTATTAACTAACGTTAACTAACACAAACAAATACTGTAATACATGTATTGTTCATTGTTTGTTCATGTTAGTAAATGCATTAACTAACATTCATTTATTCAACTTTATTGTAAAGTGTTACCAAATACATTTTGATAAAACTTTCAGTAAAAACAATGTGCACTGGAAAGAATAATTCATTGGATTTACAAATTTAAGTCAATTTTCAATTTATATGGGTTAAATCTAAACAAACAAATTAAGTTGAACATTACTAAATTTACTAAATTTGGGTAAATTCAGCCCATATAAAATGTTTGCAACCACTTACATTAAAAAAACTAGGGTCACACTTTATTTTGTTGAATTTAAGTTACTGCACATTGCGTCTACATGCTAACTAATTCTCACTAGATTATAAGCAGACTGTTAGGCTGGGTTTAGGTTTAGGGTTAGTGTTAGTTGACATGTACTTGCAAAGTTTCTTATAGTCAGTTAAATGTCTGTTAAAGGAGCAGTATCAACAGATATTAAGCAGACAGTCTACTAATACTCAAATGGACCATCAAAATAAAGTGTTACCAGATTTAGTAAATTCAATAAATCATTTTTTTTTCTCAGTGTGTATGCTTATGATCAGAACTGACCAAAGTATCTGTTGAAAAAGGTTATTACTGCAAAGTAGTGAAAGTTATTTTAGTCATCACTACAACCTGTTGTAAAGGTTTAGCAAAGTAAAAATAACAATAAAAGAGAGAATAGCACATTTGGAATTATGTTGAGATGGGTTTTTAGTTATGAAAGAAAAAAAGGAATGTCTTTGAATATATGTTTGTCACTGAACACTTCATATGTACCTCGAATAATATACAATAATGATAATATTAATACTACTACTAATAATAATAATTAATAATAAAACAGTTTTAGGATAAGCAGCCGGAATGACATCTGGTTGAATATCTTATCACTCGTTTTAATAATTAAAGTATAGTTCACCCAAAACTGAAAATTCTGTCATCATTTACTCGCCCTTCACTTCCTCCAAACCTGTTTGACTTTCTTTCTTCTGTTAAATACAAAAGAAGATATTTTGAAAAATGTTGGAAAGCGGTCACCACTGACTTCCATAACGTTTTTGTTTTTGTACTTTTTCAATGGTTTCCAATTTCTAACATTCTTCAAAATATCTTGTTTTTTTTTGTTCAAAAGAAGTGGGGAACCACTTAAGAATGAGTAAACGGAGAGTAAATTAACATTTTGGGAGAACCACCCCTTGTAATTTTTGACCAAATTACAGAATGTCATAACAGAATTATGTGATATTTTAAAAGCATTAAGTTGCTATATTGTACATTTTACTCTGATAAAATCCTATAAAAAGGTTTCAGTAGGCCAGCATCACCTATTTTTATATCTGCCAGACTGATCTGATTGGAGCAGAGGTGAACCTGAAACACCTGCACTGATTAACTCAATGCAGAACATCTCCATCTCACAACATCAATATAAATATAGAATTTGTCATTTCTACACTAAAAACCCCAGAGTTGTCTTACATTTTTAGGCTGAATCAAATTAACCTTATGAGTCCATTGAACTTATGTTAAACTGACTTAAAACAACTTGCGTAACGTATAAAATTAAGTTAGAACATGATTAACTTAGTTTAATAAGTTACAATGAACTAAAAACATGTGCTGTCATGACTAAATGATCATATAATTTTTTTAGTGTACAAGTTGCCAGATATTCTTTATTTATATTTTCTTTATCAGAAATGTAACTCAACATGTATTGTAATATTCTCAAATGTACAATCATAAATTTATGTCTTACCACAGAATAGATTTTACAGAAGGATACTACTACTACTACTACTACTAATAATAATAATAACAACAATCATTCATTCATTCATTTTCTTTTCAGCTTAGTCCCTTTATTAATCCGGGGTCGCCACAGTGGAATGAACCGCCAACTTATCCAGCGCATGTTTTACATAGCGGATGCCCTTCCAGCTGCAACCCATCTCTGGAAATATCCTTACACACTTATTTACACTCATACACTATGGACAATTTAGCTTACCCAATTCACCTGTAGTTCCCAGAGATGGGTTGCAGCTGGAAGGGCATCCGCTGCGTAAAATCGTGCTGGATAAGTTGGCGGTTCATTCCGCTGTGGCGACCCCGCAAGGGACAAAGCCGACAAGAAAATGAATGAATGAATGAATTCACCTGTACCGCATGTCTTTGGACTGTGGGGGGAAACCGAAGCACCCGGAGGAAACCCATGCGAACGCAGGGAGAACATGCAAACTCCACACAGAAACGCCAACTGACCCAGCCATGGCTCGAACCAGCGACCTCCTTGCTGTGAGGCGACAGCACTACCCACTGTGTCGCCCAACATCAATAATAATAATTAAAACCCAGAAGACAGATATATTACTTACGTTTTACAGACATATAACTTATCTTTTAAAGCGTCATGTTTAATGCAATGTCAAAAGCGATTATTTTCTTTAAAGTGAGTAAACCTGTTGTAACTTGCAACTGTTAAGTTGACAGCTTAATTTATATAATTATGCACGTAATTTACTTAATAATTTGAAGGCTGGGCTGCACGGTGGCGCAGTGGGTAGCACATTTGCCTCACAGCAAGAAGGTCGCTGGTTCGAGCCTCGGCTGGGTCAGCTGGCGTTTCTGTGTGGAGTTTGCATGTTCTCCCCGTAATAGTGTGTGTTTCCTCTGGGTGCTCCATTTTCCCCCACAAGTCAAAGAAATGTGGTGCAGGTGAACTGGGTAGGCTAAATTGTCAGTAGTGCATGCGTGTGAATAAGTGAATGTTTCCCAGTGATGGGTTGCAGTTGGAAGGGCATCCGCTGCATAAAATATATGCTGGATAAGTTGGCGGTTCATTCCGCTGTGGCGACCCCAGATTAATAAAGGAACTAAGCCGAAAAGAAAATGAATAAATGAATTCGAAGGCTGCGGTTTTATAAATTTTTAAAGTAAACATCACTTTTTATGGTGTAATGAAATACATGAAGGAAAACTACATTACCCATGATGCTGTACAGAAAATACTACTATCATTGAGCTGCAGTGAGTACAATTGTGCTGTTAACAATGCATAATGCTGTTCATCCTCAATTAAAGCACCTTTGTTTTTCTGTCCAATATTCAGCTACATTTTTTTCAAATAAAAGTTTGTGATGTGATTCTCACCATGGCTGCTTGATGCGTTTCATAGCTGATAACAACACATTAACAAATCCCAATGAATAAAACAAATACCTCAGTAAACGGTGCTCCTGAAAACCTACGCACATGCTAATGCACTGATTTCTGTCGTTCGCAGAGCCCATTTACGTGCCCTTCCTGATGGTGGGCTCCATCTTTGTGGCATTTGTGGTGGTGGGTTCTCTGGTGGCCGTGTACTGCTGCACATGCCTGCGACCCAAACAGCAAACACAGCAGCCCATCCGCTTCTCTCTGCGCAGCCAAGGAGAAACCATCCCTATGATCCTCACCACAGCTCCATCCAGTCTGCGTACGCCGTCCCGCCAGTCCAGCACCGCCACCACCAGCTCCAGCTCTGCGGGTGGAGGGAGCTCGCTCCGCCGCTTCTCTCTGGGCCGCAGTGAAACGCTGGGTCAATGTTCTCAACATCATCAACATCAACAGCAGCAGCAGCTCCTGGCGGTTTCATCTTCATCAGCATCCACTCCCACACAGCCTCTGTTACCTCCGCCTCCTCCTCCGCCATACACCACTAACTCTCTGCAGCATGCACACACTCACAGAGAGCTGCAGCTCCACCATCAGACCCTGCAGAGCTCCGGCTTTCTCCTGCCGCAGCAGTTCTTCTTCCCCATCCCGCAGGAGCCCTTCTCCACCAACAAGAGCTTTGCAGACTTCAGTCAGAGCTGACCCGTGACCTCAGGATGCACCAAAACACTAGCACAACGAGAACAAGGGAAAGTTGTGATATGTTGCCAAGCACAGTGACCCATATTTGGATCTGGGACTTGAACTTATGACCTTCTGATCACAAGTGCAACTCTCTAACAATTTGGATAAGCACATGCGACCTCCAGATGCACCGGACACCAAATACTAGTAGTTGGAGGATCGGTGTCTTGCTCAAGTTGTGGTATTGAGAGTGCTCCCACAATCTAGGACTTGAACCTGCGACCTTCTGTTCACAAGTGCAACTCTCTAACCATTCGGCACTTGCAACCTACAGATGCACTGGACACCAAACACAAGAACAATGGGAAAAAGTGAACGTCATGACATGCTGCCAAGTATGGTTACTTGGAATTTGTGCTCTGCATTCAACCCATCCAAGTGCACACACACAGCAGTAAACACACACACACACACTGTGAACACACACCTGGAGCAGTTGGGGAATTGGTTCCTCAAGTTGTGGTATTGAGAGTGGTGAGAGTGCTGGTAACTCACTCCCATCACTTGGGACTCAAACCTGCAACCTTCTGTTCACAGGAGAACTCTCCATCCATTCAGCACTTGCAACCTCCAGATGCACCGGACACCAAACACTAGCACAAAGGGGAGAAGTCATGACATATTTCCCATGGTGACCCATAATTGGAATTTGCATTCAACCCATCCAAGGGTGCACACACAACAGTCAACACACACAGAGCAGTGGACAGGCATTGGTGTGGTGTCTCTGGAGCAGTTGGGGGATTAGTGTCTTGCTCAAGTCATGGTTTCGAGGGTGGTAAGAGTGCTGGTTATTCACTTCCACCACTTGGGACTCAAACCTGTGACCTTCTGTTCACAAGTGCAACTTTCTAACCATTCAACACTTGCAACCTACAGATGCACCAAACACTGGCACAACTGGGAAAAGTGAAAGTGAATGTCGTGACATATTTCACATGGTGACCCATACTCAGAATTTGTGATCTGCATTCAACCCATCCAAGGGAGCACACACATCATTGAACACACACACACACACAACTGAAGCAGTGGGCAGGGATTGCTACGGTGCCCGGGGAGCAGTTGGGGGTTCGGTGTCTTGCTCAAGCTGTGGTACTGAGGGTGGTGAGACTCCCATCACCTGAGACTCGAATCTGTGACCTTCTGATCACAAATGCAACTCTCTAAACATTGGGCACTTGCGACCTTCAGATGCACCGGACACCAAACACTCCCACAATGGGATAAAGTGAAAGTCGTGACATATTACCAAGTACAGTGACCCATACTTGGAATTTGTGCTCTGCATTCAGCTCAACCAAGTGCACACACACAGCGGTGAATGCACACACACACTGAACACACACCTGGAGCAGTGGGCAGGCATTGTTGTCGATGCCCAGGGAGCAGTTGGGGGATCGGTGCTTTGCTCAAGTCGTGGTATTGAGGGTGGTGAGAGTGCTGGTTATTCACTCCCACCACCTGGGACTCGATCCTGCGACCCTCCGATCACAAGTGCAACTCTAACCATTTGGCATCTGCAACCTCCAGATGCACTGGACACCAAACACTAGAACAATGGGGAAAAGTGAAAGTGAAAGTCATGACGTATTTCACATCGAGACCCATACTTAGAATTTGAGCTCTGCATTCAAACCTTCCAAGGGTGCACACACAGCAGTAAACCCACACACACCTGGAGCAATGGTCAGGCACTGCTGCTGCACCCGGGGAGCAGTTGGAGGGTCAATGCCTTGCTAAAGCAGTGGTGTTGAGGGTGGTGAGAGTGCTGGTCATTCACTCCCACCACCTGGGACTTGAACCTGCGACCTTCCAATCACAAGTGCAACTCTCTGATCATTCGGCACTTGCAACCTCCAGATGCACCAGACACTAGAACAATGAGAAAAAAAAGTGAAAGTCATGACATGTTGCCAAGTACAATGACCCATACTCGGGCCTGGGACTCAAACTTACAACCTTCCAATTACAAGTGCAACTCTCTAACCATTAGACCACTGCTGGTCCAATGGTGTCGTTAAAGACTCTAAAATGCATCTTTCAGCCGGATTGGCACTTGCGAGGGCACAGCTGGAAGTTATGAGAGATTTCCAGAGGTCTGGAGTCAATGACTTGCAATTTGACTTTAACTCGAGTCCCAAATTTGATTAAACAAGATTCGGGATTGGACTCGAAACTTGACTGGAGACTTACTTGTGACTTGCAAAACAATGAACTGGTCTCAACCCTGCTTGAAATAAGCAGTGAGTTGACTTGCTTGAGTCTCATAAACATTGTCTTGACTTGCTTTAGACTTAAGGTTAAGACTCGAGACTTGCACTTGACTTGGTCCCACCTCTGGAGATTAACAGGCGATCAATCTGACAGATGTTCAAGTGCTGGATGCAGCACAGCAGAAACAACACCAATTTACATCTACTGCTTATATGAGGAAAGATATGAGAAAGCAGCTGAAGCTTCTCTGAACATTCAAACTCTGACAATCCAAGTCCCGTTTTTAGGGGTTGCAAATGGAAGAGGCAGATTAAATGGGTTATCAACTGCTTTTTTTTGTATTTTGTACTGTTCTCTGGGGTCCACTTATAAAATTATAAGACATTTACAATAAATAATTTTGATGTAATAGTCTATTTTTTGTCTCATCACAGTACAAAAACATTTTCTTACTTAGAGGTTTTTGTCTCGTTTCTTGTCTAAATTTGTAATAAAAAAAATAATAATTTAACGAATAAAAAAGCATTTTCTAGACAAGTAAAACAAAATGTCGTTTCCGGGAAAAAAAAGTCAAAATTAAGCCTTTTTGTACAGTAAAATAATACATTTATTTGACTTACTCCACCTGCAGTGTTTGGTTGTTTAAAGGTGAAACTAACTTAATGTGAACTTCATATTTCTGAAAACAAAAACATGTGCTGTACACTTGTGGCATGTACTGTATGTTTGACAGTCCTTCATAAATGGACACTTCTGTGATATTGGTTAAAAACTCATAAATAACGAGTGCTTATCAAAGGATCTGTATAATATCAAACAATATTGCAAGAAATGTTTTTCTTATTTAGGGTTTTTGTCTTTTTTTAGTCCAAAGATCTGAAAATGCTTAAAGCGAACAAATTCTAGACAAGTAAAAAAAGAAATATACAGGGTGATTCAAAAAGAATACCACAACTTTCGGGTTGATGTCTCTCGAGTGTCTGGAAGGGGTCATATTGAACTTCTATGAACTTGTTTTCTACTGAAAAAAACTTAAGAACTCTTCACATTGATTAATTATCCAAGGTTCCATCATATTTCTTTGATTAAATACAGATTTTCAAAGTTGTGCTATTCTTTTTGAATCACTCTGTAAATTGTTTTGTTTTCAGAAGTACAAATTAAGTGCTTTTTTTCCTTAAAACAAGTAAAACAGTCTGCCAGTCTGGGCAAGCAAGATAATCTTATTGCAAACCAAACACAAGATTATTATTATTAGAGCTCAGTTAATCTAGAAAATGCTACAAAATTATAAACAATAGTGGTCACATGATAAAAACTGTTGTGTGGTGTGACATTACTGTTCACTTCCAAGTGAATAAAAAAAAAGAAAATTAAATGACTCACTGTCTATTCTTCAAGAGGAGCCCACAGTTACTTTTTCTGTCATGTTTGCTGTATGACTTGAGATCGCTTTGCTTTTGTCTCCCGCTATCCTGATCAAGGGGTGCAGTTCCATCTTCTGGGGATCTCTTTTGATCAGGCTCATTATCAGATTTACTCATATTTTTAAAAAATATATTATTTAGGTAGGCCACTATGCCATTATTTATTTTCGGTGCTCACTGCGTGCAAAACAATCACCAACAAATGAGAGTGATTATAAACGTAAGAAAGCTGATTGGTTGAAAATATTGTTGAGGGCCAATAGTTAAACGTGATTTTTACATTTACGTGTGCCTGATGACTACCGTAATGTGTGTGCGCACACAAACAGTTGAAGTCAGAATTAATAGCCCCCCTATGAATTTATTATTATTTTTTTTATATATTTCCCAAATGATGTTTAACAGAGCAAGGAAATTTTCACAGTATGTCTGATAATATTTTTTTTTTCTAGAGAAAGTCTTATTTGTTTTTATTTCGGCTAGAATAAAAGCAGTTTTTAATTTTTTAAAAACCATTTTAAGGTCAAAATTATTAGCCCCTTTAAGCTATATTTTTTCTCGATAATCTACAGAATAAACCATCGTTATACAATAACTTGCCTAATTACCCTAACCTGCCTAGTTAACCTAGTTAACCTAGTTAAGCCTTTAAATGTCACTTTAAGCTGTATAGAATTGTCTTGAAAAATATCTAGTCAAATATTATTTACTGTCATCATGACAAAGATAAAATGAATCAGTTATTAGAAATGAGTTATTAAAACTATTATGTTTAGAAATGTGTTGAAAACATCTTCTCTCCATTAAACAGAAATTGGGGGAAAAAAATAAACAGGAGGGCTAATAAATCAGGGGGTCTAATAATTCTGGCTTCAACTGTACATACATACATACATGCACACATACACAGGTATTCACCACGCACAAGTTAATGCTGAATCAATTAAAATAAATACCGGAGCACAAAACACGAATATGTGACATTTTCGAGAACAGGATCAGGCTCAATTTAAGTACTGGTTGACTGTTTTTATTAAGCAAATGAACCATGTGCATAATTATAAAAATTATGTCAACTTAACAGCTACTTTAAGTTAATTCATCTTTTCACTTTAAGTCAATGGGTTTAATCACTTTTTTATAGTAGCATAGCTTTTTACAGTGTAATTCAAATTAATTCATACAATTTATTTAGCATGAAAACAAGATTTTTAAAAGGAGTCTCAAATCCAACTATTTGGGGGATGAGCAAATCGTACTACAATTTACAACACTGTAAAAAATGCTGGGTTCCACACAATCGGTTTGTGTTGGGATAACATAAACTAATTAAATTAACTTATTAGTTTTTACAAATTTTATTGGATTGAACATAAAACAATGAAATTGTCCCAACAAAACCTCAAGAATTGTGTTGTTTCAGCTCATTTTATATCAATTTTTTTTTTTTGGAGTGAATTGCGATTGTACAAATTTATACAAATTGACATGAGATTGTGTTGGCACAGATCTGTGTTTGCTTCATGCTATTTACCTGCTGAGTGTGAATTAGTAGGCGGAGCTAAACAGGTAATGATGCAGAAGGCGGAGTTTAGCCACACTATTGCATAAAACGACACATTCATCAATGTTTGACTTCCATATCAGCTGTTTTTAGAATCAGCAGAAAGTTTTGAGATCTAAAACCTGCAGGATGTTTTTACAGTACAGCCAACTCTTATATGTCAAAGGATCAAGGGAAATATGATTTCTCAGTTCATGACCCCTTTAAATCCTTAGTTACCGGATTGCGACAAATGTTCAAAACAGACACTAACAGCAATACCCTTCTGTTTTGAACATTTGCAAAGTTCATTCGTCAATTTTGTATAATTTGTAGCAATTTGAAAGTCATCATGTGCTCAGTTTCAGACTGCACACGCAGTTTTGTTATGTAATAGAAGCCGTTTTCGTAAATGATCAGGTGAATCTGAATGTACAAACCAGCTGGAATCAGATTTTGTGACTAAACAGCCTTCAATTCAGTATAAAAGTCTCTAACCAACAGCTAAATTAAACAGTTTATCTTCTACATGTGCTTTGTTTGGTTCATCATTCTGAAAAGCATCAAATTTAAAAGGTCTCAATGCAGAAAGCCTTTTTTTAAAGACAATGGTGGCCATTTAGTGAACTGCAGCATACAGTAGAAGACAAAATTATTTCAAATGTGTTTCAAATAAGTGCTGTTGATTGGAGATATTTTTAAATACATTTCTAAACATAATAGTTTTAATAACTCATTTCTAATGACTGTTTTTTTTTTTAACTTTGCCATGATGACAGTAATAATATTTTTTTTTGCAATTTTGCAAGATACTAGTATTCAGCTCAAAATGCCATTTAAAGGCTTAACTTGGTTAATTATGTTTATTAGGCAAGCCATTGGACAACAGTGGTTTGTTCTGTAGACAATCAAACAAAAACCCCATTTCCAGCTAAACAAGACTTTCTCCAGAAAAACAAATATAATAGGAAATACTGCTAAATTTTAGCTTGCTCTGTTAAAAATCACTACTAATTAAGCGTTAATAGTATTTTGGTCTTCAACCGTACATAAGATTTAGCAAGATTAAATAAAGTACATTAATATTTTTATATACATGGTAATTCATCAACATCATGTGGTCATTAAAATTATGCTGTCATGATAATTTGACATTTCAAATGATCTGGCTGCGATAATTTCTGAAGCTTTTATCAGGACCAGGGATGTCCAAACTCGGTCCTGGAGGGCCGGTGTCCAGGAGAGTTTAGCTTCAACCCTAATCAAACACACCTGAACCAGTTAGTCAAGCTCTTACTAGATACTGGCTGTTTCTCAGTTCCAAAAACGCTTAGAACGGACTTGCGTTCTTGTGAAGACCGGTCTTGCCAAGTTACCTCTGAAGGACAAACTCGGGAGACCTCGAGAAAACAGAACGCGTCCTCTGAGAAATGAGATGCTGCGTTCTTTATGATGGGCACGTGACCTTCACGCATTTTTAACCGAAAATTATTTAAACATTACAGCATTCATACAGCAATCTATTGTTTTTCCCCTTTTCAAAACATAAAGACCTTACAAATATATGTTGCACAAAACAAATCAAACTGATTTTAATACAAATTCCAGCAAATAAACACCCTTAATGTCTTTATGCTTCTATTAAGATTTTCATGGTATTTCATGTTTACTTTCACGGTTTTATTTAGGGAAACTCCTGAGACAAATAAGTTATGTCTCTGAACTTGAATAATAAATCTATATTAAATGCTGTGCTTCCCACCTCTTTTATTCAGCCACAATGACTTCTGGGACTTCTCGAGTGAGATTTGCGCTCAAGTCTGCATCGGTGCATCCTCGATATCAAGAACACATCCGAAAACTTTCACGCGTCCTCCGTTCTTGCGGTCTTGAGTTTTGAAACTGAACTTTGACAGTTGATGATGATGTTACACGAGAACACGAGGACTCAAGATCCAGAAGAACGCATATTGAGAAACAGCCAAACTTCCAGGCCGGTGTGTTGACGCAAGTTGGAGCTAAACTCAGCAGGACACAGGCCCTCCAGGACCGAGTTTGGACACCCCTGATGAGGACAGACAAGAAAAGTTTACGATAACAGATATAACAATGAAAAGAACTAATTGATCAGGAAACACTACAATAATCGCTCATTGGTAGGCAGTAGTTAATTAAACATTAACAGTGAGAAACGGCTACATTTGTTATTACGCTATTGTAATTAGAAATTTAAGAAATTATTAAACATTAACTTAAGAATTTAACATCACTGAAGATTAGGGGCCTCATCATACACCCGGCGCAATAAGGTGCAAGATGTGTTTGGCGTGATTTGTTGCTATCTTCTGACCAGCGCAACAGTAATTTTCATGTTTTTCGCTACGTTGTATAAACAGCAAATCCATTTGCGCCACTTTGTGGACTCATGGGTGTTCTAAAGTCCAGCGCAGACCGTGTTAGTTATGCGCCTATGCAGGTCCAAACTTACACATTGCTTAATACACACAGGATGTACTGCAACACACAAATATCTTTACATTAAAAAAATTCAAGGATTAAAATGTTACAAAAATGATTATTTCCTACATAAATATAAAAACCTCTACCTCCATGCCTCATCTCAGGGGGCTTTTTACAGTTTATTCATGACAATTCGCATGTGTATAATGTTATTATTATTATTAGCAGAATTATTTACTATATGCATATTTATATTTGTTTTAATAAAAACAAGTTTAGATTTGTCCACCTGTCGGGTTTTGGAGATGTATGTATGACCATATGGGGTATAAGAACAGGTCGTGTGTTTGGATATACAGTAACTCAGTTTTTCTGACCACATTTTGTTATTATTGTACATTTATTCATTTGCTGGAAATTAGAACTGAATTTAGAAATAGTTTTGAAACAAATCTTTGCGCCTAACAAAGTAAATTAAATATGTAGGCTGATGGATGTCTTCAGCGGAGTGAGTTTCCACCATTTCCTTATTCACTAAAGTAAACAACCCAGGCTCATTCTGAAAACGTGCCTCTATATACGTTTCTGAAGGCCGCAAAATACGTCCCAGGAGGTACGTATTTTTGCAGTTTTTGTTTTTGCAAATCCACAAAAGGTCGCTGTGTACGCTTTTTCATATCTCAAATTTCTTTTGCGAATGCCATTCGCGCCTGCTGTTCTCACGTAAATCCACCAGAGGCTGTTGACTGATTGTTTGACTGACTAAATGACTGACCGACCAATCGACAGACCCAACCTCCTCCTTCCCTAAACCCAACCAACGATTTTCAAAAGCAATCCAGAAAAAGAAAAGCCCTCGTCGGATTTTTACCACGTTTTCAGATTTTACCACATTCTCACCCTGTTATTTACCAGTTTATTTTATTTTTTGGATTCTGTTTTTGTCTCACCTGCTTTCTAAAACCGTTCTTCGCCGGACTCGAACCCCGTCATCGTGGTCAACTCCTCTCTGCATCTCAAGTCCACCAACATACATGACGAGCTACTGGACAAACTGATTGCAGCTGGAAAGTCGTCCACACGGAGGTAAGCGGTCAGCTGGTATACATGAAAAAGAACGGCGTCATACCGCCCATTAGCATTCGTTTAAAAAAATGAAATGCAGCCATACGTACCTCTTACTACATAATTCGCGGTCTCCAGAAACGTACATAGGACTACGTTTTCAGAAAGAGCCTGTGTTGAAAGTAAAGGAGTGAAGAGTAAAAGTAAAGGGGCTGAATGGAGGAGGCTCTTAATCCTCGCGCTGCAGATGCTCTGTTTAACTGTTTTCTCACTAGTGGAGCTTTTAGTTTTTCCACTTACAAAGTCCGCCATGTAAATAGCAAATGCATCATGGTGTGACCCAACTGACTCTAAAAGGGAATGGGAGATGAGACTCTGATTGGTTTAATTATGCTCAAAACACACCCATAACTCATTAAGAGAATAAGCACAACCCTGTTAGACCATGCACCGCGGCACCTTACTGCTTTTGGCCCTTCGCTTTAGACTTTGCGCCTAGATCGTTAAAATAGAGCCCTAATACATGTTTTACAAGTAGTCCGCTTCATCAGTTTAGTTATTAATAATTAATCAATGTTAACAAATGACGCCTTAGGGTGAAACTTTAACAAACAACAGGCTTATAAAGAATATGTTTGAAAAATAAATATATTACTAAAGACATTCTAAATGATCACATAATAATTATTCACAGTGTTTTGAAGTGCTCATGATAACAATATCAGCATGTGTCCAGTAAAACTTTGTATTAAAGGGGGTGTTATATGAAGTTTTTGACTCTTCTAAAGCATAAAAAGACCATAATATGTTTGCAGATATTTAAGAAACATGCTAAGTGAACATTCTTGTTTATCTGAGAAACAATGCTGAAGTCAGATATTCTGCTTTGAAAATGTGCGTGCCGGAATGTCTGTCTTAGTTTTGGTCCCTTAAACCAGCCCAATGGCAATTGAGCCAATTATATTTCAGCCCGCTGGATTGCCTTGGTGGAAAACCACTATTTCATTCATTCAGTCATGAAGTCTCTCAAAGCATGCGTCGTTGACTAAAATGCAACGTCCAAATATCAGAATATCTTCTGTTGGTCATCAATCTGGCAACCTGCACTTGCGTTTGTTTTGAACTAGGCAATGCCTAGTTCAACGACTGGGTGTCAAAATTACATACTGCACCTTTAATCATAATAAATGTTTCGTCAAGGGCAGATGAAGATACTAGAAAGATTATGTGACAATGAAGACTAATCATGCATAACAGTTAGCATTGAAAGGACAGAATGGCTGTAAGCATTCATTTCACATGGAAAAAAGAACCTCATGAGTGTAAACTCATCCTGGTATTGTGCGTTTTATAGTGTATTCAATGCCTAAGCCCAGATCAGATGATTCTCCATCAGAGATTCACAGTTATTTGGCAATAATCTGTTTTGTTTCCATATCTTAAACTTCCAAGCGCTGACTTCCTGTCTAGACCCATGCATTTTTGCACCAGCATTAAATGATACTTCAGCAAACACTTCCCTGCATGCACAAACCTCTGATTGTGACTTAGAGTAAACTGTGAAATGCCGTGTGTTGGATGTCATGTCCTTGTTCAAATTGAGCTTAATGTCTTGTTTACAGCAGCAAAATGTGTTTATTCAGTTTAATCGTGAAGCACAGCTTTGGCTTAACAGTTCCCATGAACACCCAGAGTGCTTTGCAAACTCCTGCATCTTCAAAATACTGTATATTCCGCCTACATATATAAACAGACACTCAAACATCTGTGCTCAAGTTTTGATTTTCATTTTTTTTTCCTTTTCTTTAATCATATATTTGATTAAAAATACAGCGCTCAAAAACATGACGTTTGTTGTTTGTTCAAACTACTTATTTAGAAGTGAAATTTGAGCTAAAACAACACTATTCTTCAGTTTTTTGGGGGATAACTTAATTGTTTTATGTTCAATCCACTTAAATGTGTAAAAACCAATATGTTAACTTGATTCCATCCTGTTTTCACAACACATATCAAACTATATATAGTACATACAGTATACACTCAACGGCCACTTTATTAGGTACACCTGTCCAACTGCTCAATAACGCAAATGTCTAATTAGCCAATCACATGACAGCAACTCAATGCCTTTAGGCATGTCGACATGGTCAGGACGATCTGCTGCAGCTCAAACCGAGCATCAGAATGGGGAAGAAAGGTGATTTAAGCAGGTGCCAGACGGGCTGGTCTGAGTATTTTAGAAACTGCTGATACTGGGATTTTCACACACAACCATCTCTAGGGTTTACAGAGAATGGTCTGAAAAAGAGAAAATATTCAGTGAGCGGCTGATCTGTGGCCACAAATGTCTTGTGGATGACTTGGGTCAGAATTTGCCGTCAACAACATGAAAGCATGGATCCATCCTGCCTTGTATCAACGGTTCAGGCTGCTGGTGGTGTAATGGTGTGGGGGATATTTTTTTTGGCACACTTTGGGCCCATTAGTACCAACTGAGCATCGTATCAACGCCACAGCCTACCTGAGTGTTGTTGCTGACCATGTCCATCCCTTTATGATCACAGTGTCCCTATTTACTGATGGCTACTTCCAGCAGGATAACGGGCCATGTCATAAAGCGTCATCTCAGACTGGTTTCTTGAACATGACAATGAGTTCACTGTACTCAAATGGCCTCCACAGTCACCAGATCTTATTCCAATAGAGCACCTTTGGGATGTGATAGAGCGGGAGATTTGCATCATGGATGTGCGGCCGACAAATCTGCAGCAACTGAGTGATGCTATCATGTCAATATGGACAAAATCTCCAGCCCGGTACTAGTAAGATGTACCTAATAAAGTGACTGTTGAGTGAGTATGTGTGTGTATATATTTACAGTTGAAGTCAGAATTATTAGCCCCCTTTGAATTATTTTTCTTTTTAAATATTTCCCAAATGATGTTTAACAGCAAGGAAATTTTCACAGTATGTCTGATAATATTTTTTCTTCTGGAAAAAGTCTTATTTGTTTTATTTTGACTAGAATAAAAGCAGGTTTTAACATTTTAAACACCATTTAAAGGACAAAATTATTAGCCCCTTTTGGCAAATTTTTTTTTTGATTGTCTACAGAACAAACCATCATTATACAATAACTTGCCTAATTACCCTAACCTGCCTAGTTACCCTAATTAACCTAGTTAAGCTTTTAAATGTCACTTTAAGCTGTATAGAAGTGTCTTGAAAAATATCTAGTCAACTATTATTTACTGTCATCATGACAAAGATAAAATAAATGAGTTATTAGAAATGAGTTATTAAAACTATTATGTTTAGAAATGTGTTGAGAAAATCTTCTCTCCGTTAAACAGAAATTGGGGGAAAAAAATAATCAGAGGGCTAATAATTCAGGGGGGCTAATAATTCTGACTTGAACTGTATATATATATAAATGTATAAATGTATAAATGTATATATATATATATATATATATATATATATATATATATATATATATATATATATACATATATATTTTTTTTTTACGTATTCCTGCAATGATAAATCTTCAGTGTCACATGATCATTCAGAGGTAATTCTAATATGCTCATTTGGAGCTCATTCTGCTTAATATATTTGTGGAAAATTCTACAGTTTCAGCATTATTTGATGTACAGAATGTCCAAATATCTTTCAAATATATGGTCATTTACTATCAATTCTTTTTGAATAAAAATATTTAAATAATCTTACCAACCCCTAGACTTGTTAATTGTATTGTTTAGTTTATTAAAGCATTGAGTATTTTTCTGTGCTGGTCGTCATGTGTGGCGTTAAACAGGATGCGATATCAGTCCAAACAGGAAAAGGCGGAGATTCATCAAATAAATGACATCCTGCAGTTTTGATTTATCGTTCTCTCGGTCAGTGACACCGAGTTGTTATTTGTTCTATATTTTAATAACTGTCGCTTATTTATCTTGGCGGCACTCGGTGTAAATGTATCCACTGCTATGTAGAACGTATCAGTCCAGAGTTTTCCATCTCTGGAAACAGGATCCTGGAATGTCACTGCTCTAAATGTTCTAAAACTCTTATATGATTGATGTCATACAATTAAACAAACGCTTTTAAAGTATTTAAATCATATAATATTCATGTATTAATGGTTTGTTAATATTGTGAATTGTACACTACAATGAAGTGTGACCGGTAAAACCAATAGAACCATTTTATTAGCAGCTAAAAAGTGATACCGTAAAAACCTGTAATACTGTTTTAAAACACACAAACAACACATTGAGCTTTCCAAGACAGAGAGTGTGTAAACATGTCTGGAGAGGTCAAATGCTGCATCTATTTTTACACATCTATGGCCAGATGAGACGACTGGAGTAAACCATGTTTACTTTTAATGACTGTACAAATCTGATTAAACCCTTAGAATGTGAAGAAGCCTATATTGAGAATAAGATGGAAACACTAAACTTGGTTAATTTAACTGATAATTATTTGACAATAATACTAATTAACATGGAAAATTTGTTTTGTTATGCTATGCATACTCTACATAGACATAAAGAGAGAGAAAATAAGTGTTGAACACGTCATGTTTTTTCCTGGGAATAATATTTCTAAAGGAGCTGTTGACATGGGATTGAACCAGATGTTTGGTAAAAACCCCAAACAATACAAATACTAAAATAAAAATAAATAAATAATAATAACAATAATAATAACAAAAAATATTTAAAAAAATTCTGTGTAACAACAACAGAATGACAGAAGGAGAAAGTCCTCAACTACTGAAATGTGTTTAATACTTTATATAAAGGCTTTTTTGGTGATGGCAGCTTATAGACGCCTCTC
This sequence comes from Danio kyathit, assembly GCA_903798195.1. Taxonomy (NCBI): domain Eukaryota; kingdom Metazoa; phylum Chordata; class Actinopteri; order Cypriniformes; family Danionidae; genus Danio; species Danio kyathit. The sequence goes on along the minus strand of LR812532.1, from coordinate 53,394,828 downwards.
ATATGGAGAATGAAGTCACATGTGTTGCTCAGGTGTGAGTTTTTCACAGACTTCAACAGTGTAAAAATCTTGATGGTTCTGTGGGTCTCGTCTATCAAATCTGAGCTTAATTTTGTATTTCCTATTGAATTTAAGTCAGGTGATTGGCTGGGCCATTCTACTGCTTGATTTTCTTTCTCTGAAAGCATTTGACAGTTTCCTTGGCTGTGTTTTGGATCATTTTTATGCTGAAATGTCCACTCTGGTTTCATTTTCATCATCCTGCTGATGTAGATGTTGGACTGAAGCAGCAAATATTAACATACAGAGATGAAGAGCAGAGGGTTGCTGAAGAACTACTGAGAAATTTCAGCTGCTGTCTGGGCTTTCACTGCCAGTCTACACCTTTCTTTCTTCATGTGTTTAATACTTTTTCTCTCGATCATTTCATTTTATAACACATTACTTCATTTGCAAACTAATTAGATTTGTTTTCTTTGAATATTTGGATTTCTTTGGTTGTTACCAGGGGCGTTGCTAGACAAAGTTCTACTGGGGCACAGCTCCCCCTAAAAAAAATAAAATAAATAAAACATATATATATATATATATATATATATATATAATTATAAATAAATAACAGTATTATTGTTATTATACAATTATTATTCTAAATAAATAACAGAAATTAATCCTAAATATAACTGAAAAACCATCTAAAGACACACAACTGCAGTGATGCTAAGATAATTTAAGAAATCTTTTGCACGAATATTAAGTTAATTTGAATAAAATTTTATAGACAATTCTATAGAATACAAAAAAAGATGTTTTATAGAATTATCTGTTGTGTGTTGTTTTAGACCCGACTCATGGCCGAGAATTAGATTACCTCCCTGACTCATCATCCCTCGTTTTTGCTTCAAGTCTTAAGTCTTCAAGCTTAGTCTGAATAAGATCACCATCATATTATTTAAACTTTGTTTTGTTGGATTGCAAAACTCCCTCCGTGCCGACACTTCCACATAGAAGACTCGTACGCCAGTTTCACACCGCATGAGCGACGCGTAAGCAGCGAGGCTGTTTTTCCAGCGTGCATGTTCGCAACCGGGACTGAGGCGCACGGGTATGGTTTTTTCTGCGCATGTGCTCAGTTTGCTTTTTAACTAAACTACATTGCTTTCACCAGCGTTGATTTGGTTGCACATAGAAAATAACGTCTTTATTTTAGAATTACGACTCCTAATAAATACACTTGAATATAAAGTAAATCTCATCTCAAAGCATTTACTGGGGCACTGGCGATTTTTACTGGGGCACGTGCCCCAGTAAATGGGGTCTAGCGACGCCCCTGGTTGTTACCAACATCCAATGAAAATTTCGAGTCAGCTGCACCTATAGAAATATGTTTTCTGAGAAAAATGGTGATGTGTTGATTACTTATTTCCCCACTGTACATACAATATAATGTGCATCGTAAAGCTCAAGAAATAAAGCAATTACTGAGCACAATAAAATCCATTATTATTAATATTTCATAGTTTTTCTTTCAGATTTAATTAGTAGCCATTCTCCTGCATCCTCAATAGCTGGGTTTCCATTTACTGCACATTTTAAAGTATAGGGTATATGCTGAAGTATGCTAAAGGACTTTTAATTTGTGAGTAACCTGGGTTAAGCGCTTCCGGTGAACTGTATGCCATTGTAAAATCGACGCTTTTAAGGTCTGTTTTCTTTATAAATGAGCGATTTCCACTGGCTGAGTGATATCCGATATATAGTGGGTCTCAGATTGTACAAGCACTGCATTTAATTACATTTTTCCCTGCCATGTCTTTAAAATATGAACATTTATTTTACCCCAGTATACAGTAGCTTCTGTGCTAGCCTGCCGATTCTGACGGGCGCGTGCGAGTAAACGGCTTTTTGTCTCATTTTACGCTTGAGCAACTAAATGAATGTCAAAGTCTATTTAACTGATTGTATTTTAATTACATTACAACATCGATGCTGTAAAAGGAACCGTATAAAATGAAAAAAAGTCACAATAACCATTCACTGGAAGTTTATCAGTATTGGAGGAAACACTAGCTCCTCATATACCCTATTTCATGAGAAAGAAATGAGCAATGAACTTTAAAATAAAAGTCCTTTAATTTGCTAAGAAAGATAAAGCACCTAATTTGCATTTGGGATTTGTTTTTTTTTTCATCCTTCGCACGAGGATTGAAAGCCGACTACTGAAATGTGAGCACGTTTTTACACTCTCCAAGCACATATCTGCATAATGTCTGGAAAACCAAAAATCAACATTGCAGTAAATGTTTTGAATAGAGTCAAAACATCAGTTTTGTCTGTAAATATATATTTTTTCTCTCTCAAAGTTCCTGGAGCTGTTGACTTGTATTTTAAGTAAAGTTTCAGCTACAAATCCTTACTGTAAAGAAAAAGTTACTGTAAAAATAATATGAAAAATGTTCATTAACAGTTTCTATTTTGTGACTCACAGATGTTTTCATTTATTTTCGGTTATGAATTGCATTATGGAACATTGATTTCTGCTCTGTCAACTTTGATGTTGAAAAGCCAACTCTAATTTGACAAAGTGGCTTTTATTGACATTTTACTAGATCGAAACAACATATTGTATTATAATAAATATTATACATAAAATAAATATAAATAAGTCCATAATATAACAGAAAAATACTGGTAGTTTATTACCAGGTTTTTGTATGGTAATTTACAACACCATCCCAGACAACACAAAACCTTACACAGGCTCATTCTGAAAACGTAGCCCTGTATACATTTCTGGAGATCGTGAATTATGTAGCCAGAAGTACGTATGGCTGCATTTCATCTTTAAAACGAACGCTATGGGGCGTTATGACTAGGCATGGGCTGGTATAAGATTCTGACGGTATGATAACCTTGGATAAAAATATCACGGTTTCACGGTATCACGGTATTGTGCTCACTGCTCTAAAATATATTCTAAATGTCTTAATAAAAAACAAAAACTTTCTTTCCCTTTGAAAACAATATATTTTATTTTTTGAAAAATTTAAAATAACTTGGAACAGTAGAGATGTCAGGCTAAATAATTCAAAAGATTAATTGACTTCTGCTGTCTTCATTTGTTTCAAAAACACAGATTTCTTTACAATTTAAAACGGCATCTTTGTATATTTTTTTCTGCTGGAGTTACTGTTGTTCAAAAAAAAAAAAAAAAAATGTAAATAAAAAATCTTACACATACCTTGGGAACGGTATTACAGAAAATTTTGGCGGTTTTAAAACCTTGACTTTTCCAACCCGCGGTATACCTTAAAAACGATTATTGTCCCATGCCTAGTTATGATGCTGTTCCTCTTCGCGCTTACCAGCTGACCGCTTACCGTATGGACGGCTTTCCCGCTGTTACCAATTTGTCCAGTTAGCTCGCCATGCACGTCGGCGGACTTGAGACGCAGTTGACCACGACGACGGGGTTCGAGTCCGGCAAATAACGGTTCCAGAGAGCAGGTAAGAGTAAAAAACGGTAAAAAACAGAAGCCAAAAAATAAAATAAGTAAATAACAGGATGAGAATGTGGTCAAATCTGAAAACGTGGTAAAAATCAGGCGAGGGCTTTTCTTGTTCTGGACTGCTTTTGAAAACATTGTCAGTCAGGTTTAGGGAAGGGGTGGGCAGGTCAATCGGTGCTTTTGAAAACACTATGGGTTGGGTTTAGGGAAGGAGGAGGGTGGGTCAGTCGATCAGTCAGTCAAACAGTCAGTCAGCAGCTCCCTCTAGTGGATTTACGCAAGAACAGCAGGCGCAAAGGGCACTCACGTGAAACATTTGAGACCTCAAAAAGCATACACAGCGACCTCTGGTGGATTCGCAAAAACAAAAACTGCAACATAAAAAATAAACGTACCTCCTGGGACGTACGTTGCGATCTCCAGAAATGTACATAGGGCTACATTTTCAGAATGAGCCTGGATTGCACAAAACTACACAAAATGTCAACAAAAGTCACATTTTCAAAGTTTTCGACATTAAAAGTTATTGGAGGAACGATCCCATAATAGTCACAAAATATGGAAAACTTCCATTGTACCTTCCATTATATTATCCATTGTACATCTCAGATCCCCTAAGACGCTTTATTTATTGTATTGTACTATAGATGTGACTCAATTAAATGCAAATTTGAATTTCTGTTTGAGCAATTCCTCGATACAACAAATAACGAGAGAAAATCGTGCTTGAGTTGTAAAGTTTATTTCAGTAGTCCTTCATGGCAGTTAAAAGACAAAACACTTAAAAGTTTGCAGTTCCAACATGCTAAACAATCATTTAACCAAAAAGACATAAACAAAACCGAATCAAATCAAACACCCAATAGAGAAACCATAGAAAAGTGCATCTTCATTCTTTAAAGTGACCAACACTAGAGCGTACAATTAACATTTAGGCCAAAAAACCCAGACGACTTTTCCATTCATGCAATCAGACGGGATTTTAGAAAGCAACAGTCCGAGCCGCCTTTAACCAACGTCACCTCGTATGTCCAGTGTCTGCGAGTCGGACGACACTCGGCCAAAAGCACAGCTTCAGGAACCAAATGCACAGTAAGCCTGTCAAACAAGAGATCTGAAACTAAAGGAAGAACACGCACAGTACATCCATTCAGATAAATAATACTGCAACTGATATCAACTAGATATACTCAGCACATAAAAGATAAAGAGTGCATTGTGCAACATCTCCAGTCGAGCTTTAGCAGAGCTTCTCACACATACACACACTCTCACAAACACACCGGGGCCATGCATCAGCATACAGCTCACCGTTAGTTTACCTGGAGTCGTGCAGACGAACAAAACAAGCACAGCCAAACACACACACACACACACACACACACACTCATTCGAATATAGTTAGCTGGACACTGTGCATACAAATGAACATTCAACGCAGTCACACACGCACGCACGCAACACATGCACATGCAGACGACACACACTGCGCAGACACACAATACAAAACGTGCTCTCCCACGGGGAGAAGAAAACCAACACACAAACTCCACCATCAAAGAAACGAGCGCTAGTAAGACAGAAGCTCATGAACCACGACCACTTTCTCAACCACAAAACAAAAAAAGAGGAACGACGCCGTCATTACAAAGCAGATCAGTCCAAAAAAGTCACACGGAGTCCAATATAAAAATACAAATTCACAAAATAACTATATAGAGACAAAAGTTGTGTCGATACTGTGTGGGTCTGGCGAAATCCTCTGTTCCTGCTCTACGCTAATGGCACTTATGTTTGAGGGATTCACACTCGGTCGGTTCTGCGTCAAATAAACCATGTGGTTCTCATCTAAAACCCTCTGACGATGAGCTGGACGCATAAACGGGGCTGAGCTGAGCTTTAAAAGCAGCCTGATGCATCATTGTTTTGGTCTAATGTGTAAGCGTGCTATAGCTAGAGTTTCTGAAATACTATCTATCTTACTGAGGAGAGAGGGTGGGAAAAAAAAAAAGTTCCTGTTAGGCACCTTTGTGATCATTGCAGCCGTGTAAGATGTGGAATGCAGAAACGTGTTCAAATAAGCTGTCAAATTGTTGCCAGATTGTGTAAAGAGAAGACGAAGAAAAAAAAAAAAAAAAAACACACTAAAAGGCAGATACTGTACATGCAAGCTATGAGTTGTGAAGAGTCAGGCACAAAAAACTGACTGATTGGAAAAGAAACTAACTAACTAAATAATAATAATAAAACAAAAGAAATCAAAATTTAAACACAAAAAAACAAAAATAAAACAAATAAACAAAACATACAAAAAAGCTATTAAACAAACAAAACATCTAAAATAAACAAACAAAACAAGTCAAAAACAAGCAAAAACACAAAACATAAAACAAAGCTAAATTTACTACAAAAAACAAATAAACATACAAAAAAGTTATTAAACAAACAAAACACCTAAAATAAACAAACAAACCAAACTAAATAGTCGAAAACAAACAAAAACACAAAACATGAAAAAAACTAAGCAAAATTTTAAACAAAAAACAAACAAATAAACAAACATACAAAAGAGCCATTAAACAAACAAAACATCTAAAATAAACAAACTAAACTAAATAATCAAAAACAAACAAAAATACCAAACATAAAAAAAGCTAAATTCAAAACAAAAAACTAAAATAAAACAAATAAACAAACATACAAAAAAGTCATTATAGAAACAAAATCACAAAACATGAAAAAAACAAAGCAAAATTTAAAACACACAAAAAGTAATTTAACAAAACTAAAATAAACAAAATAACAAAAGTAAATAGTCAAAAACAAACAAAAACACAAAACATGAACCACATAAAGAGTCAAAAAACAAACAATAACACAAAATATGAAAAAACAAAGCTAAATTCAAAACGAAAAACTAATAAAACAAAAAACCAACATACTAAAAAACATTAAACAAACAAAACATCTAAAACAAACAAACAAAACAAAAGTAAATAAAGTCAAAAACAAACAAAAACACAAAACATGAACCAAATAAAGTGTCAAAAACAAAACAAAAACACAAAATATGAAAAAACAAAGCTAAATTCAAAACGAAAAACTTATAAAACAAAAAAACAAACATACCAAAAAACATTAAACAGACAAAACATCTAAAATAAACAAACAAAACGAAAGTAAATAAATAGTAAAAAAACACAAAACATGAAAAAACTAAGCTAAATTTAATACAAAAAAACAAAAAAACAAACACAAAAAAAGTAATTAAACAAACAAAACATCTAAAATAAACAAACAAAATAAAATAGTCAAAAAACAAACAAGCAAACATACAAACATTAAACAAACAAAACATCTAAAATAAACAAAAACAAAGAGTAAAAAAAACAAAAAACAAAAACACAAAACATGAAAACAACAAATTCAAAACAAAAACAACACTGAAAAACAAAAAGACTAAATAAAACCTAAGACAAAATACACAAAACAAAAGCAACAAACTAAATAAATGAAACAAACAGAAGAAAAAACCTAATCAAAAACAAATACAGCAGGAAAAGAATTAAACAAAAACTAAAACAAACCTAAATGAGCGAAACAGACAAAACGAAACCAAAACAGAACTAAATACAAATAAACCCCTCCACTACACATCAAAAAGAAACTAAACAAACACTAATGGCTGAAGGCAACAACAAATGTAAGGCTTTGATAGATTAGACTAACAAAAACTGAATCAAAGTAGTGCAGAGAGCATTTAAGGAGTGTAAAAACAACCAGCTAACACCTAGTTACCACATTTTCTCTTTTAAAACAGGAACCGCATTCATCATGTTCTTTGGATCGGGTGATCTGGGATGTGTTTATGCCGCAAATAAAATAAAAAAGAAAACAAAAGCGGGGCATTTTATGTGTCATTAATGATTAAGAAGTCACAGTCAAAAACAAAACAAACAAACCAACAAAAAACCCTTCATCAACACCATATTTTTTTTTTTGGCCGAAGGAATGGCGGAGGAGAGACAAGAGTCAATTCTTTCTGCTTTTCTCCTCCATTTGGACAGACCAGAAACCAGACTGACCGTAGCCCGGCCCAAAAATATACTTAGCACAGTGCTTGCGTTCACCGTCCAACACCGTTTTCTTGTATCGGTTGTTACCCAGAAGCCCCCAGGTTGGCCAAAGTGAAACTGCCAGGCTTCAGCTCTTGGTTGGGCCTTTTAAATGTTGAGCGCTGGGAGGAGGCGGATCTCACCACTCATTGGTCCGCTGTTTGGTGGTGTCGTAGGCCCTGATGACCTCAGACTGGGATAGCACTCCGTTCTCATCCTGGGAGAAAGCGTATCCGTCTGGAAACAGCACAAACAGAGGAAACAATCAAACAAACATGCATACAATCTGATTAAAACATCAAGCAGAAATATAAAGAAACATGAGATGGGAAAAATTATCTTAAATTATAGGCACAAAACCAGGGTGTCCACTTGAAAAATAAAACAAACATTTTTAAATTAACCCTTATGTGCTGTTGGGGATGTTTTCATCCATTTTGAGTCTTAATTTGGTCATAACTTTTTCTGTGTTTCAGCTAGTGGAATGATTTTTGATGACAAATCTTATTATGACTCATATTTTGGGAAAATGCTTTGATTTCTTTTTAAAAACAACGATACACTCTGGGCAAATTTACTTTCCTTTTGTTATGTTAGGGATGAAAACATCCACTGAATTAAACTGCTGTAAAAATGCATCAGATAAAAAATTATTTTCAATTTTATTTGCATAAATTTGTTTATCAACCTCAGTCCTGATCAAAACTACTCAATTGTTTAGAAAAAATCCCGGATTTTAACTATTTAACTGCCAAATTCATAAATGATGTCACTGATTTGGTGAAAATAACACACAGAATGACGTATTTTCAATATAAAAAGTAATTGTGGACTGGATTTTTTTTTTATATCCGTTATCAAAGCTTGTGAAACAAGACATGTGAAATTACCTTTGATGGATTGTTTTTTATTAATTTTCATTTTTTCCCTTCCTAATTTACTGTTGGTGGCTGTTTTTGCCACATTGACTTCCATTATAACCACATTTTTTTTGATTACAAAACACCATGACACCATATAATCATGCATTTTTGATTGTTGGTGGTTTTCCCTGTTGCGAAGATGTAAAATTTGCCATTTTTACTGTTGATCATCAGTTGACAGCATCAACCCTTTAGATAGGCCTGTGCAAAAAAAGCTTAGTTTCTGGATTTTATACATAATGTAATGTGTATTTATATAGCGCATTTATTGTGTATGGCCATACACCCAAAGTGCTTCACAATCATGAGGGGAGTCTGTCCACACCACCACCAGTGTATAGCCTGCATTTGGATGATGCGACGGCAGCTAAAGGACAACGGCGCCAGTGCGCTCGCCACACACCAGCTATAGGTGGAGTGAAGAGACAGTGATAGAGCCAATTCGGTAGATGGGGATGATTAGGAGGCCATGATGGGAAAGTGCCAATTGAGGGACTTTGGCCAGGACACTGGTGTTACACCCCTGCTCTTTACAGGAAGTGCCATGGGATTTTTAATGACCACAGAGAGTCAGGACCTCGGTTTAACGTCTCATCCGAAAGACGGCACCCACTGACAGTGTAGTGTCCCCTTCACTTTTACTGAGGCATTAGGACTCACACAGGTTGAGCACCCCCTGCTGGCCTCTCTAACACCACTTCCAACAGCAACCTAGTTTTCCCATGTGGTCTCCCATCCAGGTACTGACCAGGCTCAGCCCTGCTTAGCTTCAGTGAGTAACCGGTCTTGGGCTGCAGGGTGATGTGGTTGTGGCTATATAGAGTTTAACAGCAAATTAAATATTATGTGTGTCTGTGAGTGTGTGAGAGTGACCTTTACACACTTACATTGATGTGTCTGAGAGAATCAAAATATGCATCTTAGCTCTCAGAACTACATGAAGTAAACAAAAACAAAGATTGTGTATTTATGCACCATCAAATGTGGTTATAATGGAGGTCAATGGGGCCACCAACCGTTAATTAGGGAGAAAAAATGAAAATCTAACAATGCATCAAAGCCAATGTTGTTACTAACCGTTCACATGTCCAAAACTGTGATAAAAGGTTAAAACATCATGTCCACAATTACTTTTTATATTAAAAATACATCATTTTGTGTTTTTTTTCACCAAATCAGTGACATTATTTATAAATTTGGCAATTAAAGAGTTAAATACTGTAATTTTTCTAAACAATTAAGTAGTTTTGATCAGAATCGAGGTTAATTAACAGATTTATGAAAAGAAAATTGAAAAAAAAATATTTATCTGATGCATCTTTACAGCTGTTTCATTTAGTGGATGTTTTCATCCCAAACATAACAAAAGGGGAGTAAATTTGAACAGCGCACAGAGGTTAAAATGACAAATAATCATGATTACAAGGCACTGTCCAATAAAATAGTTCATAATATTTTGTGTATTATCATTAAAGTAGATTCAACACTTTCCAGATCATTCACCTATCGTCCTGTTGTTGTGTGTGTGTCTTAATAAACTTTCACTATGGCCTACATACACACTATTGGGACCAAAACGGTGGAAAATATTTGTATTGGTGCAGATTAAAGGAGGACTGTTATCTGTGGTGAATGACATGAGTATGCAGGACATCCTGACGCTTGCTTAGAGAAATAAACAACAAAAGTCAAATGTGTGCGTGTGTGTGTGTGTGAAGAGAGATTGGGAAGCGGCTCTGGCAGTGTGTGTGGCCTGAAAACAGAAAACAAAAACAAATCTGTGACAACACAGTGAGTGTCGTCGGGTCTGACTATTCGCTATGTTGATCATTTCCTCAAATATGGTTATTGAAACCATGTCTGACAGAAAAAACATCTCCTGTGCTTTGATTTAGACTAAATGATCTATTAACAGAACTAAATCTATTAAAATAAGAAACACCTAATCAAACTCGTCACTTTAAAGGGATAGAACAGCCAAAAAATATCATTTGTTGTTAATTTACTCATCATCAGGCCATCCAAGATGCAGGTGACTTTTTGTAAATTCAGTTCAACTGGATGGGGTGGGGGGTTGGTCATCTATTTTCAAAAGTGTTTGATCAGATTTTGAGTGTGCATGCACTATAATGTATTAATTAATGCTTAGTTAAAAAAGGAGTATGTTTTACTCTACTGTTTTCATTGACTTTTATTGACTTCTATGTCCTGTGAAGCTCCTCCCACTGAAATACCCAATGGGCTCTGACTGGTCAGCTGGCTCAGGGAGTTCTGATTGGCTAACCACCTGGCACGCGCTGAAGAAATGTCAGAACTATCTATTTATTTTAAGCCTTAAAAGGCAAATTCTGTAAATGAAAATCTTTCTCTGCATTCAACCTTTAGTAGGTTCGGATTAATCTTCCACATGAATTTAAAATAAAATAAAGATATTTGCTTTATGTATTTATTTGTATTTACATCAAGGTATTTTTAAAAGATATTTTGTATTACCTTTTATGTCTAAAACTACAAACCGTTTGCCTCCTCTTTGTTCTCCAGCCCAAACTTCCAGATGCATTTTCAAATTTATTTTAACGTTTAGATTTCTTTTCAAAGTGAAGTCTTCAAAGTGGCCCTGTATATATACAAATGCTGTAAGGATTTTTTGGTTCGTTCATTCTGGTTCACATTATTAGTATTTATAGTGGGGATGCACAACATTTTTGGCCAGCAAAAAAATTAGCAGACAAAAATGGCTTTTTTGGTTTTTGCCAGTAAATGGATACTTGTCCCTGCTGCTTGCAGGAACAGCGGTACTGTGTTGTAATAGCAACGCTGGAAAAATGACGGCTCTTGACTCGTTCACTGTCAATACAATTTTACGGTCAATAAAATGTTTTTTTTTTTTCAATTCATGAATTATTATCGAGTTAAATTCTTACAAAATTACTTTATATTATTTAATAAAATACTAATTTATTATTGCAAAGCATTTTTCATTTCAGTCTCTCGACTGTTCTCTGTCAATAAAATTTTACTGTCAATGAAATGTTTTTTTTTCTTCAATTCAGAATAAAATTACTAATATTATTAATCTTGATATTATTTAATAAAATAATAAATTATTTTTGCAAAGCATTTTTGTTTTCAGTCTCTTGACTCTGTTCTCTGTCAATAAAATTTTACTGTCAATAATTTTCTCCGATCATAATAATAATTACTGAAGTAAACTCATACAAAAGTACCTAAATTATTATTTTATTAAATAATATCATTACAAAGCATTTTTGTTTTCAGTCTCTTGACTCGGTTCTGTCAATAAAATTTTACTATCAATGAAATGTTTTTTTTTTCTTTAATTCAGAATAAAATAAATTAAATTATTAATCTTAATATTATTTAATAATATAATAAATTATTATTGCAAAATCTTTTGTTTTCAGTCTCCTGACTCTGTTCTCTTTCAATAAAATTTTACTGTCAATAAAATATTTTTTTTTCAATTCATAATAATTATTATTGAGTAAAATTCTGACAAAATTACTTTATATTTGATAAAATAATAAATTATTATTGCAAAGCATTTTTGTTTTCAGTCTCTTGACTCGTTTCACTGTCAATAAAATTTTACTGTCAATGAAATGTTTTTTTAATTCAGAATAAAATTACTTATATTATTAATCTTGATATTTAATAAAATAATAAATTATTATTACAAAGCATTTTTGATTTCAGTCTCTTGACTGTTCTTTGTCAATAAAATTTTACTGTCAATTTTCTTTCCAACCATAATAATTATTATTGAGTTAAACTCTTACAAAATTACTTATTTTATTATTTTATTAAATAATATAATTACAAAGCATTTTATTTACGGTCTCTTGACTCAGTTCATTGTCAAATTTTACTTTAAATAAAATGTTTTTTTTTTTCAATTCAGAATAAAATTACTTGTATTAATCTTGATATTATATAATAAAATACTAAATTATTATTACAAAGCATTTTTGTTTTCAGTCAAGCGTCTTTGCAAGAATTTTAATTTCGCTGCATCCCTAATTTAAAGATAAATATTGAGTCAATATAACAAATAAGAACATATGAACACATTACAAGCAATGGCAAATAAATACAAGCAGGGCCAGAATTAAAATGACTGCAGGCCCCTGGGCTTAAATTTATGTTTGTAATCATATAATAAAGAAATAAACTAGCCTAGTCTACGTTTAGATCTGATAATAAAGTCACACTTGTGGATTTTGCTTCATAAAATGTATTGTATCACCAGAAGCCATGGCCCATGGGTATTCATTTTGTCTTGCCTGTATGAGTTTTTTTGACAACAGTTTTAGGTATAAATCTTCTTTAATGCTCTACTGAAGAAAAAAAGAGGCTCCTACGTCTTGTATGGCTCTAGGATGAGTGAATTAGTGCTGAACTACCCCTTTAAAACAGCATCTATGGCTACGGTCTGCTCACTACAGCACTGCACACTGGGATTATTCCTCTCATCTAAAACTCACCTCATGTCTCAACCGACTCGACCTCTACCTGCTGGCCTGAGGGGGCACATGCAAGAGGCCGAGGTGGGCAATGCATTGTGGGAATGACAGCGGGACATTGAAATGATTAAATGCGGCTCTGCCTGACAATCCAAACAGTACAGCAGCACATGCATAGGTGGGGAATGGGAAGGACGTGATGGAAAATGCAGGTTTAGTTATGGTGTTAATATGTTTTGTTTTTGTAAGGCAGCTGTAATCATTTTTAGCGGTATGAGCTAAAGGGTAAGAATGCATATAAGATCAGACTATCACTGAACGTCCCCCATCCTCACCTAAAAGCAAACACAAACAAAACAATAGAGCAAATAAGAGAGGTACACAGACAGAACAGAAAAAATGAGTGTAAAACCAGAAAGAAATGAAAAGCCAGTGGTTCTCAGCTGGTTTTTGCTTCAGGTTGAACTAAAGAATGTAAAATAATATTATTTATTACTCAATATTATTTGAGTATCTACTTTTTTTTGCATTTTCAATGAATTTTCATGACCCTACTGACAGATAAGTAACAAACACACATCCTTTCTTTCTTTTCTTTTTTTCTTTTATATTTTTCCCTTTCTTTCCTTTATTCTTTCTTTCATTTTTTTCTCTTTTATTCATTTTTTTCTTTCTTTCTTTCCTGTTTTCTTTCTTTCCTTTTTTCTTTTTTCTTTTTTATATTTTTTTTTT